>OY728160.1:456271340-456917414 GCA_963277665.1 Viscum album | reverse complement strand
TATATTCTAGTTTTTGAGTCTTGGTTTCCTACAAATTAGGATATATGAATCTAACATCAGACTAGAATATGGAACACCAAGAAATCATCTAGGTTCCACTTGTTACACACAACTTGAGTGGTATTCTTAGGAATCCTAGTATCCTACTCAATTTCTTAATTAAAGTATGTCTTTCTGATACCTATAATTATATATTATATTTAGTGGTGGATTGTATGGGTGATCTAGGAGCTAGGAATTGTATCTCTCGATGCTGACATAGATTTCTCAGAGGCATCTCTAGTGTTTTTTGAAGAATGTATGGTTGGGCCTAGGTAGCCATATGGCCAAAGGTATGAAATTAGTTATTTGATTTATTTTCAGGGTCATGAACTTAAGTATTGATGATGGTTTTATTTTATTCTAGTTGTGTCTCATCTATGCTGGGAATATTGCATGATCATGCACTTATGACAATAGATTATAGGTTCACCATTGGGGATGGCCAACTGAGATTCATTTCTCACCCCTATATGTGAACCACTATGGGTGTTCATACCCTATGTATTATTTTTGGTTGAGAATGTATTCATGGAATATAGGGTGGAGTCCCTATATTTCATGATCAAGAAAAGCTGCTCATGTGGAGTCTTATGATCAGGTCTGAGTATCTCAACAAGGTTTTGGAGAATAGGTATATGGTATAGCTTATAGTTGGTAGTAGAGACTTTTAATTTTATCATTGATTTATTTTATTTATTATTTTATATGTGATGAATCTAATGGGTGATCAGTTATTGTATGTATGGCACAATTATTCATGCCTTTACTACATTTTATTTTATTATAACATGTTCAGCTGATTTATTCTTTATATATACTCTAGTTTTCATGATGGTTGGTTATTTATATCATTATTTTGCACTTTGATATGGGGGTATAGTCTCCTCACAGCAAAACCTTAGACCCTCATTTCTAGTTGGAAAACTCTAGTGTATAAGAAGGTGTGTCTAAGGTCGCATGGATAATTAGTCAGGCTACTATTCATAGAGTGAACTAGGGTGGAACATTACAAAGTGGTATTAAAGGAGTTATATTCCTATTATTTTACTATTTAATACATGGTAGGAATAAGTGTTAGGAATTTGTGGGAGCCTGTGATAGATATCAGACTAATTTTTTGAGAACACTTGTTTTGGTAAGAATTATATATTACTAGGGATATGGGAATATTGTTTTGGTTTTTTTTATATAGTTGGATATGATTTTTATGTCGAGTAATGCACATTTGGTTCTTATTTTATGATTTATTTAGCATTTATGGATCTTGGAGTACTATTGAGATGTTAGTGATTTTATTTTGTATCTTGGTCAATAAAAGAAAGATTTTTCTCATGTATCATACTAGGAATATAGGATTCACATGAAATATAGTCCTTATAGTGTTTGATTTTACTGACTACCAAGGCTTGGTTATTTAACATTCTAATAACTACTCATATGGTGTTTCCCTTATAATTACTTTCTAGAATTCTACTCAAATGAACCGACTTGTGTGTGTGTGTGTGTGTTTATCCTTTTAATGGTAGGGCATGTGGATCTATGGTGAGACATTTTACAGGGAGGACGATAACTCATTCCACATGCACAGGTGGTGTAGTAACCCTACTGGGTCAGTTGATCACATAATTCCATGTTTTGTACCCCTAATGTGGAATTATTACTTAGGATTTTTATTTAAAGTGATGATAACAACCTATACATTGTTTCCTATATAGCTTAGAATTTCATTCTAATTAACTTAATCAGGTTTTTGGCTTGACACTGATCATTTGGGATTATGTTGTGTGTGTACAATTGACCCATGATACATGGCCTTATGGGGAGTGTGAGCGTGCTCAGAGAGGATTGGTTTTTGGTATTCCATTTCTTGGTAGTTCAAGACTTAAATGTTTAATTAATTAGAATACTCTCTTAAATTTATATATTATTAATGTGTTTCACTTAAATGGGGTTCCAATTACAACTTATAGTGTGTTTCTATATATAACTTGTAATTGAAAACCCATATATCTAAACCCATATAGGCCTGATTTGACCCTCTTATATTGATATTATAATTATTTAACTTTGAAATTAAATCTTTCAGAGTGGGTTTTGAAGCATGTTAGATGTCATGTAATAGTTGAGGTGGGAATGAGGGTATTTCTGATGTGTTATAATTAAAATAGGATATGACCTATATGTAGGATACCAATGGTCTAGGTGGTCATACCTAGTGACTCTGATGTTAGATCAGACTAGTATGGCTATGTGGGATACCAAGAGGCCCTTGGTTTCAACTTTGACCTTAGTAATTTGTAGATGTGTATAATTGAGGAAAACCCTCGTGAGGGGTTGTCTTGGGTTTGGTGTTCCTTTAGAGGTAGTGACCATGGTGGTATGATCGTGATAAGGTTGGTGCACATGAGGTGTTATTTATTATGTGTCTTAAGCATGATGATGCCTTTGGTTTCTTAGTAAGATCCTAGAGTTCTTGGGTATTGAAACTAGTTTCGATGAGAAGAACTATTTGGGTGACTGACCCTGTTGACCAGTGGGTTGGGTTTTGAGGCTTGAACCAAGGTGATGTCTGTCCTTGTGCATCAGATGCATTCTTAGTATCTTGGTCAGATCATTAGTATATGATCATGGTTGGAATGTATTTAGGTGATATCTAAGCATGTGGATGAGGTTGACACACTTTATATTGATGATGAGAACCTAAAATTCTAGAACAACACTGTGAGGTGGGTAGTCATTTGATGGATCATGGAACAAGGGTAGGGCCCAATATTAAAGAGGAGTTCCAAGGGAGATCCTAGAATGTTAATATTGGAATTCCATAGAGCATGGTTAGATTGAACTTGGTGATATGCAGCTAAAAAAATTGTGAATCATGTGGTGTGATCTAGTAGTATAGGAATGTACACCAACTATGATTACTAAAATGGGAATGGTACATGCAAGTTTTTCATGGTACAATTTAAATAATGAATCAGTGGGTAGTTGTGTGTGAGACGAGAACCAATGGTTTCAAAGAAATGTTTTGGGCTTGGTTTCCCAGGAGTTTTGATGAACTGATTAATGTAACTCTATTGTATAGGAGACATCAAATATGTATTGGGTGAAATGTCACGACTGATCTGGCTCAATCCTAGTTAGGAATTCATAGGATGGTGAGCTTGGCTCATGTGGAGTAGCACATATTTAGTGATAGAACCTGTTGAGGTGGTTCTCAAGGATCAGTGTAAGGTAAGTCATATATTAGGGAGTAAAAAATTGGTTATATGAGGGTAATGACCATCATTATAAGTTTAAATTCAAAAGTTTCTATGGAAACCATTCTCATTAAGTGGGAATAAATGATGTTTTGTGGTTGTGGTTTTTCCCTCGGGAATGAGTAGGTTTGGACATGCCAATCATTGTGTTCGGTGATGGATGAAGTTTACATCATGGATTTGGTGTTAAGTTGTGAGATGATGGTAAGTATACTTCTATAGTGGGGGGTATCAAATCCTTCACAGTGATAAAACTCTTATGTGGGTAGGCTCTAGGATATAGTGATGACCATATCGAGTGGGTCAGTGGACTACTAATGATGTGTTTTTTATAGGTGATTTTGATGGTGGGAAGAGTTGTGGATTGGAATCATTTTTTGAAGGTTGAGTTCTAGAATGGTAAGTACTAGAACCTGATAATTAGTTATTGATTATGTTATGATGTATTGGGATGGATGGGTGTAGTCATGCACTGTCTTGATGGTTTTCTAATGGTGGTAAGTGGTGGATTGACCTTTTAATGGTTGTATACCTTATCTTTGTAGTTGTATATAGAAACTAAATTATTGTTCTTGAAAGAATGCAATGAGTTGAGGATTAATTTATGAACAATGTTAGTTGGTATGTGTGGTTTAAAGACCAAAAAATCTTCTCCATTATGATAAGGGTTATGGTGGGGAGATTGTAAAACCTCATGTTTTTTCAGTCTAAAAAAATGAATAAAAATTTGAATTTTTTATTTTGGAGGCTCATGAGGGAAAAAATCCAATTTTACCGTATAATATGACTTTGGGTAATTTTTCTAATGTCTCTCTTGGACTTAGAATAGGGTGTTTACCCTAGTATAGGAGTTTGGTGGAAATTTAATTAGATTGAATTTTAAAATAATATTTAATATTTAAATAGTTAAATATTAATTTATTAATGCACATTTGAATAATGATATCTTTATAACAAAGTTTCATATTGGGATTATGACCTAACTATTGAGTTTGGACTTGGGGGGTTCTTAGGGAAGGTGTAAACCCACTTTAGGTTTTGTGACATAAGATGAGAGTTTTAAATGGGATATTAATTTAATTTAATTACAAAATAAATTAAATTAAATTAATTAATTAAAAAAACTCCCACCCACCCCCCCCCCCACCAATTTCCTTCTTATGAATGATAGATGGTGTATTGTTCCTCCCTTTCATGTGACGGTCAGACTGAGGGAGAAGGTGGGAAGAGGTATTGTCAGACTTTTTCTATAGTAGTGATCGATACTAGATCGAGGTGAAACAACTTCCAAGTGTGGATTTAGATCTGAAGCTTCGGTGTTTTCTATATAAGGTGGGAACATTTTATAAGTTTACCTATATATCCTCATGGTTTATTTTTTTTTTAACTTTTATATCCCTTTTATGGCTGTTGAAGACCCCCTAGGTATTAGTCTATTCTTAATCGCAGAAAACAAGGGTTTTGGGTGGTTTGCAATATTTTCCTTTCAGAAAATCCCAATCAAATGGTTTGTGGTTTTAGGAACACACATTATGTGTTCTTACTATTTGGGTAATATGATGTTTTTGGAACTACGCTCTATGTACTTTGAGTACACATCATGTCGTGGTACATTTCCATGTGGACAAGTACCTGGTTAGATTCCCCATGTAAGGGGGATATGGTCATGTAGTAGTATACATACAGACACTAAGTGTGTCCTGGACATGTAGTAGTATATAACCAGACCCCATGTGTTCCCTATATATGTAGAATTACATAGCCAAACCCTGGATAAACCCAGGCCATGTATAAGTTATGGTCTGGGGTGTAGGTTTTTGAGTACACATTGTATACTCAGGTTACACACTCTGTGATTCAACCTTGTCACCCATTTGAGGGTTTTGGGTGATTTTGTTCCCTAGGGACAAATTTGGAGGGGTAAAAGGAGTCCATTTAGATTATTTTTTTAATGTATATTGTGATGGTGGATCACCTAGGGTGATTATAGGACTTCTAAAAGATATTCAGGGTGAGTAAGTTGTGATGGAGAAGTTCTTATTCTAGTAAATGGAACTAGAGGTCTCTTGAGGGACATATGGGATGAGACCCTAAAAAGGGTCATTTGAATATCATGAGGGTGTAGAATGTGATCGAAACTTTCATCAATTTTTTGTGCTTAGAATATTCTCTATATAGCGGGACTAGGTTGTGACTTGAAGAGACGGATATATTGGGTGTTTGATACAACCTATAATGACATGAAAAAAGGATGGGCATGAGTCCATCACCCTTATGAGGTGTGACCTTTTAGGCCTAGGGCCTAGAGGACACATGTGGTTGTCCATTGATAGACCGACCATGAGTGTATGTGATCATATCAACATTAATGTACCAGAATCTATTAGAACTCTGAATATTAGAGTTTATGGGTGATAGTACTAACAATATGGGTTATAGCATTCATTTAACCCTCCAGATTCAAGTTAAATTTCAATTCAATTATCAATTAAATTTAATTTTACTAGGAAAGGATAATTTATAAATGTACTAGTATTTCTTGAGGGAAATTGCATCCTCAAATTATTTTACAACTGGGTACCAAGGACACCTAATAACCAACCCAACATATATATTACATCATATGTTGATTTAGTCCTAATCCTAAGTTTAAAAACCCAGTATGTTAAATATGGTTAAAATTATATATATATATATATATATATATATTTATACTTGTGAATATGGATGTTTGACCTTAAGTGTATATATCAATTTGAATGCCCAATAGATTAGTATTTATCTATTAATTAATGAATATGGTTATTTAAATGTAATTTAATGTTGAATTAAAATTAATTAACGCTTATAGAGCCTTGGATGTCTAGTGAGATCAGAATATAATATTTGATACTACCATTACCAGAATTATTAATGTTTCTAGAATCCCTCTCTATACTGAGAAATAGATTAGGTTGTCAGGTGCATATCAGAAACACATCTTAGTTAGTATATCACCCAAGATGCCATTACACTAGGATTTAGATGGTTCCATAGGTTTTCAGGTGGTCACACTTCTCCCTGAATACTAGATGTTGGTGGAATTCCTAAGGTTGATGATGATTGTCTCAATTGGTTCTTATGATACTCCCGAGGATTGGGTGGATATGTCATGATTGCATTACCCAGATCTATCTGGGAATATGATATATATTCAAAGATTGATGTATTTTTAGTTATCATCTTATATAGAGATAGTATTCCTTATGTATTTCCTAAGGGTCTTACCCTTAATAATATATTTGAATTTCCAAGTCTTGGTAACTTATGTACTAGGACCTAGGAATCTGATAATATATTATAATATGAAACATCAAGAAATCATCTGGGTTCCACTTTTTACACATGGATTGAGTGGTATGCCTAGGATACCTAGGATCTTACTTGATGACTTACTCATAGGATGTATAACTGATACCTATAATTATACCTTATATTTTGTTATGGCGAGTATGAGTGATCTTGTGGCTAGGACTTGTATCCCCCTAGGGTGAGATAGCTTTCTTAGAGACATCTACAACACTAGATGAAGTAGGTATGGTTGGACCTGGGTATCCATCAGGCCCAAGGTAAAACATTAGTTATTTGATTTATTTTTAGGGTCACAAACCAAAGGATATATGGTGCTTTCATTTTATTAGATTTTTTCCTCATCTAGCATAGGCATATTTTTTGAGAATGTACATATGATAGAAGGCTATAGATTCTTCATTAACTTTGGCCTATTGAGATTCATTTATCACCCCTACATGAATTTTGGTGCTCCTTCAGACCTTAAGTATTATTTTAGGTTGATCATGAATACACAAAGTATAGGAAGGAGGCCCAAGATTTCATGATCAAGAAAAGCTACTCATGTGGAGTCTTATGATCGGGAAAAAGTAACTAGATAGGGTTTTAGAGATTGGGTATGTAGTAGGGATAAGATTTGGTAGTAGATCCTTATACTTTTATCATTGATTTATTATATTTATTCTTTTATATATGATCATACCGGTGGGTGATCAGTTGTTGTATGTATGGAATGAATGTTCATTCCATTACTACATTTCATTTTTTTATATCACATTCATATGATATATTCTTTCTACATACTCTGGTATATATGATTCTTGGTTATTTATATTATTATTTTACACTCTTATATGAGGGAATAATCTACTCTTAGTACCCCCTTAGACCCCTTATACTATTTAGAAGCCTCTATTATATGAGGATTCATTCCTAAGTTCATGTAGTGAACTAGTCTAACTAATATTTATAGAGTGAGTTGGGGAAAGGCTTTACACAATTTTAGCACAAACTCTCAAGGTGGAAATGGAACTTTTGAAAGTTAGTATCTTCTGATGGTATCAAGAAGATCTAGAATGTTTTGGAAATTGGAGAAGTATATAGTATAAATTTTCTAGAAATGTGTACTGATTAAAGAGGTTTAATTCAATAGGTTATTGGAGATCAATAGTTACCATTCCAAAAAGAAAATTCTCCATGAAATTTGGAAGGAGGTTTAACTTTTGTGGTCAGTTTAGTTCTTCTTTAGAAAGTCATAAAAAATAGGGAATATTTATCAAGAATAGTTTAATAGAGAATTTCATGGTAGATCAGTGAATTTCATGAGCATATTCCATGTTAAGTATTTTTACTTATGTAATTTCTATGTAAATATTATTACTATTAGTGAATATAAATAAGGAAAACGTGTTTATCCCATGCATGTAGGAAAACCTATCTGAAGCACATTAATCTCTTGTCTTATTTCCTACTTTATATGCATTCATTGTTTTGATTTTCATTAGTTTTACTTTTATGTGTATGTGTTTGGTCTTTCTTTGAGTTTTGTGTGATTTTGACTTTATTTAGTGGGTAGGGAAAAAATAATTACTACTTATAGTATACTTATTCATGGGAGGAAGTTCTAGATGATCAAATTCTACTTCAAAAATCCTCCAATGTGCGAATTTTTGGTGAATTGGATGTACTGGTTTTGATGAGTGAATGGAATCCATCATCCTGACAAGTGGTATCAGTGTCTTTGGTTTAGTTTTCACTAAAAACATAAAAGTTATTACATTTTTTTTCTCTCCTACATTGATGGTGTTTTCATTTTGTAATGGGAGTTTACTATGAATATAAGTTATGTTATACGATGAAGGTAAGGTATAAGTTGATAAGTCTGATATAATAGATTTTGTATTATAGATAATATATATGGAAGATCATATGATTTAATAGGACCTATACATTCCACTTACTAGTTTTCATCTAGAGAAAATGGAGAAGGAAAAATGGGAACAGATGGATAGGAAGGCACTTGGGTGGGTTATAATTTCATTATCCTGAAATGTTTCCTTAAACATTAGTGAAGATAGGATAATGGTGTAACTCATGTAACCCCTTATGAATATATATATATATATATTAATATAGTGAAACCTAATAATGTATTCATGGTATGGAATTTGTTCATCCAAATGTTTTTTAATGGATGACCACTAGAAGATCACATGAATGACTTTAATATGATCCAACAGTAGATCGAATCAGTAAAGGTGAAATTCTTGGAATAATTTTGGGAATTCATTTTACTTTCATCACTTCCAATGAGTTGGGATCTTATGGTGACCATTGTTAATAACTCTATTGAAAAAATGGATCTTTTATTTGAGGATGTCGATAGTTTGATTCTCAATGAGTAACTTCATCATAAGGAAGTCCAAATATAATATATTAGTTCTTTTAATACTAAAAGATATGTATGGACACCCAAAAGAAGATACTAAAATAAACCATCAGAAGATAAGTCTCATGAAGTATCCAGGGTAAATTAGCTAGCATGGTTCTTACATACTGTAGTTGTGGGAAGAAATGGAATATCAAGAATAATTAAAAAAATAAGAGGGATAAATCTAAAGGGAATCAACTTTTAGAATTTAAAATTTAATTAATATAATGGAAGGTGGTAAAATATTATTATTGAGTGTTAATACTATGGTAGAATCTTGGGTTATTGACTTTGTAGAATCCTTTTATTCAACCAATGAACATATATGCATAGTCAATTATATATTTGGGAATTATGGTGAAGTTCATATAGCAGATGATGAAGCCCTATAAGTTATTGTAAAAAGAGTTGTTAATATACAGTTGAATAATAGTATTTTCTTAAATCTCATAAAAGTATGGCATACTTTTCTATAACTTCCAGATAATCTGGTGTTCCCAATACTAATGTATATCCTAAATTATCTTGAACATCTATAACTTTTTTACATCCATTTAGTTAACCTTCATCCAATGATGATAATTTTCTTTCTTTGGTAACCTCATCTAAGTTTTTATCCTTTTAAAGGATCTATTTATTGAATATCCCATTTTGAATTATGATGAGCTTATGAAGGTTGTTGTCCTAGAATCAAAAACCAAACTCTTCATATTTGTATCCCACAATGTAACATGCTTGGGACATAAATTAAATATTTTACCCCTCCTTGGCATCAATTTGGATATAGGTAAGTGCTCCAAAAACTTTTATTTGGATGAAATCAACCTTCCTTTTGGACTAACAGAACTCTGATAATTCTTAACCCAATAGAGAATAGGGACTCATGTTGGTCATGTATGTTACAAAGTTCACCATTTCTACCCAAAACACCTTGGGGAACCCCGTGTGAATTTTCATACTCTTCATTTTTTAACTAATTTCTAGTTAACACTCTCTATGAATATACTATATTTCAAAGTATCTAGTATGGTCTTCTCAAACCATATGTCCCTCGGCCAACAGAACCTATGGAACTCCCAATTTCTATACTCCTCGCCATTATCATACCTCAAACACTTAAGATTGCAACCAATATCCTTTTAACCATTGATCTCTGCTAGAAAAAGGTTCTAAATACCTCAGAATAATTATTGATAAAAAATACACACTTTTAGTGTTGTATCATCAATGAATGTAAAATAGAATAATGAACCTTAGTGAGATTGAATCGGAGTTAGAACCCATACATCTATATGCACCAAATCTAACTTCTAATTCTCCAGTTATTAACTTCCATTTATAAGGAATCCTTCCACTAATTTCCAAAGATAAAATATTCAGATGTTTTATACACCATGATTTTGATCTATATTATACCTTTAGTGGTGAGGATTTCCATCCCTTCCTCATTCAACTAACCCAGAAGATTATGCCATAACTTTATGAAAGTTACTTATATATCATGTATCATACATTCTAACACTCCTATGAGGTACAATGTCCCGTTTTTTCACTCTTTTTTATATAACCATAGAACTATATGAAATATTTCATGCACCATACATGAATATAATATAGAAACCCATATTCTTTAACTATCAATTAAAAATTATGTTTTTCCGTAATCTTGATATGTGGTGTATGCCATTAAACTACAACATACTTCTTTTCCCTACCTGGATGGATATGTCACCATCTTCTAAAATATCAACAACTTGATCATCTACAAGATGAACCTTTTTGTATCTTTCACAGGTATAGTTCTATATACTTTCCCTCTTGTATGTTGAGTGAAATTAATCTCTATATTTTATGATCCAATACTCAAGTATGATGGAAGCACTGAATTGAAATCCAATATTACCTTGTGATATATAATTTTTATATGCACTTCCAGAAATTTATCATCTATAATTAATTCTCAAATCATTGTAATATTTATTTAGGTGACATTTATTACCACATTTCCAACATATTGGACCAACTTCCACCTAACTAATCTAACTTTGAATTCTTCTTCCTTTTCATTTTCCCTAACTTCTCTCTACAACGTAAACCCTATTCCTTCTAAATTGTAGGAATTTTCAGAAGATTCATATATCTCCTTCTAAAAAATCTATTCAATCATGATTAGGTCTATAACATCCATAAACACCAGGTCTATCTTTCAGATTGAGTTTCTCATAGTGGTGACCATCGCATCCTAATACTCAATTAGAGATAATAGGAACAATAGTATCAACTCTATATCCCCAAAGTTCACCTTTACTAACTCCAACTGACTCCATATTATGTTTAATTCATTGATGTGATATATCATTGTCTACCTTTCGAAATCCTCATGAAAAATAACCTCTATAAAAAGAAAACATTATTAATTGTGGTTTGATTCTCATATATGTCAGTGAGGGAATTTATAAGTTCTGATGTGGTTTTCACTTACCAAATATTATAATCCATGTTTTGGGATAATGATATGTGAATTAACCCCATTTATTTCTTATCCATTATCTCTCAATCCTCCTTAATTTCTTCTATTTCGGTACCTATCAATGGCAGATAAAGGGTCTTATGTTATAGAAAATCCTCTCTCTAAATTCTCTAGAAACTGAAATACATGATGTCAAAATTCTCCACCCAGATATTACCCTTATCTAATGAAATTATTATAAATTAATAAACTTTCACTAAATTATAAAACATGTAATAGGTATTAGTAACTTCTTACCAAAAACTCTCTTACAAATCAAAGTGTAGAAGTATATTAGTAAATCAAGTGATGAATCACCTTCACTGAGATCTATTCATCTGAAGATCCTGCAACCAAAGAATTGATACCACTTATTGGGCTCATGTCTATCTTTTAGAAGACCACCATAAGATATCCACTAGGACTTACATAGGCATAAAAAAAATTACTGATAATTGATCCCACCCTATAGAGTTTGGAACTTAGAAGACTATGAACCAAAATCACCACACCATGATTCAAAAACCACTTTGAGTGAACATAGAAAATAGAAATAGAAGACAGTGGTAAAAATAAAATAAATAAAACAAGAAAAAGACTTATTTTTATGGTTTATCCCTAAAACCTAATCCACATAGTTAATATTACTTTAATTTTTTATTTATGGAATCAAAATATTATTACAATTTAATTATTATGATCAAATGATTCATCCCATTAAATATAGTAGAATCCATTTTTTTAATTATCCCCCATATATTTTTATCTATATGGGGTTAATATCTGCATATCTTATATATTCACAGCTATCTCTTCATTATATAAAAGTATCTCACAACCTCAAATCCTCCAAATTCTATATTGTGCTTGTTTTAAAACTTTCATAAACAAAAAATGTATGTATTCCCCTTGAAGAAAATTATGTTTCCCCTTTTATTTATCTGTGATATATCCTTTAGAATAAGTCAATGGGTAATATCCAATCATGTCATCTAGCCTATGTAACTTCTGGTCTTCAAAACTTTACAGTTATCGCACCAATACTTCTATCATAATTCCATAAATTAGTCTTCAAAAATCTATACTTCCATTAAACTATGTTCTAGAACCTAAAAATAGTTTCCACGCATAGTGATGAAACCTAAAACATGTGACTTATATATAAAAATCTATATATATTCTAATATAATAAAAATTTTAATTATTGGGATATAATTTTTAGAATATATCCTTCACTGGTGCCATTACTAATTGATCTTCATATTTTCTAAAAGAGGATCTCAAGCATTATATTTCTTTAATTTTTAGATTTATGGGGGTTTTGATGGTTGTGTTCTTAGAGGAAGAAGTTATATATTGGTCATTAGATATTATATTCATACTATTAGGGATTTTTAATTGAGTAAGACTTTGTATTGATGTTATTAAAAATACATTAGAGTTAATTGGATTTACAAATATCTTTATTAGCTTGCGGTACAAATATCAGGTGATTTTAAGTTATAAGTATTGTAATTAATTAGGTTACTATTGGCATAAAATACTATGTAAAATCTAAGGATTCAATATGAGGGTGATTAAGTGGTCATTATTTGAGTAATAGGGTTGTGTATCCCTTATTTTGTTTATCTAGGTAGGTTTTATAAGACTACTTATTCATCTTTTTTCATATAAAGGTAATATTAGATATTTCTTATAATATTGGATCAATAATTAAAATTGATATAGATACAAAGAATATTTTGAGATAATATATCTCTTGAGTTTTCATTGAATTTGGAATATTGATGGATATACCTCATTCAATATGGATTAAAATGGTTCTTATGGTTTCTTATAAAAGGTCCTTAAAGAGTATTTTTTATGAAATTTTCTACATCCTTTTGAGGAATTAATTGAAGATATTATATCAAAATGTGAGTTAATACTATATTTCTTATGATTTGTTAAAATTTTGTTGAATATGTAATTCATTGAATATTTTTATGATAATGAGTGATTTTAGGGCTTAAGTGATTGAAGTTTATTTATATTATATTTTATTTGTTTTAAGAAACTATATTTTTATTTTTTTAATAGAATTTCTATTGAAATTTTATTTTCAAGCAATTTTTAAATTGGGTTATTCTTGAAAATATTTCTTTCATTATTCAATTATTTAATTTTTAAAATTAATTTTTAAAATTAATTTCTATGTTTTTAGAATTCATTGAAAGTGAAAACTCTCATTTTTTTATCTAGATTTTATTATTGAGTAATTTCCTAAATCCCTTTCCATTTTTCCATGAATTTTTGGGGTTTTAACACTTGAATT
Source organism: Viscum album (assembly GCA_963277665.1). Classification (NCBI taxonomy): domain Eukaryota; kingdom Viridiplantae; phylum Streptophyta; class Magnoliopsida; order Santalales; family Viscaceae; genus Viscum; species Viscum album. The sequence goes on along the minus strand of OY728160.1, from coordinate 456,903,531 downwards.
ATATCTGTAAAATCAAAGATGCTAAAAATTGAAGGCAAATGGGGGGTCAAGATTAAATTTGGGAAGATTCACTGGAAACTACTATAGATTTCTAAATATTCTTGAGTTTCATCATAATATAGGTAAAATCATGGACTTGTATGTGGGGTGAAATTTTTTTAAGGGTCGATCTAGAGTCAAATGAGGAGGAGGGTAAAGAGTGATAGGTGTGCCACATGTTGATTCAGAAGATATGGATAAAGGAATTGAATTTTAACTTGAGGATAGAGTTTTCGTGTTAATTGTTTTTTAAATTATATTACATAGACTTTGTGAAAGAGCTCTTGTAACTAGTAGTCCAAACACAATATAACAAGAGAATGAATTCATTATATAAATTTATTGTTTTTAAAATGTTTTATAGAAACATATTTCGTAGGGAATGAGATTTTTATGAAGCTTTATATTATCTTCAACTTTACCTTATTTTCTTTACTAGATCTCTTTACTTATTACCTTTATCTTTGGAAGTAATTTTTTTGATGCTTAAGAATTGGTGGAAGTTGGTCATGATTTAGATTATTTAAATTGGTAAGAGAATCTCTATTTTAAAATATTATGAAATGAAATTTTGAAATCATTATTGGGAAATCACACCAATTTGGAATGGTTATTTAGTATTGGTGATTCATCCACTAATTATTTTTTGTAGTATTGAGTTTCATAGTTTACAATATATAGAGACTAACCTTCACTTATTTACTCCCTGATAAATGTAGTAGGAAATATTTTTTTTGGATGTTGGTTTAGTATATTTCACATATTTGAGGGGATATAAGAGTAATAAATTAATTTAAATTCCCATTTATCTCCTGCTATTTGTTCACAACTCACTTTATTATACTATTCTCCTATTGAAATTATTATTTATGTGCATATAATGTTTTATCATTCACATGTTTCTTGCTCAATTTTTTTCAACACTATTTTTCTTATAATATTTTATGTTTTTTATTATTTTTTAGTTATTTCCCTTAGTCACTCATACATATTATCAGTGATTTTATATGGATTGACCCTATATAACACTATAATAGTTTTAATTAGGAATATAAATAATTAAACTTTTGAGACCAAATACTAAACTCGGAAAGTTTTTAGTGTTGGGAAATTCACAAGGGACAGGGACGAAAAAATATTCCCAATAATGTTTTAAAAAATCATCACCTCTACTTTCAAAAAAACAACATAATATGTTTTATAAAAAATATTTAAATTTTTTGTGTGTGATATCATTATAAATTATTCAAATATTTTACGTATATGAAAACTAAGAAAAAACTGAAAATATAGAGCCATTAATTCCTAAAATAGAAAAATGAGTGATCTAAAAAAGAAAGTGAAAATGGAAGATAATAGGGAGGTAGAAGATCACTAAGAAAATTAAATTCCACCTCATATTAAAGAAAAATCCATTTAGAGTAATAGTACAAGGGGGATTCAATTTCCCATGGTCTCAAGTTATCCTTAATGAATTAGTAATACCCCATAGTCTAAAAACTATGATATTAGATATTAAATATTTTTTATGCCACCATCTTACAATGGATATCCTAATAAAGACTCTTTAGGATTCATTAAGGACTTATATAATGTGGTACAACATATACTATTGAGATGGATTAGTTAGGAAGAGCTAAAATTGATATTTCTTCCATTTTTTATAAAAGGTAATTCTATATCTCAGTTTCAGTTATTATAATAAGAGATGTTTGACACTTGGGATATTTTCTTTAATTCATTTTTATGAAATTATACCCTATAATAATTACATCTAAAATTATGCATGAAATCATTTATTTTTTGAAATATGAGGGTAATTTTTTTCTATTAAATATGAGATAGATTTGGGGGTATTCTTAGATAATTTCGTAATCATTAGTTTTCTCAAAATTTCCCTATAGAAACTTTTTACAATTATCTCACCCCTTATAATCACGAAATTAAAGATCAATTTTTTAAAGGATATTTTTGAAAAAATGGATAAAGAAATAAAATTACTTTTCAATACTTATTATCAAAATCTACAAGAAAAAAATATCAGGAAGAAGAAACATCCACTAAAGAGACATGAAATATGTTCAAGAAAACTATCCACAAGCTATTGTGATTTCCAATGAAAATTCACTTAGGGGGTAATGGAACCACTGTGGTATGTTTGGTCATTCTGACTCTTGGTGTTATAACATTGATATTCTAGAATAAACCTATAAAAATGATAATTTTACTGGGTATATACCTAAGATTAATCCTAAGGATGATCCCTTTTCAAATAATTTCATCCAAGTATATAATAATCATCAAAACCTCTCTTAGAGAGAGTAGATATTGTTTAGAAAAACTAATTCCCCTAGTTTTATACAACAACCTAGGAAACATTTGCAAATACAATATAAAGGTAATTAATACAATTCATGAACCGATTTAGAAGGTATCATTAATAAAATTCTTAATAGTATGTATGTTCAAGATGGAAAACATAAATATAATATGGAATCTCAAAGAAACACTTTCAAAAATTATATGAATTGTCTACAAACTCAAATTAATTACATGGATATAGAATTAAAAGGAAGAGAAAAATATAGGATAACTAGTATAAATGAATTGAACCCAAGGGAATAACGGTAGTGATAATAAGGAGTGGTATATAAATTTAGGATAAACCTATAACATACCCTAGGATAGTTCAAAATAAAATTCTAACAAATTTTGACCCCCAAAATCTAAAATTTACAAAATCGGGAATTGTGGAAAGAAACTCTCAAAAGAATTAATTTCACCTGTACCAATTTAAAAACAAGAAGAAAAATATTCTAAAATAATAAATAACAGAGGTAAATAAAATATTCAAAAATAAATTGAGTGAATACACTATATCGAGCCAGGATTATCACACATAGATATTACAACATTTTTATAAATATACATTACAATACACAAACAAATGCCTAAGAACCATAATAGTTTAGTGTCTTTGGGAACTTTTAAACACAAAACATTGGTCCATAGGTAAACTAAATCATCTCCCACTATGTTATTCATAACTATCACCTTTCTCGAAAATATCATACGTAATACATTTCTTCATAACCTGGGGAAGTGAAACAAAAGAAAGGCTGAGATTAGATGCTCAATAAGTGTAAATAAAAGAGATAATTAAGAAGAGAATTAATATAACGGTATAATAACATGATAATAACATTTTAAAACCATAACCTCTATATAAAATATCATAATATTTAGTCATTGAATAAATATTGGCAGTTTATAATACATGAATCATATGGGAATCAAAGAACATGAACCATGAGAGTATAAAATTAGCATAAGACGTAGATTTTTTCATAAAAATAACAATAGACAAACATTCCTATATTATTTAAGATTAACTTCCAAGTAAATCATAATGTAATGGTTTCACCCCTCAAACCATCATAGTATTCAAGGTTCACTCCCAAGACTATCATAACAGACAGTGTTCCTTACTGAATTGGGTTCACTCCTTATTCCAGTCATGTATATCCCACGATATATAAACCTTTACCTAATGAAATTTAGGGATATATAGTTCTCACCTATAAAATAATTAGAATCATACATATGTGTGGCATAAGATCATATAATAATCCATGAAAGAACTGGGTTTCATAAGGATGTTATCATGGAATAACCCATGGAAGAGAAATGAGTTTCATAAACATATTTTCATTATAAACCATTCATATAAGGAATTAAAATGGTATCCTTGGTTTATATCTCTAGAAAAGAATAATTTACATCAAATGATGACATATTATATGGAAATTTATTTTGATTGATCATTTAAAACACTTATTGAGGAAAATATCCTTTCTGGTTCGAAAAAAAAAATTTTAAATAACACATTTAAAAATATTATTATTTGAAAATAACCTTGAAAATTTATAAAGTAATATTCAAATAAAATAATGGTCATGAAAATGGAAAGTTTTTTTCATTTTATACACATTAAAATCAATATTCCTTTCACATTTTCAGTAAAATCCAAAAAGACATTGTTTTAAAAATGACATGAATATTCCTTTAAAAAATTATAAAAATTAAAACATGGGTAAAAATTTATTTTAATAAATCATTTTAAAAAATATTTACAATATTTTTTGAAAATATTTTTATAAAACATTGTTTTGTAATAAAACATATTTCTAGTCGAAGAGAAAAATATAGTCAGATTTTCTTTAAAATATTTTCTAATTTATTTTAAGTACCAAAGAGTGGTAAAAAGATACTATTACTTGATAATATCATGAATAATCAGAGTATAATAAATTCATGAGTTTATTGAGAAAATGGATTGTAATATTTTATCATCGGAAACATAATCATAAACAAACCCAATAAATGATGAGATTGTAACATAAAATCATTACTAATTTGGTAACTTTGAATTATAATCCCCATTAAAGTTAAAATATAAAATGTAATATAAAATATCATGAGTATAAATAAATTCATGATATTACATGTCAAAGGTTCAATATATACACATCATGAAATAATATAGGTGCATAACATAACATACATCTCAATGAAGGAAAATTGAGAAAAAAAATCTATTACCGCTAATCCCAAATAAAAAATAACCTCAAATTAAACAATAAATATAATTAAAATAATGTGATTAATTATATTACATTTCAAATGGGTAGTATATACACTACAAAAAATAAACCTGTGTCGAATTTTCATATGTCTACCAGAAATAAAAGAGAGACTAGAAATCCAATACCTTAAGTCTTGAATTCCAAGGTACATGTTCAAAACTAATGTATAATAAATATAAGTTCATTATAAATATATTATATAACCACATTTATATATATCATACCATATATGATTTTCTTATGACCTTTTATTACCCGTTTACTAATAATTCTATGTTAAAGTTACGTTTCAGTTAATAACCGCATTGTTTTTCACATATGTTTTGATTTTTTATTTTTGGTAATCTTAATTTCATCATGATTTAATCATATAAATAATTTTAACCATGATATAAATATCATATATATTCATTATATATGTATTATGATAATCTATAAAATTTAGTGATAGAAAATAAAATACATTGTTCATGGGGATTGTAGGTTGTAAGTACGCATGAACATTGTTTCCATTTTCTTTTTTGATTAAAATAAATAAATTTAAATGATATATTATCATTAAAAATTGTATTTATTTCATATATATCACATATTTTTATTAAATTCATCCTTTTTACCTTCCATTTAAATCATTAATGAATCACATCACTTCACAAGACGGTTGTCCTCTGTACACATGAATGATGTTATCGTATTCTCATGGAAGGGAAAGTAAAAACATTATGTGTGATATAATACTTAAAAAGTATAATAATATCATAAATATAATATATAACTAATAAATTCATCATTATGTCCATCCTTGAGAGGGGGTAATGGAAAAATGAATGACATCAGTTCACGAGACGGTAGTCTTCCATACACACAAAAGATGATTTTGTAACCCATTAGATGAAAGTGGAGACGGTTGTAGGTCGTGAACTTAAAATAAAATATCAAATTATATGTAATATAATTATTTCATTATATAATAATGGTATAATAATAATATAATGTGGTGTAATAATAAATAAAACAAAAATGCTTGTTGATGAACGTTGCCTCTTCTTCGGGTATCCTCCTTAATTTTGCACCAAAATCCTTCCTAGGTTGGATTTTTATAAAAAATAAGGATTATAGGATTATAAGATTTAATTTTGGATGTTATTTTTTCATGTATTTTCTAAAACAAAAGGTTTTTAAGGTGATAATAAGAGAGGATATGGGTGGCCTTTTATAAGTGAGGTTAGTGGCACACTTATAATTTTTTGAAAGAAAGAATCCCAACCATATTTCTTTCATATCACAAGGATCCAATAATAGACCATTATTGATAAAATAATCTATAAATTATAAATATGGTCATAAAATGTGTGTTTTATAAGTTTTTGGTTATTTTTAACCCTTATTGTTTTGTTTAATCCCCTAGTAAAACCATTTTTACCTTAACTAGAGTAAATAATCTTTACTGTTTTTACTATTAATTTTGTCCAAAAATTATGTTAAACTTATTTTATAACATAAATTAATATGATTCCAAATATTTAATCTATTTTTCCAAATCCCACTCAAATAATTGGAAATTTTTAATTTAAAATTAATCATATAGACGTGACGAGAAAGTGTGTTATTAAAGAGAAAATGTTTAAAAGTTTACAAAACTTTTATATCAAAATTAAATATTAAATTGATTGAAATTACCTAAATTTAATTAATGGATGTATAATTGAACTAATTTTACTTTTAAACAAATTTAAAATATAATTTTACTTTAAATTTAATTTAAATGAAAATGTAGTTTTCAATTAAAATTCCGAATTTTTCACTATTTATAAAAAAATAAAACTTTTTAGAAAAATACCAAAAATTAACCCTAAAATAATTTTGACATAATAATTTCAAAAATTCAGTTTATTTTATAAAATTAATTTTCTAAAATTTTCAAAATTAATTTTTTTAATGTTCAAAAAATGAAATGAAAATCATTTTTTTGAGAAAATTGTATTTTCAAAACATATAATGACTTTACTAAAAATTAAATACTTTTTTTCAATATGATTTCACTATATAAAACCATTATAAATAATATTTAAAATTTTTTTATTAATATTAATATATCTAAGTTTAATTTCTAGGTTATAATGGATGCATTTTAATAATGATATTAATATTATACCATGGTTTTTTTAAAATTCAATGGTGCATGTATTGCATGCTTACCCAGTGATGTGTGTAGGACAATATTAACTTAGTGTTTCATGTAATGAAATATATCAACTAAATTTAATTTATTTAAAAAATAATAATTCATAAAAATGAGGGGTGTTACATACCTACTATCTTGAATAATTATACTTCATTAATCTCATTCCCTCAAAAATTAAAATAGCAAAATAAAAAACTTGAGATTCTCATGATCCATGGTATTTTAAATAATATATTTTTAAAAATTAATTTCATTCGATATTTAATATAGATTCCTTCATATCTAAAATCACTCAAAAAATGTTTTAAATAACAAATCACTTGATTATTTTACTATATATAGTCTTATTTAGGAGTATAGTGTTATCCTATAAAATAAAATCCATCAAAAACTCAAGGATAAAATGAAATTTTTCATTAATTATACTTTAGGGAATAGTTTTAAAATCAATTGATTATGTGAACTTGGTGAAAGAATCAATTTAATCCCTTTATCATTGTTACATAGGTTGAGATTGGGAGAACTAAATATCACCTCTATATTTTTTACAAATGTATGACCATTCCATCACAATCCTAGTAGGTATGGTAGATTGTTTTATTATTGGTGTTAGAAACTTATTTTTACCCATTTATTTTCTCATATTAGGCATGGATTTTGACAATAAAGACCCTTTCATTCAGGGTGGGCCTGTCCATGCCACGGGATGATTTGTGTTAAATATTTCTAAGGTCAGATTGATTTTTAATTTTGGTAAAAAAATCAAGTAATTAAATGTTTTTCAAAATAACAAGAAACAAAACTTGAGTAGAACTTCTATAGAGTGTAAATACTGTAATATGAGGACTCTTTTGATCTTATTAAAAAAGAAATTATTATATTATTTATAAAATAAAATAAATAAGCCTTTGGTTGAATAAACCTATTATATGATTGATATGGGTGAAATGGAGGGAAACATTAATGAGAGTGTTGGAAAATTTATAGATCATTTATATGATTGTGTTGAGGAACACATTTTTTTCTTCATATTTGAGTTCTGGGTATAGTTATTTAACCACAATGTATACAATTGAGGAATAATTTTTATCTATCTCACATTATTTCATTAAGAGAAAAATCGAAGACCTTGGATCACTTGTACCTAACAATATCCCTTCTAGCCAAGAAAAATCAATTTTTGAGATTAAATCACTTCCAAACCATTTGAAATATTCATTTTTATGTGAAAGTAACACACTACCTATTATCATTTTCACTTAACTTTAGGAAATTAAAATATAAAGGTTATTTAGTGTGTTTATAAAGTTTAAAACTATTATAGTTTTGAACATCTCTGATATCAAAGGGATTATCCCTTATTATTGCATACATAAAATATCAATAGAGACTGATCACAAAACAAGAGTAGAGGGCCAAAGGAGTATCAATTATAACATGAAATAGGTTGTGGCAGAAGAAGTTTTTAAATTTTTAGATTCTAGAATAATATTTTCTATCTATGACAGTGGTTGGGTCAGTCCTGTTTAGGTTGTTCCCAGTAAGGGAGGTTTCATAGTCATCACCAATAAGAAAAATGAGCATATCCAAACTAACATAGTGACCAAATGGTGATTCAATATAGATTATTGTAAAATTATCCACTAGATATGATCATTTAAAAATGATATTATTATATTATATGTTATAGAGGCTGGATGAGAATGATTTTTTCTATTTTCTTCGTATTCAAATAGCCCCCAGAGACTTAGAAAAGACTACTTTCACTTATCTATTTGGGATATTAATCTACAGATGTATTCCTTTTTCCTTGGGTGGTGCTCCTTATCCCTTCAAATGTGCATGATGGATATTTTCTCTGACATGGATGAGATAATAATAGAGGTTTTCATGGATGATTTCTTTAATATTGGAAATTAATTTGAAATCTATTTACAGAACCTAGAATTATTTTTGTAAAGGTGTTGAGAAACAAAACTTGTTCTTAATTGTAAAAAATATCAATTTATGGACATATAATGGATAGTGTTTAGTCATAAAGTCTTTAATAGGTTAATTGATGTTGATAATGATAAAATTGACGTTATTTAAAAACATATTCCTCTAGAAAATTTGAAAGGTGTTAGAATCTACTTGAGGAATTTCAGTTTCTACCATCGGTTTATAAATTATTTTTAAAAAATAAAAAAACCCTTTTGTAACTATTGATTAAGGATAAACCATTTGTTTTTATGATAAATATATATAATATTTCAATACTCTTAAATAGAAACTTACTTCTTCGCCCATTATCACTTACCTTTATTAGAAGTTTCCATTTGAAATAATTTGTGATGTTAATGATATGGATGTGGGGGTAGTATTTGGTAAATGAAATAGAATATAATACAAGTTTTATTCTATTCTATTTGGTTACTAGATAATTCTCAAAGTAATTACTCCACTAAGTAAAAGGAATTACTAGTTGTTGATTATGCTTTAGAAAAATTTAGGTTGTATCTGATTGGTTTAAAAGTGATTGTATTTACAAATCATTCAGACTTAAAGTATTTACCATCTAATAAGGAGGATAATCCATGATTAATCATATAGATAATACTCTTTAAATAATTTGACTTAGAAATTAGAGATATAATTGGTGTTGAGAATTTAGTGGTCGATCACTTTTCCAGGATGTCTAGCACTCAAAAGAATAACCCTGGTGAGATTAACTCATTATTCCTTGATGAACTTTTGTTGGTTGTGATATCAGTTTAGGATACTTGGTTAGGTAGTTATTCTAATTTTAAATTTTTAGAAATAAATTTATTTCAAAGGTGAAATATTATTTTATGTATGATCATTTATTATTTAGAAGGTGTGTTGATAATATTCTAAGTAGATTTGTAGTTGAGGAATTAATGTTTCTAATTCTTTAGTGTTTTCATTCATCACCCTAGGTTGGATTCCATGGGGGATATAGAACTTCCCAAAATGTCTTCCATGATAGTTTCTATTGTCCTACTTTGTTCAAGGATATTGGGAGTCTTGGGATAGGTTATAATAATTTCAATAGGTTATGAAATGTTAGTAGAAAGAAATAGATACCACAAAAAAGGAATTTTAGAGGTTTAAATTTATTATGTTTAGGGTATGGATTTCATGGGACCATTTATATCTTCTCATGGGAATGAGTACATTTTAAAAGTTTTGTATTAAGTTTCAAATTAGGTATAGGTATTATAACTTCCAAAAAACAAGATATTAGTGTTATAAAAGTTATCAAGAAGAAAATATTTTCAGCGTTTAGAGTTCCCAAATCATCTATCATATATAATAAAACCCATTTAAACAAATTTAAACTTAAATATTTATCAGAAAAATATAGTCATGTTTTTAAAATTGTAAAAATTTATCACCCATAGTAAAGTATAAAAGATGATGTATCGAATAGGGATCTTAAGAAAATTCTAGAAAAACTATTTGTAGCACTAGAAAAGATTGGTATTTAAAGTTTTATGAGGAATCTTTTGCCTATATAAATGATTTTAAAACTCATATAGGAATGTATACTTATATAATTCTTTTCATTAAAACATTTTATTTACCTATAGATATTCATTATAAAACCTTTTGGGATATGAAATCTTTAAATTTTGATTTCAAGGCAACTGGTGGGAGATGATTTATTGAGATAAGTGAAATTTATAAGTTAAAAAAAGGTGTATTTTTAAAATTATAGAATCAATAAAGAGATAATTATATCTTTCTATGATTACAAAATTCAGAATATAAGCTTTTAAGGCTAGGTATAAAGTGTTACTTTTCAATTACAGGCTTAAGTTATTCCCTAGGAAGATGAAATCAAAGTGTTATATACCTTTTAAAATCTTAAGGGAGTTGGTTAATGGGGTTTTATAGTTGATAAGTGAGGAGAATAGACCATTATTGGATAATGGAAAATGAAATAAAGGTTACTTTTAGGGGCATCCAAATAACTTGGATAATGTTTTAATCCTTTGTGCTAGAGATTTATATGAGTCTAACTAAACACTATAAATTCATTATTTAATGGGAGCTAAACCATGGTTCTTTATTTTTTTTCTTTGTTTAAAAAGAATAACACCTTATATTGTTCTCATCCTAGGTTTCAATTTCTTCCACACTAGTTAAAGTTAATCTGAGTTTACAGTTCTTGCGGTCACTTATACACTTATAGTTGATCCATTACTTGTTCAAATTCCTTTATGTAGTCATTCTATTACACTTTTTTTAGTTTTAATAATCACTTTCCTTGTTACAGTCACTCCAAGACTTGGTTGATGTTTTCACTCATGGTCGATTGCCTCTTACAGTCGATTTAAATTTCTTCTTTAACTCACTTTCACATTTGTAATCAATCCAATTATCTTATTACAATCAATTAATTATTCGTGTAGTTTATTTGGTACTAGGAATATTTTCAATGTGCGGTCATTTGACCTATTTCCAGACCTTCATGGATGGTTTCTTCATGCATTCAGTTTCTTTCCATAGAGAGTTTGGGACTTGTTTAATTTTTAGTGTGTGATTCCTTGTCTTTATTTTGAATTTTAATGGTTATTCTCATTGTTAGTTTCAATATATAGTTGATCCAACACTTTTTAAATTTTTCACTAAGTGGTTAGTTTCTTGTTACATTTTATTAACCTATCACACAAGTCCATGGGAACTTGTCTGATTCCAAGGTTAATTGAGATGTTCAATGTGTAGTCTATTTTCTTCTAATGGTCACTTTCACTCTCACGGTTGATTATCCTACCACAAGACGCTCACATTTTTCTGTATTCATGACTAGTTGATGTCTTATTCTAATCATACTAAGAAAAGTTTTAGATTTTATTCAAAATATAGAAGGGGATGCATTACTAGAGTGACATCAAATCACTTCTCTCATTAACATCAATATTGATTTTAATGGTGATTTTTTTATGATTTTTTAATTTATTGTTGAATATATAGTTTATTGAATATTTTTATGATAATGGTTTATTTTTTTTCTTAAGTTAAAAAAGTTTCATTGTCTTCCATTTTATATGTTTTAAGAAACAAAATTTTTCTTGGTTTTAATGGAATTTTCATTGAAATGATAATTAGAAGTAATTTTTAAATTGGGTTATTCTTGAAAATATTTTTCTCATTATTCAATTATTTAATTTTTAAAATTAACTATTGGAATTAATTACTAAGTTTGGAAAATTCTTGGAAATTTAAGAGTATCAGTTCTTGACCTAGATATCATTATTGAGTGCTTTATTAACTCCCTCTTCAAATTTTCATGACTTTTATGACTATGATCCCTAAAATTAAATTTGGAAAATCAAAGCTACTAAAATTCAAAGGCAGAGGGTGAGCTGAGATCAAAGATGAGGAGATTCACTTAAATCTTCTGGGGATTACTAGAGATGCTCAGGTATTATCACATAAGAAGGTGAATATTGGTCCTATATGGGGGGACTTTAATTTTTTTAATGTTTTCTCACAAGTCATGTAAGGATGATGATTAAAAGTGATAAAATCACCACAGGTAAATTCAAAAGGTGTTCATTGAACATATAACTATGAGCACAAGTCTAGATTTTATATTTGAATTGTTGATAAAATTGGAGGCTAAACACTTGGTTGTAGAACACTATAAATAAGGCATCCAAACAAAGTGGATTAGGATATACATACATATTAGATCAGAACTGAGGTGAGGGAGCTTAGAGAGGATCATAATCAACATGAAGGAGAATATTATTTTCTATCCTAGGAATTATAATTCTATTAGTCATTTTCTATTTCTTGTACATATATTAAAATAAATTAATCATTGAAATTTTTTGCTTATATTTTTTTTTGGATAATTCGTATATGAGGAATGATGTTGTTATGAATATTTTTATTATATTCAATTGTATCATCTTTTCTTTCTTCGATTTCTTTCCTTACTATATTTCCCTCTAAAAGTAACTTTTTAAATTCTCAAGAATTAATTAAAATTTTTCTTGATTTTAATTTTGGATAGTTAAGAGTATCAATATTTTTAAATATTCTAATAATAAATTTTGAAATCAATAGAAGGAAATTACACCAAATTTGAATAGTAGTTTAGTCTTGTTGATTCATCCACTTATTCTTTGTGTAGTGTTGAGTTTCATTATTAAAAATCTTTGGAGATTAATTTTCACTTTTCTACTCCCTAATAAAGGAATTGTGTAATATTTTTAGTTGATGTTGGTCTGGTACATTTCACATGATCGAGGGGATATAAGAATGATCATAAAATAAAAATTCCCCTTTCTCTCCCACTTTTTATTCACAACTCATTTTAATATACTGTTCTCCTGTTGAAATTCCTATTTCTATGAAAATAATTATTTCTCACTCACCTATTTCTAAATTAATTTTTTTCAATAATATTTTTCTTACATTATTTTTTATTTTTTATATTGTTTTTTATTTCATTATCTTTTCTTCTTAAATATATTTTCATCATTTCCCTGTGGATCAACCCTACCTAACACTATACTAATTTAATAAAGGAATATAAATAGTTAAAATTCTTGAGACTGATGACCTATATCAGTATTCATACATAAATATTTTATTTATTTTTACTTAAAATATTGATTTTTGGGAAATATCTCTGGTAAGTGTGGATGATCTAAGAATTTATGGGTTAAGAAGGAGGTTTCACCTATTATGGTGAAGGAGAAGATAACTATTTCTAGAGGATATGTTTTATAGATGGATAATGAATCATCTAGGTTTGGGCTAGACATGACCACATGAACTTTGAATTATAGGGGATTATAGATGGTACCAGTGGTTACAGATTAAATTTAGTTAATTTATTTTTCTTTTTTCGGTTAATTAATATGTATTAGTGGTGGATATAGATCAATCAGGTGACATAGAAGTATCCATGGTTGATCCTGATTGTTCTAAAATAAAAAAAAATTCAATATAACTACCTTCTATTCTCTCTAACTAATTGGATAATTAGGAGGTGGAACTAAGACATTATCCCAATGATACTAATAATGATTCTTGGTTGGCTATTGTTCCTAGGGTCAGGTTTTGAGTTATGGGGGAGGCATGTTAAATCCTAGAAGAAAATAGATAGTACCTTCCATGTGTTTGGTATGTGGTGGATGGATTTGGGCTACCACTCACTAGAGTTCACAATCTGATTGGATAGTCTTATAAATGTGGATAATAGCTAGAAAAATATAGTTACATACCTAAATCAAATCACCAAGTCTAGGTTGTTGAGTCACATGACCTCAAGCATGCCTCCTCGTATGTTATAGGCTTCTAAATAGTAGTGAGGTTTTGAGTGAGATCATGGGGAGACTATAACCTCAATCATAGTGCACAATAATAAATAAATAACCAAACATTTAACAATAAACAATCAGATCACACATATGTTAATAAATATACTATCTTTAATGAATGAATGTTGAAACAAAAAACTCAAACGGTCATTACAAAATAAAATCACATTGATCATCCACCAAGAAGATCACATAAATAAGATATAAAAGTGATAAAAGTTCGAAAGAGTATATGAACCCAAATCTATGTGTCATTTAACACCCTTAGTTTTAGGTATTTCCCTATTTTATGTATTATTTAAATTTAGGGAATGCTTTGGTTAAGACTCAAAAAAATTATAGGAGGTTTTGGAAGCCTTTTTGAAGGTGTGTGATTTGAAAATGGTTAGTAGAAATAATGCTCAAGTCCTTAAGAAATTGTGTGAGGTGTTTGGGGGGTCACTGGGTAAGAGCATAGTTGGTGCATGGTTTTCCCAAACAATGTGTCTAACCATGAAACTTAGAGTTATTCTATACAAATATGATTCACACGATTAGCACATGATTTTTCAAACTATGTGGGATAATCGTGCGATAGGAAATAAATTGTATTGAAATTGGTTTTTTAACTCAAAACCTACCCAAAAACCATATATAACTTCTATGCTCTTAGTCTTCCAAACCCTAGAGACCCTCTAGGTTATTTTCATCATTATCCAGCCATTGGAATCTAATTCTATTGATTCTCAAATCATTAGAACTTTGGAATCAAAGGTATGAACTGTATTCTTTCTATCTATGCTAGATCTTATCATTTTCTACTGAAAAAAACCATTGAACTGGGATTATATGATTGGATCTACGGGATCATAAAAGTTTTAATGGAATTTTATTATGATTCATTAGAGTAATGGAAGACCAATCCTAGATCTGTGGATTCATGGGAGAGTTGTTACACCAAATAAACTTGAGGTAAGTGGGTTTTCCCTCTTTCTACTTTTATTGGAATGTGAAGGAACTTAGGATTATTTAAAATACTATATTCTATTTTTAAATGATTTTACCCTATTGAAACTCTTTTTTATTTTTCTCTTACTGGTTTGATTTTGAAATATTGGTTGTGGGTGTCGTCCAAAATGTGTTTGATGATATGATTAAATGGGTTTTTCAAAGAAAATGGTTTTTGATTTGTGTTCTTACCATAAATGGGTTACATACATTCATGTGCATATAGGATGGATTATGGTCAAATGTTCCACCATCAAATAGGGAAATATAGAATAGATCATGGTTATAAGTAAAACCATAAAATTGGGTCACTAACCAATAAGTTTAGTGAAATGATGACTCAATACTCAAGAGTATAGGGAGATCTAGGTCATGCATATACATGTGTGTGTGAGTGTGAGAACGTGGGTGGGTTGTGATAAATTAAAATAAATGAATTTATTATGATCTAGAAAGGAAAAATCATATTTAGTTTTACTTGTTTTGGAAAATCTATCCATCTTCTTTATTTAATATTGTTGAAATTGCTTTATCTATTTTTGATATTATTCTTATCTATTTTAAAATATTATGATCTAACCTATTTCTAGTCTTAGTGAAATATGGTAAAAGTCTCTTGGGGTTTATCTATTGGTTATGATTACTCACACCCTATATATTTACTTTGGTGATTATACATATGTTTTTTTCATGATATAGGAAAGGGGAAGGTTTCTTACTTCTCTAGAAAAATTCATTGATATCACTATCTTAGTTGGTGGAAATGAATCTTTATAGTGGTTTGTGTCTTGGTTTGTAGTGGTTCCACATTGGTGTTGGAGTATTTTATCACTTTGGAGTCTTGGTATTATTTTATATGTTACTCTATTATTAATTTGATGTTGTTCTTTGATACATTTATTGTTGTTAGGTTTTATTGCATACATCATTTATATATTTGTACTTGGTTTCATTTATTTCATATTACCATGTGATGGTTTTGTGTGTGTATTAAATAGGGTAAATAATCCCCCCCCCCATTTTAACTTTATGTTTAAAAAATGGGCATATATTTATATCCTTTGGTGATTAGGGAATAATTCCTAAGGTTAGTAACACCTTCGGCCTGATACAAGCCAATGGATTGGGCATGCATGTTACAAATGGAATTAGTTTATCCAGTCCTTGATTTGGGATGGTATTAAGGATATAGGACATGTTCAAACTTGAAATATATACTATAAAAATATGTAGTAAACATTTTTATGTTTAGCTTCAAATTAGTAGGATAGTCTAGGTACAAAAAGTTTTATTAAGAAATTTTAGGTGTGTTGTCAACTCATCATCATGGGTTTCATTGATGAGTGTTGGGTGCCATGAATTAGTTAAGAGACTTCCCACTAGGATTTCATTATACACATGATTACTTGATTTTGGTACTATGATATTTTTATTGTTTTAAATATATATATATATAATCATGAAAAGATGAACTATAAAAGGGATTAATTGCTAAATTTTTGAATGCTTGGTAGAATAAAAATATTACTAATAAGGAGAATAAGAAACTAATGGGAGGGGAAAACAGAGAATTAAGTTACACCCAAACCATAGGTGAACTATAATTTGGTTCGGAGTATTTTGAAGGAATTTTTGGATATTAAAATGTGACCTAGGACTTAGGATCCTTGTTAGGTGAATCACTCATTAGAATTTCTAAAAAAACCCATAGATGTTTTATAGTAATTCTAGACCTAATCAATAAGGGGTATGGCTAGGTAGGATGAATAGAAATTTTCAATTCTTGGGAACACTAGATGAAATTAATGTTAAGATTACAATGTATATGTTTGATGACCTAGTATTGGTATAGTGGGACTTAGTTGTTCAAGCTAAGTTGGACTGAATTATCACTTGGAAATTATTTGTAGAACTATTCAATAAAAAAATATTTTCTTGCACCTTCCAAATAGTGAATATGATAGACTTATATCAATGAGAACAAGGAAGTATGTTAGTGACTAATTATGCTATTAAATTCACCTACCTGTTTTGTTTTTCCTTGGAGGTAACTATTAGTTAAAGGCAAAAAATTTAGATCATTGAGGAAGGTCTCTAACCTAAGGTTTTCTTAATAGTGTAAATGTTCTTTATTACTGACTATATAGAAATAGTGAATAAGTTTCTAGTTATAGAGAGTGGTATTGTAGTAAATCCCATTGGAGGGGGTACCTTTATCCACTTGGATGCTAGTGGGAAATTCAACATGAGAAATAAATGCAAGAGGGAGGATTACTCCTAGGTTAAAAAGGAATCATAGAATCAATCCACCAGATCAATATCTTATCCAACGTGTTATAAAAATGAACCAATATATTTCCATTGTGGCTCACTTATACACGTAAATAAGGAATTTAATTCACTATTAATGAATTTCCACCACTATGGAAAGAGAGTTTATATCAATAAGTATTTTTTAAAACTACTAAAATCATCAAGTGAAACCGGCTCTACTCAAAATCCATATTTTTATTCTCATTTGGAATAATACCATAAAAATAATTTTTATCTCGTAAACCAGGTGAACTTGGAAACCTCTAGGAACACTTTGGTTGTCCAGCCAACACCTTAGAGGGGAATCAAGAGTTATCCTATGGCATTTGATCGATACTTATACGGAGAAGAGAAGGTGATCACGACCAAGGGACCAGATCCCTCTACGGTGCGAGGTATTATCCTTCTAAACTCAACTATTATATATGTATTTTTTTATAATAGTGTCTCATATTATTTTATTTCTTATTATGATCTTAAATAATTGAGATTACACATGTAAATGATCTCTCACACCATGTGTATCAAGACACCCCTCAAACAATGGGAGTATAGAGGATTCAAGTGCCTAGGATGTTCTATTACCATTGATGAGGTGCAGTTTCTCTGGGTATTTTTGATCCTAGAAATTGATATTTTTCATCTGATATTTAGAATATAATAGATGGTGAAATTTAAATCACATATTGAATTTTATTATCAATAAGTTTCATTCGCATCCCTTAATGGAACTCCTCATGTATTCAAGGGGGTTGAGTCATAAATGTTGGTAGATTAGGACCTTTAGTCTCAATGGATGGATCTATATCTGGTTATCTTTTAGAAATGACCTTGGGATCTACAAATGAAACTAGAAATAGGATTCTTCCTTCTATAGTGTATTAGTAGTTGGATGTCTTTCTGAATGATTTCTCTGAGTTACCACCTAAAAGTTAAATCGAATTTTCTATTGATATAATCCTAAGAATAATCCATATTTCACTCATGTCATATACAATCAGTCTAATAGAGTTATGGGAAGTAAAGGTCTGGCTAGAAGAATTGGAGAGTAAAGGCTTCATCAATCCTAGCACATCACCTTGAGTTGCACCATTTTTATTTGTAAAGGCGGATGGTTCCCTCTGGTTATGTGTTAATTATAATATATTATATCAAGTTATGATTAAAAAAATCACCAAATTACTAGAATAATTTGTTTATTTTATCAATTAATGGGATATAAGTGGGTCTCTAATATTGATCTATGATTAAGATGTTATCATCTCATAGTCATAAGATAAGATATTCTGAAGGCAACATTCTGTAGTCGATGTGGCCATTAAAAATATAGCATCATGTCCTTTAATATTTTTAATGGACCTACAGTCTTCATGGACTTGATAAATTATATCTTCCATGGTTACCTTGATTATTTTATTTTGGTATTTATTGATGATATTTTGGTGTATTATTTTAGGATAAATGACCCTGATGAGAACTTAGAGACTGTACTGAGCACATTGTGTGATCACCGATTTCTTGAAAATTTTTCTATGTGTGACTTTGAGATAAAACAAAGTATGTTTCCTTGGGAATGTCATTTCTAAAGAGGAGATATCAAATGAACCATATAATATTAAAGTATATATCTATTTAAATCCAACAAAGAATATTTTTCAGATATGAATCATTCTAGGATTAGTGGGATATTATCATCACTTTGTTAGGGATTTCTCAAGGATTTATTATCCTTTGGATTATTTGATGATAAAGAGTGTTCCATTAACATGGAATTATGACTATCAAAAATTATTTCTAGAGCTTAAATATTATCTCACCTAATCACTCACCCTAATATTTCTTAAAATAGGTTAAGTCTATGTGGTATATTTTAATGCATTTAGATATATTTTTGATTGTGTTCTCGTGAAATGATATCATGTTATGGCCTATAGTTTGAGTCATTTTTGAACACATGAGAAGAATTTTTAACACATGATATAGAATTTTCTACAGTGGTTCATGTTTTAAATACATAGTGACACTATCTATTTGTAGAAAGAATCATAGTATTTACTGATCATAATAGTTTGAAATATATCTTCTCTGAGTGATACTTAAACTAGAGGCAATGATGATGGATGGAGTATATCTAGGTTTTTTACTTTGACTTGGTTTATATACCTAGAAAAGGGAATTTTATGGAAGATTCTTTAAGTTGGAAGTTAGATGATGAAGTTTTTATGGATGCTCATGGATAATGGTAGCTAATGAGTTTCATTATTGAAATTCATCTAGACTATTCTAAATAGAGTGAGAGTGAAACTTTATAACTAGTTAATCTTGTTCTAAACTGAAAGGATTTTGATAAAAAGGCTCAAATATCAGATCTTAATTTTTACACCATTGGGTCAAACCTAAATTATGGGGAGACTTATAACATCTAGATAGTGGATAAAAACTCATTATTACACTTTCATAACCAAATTATGATCCATAAATATTTCAAAGAATAGATTATTTAATATATCACCATTTGAAATGATCTATTCATCCAGGTATTTAGAAAATGTATAAGGTGATGAAAACTCATTTGTAGTGGTTAGGTATGAAATGTAATATTTCATATTGAATTATGAAATATCTACTGAGTTAGTGGGTAAAGGTTGGTCATAAATGGTCATATGGTGTTCAAAAATATATATTTATACTTGTATTAAAGTGATAATGGATCACTATATACTTTTCCATAGTTCTACCAAATATTCTTTGAAAGAATGGTGTTATTTGGGTGATTATGGTTCAATTTACCAAGTTGGCACACTTCCTCTCAATCAAAGAGTCCAACATGGTAGAGTATTTAGAAAAGACATATACTTGTTATTTTTTCAAGTTATATATAGTTCCATTTTTTATCATCATTGGTAGATATCCTTGATTCACTTCTTTATTTTGGCGATCATTGCAATAAGATATCAGAACTCAATAAACCACGAGCATGAAATGTCATCCTCAGATGGATAGGAAGTCAAAACGCTCAATTCAGACATTGGAAGATATGTTTAGAGATTTTTTCATGTAATTTTTTGGATCATGGGAAGATTGAATTCCTTTCGTGGAATTCTCCCATAATAACAGCTACCAAGATACAATATATATTTTCCCATTCAAGGAATTATATGGTCATCATTTTCAATATCCAATGTGTTGGGTTGAAATAGGAGAAACATCATTGATTGGACCTAGTCTTTTCCATGATATTATGGATAAAAATTAGATGATAGAAAAGAAGGTGGATATGGATCATGGTTGATAGAACTCTTATACAGACCATCATTGTCAACTTTTTTTTAATTTTAGTGGCCATGTATTATTGAAATTATTATCGAGACTTAATCATTAAAGATTAGGAAATCAGGAGAATTTATCCCCATGATATGTTTTACCATTTTAAATTATTGAACAGATAGGTAATATTTTGTATTATTTATCCTTATTGATGAGATTCAATGTTTCCCATAATATATTCCATATCCCTCAACTAATAAGTTTCACTCGGATCCTAATCATGTGATCAGTTGGGACTATGTTACTCTTAAACCAAATACAATGTTTAACCATAAACCACTCTAAATTTTGGATCAATAGAAGAATAATCTGATATGGAGATCTATTTCTTTGATAATATTATTATGGAATCATGGAAACATTAAATAAGAGACTTAGGAATGCTAGAGATTCATATGGGAGTAATGGTTGAATATATTCTATCTTTATGTGGATGAAAATCCTTATAGTGGGGAGAATGTAACACCCTCTGTTTGAGTTATTTCCCCATTTTATGGATTATTTAAAGATAAGTAATGTTCATTTTAAGACTCAAGAAATTTCTATAAGGTTTCAAAAGTTTTTTTAAGCCTTTTGGAAGGTTTACACTTTGAGAACGGTTAGTAGAAACTGTGATCAGGTCTTTATGAAACTATGCAAGGTGTTTGGGGTTCACTAGAAAGGTGCATGGTTGGTGCATGGTTTGGAAAAAATTGTGTGGCTAACCATGTCACTTGGAGTTCTTCCAGATAGAGAAAATTTTCACAATTATTTCACGGTTTGTCAAATTGTGTAACCTAAACATGTGATGGGAAATAAATTTTAAAAAAAATGATTTTTTTTAACCCAAAACATACCTAAACACCTTCATATCTCTTTCTTTCTCTTAGTATCTCAAACCTTAGTGACACTCTAGGTGGTTTTTAGGGATCTTCAACCTCTTTAATATGATTCTATTGATTCTTATAGCATTGGACCTTTGGAATCAAAGGTATGAAATCCATTCTTCCCATCTGTGCAATATATGCTCATTTTCTCTTTAATTGAACCCAAGACAAGGGATATCATGACTAGATCTATGGGATCATAAAAGTTTTAATGGTATCTTCTTATGACTCATCAAAGGAATGTATAAAAAATCCTTGATCTATGGATTTATGGGATAGTTATAATGTCTAATGAACCTGAGGTTGATGGTTTTCCCTCTTTCCACATTAATTGAAATGTTAAGGCTCTTAGGTTTCTTTGAATAACTCTATTTTTTTTAAATGATTTTACTTAGATGAAACTCTACTATATTTTTATCTTACTGGTTATATTTTGAAATATGGGTTGTGGGTTTCATCCATAATGTGTTGAAATTTTTATTAAATGGGTTTTTCAAATAAAAAAATGTGTTAAACTTGTGTTATTGAAAAAACTAGGTTTTTTTCATTCAAATACATGTGGGGTAGATCATGGTTGGAAGTACCATATTAAAATAGGGAAACATGATATAGATCATAGTCAAAAGTACCACCATAAAAATAGGTCACCAAGATATGTCTTGGTGAAAAAAAGACTCACCACTTTCAGGTATAGGGAGGTCTAGGTCATGCATGTATATGTGTGTGTGAGTGTGAGAACATGGGTGGGCTATTCCGAATTAAAATGAATGAATTTCCATTAATCTTGAAAGAAAAACACATATTTTTATATACTGCTTTTTAAAAATCTATTCATCTTATTTATTTAATATTATAGAAACTCCTTTATCTTCTTTTGATATTCTTCCTACATATTTTATAATCCTATGAGAAAACCAATTTATAATCTTAGTGGAATGTGGGAAAAGTCACTTGAGATTTTCCTACTAGGTATGATTACTCACCCCATGTATATTCACTTTAGTGTATATGAAGATTTTGTTTTCTATGATATAAGAATGGGGTATGTTTCTTATTACTCTAGCGGTGCACCTTAATTTCATTATCATAGTTGTTGGAGATGGAGCTTTAGAGTGGTTTGCCTCTTGGTCTGGAATGGTGACACCTTGGTTCCAGATTCTTTTATTACTTTGGAATCTTAAAATTATTTTATACACTATTCCATTATTATTATGATGTTGATTTTTAATACAATTATTATTATTGAGTTTTTTTACATGCATCATTTATAGATATGTCCTTGGTTTTATTTATTTTTTATTATCATATGAAGGTTATGTTGTGTGTTAAATAGGGTAAATCATTCCCCCTAGTAATATTGTGTTTAAACCCATGGAATTTATTTACATCCTTTGGTTTTTGGGGAAATACACCTAAGGTTAGTAGCACCTATGACCCGGTCCAAGCCAATGGGATGGGTGGGGATATTACACCTCATCTCCTCCCAGTCCTCTAACTCATAGCATGTTATCCCACTCAATGATCAAACTTTGGCCTTAGCCCAAATTTTACCTATAATAAGTGAGTTATTCTTAGGTACCCAAGTGTCATGGTCGCCCGAGTAGGTTGTGAGTATAACTAAGTAAGTAATCACCAACGTAGTTCAGTGCCTCATTAGTAAAACACATTTTACATTAATGTAACAAGTTCATTGACATAATAGATAAGAAATCCATAAACTACACAAGAGTAACAAATATGCCACAATGATCTAAAATGCACAATAACAAGAAGTGTGCAAGTAAGAAACAATAAACCATATATTGAGCGGTTGTGTGCTGAACAAGATACCACAAACCCTTGGTCATACCTACTTTAGCTCCATGTTATTAGGATTTCATAAGTAGTCATCAGATGAATTAGATTATTCCATTTGAATCAGTCCAACCTTTAAGGTATAAATCATGTTCTTACCTTAATTAATAACTCCATTACCACCTTTAAGGTAAAATGACACCATAACTCAAGACTACCTACTTTCCTATGATGGAACATACACATGGCATGCCAAAAACAATGGAACTCTACATATATTCAAGGATATTCCCCATCATTATGTCATGTCAGCATATTTACTCTCTTCCAATGGTATATGGTGTGGCCCGATCATGAGATAATAACATACCAAGCTCTAGAGATATACATCATGTATCTAGAGCCACAATCTATGAGTCGTGTTGTCTAAGCTCCTTATACATTTCCAATACAAGTCCCCATTGTTCAAGTGACATAAATAAAAAACAATGCCCCTCCAGTTAGGATCTATATAATCATAAAAGTCTCTATAAATTCTTCACCATAAATCACAATAAATTATCCATAGATTGGGATCCATGAATAAAAATTAAGTTACTATAGTTAGAGTTCTATAAATCACAATCAAGTCCCTGTCGGTAGGGTTCCACAAATCAAAATAAAGTTCTCATAAGTCAGGATCTATAAATCACAATCAAATCCCAATCAGTTAGGTTCCATGTAGTCATAACAATTTCCCATTAGTCGGGCTCCATTTAATAAGATTAATATACAACACAAGACATGAATAATGTTCTCATGGGATATATAGACACACCACATGTGATCCACATCAAGAATAGGTCTCACAGGTTAAACACACACATCACATGCAATCTATATCAAGTATAGGTTTCATGGGAGGAAGAGCTTTGTCATTAGAGAAAGCAATGATCCCGTAAGGGGCGCTGCTACTAGGGTTTTTCTCCGTCATCACCTCCCTATACCTTAGTTCAGCTCGGCTCTCTCCCTAGATGTTCCCTCAGTGTGACTATGGTTGTGGACTCTCCTCCACAAAGGCGTCGGTGACCTTGTGAACTCGGTCGGCATGGCCTTTCTCTTTGTTGTTGGACGGCTTCCCGCCTCAATCCATTTCTTATGGATAGGTATTTTATGGTAGTGCGAAGCTGGTTCCGTGGATGAGTTCCACTTCCATGACTGAGGGTTGCAACATTGTCTTCTGTGGGTTTGTTGAGTGGTCGTTTGTGGTCTCTGTAGACATTTTGGATGGTGGCGATAGGACATGGTATCTGGTTTGCGATGGATATTTTTTCCAAAATTCTCTTGTGCTCAGGTTGTTGATGATCTGGTAATTTCTTCTTGGTTCTTAATTTCTACCTTCGTTTGATTTTAGGATTTGTCTGCTATGTTGGTGTTTCTGTAATTTTTTGGTTTACTCCAGTTTTTGGGCAAGGATTTGGTTGGGATGCTCTGTGTTTTGGATTTGGTTCTACTAATAATTTTTTGCTCACGATTGATTCAAGCATTTGTCTTAGCTGTTGTTTCTTTATTTTCTGATCACGATCATTTTTAAATGGTTCAGGTCTTGACCTTCTTGACTGTTGGGTTGGTCTGCTGGTAAGTAAGAGGAAAGAAAGACCTGAATTTGTTGAGGGGTTCTAGTTCTCCAGTAATGAGGATGCATGAATGTATTTGGGGGTATGAAAATCATTTTCTCGAAGGTCCGAATTTGGTGTTTTTTGACTTTTGTGTTGAATTATTGGAAATGGTGGAGTGACTGCTTGAACATGTTGAATTGGTGGAAAGGAGTTTTGGTATTGAGAATCTTTGGGTCTCTACTGGTTTGATGATTTTGGGTCACTGCATATTTCTCAAAAGGGGTTCCTCCATATGGGGTGTAGAGCAGCAGGTTTTTCATGGTCTTCACTACAGATTTGGATGTTTGAGAGGGTATGGCTTGCCATCAGTTCCAGGCCCATGCATTTATGAACGGGATAGTTAGTTGGCAGCGAGGAGTAGGAGGAAGCGGATTTTATTATCTTTGATGCTGGTTTGGAGCTCTTCTATGATGGCGTGGTGTTGTTTGACCTATACTTTTGTTCTATGGTGATCTGTTGTTTTAAGTCGTGAAGTCATGTATGGTTTCTCACTTTTTTCTCAAAAGTGTTTGAATAATAAAAATTTAATTTTCAGTCATGGGATACACACACACACCACATAAAATCCATATCAAGAATAGATATCACATAACATAATCACATACCTAATTGGTCTTATATAATATAAGGTATGGAATAGAGAACAATGCTTAAGACATAAACGGCTGGTATCAATCTAGTGCATAAGGTTCCGTCATGGCCCTTGGCACTCTGTTTATTTATATTGGGCATAGTTCCTTTAATTAGTTAAGACTTTAATATCATTAAACTAATGAAGAGTTAATATAGTTCAAAATACATTTATAAATTATGACTAAATATACCAAGGTTGTGGAACTCATACCACGTGCTAATAAACTATTCATAATACCATGGGGTAGAGTATATAGGACCACCTACCTCAAAACAGAGCCAACTCCTATCCAAGAAAATCCTAGCAACTTTTTCTAAGTCGTCCAAGTCGATTGGATCTACATCAATCAACATTAGGTCCTAAAACATGACCAAGAAGTAAAATTTAATTAATTTTAAATAATTTATATTTAATAAAATTATTATAATCAAGATCACAACAAAAGGTAAAATTCATACTCATTGAACGACGCACTAGTTATCACTACCTAGTTGGAACTATGAGCAGCCACCCATGGAAGGTCTACAACACTCTTCCTCAATAATCTTGAGTAAAATATTCATCACATAGAAATAATTAAAAGGAAAATTTAATATAATTAAATTTTAATATCTAGGATAAATAAACTGGATGATGTTCCTTTGATGCAAAATCATACAATGGAGTTCGGACCACTCTTGGCACACTCTTGAATCTTGGGCATGAAAAATACCCAATTCAATTCCATGATATGAGGGATGGTTGAATTAAATTAAACCAAATACCATATAAAAAATCACCAAGGTATGTACCTTTAATGAAACTCTAATTAATAAAAAGTGTTCATTATCACAGAATATCTTATATCCATGCCAATCTAAATCCACACCGTTATCAGACAATTCCACCAACATTCAATGGAATTATCATATGTTCTCTAATTAAGATAATTACAAATAAAAATAAATGATCGTGATGATAAAATAGGAAGATAATTAAAGGTTAATTTAACATTATTGGATTTAAAAGTATTAGATATACCATTAAGAATCATCCATGATGAATGACACAATGATATGCTGCCACATGAGGAAGGGGGTCAAGATTAAAGAAGAATGAAGGATCTTGCCTAAATTCACCAATGAATATCACTAAGATTCATCCAAATTAAAGGCTATCCAAGGGAGGGAGGAGAATAGTATAACTTAGTTTAATGGATCTCCAAAATTCAAGAAAGATGGTTTTGACCTGAGGGGGGCTTGGTGCCCAAAAAGATAAAAAAGACCCCCAATTAAACACTTCCAAGAGTTCCCCCATCGGCTAACATCTTAAGGGTAACTAGATCAAGGATGGACCTCTGACTAGAAACCCTAGACTTATTGGCTAGTCAGTGATCCTAGAAGGGAACCTAGACTACTTCCTATACCACCAGCTAGCCAGTGCTTTTACAAAAGTCTGGCTGGCCCCATCCGTGCCTCCAACGTTCTCCTAAGCTCTATGTTTCCCAATGAGCTTCATTTCAAGCCTAAAAAACATATTGAATATTTTTAAACATAAATAATCTTATTTCAACATCTGATTCTCTAAGATATCCATCCACCAGATAAAAACTTCAAATTCCTTTAAAAATCATGACTCATAATGACATGGTTCATTACACCATGTATCGCATTAATAAATAGTTTATTCCTACACATAAAAAATAAATCAAGAAAAATTTTACTAAATTATCATGACAATATGAGTTTTTTTCTAGGTTTTAATAATGTGATGCATATGTTGAACTAAAATGTCACTTTTAAACTGAAATCATGATTTTTTTAGTAAATTTGGATACACTATGTGTCAAATTTACATGAGGTTAATTATAATATGTCACAAATTAATTATAAATTTTTTTCCTAAAGTATTAATAAAATATAATCATAATTTTTTGTTTTTGACTA
Source organism: Viscum album (assembly GCA_963277665.1). Lineage (NCBI taxonomy): Eukaryota > Viridiplantae > Streptophyta > Magnoliopsida > Santalales > Viscaceae > Viscum > Viscum album. Next base: position 456,875,814 of record OY728160.1, on the reverse strand, counting down.
TGTGAGTCATGTTGTGAACTAAAGTGTTACTTTTATACTTAAAACACACATGTTGAATCGTATCAACCACACTGTGTGTCATATTGATGTAAATTTTATTTGTATATATAAAAAATGAATCACGGGTTATTTCCCAAATGTATCGGGATAATATGAATGAACTTTCTTGGTTTTGAGTATGTGATGCATGTTTTATACTAAAATATTACTTTTAAACTAAAAAATGTCACTTTTAGTCAATCCATACACATAATGTGTTATATTTTTTGTGAAGTTAGTTTATACATGTCACAAATGAATTATTGATCTTTGTACTAAAGTATCCAGATAATTTGATCCTGTTTGCTCATATTTGGGGACGTGACACATGGTTTGAACTAAAATGACCCTTTCAAAAGAAAAAGATCCAATTTTAGCCATATTTTATAAATCATGTCTTAGATTGACATGTGGTTAATCTATACATGCCACATAAAAATATTGATCTTCATCCAAAAGTATCAAGATAATATGAGTGTGTTTTATTGGTTCTAAATATGTGACATGTGTTTTAAATTAAAATATCCTTTTAAATATACCTCAAATACTTTTATTAAGTTAAATTTTAATTAATGTTTACCTATTAATAAGTCCATCCCTAGGCCTTCTTATAACATTCCCAAATGATCTTAATCAAGTCTCAGTTGTCTTCTCTTAAATCTGAGCCACTCCAATCTCAAAGTAATTTTACGATCACAAAGCACCCTACAATACTTCCTCCATTTTATCAATATAGTTTGAATCCTATGAGATACGTATGAATTAATATCTCCATCGCATTATATAAATGCACCAAAATATAAAAAATGATCAAAATGTTAAATAATGTGTGCTTATAATCTCATTTCCATAACATTAATATCCAATCCTTTGCGAAAATAACACTCTGTATATTCTATATTATTAATTTTAAGATAGAAAAAGTTATATTGTAAATTATATATCCATAACTATAACTTAAAATGATAAAAAAATGTAACTAAATTATTAGTAGACAAACCACCTCTTCATGATCTTTTTGAATGAAAAAAATTACAAATGTGATTGGAAATCACCTCTTCATGATGTCTATAAACATTCTAACACTGTGTATGCTACCCAATCATACCTAAAAAAATCTATTTATTCTATTGGATAAGTGGACTACTAAAAGTCCGGATATTACTATAAAAATATAGATAAATAAATGGTTAGTTTATTTTTTAAATTAAATTACAATTACCTTCAGAAATACCTCTTAGGAGATTCTAGTTTGCAGATAGAAAATGATATCTTTCATGAATTTATAAATGAAATAACCAAAATCATTGTAATTACATTGTTTTTGACACTACAAAAACATTGATCAAAATAAGTAATTTTTCATATATTTTTTTATAGTGATGTATTATTATATATAACATAATAATTATCCAAATATAGAAATCCATAGGCTTATTGTGCACATTTTATATCCTTATACCATTTTTTGATAATAAATAAACATCTCAATATTATAAAATTTTATTTTTAAAATATGATATAGAATATATAATTTGATGTTTATTTATAATATATTGAATTTAGTGTAATATAAATTCATAAGGTGCATCATGTGTGGTTTATTTTTTGGATATCCATGCATTGGATTTAAAAAAAATATCTTCAAGGTATCCAAATTAATTATAATAAGAATATAGTGAATCCTAAAAAATAAAAAGGAATGAGTAATGTAAGAAAATGAAAATATATTTTATATGGTTAAAATATAGATTTTTCCCCTACATTGTAGATATTAAGAATATTTTTTCATTTATTATTTTCTTTTAAAACACTCTGACTACTTAGTGTGCTCTTGAAAAAATTCAATCTTCATCAATTTGTGTTTCTTATATAGAAGTGACATGAGGAATCTAAATTTTTCTTCATAGGGGTTTCCCTTTACATTTTAGTGATATATATACCTATTAAAAAATATGAATATTAATAAACTATAATAAACATAGTATATCAATTATTTTAAAAACATTTTATAAAAATGTACCACATTTATACATTCATAGTTGAGGTTTTCATCTATTAATGCTTGGGAATTTCATGTACATTATCAATAAAAATCATGTTAGTAATGTTTTATCCATTAATTGGAAATTAAAATTATTTATTGGCCATATTTTTATCTTGTAATGTTGTATATTAATCAACTTATAATGTCAATAAATGTGGTAGTGTAATTAGTGGGGTAAAGGTACTCTCAAAAGTTTCTTTGGAACTATTAGTTGATCCTCTAGATTTTCTTAATTTGACCATTTATATTCAATTATAATTATCAATTTAGGACTTTATTTATTAATTATTAAATTTATTTATATAAAATAAATTTTAAAGGACATACCTTGTTAATATTGTGGACCATTATAAGATTAAACATACATACTATTATAGTTATAATAGAAAGTTCGGCCATGTGAACATAAATATCATTAGGGGAATAGGAAAATACACTCTCAAATAATGAGTTTCATGAATCTATAATCTCACATGATGTTTTGTAAGTTTTTTACTGTTTATAATATCTTATTGGATATTATGAATTATACCTCTCATAATAAGGTGATTAGTGGGTACTGATAGATATAAATGACAATAAATTTCACTATGTATAATTTTAGTAAAAGAAATGTATCATTAGTTGTTTGATTCGCATTTAGAAAAAAATAATTATTAAATAATAAATTAACTCATAAAAAATATGGTCTTGAAATAATCCTTTAAACTCTTAATTATGGGTATTTGATATCCAGATTTCATCCCTTGATAGATTCAAATGCCAAAGAATTACTTTTGTGAGTTACAAAAAATGGTGCAACCTCTATAATATTATGTAAAAAGTATATGTGATCTTGCTTTATCTCTATAATGGTAATTGTGAAAGAACCTCTTCTATAAATTTCTTATCCCATAAGGAACTTCATGTGATGAAATTTTGGGAGATCAATGCTATCCACATCAAATAGGTAATCGATACAGAATTCAATATCTTCTTCGACAATATATTTCTCTTCAATACAACCGTATAGATAAATTTTATTTTTGACATACCCTTTAAAAATATTAATATACTATTCAATGGGTTATATCCATCTATATTATATAGAACAACATAGTTGGATATCTATAACCAAGAAAACCATCATGTGAACCATTAAATCAAAGAATAGTGGTGTGAATAATATCTACAATTCACATAATTTGATAAAAAAATTCTCCTCCATAGTTAGAAACTTCATCGAGACTATAAATTTACTATATATAGCTTTGAAAAAAAAAGAAAATTATAGCTAATGTGTGTCAAAAAAAATTATGTAGAGTGAAATATAAAGATGCATGCATTAAATCCTGTATAAAAACATTATAGTCATGTGATTTTAATCACTTTAATTTTAAATCAGTCATAAACATTATATTATTGATATTTTATAAATACCCCTATGAAACCTTAACACTATTAATAAAGTTAAAAAAGGGAAATCACTATTTATTGGAAATAATGTAAGCCAATAGAGGAAGAAAATTCCATATTTCACTCTTCACTATCACCAACCCTTCTCTTATACTAATATCAATCATGTATAACCTATCCTTAATGACATTATTTTTTTTTAGAGTATTTAATGCCATGTTTATGACACTATCACATAAATTTTTCTATATTTGTATGGAATAAAGAAAATTTATGATGTGAAAATAATTATATTATGGTAATTAAACAAATGAACTCATTTTCATAAGGTTTTTAAAAAAATCTTTATAAAAAATAGTGACCATATCCTTTAATTTCTCAAATTGTGCATCAACTACTAATGGAGATGGTTTTTTACCTTATTTTTAATTCCCATTAAATATTATTGTCTAGGATCAGCATTTATGTCATCAACGAAAAATTTTATGATACTAAAATTCCCAATGGATCATTTTGTCACACTGAGAAGTGGTAAATAAGGTGTGACTTGTTTTATTGGATTCTTTTCCTTTACTTTTAACACCTTCTAATTAAAACCTATAATACCTATTAAGATGAGTGGATCCCATATAAAATGTATAAAGTAAATGAAACATATCAAATGGTATTTTTATAAGTTTTGGTTAAAAATATTACTCTTTATTACAACTGTTTTTTCCCATGGATATAAATTATTTAATATATATGAGTGGTTATATCAAGGGAAATTATCATTACCATCAATACTAGGTCTCATAGTGTTCCCACTATAGATTCCTATTATATATCACAAGCTACCACCTATATAAGAAATCAACATATAATCCAATAATGTCTTTGGCTGCTCAAGTGACTCATGGGAGACTCTCAATTTTATTCAAATATGATCCACTAATAGAAAATATATCTATATAATTATAATATCTCTTTCACTTCCTAGAGAAAAAATATTACTTCCAAAAAAATGGATCACCTGATCAGTTTGTGTACAAATTTAATAACTTTAATAAATGACTAACAACTACCTGATCTTCCTCACAGTCCTCTAATCTTCAAATGATCTAGACTTATCTCAGAACAATGATAACTTGAGTATATATAGCTTTTGAAATAAATCATATATTCAGTCTCAAACTTTCACTACACAATGTTCATTCAAAATATATTTCATGTACTCAACTATTTTTCATCAATAAACAATGTAAATTCTTCATGCACAAGTTATATCATGAATGGTTTACTAAGAATGCATGAACCTCAAATATTCCCTTACTGTAACTCTTATTAAATCATAAATTGTATTCTAATTCAATATATCACCCTAATTTAAAGTATATCATGTGTTCTTCACAAAATATTAAAATTTATCACTTCTTATTTATAAAAGATTCAATCCTTTTTCATAAAATTATAATGATCATGGTATCGTTCCACTCAACCTCATGTATGGTCTATTATCACAAGCATATTGTTTCTCATGTTCTTCATGCATAAATAGAATATGGATTCATAGTTCTTCACAAAGATTATAGCCTTCATATCTTTTCACAAATTCTTTAAAAAAACTTTGAATGTGAATAGCATAAGAAAAGTTTTTTAGAACCATGTTCATAATTATATGATTGTGAAGGCTCTGAAAGTATTAGAAAAAATTCATATAACTCTATTCATGAATACATAGCATTTTTTCTACTTTGTTTAAGTCTCACAAATTTACCTTATTTTTTTTAATATCCACACTAAAAATGAAATCATCCATATTAATTTTAAAATAACCCCCACTAACTTACTCCACCACCTCAATATAGTATGTGTATTTCCATACCACATCCTACATGCACCCACTTCCCTCATACAACACAGCTTTGAAAAAATCACAAGCTTGTCAAAACATAAATTTCTTCACATTAAATGTGTAAACTTAAATTACCTTAAAATAATATCTGAATGATGGATCATCATATTCCACTTTATGGTCACTTCAATGAATAGTATAAATTCCTTGTAAATAGTAAGCATAAACCAGTGGCTTTGAATATACTGTAACATCAACATTGACCTATATTTCATAGTATATTAAACTGATGTAATAAATAAATCCATGAAAATAATCTCATAATACCATATTGATAAATCATTTTTCCTTCATAAACCTAGTTTGATATTAGGAACTACAATGTGGCTCATTATCACATATAGGAAACCCTCAGATTTCTAGAGGTAGATGATGCACTCAATTTTGATCAAACAAAAGTAGTGCATTGGATTAAATAGTCAGTTTTCTATGAATTACTTTTAAATATGGATGATATGTTCCCATTAGGTGTTGTACTATATCTTTTATTTACTCAATTTATCACTACTTAATAATTTTCTCTACTTCAGCTGCCTCTCGATCTGGCATTGGGGTCATCACCCGGATACACTTGCACACACAATTTAAAACATGGGTTGTACCACCCCATTATGTGATCCCCTAGGAACTAACCTATATGTAATATCATATACTCCCTATGGGTACATATTCTCATCATTCTTCCACAAAGGTTTGACCATAACTCTACCTAACTACCACCATGGATGGCTAGAGGTAGACCATTTTCCCCACCTAAGCAGTGGTTGCACAAGGTCCCTTTGGATGGAAAGTTAGTAGGCATATTTTTTTAGTAAACTCACATAAAAATATTAATGTAAATATTCAATATAAAAAACCATATAATTATCAAAATCAAATTCCAGCCCATAATTCTCAGCTTCTCCCCTTTTAAAATCATGGAATTTAATCCTCTAATTCTTCATCAATTCCTAATGTAAAATATATTTTTCATGATCTTCAACATGATTCAAACTTATCAATCATGTTGCAAAAAATGTTCCAGTTATTCAAAACTATTGAAACATGTATTTGAGCTTAATGACCAATTCAACAATCAAAACAATTAGAAAACATTTAATTTTCATCTTCAGGACTTATTAATAAAAAATTCAACATCAGCACAATTATAACTTCAATAAACCACTTCAATTCTTCAATCTCCCTCTTTTTATTTATTTCAATTCCCAATTCATTTATAAATATAATGTTATCTTCTCCCCCTTATTGATAATAAAACTAAATATATAAGTATATAAAGGAATTATCATATACATAATTAAAATTTTAAGAACAAAATATTCTCCTATTAGGACACTTGTTGTTTGTTTTACTCCATAGAAAGATAGAATCACAACTAACTTAGAAAAGAGATAAAATTAACTAACTCTAAGTATACATGATCCATGATCAATGTAAAAAACAATAGTAATCAATTTTACCATCAATGTTGTCAATTATTCTTCAACATGTGATGTCGACACTAAATCCTTCTTTTCAAGGTTGTTTAAAATATTTTCAACTAATCTTCTATATTCATCTCAAAAAATAGATTAAAAACATTAAAGTGAAATAATGTATTTCACCTTTTCAATTTTATTTTCCCTTTTATCATCAATTAAAAATAATCTCCCTTTTAGAGTTGATTTTTCATCATATAAATAATAAAATTAAATAAATATACCTCAATGATGAAAAGCTTTATCAAATATAACCCTATATAGTACTTTATATATTCATGAGATATCAAATAAGATATAGATATCTGGTGATTTTTCTTCTATGAACTCCCTCAATACACTCTATACTTCTTCCTCGTGATTATATTTCTTCAAGAATAAACTCTAAGAATCTTATCATATTAATTGAAGTGTTGTAATTAAATAGGAAACATGATGTAAAATGAGATAAATTATTCCATGATGGAAAATTTTATAGTTGTAAGATGTTCACAAACTTTTATAAAATTTAGGTCTCCCCCTAAATTCATGATTTTCCTTTAATTACCTATACAAAAATAAATACAATGTATATATGGTAATAAGTTAGTTATTCGATGAATCTTAGTTAGATCAATAGAGATAAGAGTTTCTTATCAACTAAACTATATTCTTAGATAAAGTAAGATTATTCACATTTTCAAACATAGAAATTTCATTTTTCTATACTTTCTCCATATTTCTATCCTCTTCCAATTATTCTGGACATATGATCAAGCATTTCATAGAAACATGCTCAGCCTCCACTCTGTGTATGGACTCATTCTTCCCAATAATATTTTTTTCACAAGAATTCATAGATGATTTCCCTTTCTTCTTCAAGAATTATACTTGTCCAGGAATCCTTGTCAATAATTTTTTAGTTTAATACCCAAACATATTAAAACTTTCACACACATATTTATAATTAATCAAGTTATCATTTTTAGGAAACATTTCAGATTCTTTATTAAATATTTCATTCACCAAATCAATCTTATTGTTTCTTTTTTGTATTGATTCTTTCTTAAATTCCATATTTCTTTCATTAGTGCAGATGTTCATGGAAAATTTTCAATGGTCCATGATGTAACCATTATTATCATAAAATATGCATCTTTTCTTTGGTGTGACACCCTTCACATCATTATTTAATGACTTCTTGGGAGTTTTTTGTTTAACATTTTTATTATTTTATTCACATCCCAAGGATATCTTATTATATTATTTTCATACTTGATTCCCTTTTCATTGTGGTATTCTCTTTACATAAATATATGATTTTTTCTTAATTGATACATATCATCACTCATCATAATAGTGACCACTTATATTGTATTACTTCAAGAAATTTAAAAGTATTCATATTTTTTCGTGATAGATTGATTCCTTTCCTTTGAATTCTTATTTTATTGTGTAGGTTTCCTATTTTATTCAGATCTTCTCCCCCTAAATTTAGGCATTATGTTATTTATATATAATGATATATTTTTTCAATAATTTATTACCTAATTCAAAAACTTCCAACAATACTAATAAAAAATCTTGATTTATTCTTCTCTGTCACATTTTTATTATCTTTGGAACCTTGATATTTTTGGATAACATAGTTCAACTTTTTCACTTTTATTAGGGAATAATAATTTATATACTTCTTCACATTCACCTTTGAAGATGTAGTGGATTCTTGAAAAAAAATCATCATCCATTTTTTTCAAATTTTAAGGTTGAATATGTACTATTCATCAAAACAACATTAGTATGTATGTATTTATCAAGAGAAAGGGTTACCATTTCCAATTAGCCTATAGAAGATTTATCATTAGATAACCTTAATCTCTTCTTGAAACTATATTGAGTATTTTCAGAAATAGTAATCTTATGAAAAGTTTTATCAGTATCTTGGAAAGTCTCAGTTTGTGTCTCTTCCATATTACTTAGTTTCACTTCTAATTAAAGTCATTTTAAGTTAGTATAAATCTTATAATCTTATACTGATTTTAGGATTTATTCCCACTAAATCATTAACATTTGAATCTTATCTTCATGTATCTGATTACCCTTCAGTAAAAAATTATAAAACTCCTTAATTAATTTTTCTTTAACCTCTAATTGTGCATCTTTAACATTTATAGATGTATTATGTAGTTTTTTAAGTGCAAGGGTAATTTTTATAAAAACTATTTATTTTACAACCTTCTCACACAAACTACTTTGTAATTATTATTCAATCAAAGAGAAGTTTTTTTTTGAAAAGTGACACAAATTATTCTCTTTATTCTTCATACATGGTGACTCTTTCTTTATATAACATCAGATTTTATTCCTTAACCTTTTCATGTTTTAAGGGAGTATTGTAGTTCTAAACATTATTAGCTAATTCTTCTTTCATTGCATCATCTTTCTCTTCCAGTTGTGATTTTTCATTAAGAAGTTCCTTGAAAATCCTAACTATACAAGTAACCATATCTTTGGGAAATTTATTTAAATGCTCTATGATTTCTTAATTGAACACATCTTCATCATAGGTATTATAATTATTATAAACTGATTTCACTAAAAAATTGCCACTCTGAGTTCCTTTATCCAGTTCTTGATCTTATTTCATCTCTAAGTTATGCATATTCTTTCCCACACTTTTCTTCCTATTTTTATGAGTCTTGAATGAAACATCAATATTTATAACATCATGGGTAAATTTAGGCGTTTCCATGTGAAAATATTATAGATCTTCTTCAAAATAAACTATTTATTTTATATATTTTTTATATAAACAAATGGACTAGTAAAATAGATCCAGCCATAGGTGGAACCTTCACTCTTATACCAATTAAAGTGCCCATAGATCATGTAGTCAGACTATGATGGGTGGTGAATCAATTGTGACTTATTTTACTAAATTATTTTCCTTTTTCTTTTTTACCATTTTAATTCAAAACTATGTTACTTATTAGTATGAGTAGAAACTATATGAAATGCATAAATTAAATGAAACAAAACATACAATATTTTTTCATGGTTCGATAAAAATATGTACTTCTTACTTCAACCAATTATTCCCCATGGTTATAGATTCTTCACTATATATAGGCAGATAAATCTATGGAAAGTCCAATTCCCATCAACATTGATCCCTATAGTGTTCCCACTCTAGATTCCCACTAGAAATCACAAAATCTTGCTTATACCAGCAATCGAAACTGAATCCCACTATCTCTTCATCCTCCCAAGTCCCACTAGACACTTCCACTTCTATTAAAATATGATCCACTGATAGAAATTATCTATATATCATTTTGATAAATTCTACACTACCTTGAGAAAAAATATTTCTCTACTAAAAATAGGGATCACCTGATCTATTCATATAAGAATTTAAGAAATTTGGAAACATAATAACAACTACCTAATCTTTATCACTATCCATTTATCTCCAAATAATCTGGACTTATTTTAGTGCACTGATAAATTGAGTATATATACCTTCTGGAATACTTCCTAGATTCATTATCAAACATTTACAACACATTGTTCATTAAAAATATATTTTATGTACTCAAATATTCTCCATTCATAAATAATGTACATGCATATGTTGTATCATTAATAGTTTACTAAACATGAAAGAACCTCTCATAATCATTAAATATAACTCATAGTGAATCATAGATTGTATTCTTCTTCACTTCGCTGCCATCATTTAAATGATATCACATGTGCTTCACAAAATATTCAAATTTATCACTTCTTTTTTAGGAAATCTTCCATCCTTTTTCACAAAACCCTCAAGCTCGTGATATTATTTCACTCAACCTCAAGTATATTCTATTATCACATGAATTTTGGTTCTCATGTTCTTCACGTATCAACAAAATGTGCATTCATAGTTCTTAATGCAGCTTATATCTTTTATATCTATTTAAATATTATTCACAGAAAAAATTTGAATGTGAATAGCATGATCAAAGGTTTTTAGAACCATGTTCATCATCATATGATTGTGAAGGATTTAAAAGACTCACCAAAAACATATGGGACTCTCTTTATGAATATAGAGCATTTTCTCTAATCTATTTTCATCTCATAAATTTCTCAAATTTTCATTAATCTCCACACTATAAATGAGCTTGTTTGGGGGTATTTATAGATAAGCCCCACTAACTTCTTCTACTTCAATATATTATACACACTGCCATACCATGACTTTAATGCACTAACTCACCTCATGTAATGTAACTTTGTAAAAATTCTATATTATTACAATGTAACTTTCTTTATATTTCATGAATTTGCTTCTACTTCATTCAAATATTCTCTAATTGAAATTTCAACACCTACCACTATAAGGTCACTTCAATGAATAGCATACAAGAAATCAAATAGAGTAATGATAAAGAAGTAGATTCAAATATATTGTAACATAACAAATAACCTATATTTCATAGAAAATAGTACCGATGGACATAGTCCAACCATGAAAATCATCTCATGATATCATATATAGAAATATCATTTCCTTCATGAACCTGTTTTGATCTCAAGAACTATAGTTTAGATCATTGTTGCATACAAGAAACCCTCATACATCTAAATTTAGAATAAAAACTTGATTTTGATAATTATATCCATAAATTTTTAAGACTGCTAAACAATGCTTGTTCTATGTTGTCCCACATTTTTTCTTTTCTCAGTCAAGCACCACTTAATAATAGTCTCTACTTTAACTGAATCTCGATCTGGAACTAGGTTTGACACCCAGATACACCTACACACAAAATACCAATATGGGTCATTCCAACCCATTTTATGGTCCCTCATTCTCTCACCTATGCATATAACCATGCACTCCCTATGGGTATAATGCACCCACTATTCTTCTACACAAGATAGAACATCACTATGCTCAGCCGCCACTATAATTAGCTAGAGGTAGACCCTATTTCCCACCTAATCATTGGCTACATGGGATACCTTTGGATGTATATGTGGTTGGAATATTTTTTTTAGTAAACTACCATAAAATATTTAGGCAAAGATTCAACATAAAGTACCATATAATTCTTAGAATCAAATATCAACCCAAAATTCTCAACTTTTCCATTTTTAAAATAATGGAACTTAACTCTCCAATTCTTCATCAATTACTCATGAAAAATATATTATACATGGTTTTCAAAATCCATAAAACTTCCCAATCATGTTGCAAATAGTGATTCGATTCTTTAACACCATTGTCACATGTCTTTGATATTAAATATCGGTTAAAATTTAAAAAAATTAGAACACATTGAATTTTAATATTCATAAATTATTGACAAAAAACTCAACATCATCACAATTACAACTTCAATAAACCACTTAGGTTATTCATATATCTTAGAAACACTATCTTCAAGGAATTTTTCAACCTAACTAAGTTTGTAACTTATTCAAAAATGGGTCACCCTAACATTCCTTTAATGCTATATCTTAAAAAATTTCCATAATCAAGAAAGTAGTTTATTATCCCAAAAAATATGACTCTTAATATGAACTCTTCATTTTTATGATCACTATACAACATAACAATTGAATATCACTTCAATTTAATATTTTTTATCAATGCATCCAAATAAATACCAATATCATTACCAGGTTGTTTTAGTCCAGATATAATCAGAGAAAAAATAATTTATGTTCACTTTATATATAACCATAGTTTAAAGTTATAATTTACCAACATAAATAACCATGTACTATGAGTGATACTTTTTACACAAAAAAATTTCCTCCTTCTATAGATAGTGAAAGATAGATTTTTTGTCTCATGTCCAAATTCAGGTTACTCATGATCAATTTTCTTCCACTAAGGACAGTCTATTGAGTGATGAATTTCCCCATATTGACTTCTTATATATATGTACCACATTAATTTACTTAATGTTTATTTACTTCCATATAGTCATCTAAAACTTGGAATGATTGGAAATACCATTCAACTTTTGAAGGACTTGATTCATCTTTCTCATATCAAGTTGCACCACACTTTGGGAATTTTTTAAGTGATTTATGGTCCTTGTGAAAGAATATAAATTAATTTAGATAGGAATGTATTATTTTAAAGATCATACCCATTGAACATAGCATTCATTTGGCATTATATGTTCGAAAATTATGTTGATTATCATCTGGTAACATATCATTCAAGAGATCAATTAGTTATGTAAAGTTAGTAGTTCTCTGTCCATTTCCATCTTTCAAATTATATAGCTTCAATATAGCTAACAATGTTATATATTTAATGAAAATACTAAAAAATGTAATATTTTTATGGCCCTTTAACTTATCAAACCACTTTGGATAATCATTAAGGTTATCTTTAACTACCGTTATCATTTTATCAATATGATCTCTATTATCTTTTACAGTTTTAATCATATTAGACGATCCATAAACAATAGTGTTATCCCAATCACTAGCTATATTCATTTATTACTTGTGTTTAGTATAAAATTTATAACTTCAATCTATTACATGATAGATCAATGGTTCTTAAAACTCATTTATACAAATTCATCTTGAATAAGAACAATATAAACATGGATAAATGAGTTGAGAAGGTTCATTTCCTTACACTATTGAAAACTTTATAAACTCTTAAACCTCATACTCATACTTCTTAGTTATATGATTTACATACATCTATTTTTTCATATTCATCCAATTTGGTTCATCAATATTCATATTTAACAATAAATAAATAAATACACATAAGGTATGTATATAATGTATCATTTTTTACATGCATAAATTATATAAATTATATCTTTATGTAATTATAAATTATAATACATACATATATAAAGTATATAAAATAATGGATATAAAATAATATTTTGTTTCAAATGAAAGGGTGGGGTGATATTCCTTAAAACCTTTCAGATAATTTTTGGGATTAGTAGTAAAAATATATGTTCATGGATTGTCAATCTAGGGGAATATTTATGGACATGAATTTATAATTAAATCCTCTATTTACACATAAAAATTTTAAATAATTAATTAATCAATAATAACCCCAACAATATTCATTTCGATTAGGGACTTTTATTTTTTCATAATCATGGTATATGTGAAAAATAGATATAATGAGAATAAATATTTGTTCTAGGAAAACTCCATTCAATGGAAGTACATGATTTGGTAAGAACTAAGGTTGTATAAGGTATGATATATATTTTATTATATTTTTTATATATTTTTATTGAAATTAGTGCTTCAAGTTAATTCATTAAACCCATCATACTCAAAGGGTGAGGGATTTTGGTAAAGAAGCTTTAACACACTCTAGAGTTAACCACTCTGTCTAATCAGTTGATATTATCTAAGGCATGTCATAGTTACATGTTAGTGGTGGGATATGATCAATTCCCATTTTATTTGATCATATTACAAATGAAACAATATGATTCCATCATTGGTAAATATTGGTTTTATTTTATATGAGTTTATGTTTACTATTATTATAGAAGGGTGGTTTTTTTGTAATATAGAATGTTTTTATGTAGTTTTAATTAGTATAAAATATTAATGAAACATTTTTTGATGTATTGATCCTTCAAATACCACATATAAATGGTAGAATTTGAATATTTGTTCATACAATGTAAATCTAAGGAGTTTCACTGGTGTGGTATGAGATTTTTTCAATATGTTTTTAAAGAAGAATATAGGTATTAATATTTGATAAAATTTTAGTTTCATATAAGAATATACCAAGGAGTATCTCTTATTTTGATATTATCATATTGGATGACACCTATGAAATTTTTATAATGGAGGATTCATATATATTACATGTTGTATAATGGTTTTATCAAGTATAGAGTATCACCATGAGTTTCCCTAGTTTTATTTTCTAAAAATGAAGATGTTAGTTTACGTTTATTCATTGATTTCAATGGTTAAATCAAGTGATAATTAATAATCAATATTTATTACCAATTAATGAATATATTATTTATTAGTTGAGAGGATAAGTTATTTTTAAAAGATAAATTTGTTTCCAGACTATCATTAATTGTGGGTAAAGGGTGAATATATCCTTAAGATGAACTTTTGGTATCAATATAGATATTATGAATTCATTTTGATTCTATTTGAGTTACCATTAAACTAGATATATATATATATATAATTAATGAATTGAATATTTAAACTATATTTTTTATCATTTTATGATGGTATTTATTTATAATATCCTTTATTATTCTAAAATAAAATAAAATTATGGAAAACATTTGAGACTTGATTGGGAATTGCTTAGGAACATCAATTAAATGGAATTATATTTTTGTTTCATTTCTAGACATTTTAATTTAATTTTATTATTTATGGTATCTTTTAACATGGGTTTTTTATGGATATAAACAAGATTTATGTGTTAATATATTGAAATATGATCAATTAATACTTATAGATACACAATTTAATAGGCCTAAAAAGTTATTATTGGATATTTTCACTCAAATTATCAAGAGTAGTAACTCCTATAATAAATTTTCCTGATAATTGTTAGTATTTTGAGTGGGGTATGTAGTGTTAAGATACCTTTGAATGGTTTTAGGAAAAATTAACTAGTTCTATTATATTTTAGTTACCAATGTAGGGAATTGTATTTGATGTATATAATGATTATTTATACTAAGAACTAGGATTTTTTTCTAGTTCCCTATATATGGGTCCAAGTAGTTATATCCCCCTAAATATAAAAATTATACTCATGAACTTGATCTTATAAAGATGGTTTTTTTCTTGTAAAAATAGAATTATTATTTTATAGGTGGAAATTACTTGGTTTATACAAATCATAAGTTTTATTTATATGTTTTCACATACCATAACTACTAATCAAACCATTCACAACAAATAATCAAACCAAAATATTACTTATACAAGTAATATTAAAGATATCATTGATCATACCCTATGATTTAATAATATTAAAAATTGAATGTACAAATAAGAATATCAAAAGTAATCTAGATGAAGAAGAAGAAATATAATACAAAAGGTAAAAAACTTAACACAAAATTTTCACTTTAATTAATCATTAAATAGTTCATATCATAAAAAATAAATATTTATCATAATAATAAATACACATAGACAAAAACACAAAAATTTATACATATTTATACATACAAAAATAGATGAAACACACTATTTATGTATATCTATATATATGTGTATGTATATATACACAAATATATAAATATTATTATATGAATAAAAAACAAAATAGTTAGGGATTTAATTAATCATATTTTCACTATATAAATTTATATATATATATACATGTATTCACATTTACATATATTGAAAATTAAGGATCAGATTTACAGTTTATTGTGAGAAGAACAACCAAAAAATTCAGGAAAAAATCATGCACGATCAGTTTATAAATCATTAAAAAAAGTCAAACAGAATACCTTTAGTTTTTTTTGGGTTAATTCATCTAAAATATTCCATATAAGTAGTAAAAAAGTTCAATTTCCATGAAACATTAAATAGTGGGGGAGAAATGGAAGGATTTTTAGGGTTCTTTTAAAAATAGATAAAGGGTTTTATTAGTGTTAATAAAAAATTATTGATAAAAGTATCATTTATCAATGTTAAAATGATAAGTGATAATAAAGAAAGATTTCATTAGTAATAAATTTAGTATTGATAAATTAATGGATTGTTAGCATCCAATTGAGGTTTGGTTTTGGATGGTATTTTATTTCTTTCCAATAATATTGAATTTAATTATAAACCAAAGTAATGAAGTTGTGTTGGATTTATTTTAGACCAATTGTAATTATTGATGTTGGATTTATTTTCAACCAATGTATAATTTTTTAGTTGTGAAATGTGGAAGTTACAATGACTAAAGTATGCTTAGAGATATCATGTATAGTGAAGGTAGAGTATACTTGAATATGAAAAAGTTTATGTGGATGGTTGGATTATGTTTTTCCTTGGTTAATATAGACTTAGAATATTTTTGGATATATTTGGTGTAGTCTGGATGAGTTCTGAAAGTGTTTTGGTGGAATTATAGAAAGTATGGTTTTGAGAAAATGTTGTGATTTTGGCCAAGTACTTTTGTTTTTTTGGTTTATACATAAGTAATTTAAGTTTTATTGAAGTTATTTAAAATTAAGAAAGTCCCTTCATACATAATATATTGTGGGAACTATTATATTTTTCAAATAAATGAGTTGATTGGTGATACATATGATATTATGAATATGTAACTTTTTTCAGGAGTATAGAGTTTCAGAGAATTCTTGATCATTCCCTATAAACATTTCATTTATTATAGTTATTTATAATATATTTGATATCTTGTGTATGTATTTTTATTTTTGTATAATATTATGGGAATAAAGAAGAATAAAGGAAGGCATGAATCTCAGAGCACCCTTAGTAATATATTATATTCTTTGATATGTGTAAGTTTTTTTGGATCCAATGTAAGTTTTTGGATGACATATATCATTTTACCAGGGATTAAAAATGTTGAAAATGTAAGAACACATAGTGATGTAATACATTTTCAGAAGCATATGTATGTTCTATTTTTTTATTCATAATATATTTTATGGATATGCATAAGATTTTTCAAAACCTTCCTATAGTGTATAAGATTTTGAACTGAATATAATTTTAGTAAAACTATGGGTTATATCTCTATCCATTAGTTGGATATCAAGATATTAATTTTTATTTAAAAATGTGATTATTATTCTAATCAAGCTACAATGAATAAAATCATGGAGAAATTATGGGGGTTACTTCGTAGTATTCTAGTAATTTAAATTTAGGATTTGTGTTGGTTTAGTGGATCTGATATTTGAACAATAATTAAGTTGTAAGAGGAATTTCCACACCATAGAAAATATGAGTCAAAATATTTCCTTATTTAGAATATAATTTTTTTAAAGGAAGTAAATCCAAGGATTAAAATTGGGGATTTGACTCGAATTTTAAAGAAGTGTTATGGATGAATTTTCCCACAGTATTCATGGTGGTTCACAGATCTTTGTTAGGTAAACAAGGATAATATATTTTAATTATAGAGAAGTTAATTCTATAATGAAATAATTATGGAGATATATTTCTCTTAAATATTAAATTTTTCTTCAATATATAAAAGATAGATGAATATTGATATATTTGATATTGTGAGAGAAGAGAAACACTGAAATATCCAAATCCATAGAGAATAAGATAAATAAGGAATTTTTTTATGGTGTAATAAATTGAATCATATTTTTGTATCTAATTCATTAATAAGAACTATTTTAGAAAAAAATAAGAAGAAGAATAAGAAAAAGAGGTGAATTTTTACTATGAAGAAAAGGAGTACTCAAGTTTTGTGCTGGAAAGAAGATTGAGGAATGTTTTTTCACTCATTGAAAATTATTCCAATGAATAAGGGGGTGGATTTTTCCATGATGACTCATGGATAAGTGACAATTATATTTGTGGATATTTTCATAGATTGTCTGTGAAGGTGTATTGTATGTATGAAAAAGGTACTAACCTATATCCTGTGTAACTATAACAGTAGTGATGTTGTTAATATTGTCTTTCATTCTAATGTAGTAATACTTTCTTATATAAGTGATTATAGAGAGAGGAAATAAAGTTTGTGGATTTAGAAGGTAGTGATCTATCCCAAAACCTTGTAATTGGAGTGACCTTGGTCATATCCTAAACCCAGCACCAAATAGTGTGTTTAGATGACTCTGGTTCATTGACACATTGTTGATTTCAAGATCCTTAGATTATCTGACTGTAATTTAACCGAGTAAAGATATGTGTTTCATGTGTTCTTTCTTTGTTTAAATTTTTCATGTTATAATTTTTTTGTGTGGGTAAGTAGTCATTGAGAAATTATATTATGGTCTAAATACTATAAAGATAACAATTGTGTCATTATAATTAATGGTAGAACTAAATATAGAACCAACTAATAATGAGTTCAAAATCATCTATGGTAGTGAGAGTTTAATAAAAAAATATCTGATTTAGAAAAGTTTCATACCCTAATTCACCACCCCCTCCCCCAAAGGTATATCTCACTTGGATCCCTTGTGGTCCTAACAAGTGGTATTGGAGCATAGGTTACTTTTTTGGATTTTTTTCTCTAAAGTGATCTGATTAGTTCTTGGTGTAAAATTTTTTTAGACTTATATTATTTCAGTGATATGGAAAAGGGAAACAACATGTAGAAATCTAAAGGAATTCTATATTGTGGAAAAATTCTTGGGAAAATTCTGATTCAAATTAAATGCTCTAGAAACATTCAAAAAGAAGGTGTGAATATTTATGATTGTGAATTTATTGATTGATATAATGATGTTGTGCGTTTTTTTGAGGAGCCTAGCATCCCATGTAAATATGGATCTACTTATGATGAGTACATCCTAAGGAATCAAAAGGTGGAAGTTTTCAACTTATCAAAAGAGGTATAAAATAGGTTCAAAGAATAAAACATGAAGCTAAAAGGGGAAAATAAGTATCACTAGATCTGTGTCAGTATACTGAAATGTAAAGTTAACAAATTGAAGATTCTGAACAAAATAATAGTTTAAGTGGCTAATAATCTAGGGAAAAATAATGATTCTTAAACTAAGGGATTGGAGGATATTATTTCAATAATATATAAGCTCAAATTTAGTTCCAAGGATAAGGTTCATGACTCAAAATAATTTCAAAACCTAAAGGTAAATAAGAATGAACTTTCAAAACACCTAGAATAATTAGTTGAGGAAGCATAGTGGTTGGAATAAGAGAATGTAATCCTTAATGATTTTATTTCTCAAAATAACTACAAGATAAAGTATTATAGTAACATGATGGATAGTTTTTCTCACAAATTAGAGGATAATATGGTTAAGAGAAATATTATCAAGGAAGATATAAATACTCAACCTGAGAAAAAAATCAAAAAGTTCCAACAACTGGAAGGTGAGTTAACCTCGATCAAGAAGAAAGTGGAACAATAAAGTTCCAAGGGTAATATGATTCTAAAATATGTTTTCCATTTATTATTTTATTATCCTTCAATGGATCACTACTAGAAATAGGGTTATACCCATGGACCCATACCAACAGTTTTCAGAACCATTGGTATGGGTAGTTTATAGATAATCTATACCAATGGTTTTATGAAATGGTTGGTATAGGAACCTTAAACATACCCTGTATGAATAGTTTTCCAAAACCATTGGCATAAGTGAATCCTATATCAACAATTTTTTTGAACCACTAGTATATATTATTATATAATAAGGATATACCAATGGTTCATAGAAACTATTGTAATATATAATATTATACCAATGGTTTTTTAAAACCATTGGTATGTAATTCTGCAAAAATGTTGGCTATACAAGTGGTTTAAATAAACTATTGGCTTATATTTTGTTATACTAAAAAATTTTAAAAACCATTGGTATATCCATTCACATAAAAAATAGCTCATGTCCTCCTCCCCCTCCCATCTAACTCCCACCCAGAACCCTACGAGTGGCGTTCCATTTTCATCCCCATCTGTGAAGATTTATCCTCAATTTTTGTTTTCATTATATTGTTCTTCGACATCAAATTGGTGAGTTCCGAATCATTCATATCTTATACCAAGATTAATTTTCATTTTTTTCTATTTATAAAACACTAACTAAGATTTTTTACTATATTCATTGAACAAGGGTTGGTTTTGATTATATTTTTCAATGTATTGTATAATCAATCTGATTGTGGGTGATTTAATTTTATTTAATTTATTTATTCCCAAATTATATATAAACTATTATTTCCACATATTCAATTGTGTGAGATTTGATTCATGGTTTCTTTAGAAAAACAATGATTTGGAAATTTATTAGTAATGGTACTCATGGATTGTGGTATAATCTATGGTACTTGTTTTTATGGATTGCTAAAAATGAGTCTCTATTTGTTCTTATATAAAATAGGGAAGTTTAAATTATATAAAATAAATTCTTTAAACTTTAAATTAAAACATGAAAACTTCATGTTTATTATATATATTTATTATTTTGGTACACATTATGATAACTCATACTCACAGTGAGTCATTGGATAAGTAGGGTTTTATCCGACCACTTCGACCCTACTAGGAGATGTATCTCAATTATATAGGTTTAAAAATATTGTTCTCCTCTATTATCTTTCCTTAGGGTATTGTAGGATGTGTGCTATAAATACATTTATGTAAGATCATACTTTAAATGAGATACACTCTTGATATATATATTATTTTCATATAGTGTATATTAATGTTTTTATGGATACAAATTTGATTCATGAATTAATGTATTTAAAGATAATACATTGAATGTGTGTATGTGATAAATATATTAAAATAATGAGAATAATTTAATTAAAAACATAAAGTAGAATATTAAATTTTGGATAACTTTTAATTTTTTCTCACATCATGAACTCAATCATTCAAATGGGTGCGTTAAGACAATATTGAGCATTAATGATCTATTCTATATAGATAATTTTGGATAAATATTATTCCTAGTGAGAATTGGGTTAAAACTTTACCTATTCAACTTTTCCTCATTAATAGAATATATATAACTCTTGCACCATACTATTTAAATATTTGGAGTTCATGTAAGAAAGTGGTGAGCAAAAAATATGATTTTAAAATGTTTCATAAAAATCATTTTTTTCTCAAGTATGACTATTGATTTCTCAAAATATGATATTTAAACATCAAAATTGAGGCGTATATATTCTTCAAAAATAAATTCAATACCTTTATTATCAATGAAAATTTATTCTTATTTGACTTATAGAGAAAGAAAAATTATGCTAATAGAAAAATAAAATTCAAAGTACACATTTTAAACACTAACAAATCACTCATTCCTATTTTCAAATGATTTTATTTCAATAAAAACAATCTATTTAAACCTCTATAAAAAATAATTTCAAATAAATATCATTTATAAATCATTCAATTTCATCATGTTTTTCATGTAACTCAAATTTTTCAAAAAAAACCCTATTTTCAATGTAATTTCCCTATTAATTATTTAAATTCTATTCTAAAGGCAATGTTTCAAATTTAAATTGGTTGAAATAATTTATTTCATCATCTACATCATATGTATCAAAACAAATTATCAATGATCAAGTTCTACATGTTCAATTTCAATTTTAATTTGATAATTATCATTTTAATTAGTGAAAACAAGTGAATATTTTATTTCAAACCAATTCTAATAAAACATAAATTTTAAGAAAAAAGGATTTATCTCATGTTCAATATGTCATTATACATTTTCCTTCTTATTAATCTATAAAAATTCATTTGAAATTATTTCCAAAAGGTGGTTCTCATCACTTCCATTTTTTTAAATGAAATAAATATGCAGTATTGAATTCATCCTAGATATGATTTTACAAAAGTGATTTTCTATTTTAAGAATCTTTTCCAAAAAGATTTATGATATTATGTTTACTATAAAATGTCATTTTTGGTAAAAATTTCATGTGAACTAGAATATTCTAGTCATGAAGAAACTTCACAATCATCTAAATTATACTCATATTGGAGCTATAATTTGTTATGGTTTGGTTGAATAAAATTATCCTTTTTCAATTAAAAATGATTCATTTCATTCTCATATATTTAACTCAACAATGGTGCAGAAATTTTATAGTTAAAGTAAGATAAATGATTAGAAATTTCATGTTTAGAAAGAGTTAATAATAAAAAATTTAAATATTATTCAACTACCTTCCAAGTATCAGTATGAAATTCTATCTTGATTGGTGGATTTTGGATGAAGTTAATAAGTTAAGGCAATGGATAAGCTTTTATATGTTCTTAAACTTCTAGTGAAATCCATTCTTCATATGTCTAATAAGTTTCTTTAAATAATGATGACATGAGATCTGGTTTCTTTAAAATTTCTACATTAAACTCTTTAAAGTGCTTATATATTTCACTATTTCCATCTACTAATGGATAAATAATTGGATCCTTCAATATTTCATCATTAAATTATATGACTTCTCTCAAAATATTCTTCATGTAACCTGAATCAAAGATACTTCTAATGTACATAAGAAAACTTAAAACTATTTATTACAAAGGGAACTCTTCTTCCACATCATAATCCCAGTCCATTTTCAAATATTGGGGAAAACAGAAAATTAAAAGAAGCTGATTCAAAAAAATCACTAAAATAATGATGAAACACTCTAAAATATTTATTATAGAAAGTAGGGCCAATTATTGATTCAATTTCATGCCAAAAAAATTCACTAAGTGGGAATGTATATAAAATATAATAAACGCCTTATTTAAAATCTATAAAAGATAATTTGAAATGTCAATTAATTGGTATCTTAGTACACATGGTATTAACTCCCAGTGATCTTTGGATTTATTCAATTATAATTCTAGTAGATTCATTTAACCACCTAACTAAAAATTCTCCTCCCAAGTGATTTCATGTCAGATCACTCGGGATAATTTCGATGTATTTTTAGTACTTTTTCACTTCACCCAAACTCTTACATTTCAATACATTCTAGATTAAATATTTTTAAAGATACACTTATATTATGGATAAATTCTATATTTCTATGAAATTTTCAAAGACTTATCTCTTTTGATTACTTGACCATGAAATATGGTCTTCATTATCGGATTCCTCCTTTGGTTAACCACTTTCCACCTTTCCCCCTTTCACTATTCTCTATAAATCTTTACATTCCTCTCTGAAAATGAATTTCAGGATTTATATCTTCGATTCATCATCGTATAGGTATGATTTTAGGCCATTTATTTCTTATCTTCTATGAATATTCTCTTAGGGTTCTTTTATTTGATGATATATATCTATAACTTGGATACAAAATTTATCTTGCTTTGTAAAGATGATATAACCCCCTTATAATACAAAAAAAGTACCTAGAGTGTAAAACGTATAAAAAATTAAATAAATCCTAATAAAAATCAATAAAAACAAAGAGAGGAGAAAAGTATTATCTTACCATCAAACTAATGTAGCCTCCTAACTTGTCTAACAACAAAGAAAAAAATGATACACCTAGATGTTGTTGTTAGTTCTTCTCAATCAATTCCGATTTA
The DNA here is from genome assembly GCA_963277665.1 of Viscum album. Classification (NCBI taxonomy): domain Eukaryota; kingdom Viridiplantae; phylum Streptophyta; class Magnoliopsida; order Santalales; family Viscaceae; genus Viscum; species Viscum album. Next base: position 456,851,764 of record OY728160.1, on the reverse strand, counting down.
TAGATTTATAATTCATTAAACCACAAATCACTAAATCAACAATTATATTGTATGGGTTATTTCAGGTTAGATTTAGATACCACAAGAATGAGGCAAATGATATAATAATGTAAAAATCAATACAAAATACTATAAGAATGTTATAGAGTGATAAACTAATTTTCATTTGAATTTTTTAGAGAATGTGAGAATATAATAAAAATAGCACATATCAATCATTATATATTTTGGTTCATGCACCTATTTGTGTGATGTTTTAATAATTAATCTAGTTTTAATTTCAATTAGTTATAATTCATCCCCTTATGAGTGTTCTTATACATTATCTCATAAAATCCCCTTTTTATGGTTATTTACATCATATCATTAACAAGAATGGTAACATAAAACCATATTTAAAAAAAGGCAAGGATCCCAGTCAATGGTTATGGTAAAGACCTAATTCTAGAAATTTCATTATAGAACACTTCGTTAATTAACATGTATTGTTTATGCAGTGAAAATTAGGAAAGATATGGAAGGAAGATAATTGAATTAAAAATTATAACATGAATTAAATATGAAACAAAACATGAACTAATACAATCCTCATTAAAATAATAGCTTACTAAAATGAAATGAAACCCTCACATTATCCATGAGAGAGTGAGAAAATAAAGTGAAAATAAAATCCTACTGAATTTTTATAGGTAGATTGGTAAAGGAATCTACAATAGTAATGGCTCACACGAGGAACAGGTATGTGTATCCATTGTAAGATCAACTAGGACACATTATTTATATTCAATTATCTACCCACTAGTCGTCCATTGAGTCAAAAATTATTCCTTGAATTAGTTTTTTTTAAACAAATTCCCTCGGTCAAAGTGGAATGAAATCCCCCGATGATTTGGAAAAATCATATTTTAAAATTATCATTGACTTTAGTTCATGGTGGGGCCTGATATTTCAAATACTTAACCCATGGCCACTTCTCAAAACCCATTCCCAAAATTATCATGGTGTGAGTATATTTTCACAGCATGAATCTCATAGCTATTCTACTTTGGATTTTAAATTCAAACGACCTTACCATGAATATTTATTTCCTAGAGTGAATCATCAATAACTTCCCAAAATTGGATTGAAGTACCTCATGATCATAAATAAATTAATAAATAAATATTTTTTTCTAATGTTTAAATAATTAAGAAAATTATTCATTTAACTATTTAAAAAAAATTCGTGAAATAAATTTATCAACTTCTAATTTCCACCCCCATATAGCTAAATAATCTCTTATTTAGTAAAACTAAGATACATCCCACCATCAGAAATAGAAACATGCCTAGTTCTATCAAATTTCCACCACTCTCAACATTCTACCTTAGTTGGGTTGTCTTGAGATAGTGCATAGATCATATGATTGTTAATACCCCTAATCCTCATACTCAGCATCCAATGGTGAATGGATTTAATATAGTCTATCATCAATCCTAAGGATGTATATGTAATGAAATTTTTAATGTTCCATCACACCTTTCACAAGATTTCTTGGTTATCCTCATCAATATTCGATCTCAAGTCATCTATCTATTCAGGACCAGTATTCTACTGAGGAAAATCCTTTAGCAGTTTTGCAAAAGTGTAAAATTATAGAATCATATATGAGGATTTAGAATTAATGTTAAGGGGAAGGCTTGAATCACCAATTACCCAATCCATAAGTAGTATCTCTACCACTACCCACATAATAGTCAGATGCTTCTCTGTAATAATATAATTTGGATCTTAAATGGATTGTGGATCTAGGACAAGTCTTATCACCAAGGTGTTAATGGGCCCACCTTAACTATAAATAGTTGATTGTGGTACAAGATCTACCCCTTAAATAATTAGTTTGGTGGAAGGATATTTATTACCCATCATACCCTAAAAAGAGTGGTGGTCTAGAGAGCTTTACATGAGCTCTACTGCTCAAGTTTCTTCATCTCCAATAGGATTCTCCACATCCATAGAAGGGGACTTTTTAGATTAGTTTTCTTACTCTATAATGGGGATATAAAGTGATTATATAATGATTAAATTATATATACACATATTTTCAAAGAAAATCATAAGGTTAAAATTTACTATCTGAGCTCTATGGATGATGGTTTTTTAGCTTGGTTGGTTGCTTCTCTGCATCAGCTGATGAAGACACACTAATGATTTTAGGTGTTGATGTGACATAAATCATCCGAATGCATGAAGGATAGACATGACCCTTTCTTAGGTTGCATTATATTGGTCCCTCTAAAACATCCTTCCTTTGTGATTCTAGTGTAGATTTTACAAGTGAAGATATTAATGCATGAGATCCAGAAAAGACATCATGTGTTTATGAGATATGGGAGTTTACTATATGAAGTTTGACTTCTTTTAAGTCATTGATTAGTGTTGTCACTTAAAATTACTTAGAGGATATCTAGTTCATGTCCCTTTTCTAAGAGTCCTATCATGAGACTCCTTCTCCACCACCTCTTCGATTTTCCCAGTCTCTTTTGGATCCCAAAGAAGCTACTTATCTAGTAGAAATATATCCTAGTAATTTTTTTTGTTTAGAAAACCTCAGGAGAAAATTGCATCTTCCATAATGTTGATGTATGATATGACTTCCCCATAAGATCCCATGAACTCATATATATCCTGATCATTTATTGGAAGTCTTACCCCATTATTCTCAAGTACCATGACCTTAATAATAATAAAATATCTCAATACCTTAATTAACCTATATTATTTTAATATTATGTTCCCCCCTTTCCACTTAAATGTATTCATACCTAACTCTTAAATTCTGGATTTAATATTATGTAGCATGGTCCCTTTAAATTTTTTTATTATGTAGAATTATGTAGATCTAACATACTATTATGCCTATATTTAAAAAATATTACATGCCTATGGAATTATTCCTTTTATTCTTACATACCTTGGAAAATTCATATATTAATAATATAAAAATAGAGGATCTATTCAAACATAAAGAAATTTCTGAGAATATATTATATTATATATTACTCATAAACTAAGACCAAATAAGAAATTCATTATGCAACATAAACACTAATTTTGATTTAATCCCACACAAACAGTTTGAAAATGAAGCAACCCAATCTAAGAAATCCCTACCCACTATATCCAAGATCATGTCTCCATCTTAAGCTCATAGAAACTGATGTGTATGACATTAAATTTTTCTTTAGCTTGACCCACACAGACTATCCACATATTCAGTAATATTAATCATCAAATCATAAAATCTTGACTTTTTCTATATGATTCACACTTACCTCCATTAGAATCATAGTTTACTCACTAAGGTTAAAATCATGTTTCATAAATATAAATCATTCTTATTAATATTTTGACTTTTACATCCTTCACAATGACCTCTATAGTGACTACATGTATAGGAGATCCTTAGTAAGACTTGGTATATATTGCCATAATAAATACATAATTATAAATTATTCTTTTTTCTTGATTTTCATCAAAACAATTTTTACAATGCACAAGTGTGCATGTAGTGGAGAGAAAAATAACACTCAATAAAGTCATCCCAAGTTGTGATTAGAATCAATAAACATCTACTTCCTATATGTGTCAATACAGACTCTCACAATGATGCTTGATGACTAAATTTGATTAAATATATCATACTTGTATTATAAATGGTTCAATATATTAATTTTTTTCTCAAATTCCCTTTATTGGGTGGTAATTTTTTGAGGGTGTGTGTGTGTGATGGTTTTGGGCCACCATGGAAGGTGTTTTTGGATGGATTGGAAGGTGTTACTAGCTAGAAATGTGAATAAAGGCTATAAAAACGGTTTTATAAATAGTTGACATATACCTATAAAAATCTAGGTTTTATACCAATAGTTTTATTAAACCATTGGTATAATGTAAATTCATTCATCTTAATCCAATGGTTTCAATAAACCATTGGTGTAGGGTAAACCAAGTATTATAATAAACCATTTGTACATGGTAAATCTAGATAACCTATACCAACAGTTTTATGAAAACCATTAGTATAGGTCAATACCCATGCCAAATAATCCAAACATTAAAGGAACCATTGGTATACGTTGTACCAATAGTTCCAGGCCCTATACCAATGGTTTAAAAACATTGGTATATGGTGAATTTTAAGTAGTGTATGATAGTAATATGAAGATTGAGTGAGTATATAATATCATAGGATAAGCATTAAATAATTATTATGTCATAAAGACCATGTTATATGGGAAACCCCATCCTTGTCCATGATGTAACCCCTATTAATAATGATAAAAATAGAATATTGGGATCTCCTAATAAATATAAAAAAGTGATAGTGCTATAAAAACACTCAAGAAGATCCCTATAAGAGGTAAATACAATTAAATGAGTTTCAGAAGAAGGTTCAAAAACATGTAATTGTACTATAGAATGTATGATCATAGTTACAAATTTTATTTTGAAGCATTGGAAAATATTAACTACTATGAAGTGGGTGGAATATTTGAAAAAAATAGTTACAAATCACAATAAATAATGTATGAATATACTTCAAATAATTCTAATCATGTTAATTGTGTCTCTAATGGAAATATCAGAATAATTTTAGTAGTAATAAAAAGGGAAACTAGTGTATATTTAATGATAAATATATTATTTTTAGAAATAGATTTCATGGTATGGTTTAGGAATATCTTCATATTGAAATAATACTAAAAAGGATTTCTAAATATACCAGTTAACCAAACATGTCTTGGAAAGAAAATAAGAAGATTTGGAAATAAGAAATGAGTTCACATGTTATTCAAACTGGAAAGGATTATGTGAATTAAGTGTCCCAAGGAAATGTATATGTTGAAAAATATAATAATTCTTCTAGGTACAAACAAGTAATTAATAAGGTTTGGAAACAAAAATACCAACCAATGATGTATGGAGAGATCCTTGTTGATAAGAACACCCAAGGAGGAATACCTTGTGTTTTGGACTATAAAGAGAAGATCAAGCCCAAGGATAATGGAGTGAAGTTATAATCCATAAAAACTATTTCAGATCTAAATATAGACTAAAAATTGAAGTATAAAGAAAAATTGGTTGTCCATAATAACTCACAATCTTTATCATCTTGAATAAGTTGGATGGTACCCTCCCTCCATGTATTTAAAAGCTATTAACTACTATTGAAGTGTTTTGGGTTTTAGGGGAGATATGATTGATATGGAAATTTATTATATATATATTGGTTTTTTAATACACTAATTTATATTATTTAATTTATATTATTTCCTATTTGTGAACTATTTAACTTGTTTTGTGATTTATGGTAGGAATTTACAAATATTTGGAAAATAAACAAAAATATGTGATATTTAGGAGCTAAAAGAAACTTAACATTGTAATATGAAGTGGTGTGATTAAAAACTATAATATTGAATCTAGAATAAAGAATCATATAGATCTATATAAGACTACATAACCTATAGAAAAACATTTTCTTGTCTTGAGCCTCACACATGTCATGATGCTTTTTGAGAGAATAAATTTCAGAAGACTTCTGTCGAATAAATTATCGCTCCAACAAGCCATGAAATAGAGATTCATAGCCTTTTAATAGTACATGTCATGATTTATCAAGATAATATAGAATAATGATGTTGAATCTTATATGACGTGAACCCATCTCATGTTATAGACCTGCTGAAAAATCTGAAAATTACATATGCCAGAAATGGGGCTTCGATGTAGAAGCCTATATATTCATGCCTCCAGCTACACATATAACATATATTGTCCATGAATATTTTAGAGATACATGGATGACTTATAGATACCATAGTTCCACCATGGATCCCTTATTCCACTTCCATTCTTCACCTCCATTCTTATGCGGGTAACCATGTTTCTCTTCCTCATCATGTTTAGCATGAGTGTATAATTTTTTCTATGTTGGGTGATGTGATTGTAGGGGTAAGTGCTATTAGGAACTATTTATATTTTATTTTCTTGTTTTTTATTGTTTAAACTCTATTTATAAATTCAAATTATTCTTATTTTCATATTTCATGACCATTGTTTGAGATCTGAGGAGCTTTTATTTTATTGAATCAATTAATTTACATGGTTTTCACATGACCATTACATAGCCCAGTGTGTTTATATTTAAATAAGGTTTTAGGCCACCTATTTTTTATCAAACCTAGTAGTTGACCATTCCAATTGTGTGATTTTAGGATTATTGTAGGGTACCTAGACCAATATTCCTAAAATTCCTAATTGTGATACCAAGTCATGAATTATCATGCTATTAATTGAATTCCTAGCATACTAACCTAAAAAATACTAAACCTAGAATACCTCACCTCTTTATTTCAAATATAGTATTTATTGAACTGTATCACTCTCTCCAATCAAAAAATAAATTTAAATTTAAATTACTTTAATTAATATATAGCATACAAACCATCCTTATGGGTTCAACACTTGTGTTTGTGGATTAATACATTTTTAGTTAGGTTGTAAAAGTTTTATTATTTATTAAATTTGTGTAGACCCATAGGAATTTAACAATGCACTATGAGATTTAAAAAAAATCATAAGGAAGTTGCATCAAGATATGAAATTAATGTTTTGAAATTATTTATAGTTCAAATTAGTTATTGATAGTAGTGAAAGTGAAATCTTATTAAATTTTTATCCATAAGTACATGAGTGAAAAAAGAAGAATCAATGAAATTATAATTGGTATTACAAGTGATATCATGGTCCAATTGAAGTATTAGTGATAAAGGAACATATTATCAATTGATATTAGACCATAAAGATGTATTATGATACATTGATAGATAATCATCAATAAAAATATTTTCATGATTTATTTGTTTTGGTTTAACAAGTGGTTTAATGTGTTAAATCATTTCATGTTTTTCAAGATATCAAAAGTTATTGGAATTGGAAGAATTTTATGCAAAATATTTCTTCTATATTTTAGGATGAATCTGAGATATTTGAGGGGAATTTGGAGTTGTATATAAAAATGTGGTATCCACATCAACGAAGGAGATACGCCCATTGGATGAGAGTATAAATCTATTTTAACAAAGTGGTACCAGTTTTGATAATTGATATTAGGTTTGGTGTATAGATATGATATATAAAATTAAAATCTAATATGACTCACACACTTTGTAACACATGTTTTTTCATTAATTATTTTTTTAAAGTGTGGTTGAGTTCATAGGATGATATTCTTGGTAAAATCTAAAAGTTGTAACTACATGTATCCTTTATAATTATGTGAGTGAAATAGACAACAATGATGTTGTAAGATTAATATATTGTTTCTTACAAAGAGTTATAACTTGTTGGGCTTAGAGGCGGTGTTGATGGATCAACATAAAGTTTTAAGACCACTCACTAGAATTATTTCATAATGAATCCATAGTTGAGAAGTTTCTGGAGATTGAAAGAAAATCTTAAGTTGCATTTAACAAGTGGTGTCTATTGTTAACAAGTAAGGAATAGAACTATAAATTGCATGAGTATTGGAGTTTATTATAGTAGGGGGACACTTCACTATCTTAATATTATGGATTTCTAGAATTTATATAGATATAGAAGATCTGTTGATAAGAAATTTAGTGCAGTATCCTAGAAAGTGGTGTCTCCAAAGAAACTTACAAGTAGAATCTGAATAAAATATCATGTTGTTTAACTTAAAGAAAGTAGGGGAATCATGATAAGTGGTATTTCCTCATAATGTGAGTCATGATTTGTATTTAATGTAAAATTTTAATTAAGAAACATCATGAATCCATGAATATTTTCTGACCTCAAAGAATGAGTATGAAGTAAGAGAGTAGGAACCATTATAATGATGTCAAATAATTTTTGGTATTCATGATGGGTGTTTTAAACAAATAAAAAGGGGGAGATTTTTAGTATCAAATTTAGTTTTTGTGTTTTATGGTATTGGATTTTTTTCAATGGTGTTGGATTTAATTAGAAACCAAAGTAATAAATAGGTGTTGGGTTTATTTTAACCAATGTTGATTGTTGGTTTTGGAATAATTGTTAACCAAAAAAGATGTTTTCCTACTATGAAATATGGAAGTGAAAAGGATTGAGGTATGGTTAGAGTTATCTAGTATGGTGAATAATGATAACTATAATCAAAGATTAATAAGTGTATGTAAATGGTTGGGTGGTGTTTTTTCTTCATTAATATGGACTTGGAATAGTTTTGGATATTTTTGGATGAGTTACGAAAGTGTTTTGGAGGAATTATAGAAAGTATGGTTTTGAGAAGGTGTTGAAATTCTAGAAAAGTCCTTTTTTGAATAAGATTTCGGTTTATACATAAGGAATTTAAGTTCTACTAAAGTTTGATGAAATTTATCAGTCCTTAGATGCATAATATAATGTGGGAAATAGCATATGTATCAAAGGAATGAGGTGATCAGTGATACATATGATATTATTCATATGTAAGTTTTTTTGGGAGTTCAAATTTTCATATGTGTATTCAAAATTCCTTGTATACGTAAAAAAATGTAAAGTGATACAAAATATATTTGTTCTATTGCATATGTTTTTGGATTTTTGTAATATATTATGGGTAAAAAGTACATTTCATTAAAGGAATGAGTCTCATAGCACCATCAGTGATATGTAATATTCTTGGAGATGTGTAATTTTTTGGGATATCGTGTAAGCTTTTATATGATATGTATCATTTTATAAGGGAGTCAAAATGTGGAAAAGGGAAGAACCATCACTTATCAATAACATTTCCAAAATCATGTCAATGTTTTTTTGAGATGAATAATATATTTTTGTGGAACTGCACATGGTTTTTTAAAACCATTGTATGATGGGTAATATTTTTTACTTTAGATTATTTTTTTAATGAAATAGGTTTTTTCTTCGTACAATAGTTGGATATTAGGATCTTAATTTTTATTCAAAAATTTGATTATTATTCCAATAAATCAAAAATGGAGAAAATCATAGATAAATTGAGGGAGGATTATTTCATGGTAGTCCATTTATTTTAATTAAGTATTTTTGAGGTTTTAGTGGATCTGATATTTGACCAAGCATCAAGTCGTGAGATGAATTTCCACATCATGGAAAAGTTGAGTCAATAGATTTCATTATTTTTAATATATTATTTTATTGGAAGGAAATCCGGGAATTAAAATAGAGTATTTGACTCATATTTTAAAAAAGTGTAGTTAGTGGATTTTCCCATGGATTTCATGGTTATTCGTAGATCTTCATGAGGAAAATGTGGATAATATATCTTAATTAAAGAGAAGTTAATTCTTAAAAATAATAATTAAGGATATATATTTCACCATAAATATTGGATTATATTGTGATGTGTAAAAGAGATCTGAAAATTTATATATCTGATATTGTGAGAGAATAGCAATAATAAAATATCCAAATCTATAGAGAAGAAGATAAAGAGTGGTCTTCTCTATAGTGTGGAAGAGTGAAGAACCTTTTCATATTTTATTTAGTTTGAAGAAATATGTTATAGAGAAGAATAAAAAGGGAATTACTACTATGAAGTTAAGGAGAGAGTACTCATGTTCTATTTTGGAAGGAATATTGAGGACAATTTTATCACTCTATGAAGATTATACCAATGAAGATAGAGGTGGAGTTTTTTATAATGAATCATTGAAAAGTGGTTATGATATTTGTGGAGATGTTCATAACCAGTCTATAAAGGAGAATATCATGGATAAAAAATGAACCAACCTACATTTGGTGTAGCTAGAAAAGTGGTGATGTAGTTAATCTTATCTTGCATTCCAGTATGGCAATCCTTTATTGTATCACTAAGAAAAGGAGAGGAAGTGAAGGGTGTGACTTTGGGAGTTAATGGGATGTAACAATGCCTTTTAAGGGGATTGATACTATACATAGACTACACCCGCCACTAAATAGTGTCTTTAGTGGATTCTGGTGCATTAGTTGATTGTTGATTTCATTCTCCTTAGATTAGCCAAATGTGGTAAAACCAAGAAAAAATCCATGTGTCTTATGTGCTAGTTGTATTTATATTCTGCATAACATAATTTCTATGTGTGGATGATGAATCGTTGAAAAATTATATTAAGGGATAAATACTAGAAAGATAACAATTGAGTGATCATAATTAAAGGGATAAATTAAGTTTGACCGTATTAATAATGAGGTCAAGATCATCTAGGATGAGGAAACATTAATAGAAAAGTGTTATAGTTGGAAAAGTTTCATAACTTGATTCACCCCCTCCTCTTAGGGTATCTCTCACTTGGATCCCTTATGGGCCTAACATGAATTTATTATCACTCATGAAGGCAAGATATGTAAGGTTTTACCCTTTCGTATGAGGCTTATATCAACATTACCCTTATCACTGATATAACTTGATTTATCAGCTGTAAAGTTAGCATTGATAAAGACATAATAAATATTAAAATAAAAATTGATGAATATTAAAAGTAATATTTTAATAAAAAATATTTAAAATAAATTACTCATTAAAAATGAATAAATAATAATTTTATAAATATTTAAATACAAAAATATTAAAATAAAAATGAATAAATTTTAAAAATGAATAAATTTTAATAATAAAAATTAAAAAAAAATTAAAAATCGGTAAATAAATTTGTATAGAAAAATATTAAAAATGAGTAAATAAAAAAAATTAAATGAATAAATATTAAAAATAAAGAAACAATACTAATTAAATATATTTTAAAAATGAATAAATTTTAAAAAAATATTAAAAAATTAAATAAATAATATTAAATGTATAAATCATGAAAAATATTAAAAAAGAAACAATATTAAAAATTACATTTAAATAAGAAACATTACATTAAATTACTAATTATATAAATGTGTAAAAAAATCATAATATATTAATAATTGTGAAATTTGTGAAATTGAAAGTAAGAATGGTAATAATTAGATTTAAATGGATTTACAGATGCTAATATATAGATATGTTATTATTACTAATTATAAATGTATATATTGTATTGGTAGAAGTTGGGGGGCTAACCTGAGTGGTAAAGTCTCCTCGTAATCATGCATTAGACCTGGATTCAAATCTAAGTGGGAGAGAATTTATAAAGATACTATAGTAGTACTATAGTGGATACTATATCAGGACTATAGCATTATAGTAGTGTGGGAACTGTAGAAGGTACTATAGTGGGGTACTATAGAAATAGTATTGTTCATCCTGAATGGGATTTCGGGCCACAAAAATAGGTCATAGGGCCTTCGGTTCTTCCAAGGCCTTCATGACACAGGGCCTATGGGTTATGAAGTGATGCAGATCCAACTTATTGGAGACACCACAAGTGGTTAGATTAGTGCAGAAGCAATCCCCAAGCAGAGGTAATCGAACCCAGGGACTGAAGGAGGGATATGGTAGTCACATCATCGACCTGTGCAACTCTTCCCATGGGCACTGCAAGCTGGTAGGAATTTCAAGGTGGTGGGATTGATGTAGACTTGAAAAAGTACTAGGGAGGGGTTGTTTTGGTTTAGTTGGGTCTTTAAATTTGATGTAAGTGCTTATCCTTATGGACCCTTGAGCCATGTAATTCGGGCATTGTGCATCTGGGCCTCCGGGTCATGTAAGGGTTCCCTCTCAACCAAATTAGATTATCTAGAAATAAAAATAAAAACCTAATACCTTCAGGTCATTCCATTCATATATATTGTATTGGTTTTATAAAAAAAATTAATTGTTAATTATATTTAAAATATTATTATTTAAATGAATAATATTTTTTCAATATGTCATTAATTGTATAAATTTGTAATTATATTCCTAAATAATTATATGTACATATATAAAAATATATAAAATTTACACTACATAAATATAAAAATAAAATTAAAATTTATAGTATTATAAATATAAAGTATTTTAATTATAAAAATAGTAAAATTCTAAATAAAAGTTCATTTTATAAATTCATTCTAAATATTTGTGTATTCATTTTTTAAATTACTGATTTACATATATAACCATCTTTATTCACATATAAATGTGTGTGTGTACATGTGTCTGAAGAACATAATGACATGTGTGTGTAGGTTCACTCAATATATACATGTGTGTATCCAACTATATACAATGCATATAATATTAATTTTACTATAATTTCTATGTAAAATAAAGTAAAATTAATTACTATTATATAAAAAAATTATTGATTAAAATTTTTATATAAATATTAATAATTAAAAATTATATAAATATATATAATATTAGTATTATTATAGATAAAAATTATCCACATATAAATCTGTGTGTGCGTGTGTGTGTGTTGGTGTATGAAGAACCTAGTGACATGTGTCTATATGTGAAATAGATGAAATCAACACATGTGTATGTAAATAAAACTTTATACAATGCATATAATATTAATTTTATTGTAATTTCTATATAAAATAAACTAATATTATTTACTAATATATAAAATTAACTATTTTAATTAATATTTTTATATAAATATAAATAAATATATAAATATATATAATATTAGTATTATAGCCCCATGAAGTATAACCTAGTGGTTGTGCCCTTGTGGTGGACGGGGGGACGTCTCAAGTTCCAACCTTCTTAGGTGTGTGTATGGTATTCCATTATATTTCCCTTGTCTCTGACTAGTTATAAATATATAATATTTGTATTATACCTAATAAAAAAATTTAATAATTGTAAATTGTATTTAAATATTATTACTTATATTTTCAAAAAAAATTAATTATATAAATAAATAAATATTTTACACTAAATAAAAATATATACTTATATTTATAAATATTATAATTGTATTGTATTTAAATACAAAATATTTTCAATTCATTTTATTAATTAAAATTTAAATATTAAATTTGTTATCGATTATATATTTAGAAAAATGTTTGATTCATTATTTTTTATATTTAAATTATTTCTTTTAAAAAAATATAAATTACATATACTGTTATGAAATATTAATGTGGGGATTTCATAACAGTGATAATGATGATAACTCCTCAATTCCCAATAAAACCATTCACATGGTCCAACCTTCTATATTCTCCAACCTTTGGAATTCCAATAGTTATATTAGATATGGTGGGTATTAATCTTAACTATTAGATCATATCACATGTACTCTATATATATGTCTATGTGTTAATGAAATGGGTGAATTTTTGGGCTCTACATTATGTTACCTCTACTTATTTTTTCTCTTATTTTTGTATTTTCATTTTTCATCATCATCATCATATGAATATTTGATGCATGTTTATATACAATATTTATCACCTATGATTGATCATTTATTCCCAGTTTCAAAATTCCTCACAATTTCAATTGACATTCGATTACTTTCACAACACATTATCAACATGGTCATCTTTTTTGCACTATGCATCATGACAACATTGTCATCAATATAAGATAATTCTATCATGAAAAGGGTATATGTCATCTTTTCTATACATCCTTATTTTGGCATGAATCTATGCATGCACATCAACTCCACTCATTCAAATAGTTATATCAATATTTGAGTCTTATTTTCTATATCATATTTATTTCCCCCTCTTGATAACATTGTAAAATATATGAATTATTTTGTTAATTTTTTTGGCAGGAAAAATAATGAGCTCATGAAGAGTTGTAATGACTCACGGCTACTAAAATTCCATTTCATTCCCTAAATTGAATTTTTTTTGTTAATAAATTATGTAGTATATTTTTGAGAAAAACATCATTCATTAAAAAAAATAGTGAAATAAAGTCACCTAATGTTGCTAAATGATGAACATCATATACCTGTCATGCATCAAAGTGCTGAAGTAAATTTTACTAATCATGTCATGAAAATGATAGTGACATGATAAAATTTAACATCTTATATTTCTCTATACACCCTAAAAGTTTCAAAATTGATTATGATTTTTGAATAATCATGAAGGATATGACATTTATTTTATTAATACGCATCCCTAGAGGTAGGATGAAAATGTTTAATTGAGTATTCATGTGATTTTATTGATGACACTATAAAACCCAAACAAATAATTTTATTTCATTCCTCGAAATGAATATAAATATATATGATTTTATTTTAAATCAAGTTTGAGGTGAATATAATGTTTTGTGAATAATCATTGTGTTGTATTTTTTTATAACAAATAGTAATAATATAACCACAATATTTAGATTTATGTAAATAAAAATTTAAAGAGATCAATCAATTTTAATAATGAATATAAAATAATGCATCCATGAAGGATGATATGAAAATAGTGTAATTTGATATTATATTAAAATATATCATCATTTATCAATTATTTATATTGAAGTACAAAAATCGAGGGGAATTATTATTTATCATGTGATTATGAATTATTAATATCATATCATGTAATTCGTTAGATATTATCCCCTAAAGTAGATATTATTCCTATTATAGTTCATATATAAGATAACATAGTTACATAACCATTATAATCCAATATATTTTATGAAAATTATTTTACCACCTAAAGTTGTTAAATAATGATCATAAGGATAAATAAAATTATTATTTTATGAAAGACGGTCATTATTTGTAATCAAGAAATTATCATTCATGGATCATGAAATTCAATTAATGAATGAATTTCCTACTGTGAATGTAATTACATTATCTCATTATTGAAGAGAATAAAGTTATTCATGAAAGAATTGATGTGATTTGTACTACTCATACTAATAATTATATCATGAATATTTGAGAGTTGGTGAATTTTGATAAAATTATTTTTCATTCATTTGGTAAAGTTAATGATGTTATTATATGAATTATAATTTTTTATGGTGATGAGGTGTGTGTTGTGAACCCATAATAATCTTCCACATTGGTTCCCACTATCACATTCACCGGCTTCAAAATATATTAGGGAGCTACTTACAAGTAGATGTATTGTAAAATAACATTTGGGAAAAAAGTTAAAAAATATAAAATAATCTTCTTGGTGATGTGCCTAACTTGTTATAATTATATTATGAATTAACTAACCACCAAAAGTGAAAAATTTAATTATTGATATGAGTATGTACTATAGAATATCCTATAGATCTTATATACATCAATTTTGAATAAAATTATTTATGAATATTATTTTTATTAAATGATTCAAAATAACACATATATGAGTTATTATATGCTCATGTAAGTACATTTATCAGTAGAAATAATTAATTAACAACTCTGGAAGAGAGAATATATTTATATATGGTAGAAAAAATTCTTAATCCTTTATTATATCTAAAGTCTCGAGGAGATATATCAATGGTATTATTGAAAATGAATATCATATGGAGGCATTGGATAAAAGAGGTACCTAGATATGTAACAAGAATTCATAAAAAATGATTATAAAGAATTTTTTTTATAATAGAAAAAATAATGATAAACCAAAATTTTACTGATCTTGACACTTTAAATATATGACATGATGGTTTAGGCCATCCAGGATCAATTATAATGGAAGATATTGATTCAATTATACATTATCATCAATCCATAGATAACATAGTAGAAATCCATTTGGTATTGAATGATGAATTTATTTAATAGGTGTATCTCTACTAAATTATCAAAGAATTCATTCTCATTAGGTCATTATGAATTCCCCCTGTATAATAATTTACAATGAATTACTGATTATTAAGGTACCTATTATTGAGGTAAATTATTTATATCATTAGAATCTTTTTGTAAATAAATTTATCATATATTTATGAAGAAAAATTATTTGAACCTTTTTTTTCTTTGTAATATTTTAAAATATATTAAGGAATATTTTTGGAGCCAGATGCTCAAACGGCATGAGATTCCAAGGCCTGGTGAGCCCAGAATTGATATTATAAAATATTAAATATATTAATATCATGCACATTTAGTCTTATTAAAAAAGTGTAATAAACCCTAAATAAAGTCTCATATTGTAAATCTAAGACCATGGTTGATTTTAGGATGTGGGGTTTACCCTAGGCATGACCTAAGGTTAATCAGCACCAGACATACAGTTGAGGGAGTTATTGGAGGGTGTGATTAATGAAAATATATAAATAATTTATTTGTTGGTTTTATTAAATGACATAATTAAAATCCTTTATAAATACCCTCTTATAATGATTGTTCAAGGGTTATCTACATAACCCTTGTAAGATCTGATAGGAGGTTTAGAGAATTCCTTATTGGCGAATCAGAATCAGATGACAAATGAAGATTGGATTGAGGTGGATTGAGAGGCAGTGGACACATAGGGTATTCTTCTTCACTTTATAATTATTTTCTCACCAACAATAAATCCTTAATTGAGGTAGGTCCCATAAATTTTGGTTTTAGACCCTTTTATTAAAAATTTAAGCATGGGTTTGTATCATCTATTCTTGATCTGCCTTTTCACACCCTTTACATGAGCCTGTTAAAAAAATTAAATTGTTATTCTATTTATTATTTTATGTCATGATTTCACCCTAATTATCTTTTTTATGTGATTTTTATCCAAAAGTTATTGACCCACGAATGTTTCACCCTTTTTCTTGTGTCTTTCCTCCATTTTTCTTCATGTTTTTCACCATTGACCAACAAGGTCGCAGTTCAAATTTTTCAGGGTGAGTTCGAGCATGATCAGACCCCCATATTTATATTTAATGTGTGAATTATGACTAAATAAGTGATTTGTGGATATTTTGGGATGATTTTTGAGTAATTATATGTTGAAATTGGACCCGGAGTGATGACAGGTGGTGATGCGAGGTACTATGGGATACGGGAGGCGATACGAACTTCAAGTGGATCACCAGATTCCTATTTATGATTTCTAGACATTGGTGGCCATAAATAGATGGATAGAGGTGTTTTCAATCAATTTTAGGTGGTCAAATGATGTAAATCATGGAAGAGGAAGAAGATTTGGAGAGGCGTGAAAACCGGGTTGTTCGGCTTATGAAAAATTAGACTACACAATGTGTAGTCTGGAAGAACACACATTGTGTAGTCCCCTCACTGTGGAGCTAGGGTTTTGGGAAAAGTTAAATATAACATGTCATTTAGGTGTTCATAAACACCATGTTACCCTTCTAAGGTTTCCAAGCCATGTTTTTTCCACACACACTCAGGGCTCCATGTGGATAGACATGTCGTGTACCTGAGTACATGGGCACGAGTAGAAATACATGGCATGGGATAAGATGAACAGCCAGGAACCTGGGTGGTCATACACACCATGTATCCTTGAGGGAAATTAGTTTAAATAGACATGGACTCCTTATCTATTTCTAAGGAGAACACAACCATGTATTATAGTAGGTCCACACGCTGTGTGGACCCCATACACAATGTGAACTCCTATGAGAATCTTCTACCTCTCATATCTTCTTATTCATAACTCAAATTTTGGCCCATGACTATCCCATCCTTAGTTTTGTTCCTTGTAGAATGTAATGGTGACCTTAATAGTATATTTTAGTGTATGATGTGATATTTTATGAGTAGGATGTTTCCTTGGGAGATGCTCGACTGTGGTAGTGATCGGGTGGGATCATTAAAGAGATTCCAGGTAGTGAAAATACACCCCTATTTAGGGTGAGAGTCCTTTATATATGGGGATGGTACTCCCCTATCAAACCAGGTAATATGTCCCCCATACTATTTGGTCGGGTAGATATGGTACTCCCCTATTTAGGGCGTGGGTCTTCTTTCTATGGAGGGGTAATCCTCTGTCTTCGAGCTCCAACGGGGTGTAGGTCCTACATGAAGCATGGATCCCTCAGTTGTAGAGATTAGTGGTGAGAAATAGGACCCTCTACACAAATTATAATGAGGTTACATTTGATTCTTGGTATAAATGATGGACTAATTGAATTGTAGGATTACTCATCAAATTTTGTTGGGCTATAACATAAAGATCTCCTCTCTCTCCTGTTTTGGTTTCTTGTTTAGCATATATATATATATATATAGGGGTTTTTTCCTCTTGATTTGGGTTTATATGACTATTTTTGTATCTATCTATCAATCCCTTTTAGTTTTTGGGGTATCCTACTGGATTTGTATATGCTCACACATGTATGGGTTTTTTTCACATGTGTCATGTCTTATCCAAAAAACGGATAGATCGACAGTGATTATAGTGGATCATAGTGATACATGGGTGCATTAACCATGTATAGTGGTTGGGATTGAAGATCAAGAGTTGGACACTCTCGTATTTAATTCATTCAAGTTATTTTCAAGTTGGGATATTTTTCTAGTTGGCCATTTATTTTTTCCCTTTACATTTTGTATTAAACTATCATACTCTTTTTTATTCCCTATAGGTTATTACATGCATGGTTTTTACTTTATATATTATTCTATTTTATTATTATTCATATGCAAGGAAAAGGCCTCTCATTTTATATTATGCATTCTCAGTGTAACGTCTCGACCCAGATGCCATTGAATCGGTGCTATGAGCCAATGGGTTACAAGACATAAGTGTGCCTCCCTATATGATAGAGGTTGCCGACTAGCAGTGAGGGCCTAGGGTGTGATAGTGGAGAGACTATTCCGTCATATTAGAGTAAGAAAAGTGGAAAATGGCTAAGTTTCAAACAAAATAGTAAACAAATAGAGTACAGAAGAAATAAATAAACTGAAATAGAACATGTTATAATAATAAATGAAATGTTGTAAAAGCCCAAATAGTTATTTCATACAATAAAACATCGGTCACTGCCTAGAATAGCCATTTAGATATAGAAAAACAAAAGAAACTAAAATAAAATTACATTGATCTACTACTAACTCCGAGCTAGACCTTGTACCCAATCTCCTGACACTATCGAAGTACACCATCCCAATCAGAATAACTCACACGATCACCTCCACTTGATCATGCAACTTTGGGCCTCATCCCTATCCACC
Source organism: Viscum album (assembly GCA_963277665.1). NCBI lineage: Eukaryota > Viridiplantae > Streptophyta > Magnoliopsida > Santalales > Viscaceae > Viscum > Viscum album. The sequence goes on along the minus strand of OY728160.1, from coordinate 456,832,754 downwards.
GTGAAACAGTACTCAACCAGAAACCAGACATAAGTTCTACATGTATACCAAGGTTCATGTGTAAGGGTGAGAAAATAATATCAGTAGGCCACCCTAATGATAAACATATAAAAGATTATACTATAAGTGTATTCAAAAGAAAATATCTCAGCCTAGACGATACACAACTGAAAATATAAGTAAAAAGAATAAATGAGAAACCACAGTAAAACCTCAGGTCTGTGATCCCAGTCAACTGGGAAAGTACAACCATGTACATCTATATCTATATATGTATACATGTATAGTCCCATACCTATACATATATACATAAATATGAATATTCATGAGTAAGTGAATGAAATGACATAAAACTATTCAGTAGTCGATCCTTGGGTCTGTAATTCCGATCTCCTAGACATCTGGTGCAAGGGCATTGAGCTGGATGTCGTACCACTCAATCCATTTAGAATTAAGTCAGTATTTTGGTCTATAATCCCAATCAACATGTACCTGATTTTTCCAACATGGAAAAAATATCTCTGAGGAAGCTATATCACCAAATGGGGATACTCATCCTACACCTGGGTTCACCTGTACTCACCTCCAATCACTATAAATAAGAACCATATATTGACGATCAATCTCGTAAAGGTCACAACAACCAACTATGGATTATGATGAGTAATCATATGTCATTCCCCAAGGGCCAGATCCATGGTATAAATACCATGGAATCCTCATCATCCTATACTGTGTAATCACATGTATAACATTCATCATGGCCACACCGTATAATCAATTGTGAAACCATGAAGGATTGAATCCATGGTATAGAATACCAAGGCATCCATTTCATGTCCCATGAGCATCTTGATGGAAACTTGGTAAATAGTTGGGTGGGGTCTAAGGATAATATCAACAGATTATGTCCAAAGTGAGCCCAAGCAAGCCAGATTCAAGGGGTAGTAAGGCCCAAGGCTTCCTACAGAATCAATACCTAAGGAGAAAACTCATCCAAGGCATCCACTACTATAATCAAATAGACTATGAGTCTGTCTAAGGCATTAATACAATAGGGAATCCAAGTATCACTCAAGGAATACAATTCATTATCCCTATGAGTCCATTCAAGGAATTACTACAACTAGAATCTGAGTGCCACTCAAGGAATACAATTCATAATCCCCTGTGATTCCATCCAAGGTAATCCTACAATGAGAATCCATGTGTCACTTAAGGCATACAAATCATCATCTCTATGAGTCCATCCAAGTATTTCCTACAATAGGAATCCAAGTATAACTCAATGCATACTGATTCATTAGGATCTAAGGAGCTAGAAATTTCCAAGGAATCATATATACATCATGTAAGGATCAACATCTAGATTTCGGGAAACACATTATAGAAGTCCCAAACAATCAAGCTCAGATGCTGGATCCCAGGAATAATGTTTGGGCATCCCAAATTGAAAGAAAGCCACCTCTTATCAGGCTTAACAACCACCAACCAGGAAGAACCTCTGGTAAACATCATTTCATTAGCAATAAATGTGTGAAAGTATAACAAATGAGTGAGGGTGGCCAAATTACTAAACTCACCACTACTGCCACAACCCCAAGGGCATACAAGTTTGGCATGGGTTCTAAGGTGACACCAGCTACCATATCTACCTAGACATACTAACTCAGGGTCGTCAAACAATAGGCACCTACTGGGTCCCTCAAGTCAACACAAGAGAGGAATCTTACTTGGAATACTTGAAGTAAACACATAAGAAAAGTCATCCTACCTAGGATATTTAGTTGTAAATGTAAAGGAGGAATCTTGTATGGGATCTTTGAATGATAAGCAAATGAAGGAATCCTATAAGGGATACTAAAAATGGTACTTAGGTAAAGGGATCCTACAAGGGACTCCCTAAGTCAGCATATAAGAAAAGGCATCCATCAGGGGATCCTTGGTAACTAGATAGAAGATAGAGGCATCCTACACAGGATCCTCTATGTCAAAATGTAAACAGAGGAATCCTATAGGGGATCCTCAGGTCAACTGATCTCTCCGGCTCATAGGCTATAAGGGAACATCTCACAAGGGAGATTTACTCAATGAAAGAACTACAAAGTAAATGGTATAGAGAGATAGATCATGGCTTATCTCATATCAAAGTTCTCACTCCCAAGAGACTACTAGATTCAAGTACTGAAAGAAGAAAATATTCATTTATGAAATGCCAGAAACACCACCTAGGAGTCCTCAAAACACCTCACAGGTTTTACCATTGTGATTTACTTGAAAAGATACTCAGAATTGACCACACATGGGTTTAATTCCAACTCCTAGGAAAAATATAATAAAAAACTCAAAAAGGGTTACAAGGGGAAGTACACGGAATGTCCCCTTAGGTACACAACATGTACTCCTGAAGCCCCATATGGGTGTGTACCCCCACAGGCCTGGGAGTGTAAAAACCCCAGGTACACATCATTTGAAATGGGTACATTGGATGTACCTGAAATGGGGAACCTTCCCATGTCCCTCAACTAGCTGGGCCATGTACTTGTCTAGACTATGCACTTTTACACAGCATGCTACCCACATAGGTTCTAGTCGTGTACTCTACATGACCATGTTCCCCTACATGGGAAGTCTTGGTCAGGTACTCGGTTACACGGTTGAGACCCAGTACATAGCATGTACAACCCAGTACAAGTATTGTACTTCAAAAACTTCATCTTCCAAAAATAGTAAGAACACATGGTGTGTCACCATGAACCACGTGTTGTGTAGCATGGTTTTCCCAAAAGGAAAACCTCCGGATCACCCGAAACCCCCATTTTCACCCCCAAATCAACAAATTGGGCCTTAAATGTCTATAATAAATAAAAATATGGATTTAAAAACTTGAAAATGATGAATTTGAGGGGTTTTTTGATAAATCATAAAAACATCCTATTTTTGGGTGGAAACCACCAAAGCTTCACTCAAATTTGTGGTCTGCGGTTTCTGCACGCTAATCTATAACATCAAGAACTCCATGATGGTACCCCCATATCTCCCCCTATCTTACTCTTTCTAACTCTCCCTCTCATATCTTAGTTGTAAAGTTAAGGAACCCATAGAGGGGTGTACACGAAAATCATAAGGAAGAAATAAAGATAAAAAATAAAAGAAACAAAAGAAGAAAAAGAAAAAGAAAAGAAAAGGGGCTCAGGCCAGCCCCAGCTCCCAATTCGATTTTATGTATCACCTAGAAAAAACTCCCCATTCCAGACTCAATGGTGAAGAAGGAATCTCAATCCTATGCTCAATTTAAAATTTATGGTTGAATGAAGTTGTGTGAACAATTTAATATTTAATTTATTAAATATTAAACATTAATTATTTCGCTAAAATTTGAACGAATCATAATTTCACAAAACTCCTATACTAGGATAAAAACCTTATTTTGGGACCAATGGAGTGGTCATAAAAATTATCTGAGATCATATTCCAGGTAAAAAAAGACCATTTTACCCCTTATAAGCATCATAAATCAAAAATTCAAATTTTTTCTCAAAAATTTAGTATGGAAATACATGAGTCCTTACAATATCTACACTATAAACCTTTTATTCCATGAGAATACTTAGTGGTAAGACTAGAAGCCATGATCTCAACCTAAGAATCTACAAAACAAGCTATCTGGATTGTCCAGTGGCCAGCCTCATAGCATCAACAACAATCTTCTACATGAAAGACGTTTATCTATGACCAATTGGGTACTCCCCACTATAGGAATACCATTATTGTCACCTCAAAACTAATCTTTGAGCTCAAAATCCCAAAAAAACGTCTAAACAAACTGTAAAATGAGATTATCCACCCTTAAACAACTAATGTTTCACTCCCCACCATATGGATTACTTTACACTGCTCCTCGAGCACAACCTTAATAGGTTCCTTTTTTAAACCAGGAAAGAACATTTAAAAGAAATGGAGATCGGCATAGGGTTGATGCTCTCTCATCATACTCAAGATGAGGTCAAGATAGAGAATGATTGTCTATAATAGGAGTACACCAATATTCTACAAAAAGGGAATGTACCTCTCCCTCCGAGCCATGCTCACATCCTATCAAAACCTAGCCAGGATTCAGCCACGGGTCAAGTGTCTTGCAATACCTGATCATTCTCGATGTCACCTTTACCATAGAGGTAAATTCCTAACATTAACCAAAAATAATAGGAAACCAATCCCATGGTGAGTCTTGAAACCATATTTCCTCAACTCGCACCCAAACACTCACTGAATAAGGATTCAAATGACACTATGCACAACCAGCGTATACCTTTACCACCCGACTCGTACTCCAGTGAGTCTCCCATTATAAGGATAATTTGACCTTCCTGCATGACACATCAGTTTTAACTATCCAGAAGCTCCCTTAGAACTTCTCTTAAAATTAGGCACCTCTCCAGTTCCATGATTTATTCCATTACCACCCATCACATAGCATCATTCCAGTCATGAGCATCTACCCATTCTCTAACTACATTAGAAATAGTGGAAACCATTGGTTGACTGGACTAGGAGCCCAAATAGTCCTTCCTTTTGATTTTGGTCTTGAAAAATATAAACACCTAAGGTGATTCATCAAAATATAGAGGAATTAACATTCCTATAATGAAAAATCGAGCACCTACCATTACTCGATCTCAAAACGAGCTTAAAACCAAGCTCACTTCCTAAAAAGTCATTTGAAAACACATGAAAACCATTCACATAGGCTACCCTCAAACAAAATAGACATCAACCTACTAGGATCCATGTCAAAACTAAGGGCCTCTAGGTATCCCACCTAGCCCTATAGATCAAGTCTTACAACTGGGTCTCAAGGTCTAACCACTTAGTCCAAAAGATCAAACCTCTATAAAGAAGGTAAATATCACAGTGACCTAAGAGGGTAAAAACTAAAAACATATCCTGCAAGGTCTTGATCCTCACTGAGCATCCTCATAAGGAACTTCTCCCTGGAGGTCATGATACTAATGCAGAGGAGAAACTGAACTGACACTCATTGGGCATCCATATATAGTAATACCTCTCTAGCAGTCCAGTTCATGAGAAACGTCCTTGTATCCATTGGTATCATAATCTATGATTTAACTAGATAACTATGAACTAAGAAATAACACCCTAAAAGGAGTACAATAGAAAGGAATCACCTTCCATATCGACCTACTAGGATCACCTCACCTCCTGAGCACGAGGATTGAGTCATTAGCCTCACAAAAAAATGCCTCAATGTATATCCACATAACCAGTCATCAGAAGGAAATATATATATATATATATATAAGTATGCCCAATTAAATAATCCTCATTCATCAGTAAAAATCGCATGCTGGTAGGCCTATATGATGTGAATCTTACATGCCAAATATGATGCATGATACACCTCATGCATTTTTTGTCCAAGAGTCAAAATCCATCCCTATCCTCTTGCCAATGGAAAAGAGCCATAGATCCATAATAAATCATAACACCCACAAAACATGTGCATTTCTCAAGGAAAAAACAATATACAACTACAACATCATAGATCATAAAAACAATATCATACCCGAGAAACCAGGACTTCTTACCAGAACAAGTGTTCTTGATGCACCGGTATGATATCCATAACAGGTTATGAAACATTAATAATACTAATTTCTACCATATCCCAAATAGTAAATATTAGGAAAGGAACATCTATGATACCACTTTTTAACATCTCTAACCGGATTCCACTGAACCGGTGCTCCGATTTGGTGGGTTATGAGGCCTCAAGCATGCCTCCTCGTATACCAGAGGCTTCTGACTAGAAGTGAGGGATTGGGGTGTGATAGTGGGGAGAATATTACCCAATATCATAGTAAAAATATTATAAAATAGCTAAGCATTATACAGAGTAGTAAAAAAATATTGAGGAAGAAATAATTACACTGAAATAGAACATGTCGTAATAATAAATGAAATTTTATAAAAGCCTAAGCAGTTATGTCATAAAATAAAACACTGGTTACTTACTGGGATAACCATATAGATACAATAGAATAAAAGAAACTTAAATAAAAGTATAGGGATTTACTACTAACTCTATTCCAGACCGCGTACCCAATCTCTAGACACTGTCGAACTACACCAGACTGATCAGAAGAACCCACATGAGTAGATTCACTCGATCATGCAACTCTAGGCCTCAGCCCTATCCACCATGCAACTATTCTCAAACTGAAAGCATGCATAAGGTTTACACGTACATAGAGGTGCACATACAGGGGTGAGAAAATAATCTTAGTAGGCCACCCTAATGAAGAACCTATAAAAGACATTGTTATAATTGTATGCAAAAGAAAAGTGCTCAACCTAGTAAAAACAACTAAAAAGATAGGTAAAACGAATAAACATGAAACCATAGTCGAACCTCAGGCCCATCATCCCAATAAACTGGGAAAGTGACACCATGGACGTCCATATATATATATATACATTTATATTACCATAACTATACATATATATATATGTGTGTGTGTGAATATTCATGAGTACGTGAACAAAATAATATAAAATCAATCAGTAATCGATCATTGGGATTGTAATCTCGATCATCTAGACATCATGTGCAAGGAAATTGAGCTAGATGTCATACCACTCAAGTCGTGTACCATTGATTTCATCACTGGTTCTATAATCCCAATTGACATATACATACTTTGACTAACACCGTAAATATATCTGAACAAGTTATTTCACCATAGGGGGTTACTCGTCCTACACCTAGGTTCACCCGTACACACATCCAATCATTATAAATAAGGATAACATATACCTAAGGTCGATCCTATAAAGTTCATAGCAAAAAACTATGGCCTTTATCATGTAATCACATGTCAGACCCCAAGTGATAAATCTATGGTATAAATACTAAGGCATCCTCATTGGCCTATGTCGTGTAATCACATGTATAACATTCATCATGGCCACATTGTATAATCAAGTGTTAGGCCACGAAGGGATGGATCCAAGGTATAGAGAACCAAGGCATCCTCGTCGAGTCCTAGGAGTATCTCAATGGAAACTCGATAAAGAATTGGGTGGGGTCCAAGGATCATTTCAACAGACCATGTCCAAAGTGAGTCCAAGCAAGTTGGATCCAAGGCGTAGCAAGGGCCAAGGAATCCTATGGAATAAATACCCAAGGAAAAAAATCATCCCAGGAATCCACTACCATAATCAACTAGACTATGATTCTGTCCAAGGAATTCCTAGAATAGAGAATCCAAGTATCACTCAAGGCATAAAATTCATCAGCCCTATGTGTAACACCCGGATGTTTTTATGAAATATTTTCTTTAAATAATTTTTATTCTTCAGTAGCTTACTTTGCATGAAATTGTGAGTTTAAAAGAACTGTGAGATGTCCTTATTATAAAATTACCATTATAGCCTAGCCATTAGGTTAGTGGGAATAATTATAACTAACTTATGAAAATTCATTATGAATTCATTGACTATCAATTATTTATGAAAAAATATAAATCAATTAGATATTTTTATTTTTGAGTGAATTACTTTTGGTAATGAAATTAATGATATGTATGTGTGTTATATAATTAATATAATATTTTTTTATTCATCTAATGGATATTTTAGTCATATGGTATGAATAAAACCCTATTTGATGTATAAAAACCTATTTTTTAAGTTTAATTTTACACCTTTGAATAGTGAACCCCTTTTAAATTAATATTTTGACAAATTAATAATTTTTATATGACAACATAAACATTTTATTTTGAAGTAGGATATAAAAATTTACTTTGGATAAATTTCTAATATTTTTATGATAACTTTCATGTTTTGATTAATAGTAAAAATATGTTAATTTTAATTAAAAACATTTTTTTTCATTGAGATAATTTATATGGTTAAATTATAATATTTAATGGTTTTAAAGTATAAATATAATATATATTTATCATTAGAATTAATTTATGTCATTAGAAGTAATTTTATATTTAATTCATAGGTAAAAACATTTCAATCTTTTGCAATGTTTTAACTTTTAAAACCCATATTCTAATTTCAACAATGGGATTAATCTTAAATTAATTACAGCAACTTCTGTGTTTTAAATTTTGAAAAATGGATTCCATATTTGTAATCAGTAGGTCTAAATTATTTTAGTATGAAATTTATTCTGGCATTATGAATAGTAACATTGGTAATTATTTTTACTACCATGGTTAAAGGTAAATCTGGTAATTACGGGTAAACATAATATTATAAAATTACCTTAACACCTGTAAAAGTCTTATTGGATGACTAAATTAGACCCTTATTATCTTTTTTTTTTTGAAATTTAATCACTTAATGTTCACTTACCTATGAATATGACATGAATGTAATAAAAACTAATGAATGTGACAAAATGTCACAATCTCATTTTATATAAGTATATTTATTTTAATATATGGATAAATAGAAGATGATAATGGCTATATAAAGTCTATGGAAATATGAAATAATTACCTAAAACATAGGAATTTATTTATAATTTTTAGATATTAAATAATAAAAATTACTAAGGACACAATAGTGATGTAAAATTTATTTTATTAATAGAAATATCAAATAAATGGTTTTAAAAATATTAAAATAAATATCATATGAACTAATTAATGTAATACAAGAATTTTTTAGGTGATTATGACATTTTAAGAGTGTATTTAATTTTTTTTTAGAATTTATCTACTGTTTTATTTTTTTAAAGTCAAATAAATGAATAGTGTCAAAATTGACACTATTGATATTTTATGAAAATAACATTTTATTAAATTATTTAAAAATCATAAAAATATATAAAAATTACAAAGTGGTGATTATAAGATCTAATATTTTATAAAATATCCATTTATGGTCAATTAACACCATATAATTAAATATTTATAACCATTAAATATTTAGAATGTTATTACCATAATTAAAATTAAATAGAATAACTGGGTGTTAATTAAAAAGATATGGTTTAAATTAACAAAATAACTTGTCAAAAATTCATTGTTTGATGATATTATAACCCTATATCATCTAGTCTTATAAATTGTAACCTTTTGGAGATTTTTGGGTAGGGTTTGATTTTATTATAAATTATTATTTATGGAGTTTCCAAAAGTGCCCCTCACCTCAATTATAAAAGAGAACCTCCTCCCTTACCTATTAATTTAATTTTGAGCCTTCAATACTGTCCATATTATTCCTTTTTTCCTTATCAAATTCCTTATTTTCATTATAGAGGTTTTGGACATCTTCAAAGACCAACTCTAGTATGATAAGAGGAGATTTAGAGGAGGCACATCAAAGAAGAGGTAATATCATTTACCGATTCTTTCAAACTTCTTTCTTATTCTAATTACTCTTCATTATTTGTTTCATTATAAAGTAATAACATCAATATAACTAATATAATTATATGTTATTATAAATATTAAACAACCATATTCCACCTTCTACTCATTCTATGAAAAATGAAATCACCACACGTGCGTATGTATGGCTTACCGTCTCCACGCCGTGGTGTAATTCATTTTTCATCACCACCTTACATGGATGGGTATAATGATGGAATTAATAAAAATATATATGATTTATATAAAATTATTTTTATTTTGAGATACTATACACCATCCACTTCAATACCATTCAACAATTATGGGAATGATATCATCGCTTGTGTGTACGTACGGCTTACCGCCTCCACGGTGCGATGTGATTCGTTCTACATAATCTTCATTAAATAATGATCATATAAATGAATTGAATGAATAAATATGATATATATTATACTAACATAATTATTTAAATGATATAACTATAACCTAAAACAACAAATAAAAACTTATCCGACAAAACATGCATAAGAACATAAAGCAGTTAATACCCGAATAACGAGTAACAATGAAATGTTACTAACAAGTGGATGAAAATATGATCATAAATGTTATCATAAAAATTATTATGATTCTATAATAAATCAGTAACATTATTTAAATCATTATACATAATTTTTGGATACATACAAATCATATCAGACCTAAGGTAATGGATAACTTTTCAAATCTCTTTTTTATCTGAGATTGTTTATTCATAAGTATTTACTAGGATATAATTATCATCCACGTCCATGTTTCCTAAATATGTATTTAAAAATATTATTTATATCCTTTTACAATTTTTAAAATTAAATTTTACTTACTGGTAAATTTTTACTAAATGTTATGGATGGAATCTTTTTTCATTTTCAGTACGATGTACTTTTTGACTTTTCTGGAAAAAGTACGAGAAAAAATTTTTACTTTAACTTATACGAAATGAAAGTATTTTTATGCTTTCATAATTACTTATTTCCTTGAATCTTCCCCTAAAATATTACAATTTTATTTTCACATAAAATGATTTCTTCTAAATTTTTTTGGCATTTTTGAGTAAGGAAAATGTTTTTGAAGAAGAAAGGATATTTTATTCAGGAATTAATTTCAAGTGTTATCTCAAAATTATTTTCCATAGAATATGACACTCTTTAAATATGGTTATATTTATATAACTATTATTACTATGATTTTATTATGTTCATTATAGAATTTTATTTATGAAATATATTTTTTTATATCAATTATGATGGAGTGATATTTTAGAAACCCATGTTATTTCATGGGTTATGTTGTAGTAAATGTTTTTGTGTTTTTGTGTCACATGTAAGAATGGTTTTATTATGAGATGGGTGGGACCTATATCTCCCTCCAATTCATTGGGTAAATATTTATATCTCATAAAATAGACATGACTGGAACAGAAAGTAAATCTGGTTCAGTAATATAGGGATGGAACGAGGAGTGAACTTGGTTTAGTAATGTATTTTGTCCCCTATGATAGTCTCGGAAATGAGCCTTGACTAATATGAAATGATTTTATATTATTATGTATGTATGACACAAAATTTCATGTCTTATGTTATGACTATTGGGATTACATTTCAATTTTATGATTTATCCCATGACATGATGTTATGATCTTTTATATGAAGGATAAGATTTTCAAACGTTATGTTCTTATGATTATGATATGATTGATATTTACCTTTTTTACCATTAATGGTCATTTGAGCTCACCCTTTCATATTTTTATTTTCCCAAGGTCATGAAGAAGGTTATTAAGTAAGATATGTCAAAAATGAGTCTAGTTATGAAGAAATAAGCGGGAGACAATTTGGATGTTTTATGAACCAGTTGTTTATGTTTCCCAATTTCTAAAGACATTAAACCTATACAATCTTGGAGTGATTTTTTTATGTTATGTAATAAATATTATTTAATGTTGAATTAATTTCTATATGTAATGTATGGGTTCTTATAGTTGATATCAGAGAAAAGGTATAGTTAACATTTAGAAATTAGGATGAGATAACCTTAGTAAGAACCCCAAGGATATGTCTAAGTATAGGTTATAATATTATCCTAGTGTTTAAGAGATGTTCATGAATAACCTAGGATAAAACCTCAAGGTTCCTAAATTGAAATTTTATTCTTGATTATGTGGTTTTCCTATTATGATTAGTGTTTCTCACACTGTGCTTATTGGTTATAGTTAATTGATGGAACCTGAAGGAACTGTGTTAATGTTGAATACAAAGGGAAATGCAATGATTGTCCCCTTGAGAAAAAAAATTATAGGAGATGGAATTTAAAATATGGTAGCCATGATCACACAACTTTCTCAAGTTATGAATCATGCAGGACTTCCAAACAAGCAAAGGAGGGAGCAACATTTTGTTGAGTTCTTCATGAGATAATGTCCACATTCATTCAGCGGGTCTTCTGATCCATTAGTGGATAAACAATGGATTAGTACCACTAAAAAGATATTTTCAGTTCTACAAATTTCCAAACATGATAAATTCATATTACCAGTCTATCGTTTGGAAGGAGAAGCTGATCAATGGTGGAATCTTCTCAATAATACGAGGCAAAGAGATAAAATTGGGTCCATGGAGTGGGAGGAATTCAAGAACTTATTTTTCAATAAGTACTTTCCATGCATTATTTGAACAACTATGGAGAAGGATTTAATTGAACTTAAGAAAAAGGATGATGAATCTGTTGGTACCTAAGAAGAAAATTTTACAAGACTTTAAAGGTACGCTTATGAAATTATTATCCAACTTGAGATTAAAATTGATCCATTATTTAGTGTCTTAAGACCAAGTCTCTTAAGGGAATTAGCCATAAGGGACTTAAATAGCTATGAGAAAATTTTTTGATGTTATCTTAAGGTTGATATGGAGATTGGAGTAACCCATCAATCATATGGGTTTGATAAGAAAAGAAAAACAGAATTCAAAGTAAAATCGAAAGACCACACTAAAAAGAAGATGAGTTTTCCCTTATGCTCAAAGTGTTGAAAGAAACATGGAGTGAATTACATTAAAGGGACTAGTAAATGTTTTAAGTGTGGAAAATAAGGTCATCAAGCAGTTGAATGCCAAAGTGATGGGAAAAAGATTTCTAATGATGTGAACAAAGAAAAGGATACACATAATGCACCTCCTACACTTCAATGTTACAAGTGCAAGGAAATGGTTCATTATGCCAATAAATTCCCTAATCCAAGGTTTATTGATGATGATCGACGTCAACAAACTCTTAACGCAAAAGGAAAAGGAAAGTCACATTCAATCACTATCAGCAACATGGAGTGTGATAATGAAGTGGTGAAAGGTACACTTACCATCCACTCTAAAGTAGAAAATGTTTTATTTGATTCTGGATACACATACTCTTTTATTTCTGAAGAATTTTCTAAGGGTATCATCGTATTACATCAACAATTAGATGTTGAGTTATCTGTGAAAACTTCTAATGGGACAACAGTTGCATAAAAAGTTTATAATTATTCTCTAGTTGAAGTTTGTGGGAAATTGCTTCCTGTAAATCTTATGATCCTCCCTATAGTGGAATTTTATGTGATTATTGGCATGGATTGGCTTTCTCTATATATAGATCATATAAATTTCCAAGGAAGGGAAGTCACATTTCATATTCTAGATCAATCTATGATCATCTATTGATGCAAGGATGAATATAACCTTCTAGTGGAAATTTCTTCCATCTTATGGGTCTTGATTCCATTAAATGAAGGTTATTTATCTCAAATGGTTGGGGAGAAACTCAAGATTAATAATAATATCATTTTATGGGAGTTTGATGATGTCTTTATAGATTAATTTCTAGGTATTCCACCAAATTGTGAAGTTTATTTTTCAATATAACTCATATCAGGTGCTATGCCTATTTCAAACACACCTTATAGAATGACCCCAATTATGTTGTAATAATTTAATAAGCAACTACAATAAAATCTTGTTAAGGAATTCATAGGCCCTAGTGAATCACCTTGGGGAGAACCTGTTCTATTTTTTAAGAAGAAAGATGGATTAATGAGACTCTACATTGATTATCGAGAACTTAATGAGATCACTATCAAGAACAAATATCATCTTCCCAGCATTGATGACTTATTTGACCAACTACGCAGAGCTCAATATTTTTCCAATATTGATCTTCATTTAGGATATCATCAATTAAGGTCAAAAAGGAGGATATACTGAAGATGAAATTCAGTACAAGGTTTGGACACTATGAATTTATAGTGATGCCATGTGGTCTTACTAATTCCCCTATTATCATTATGGATCTAATGAATAGATTCTTTAGAGACTATATTGATCAGTTTGTGGTAGTCTTTATATATGACATTCTTGCCTATTGAAAGTGCAATAAATAACATGAATATCACTTGATAATTGTACTGAAGATCCTAATAAAGGAGAATATTTATTCCAAATTTACCAAGTGTGAATTTTGGCTTCAAAAAGTTTCATTTTTGGGTCACATAATCTCAAGAGAGGGGATATCTTTGGATACAACAAAAATAGGGGTTATTGAAAGATGGTTGAGACCAATAATGGTAACTGAGATCCAAATTTTTCTTGGTTTGGATGGATATTATCAACATTTTGTGAACTATTTTTCACGATTATCTAATCCACTCACCAAGTCGACTCAGAAAGGAGTTAAGTTCGTTTGGACTAAGGAATGTGAAGATAATTTCAAAGAGTTAAAAATAAGGTTAGCTAATGCATATATGCTCACACTGCCTTGTAGTGGAGAAAGTTTTGTGATCGATAGTGATTCATCCAAGAAGGGGTTGGGATGTGTTCTCATGAAAAATGATATGGTGATAGCTTATGCCTCACGACAGTTGAAAATTCATGAGAAAAATTACCCAACTCATGATTTGGAGTTATCTGTGGTAATATTTGCATTAAATATATGGAGGAATTATATTTATGGTGAAATATGTTGTATTTATATTGATCATAAAATTTTAAAGTATATTTTCACACAAAAGAATCTGAATATTAGCCAAAGAAGATAGTTGGAGTTGATTAAAGATTACGACTGCTCAATACATTATCACCCTGGGAAATTGAACAAGGTGGAAGATGCTTTGAGTCAAAAATACCATGCTATCTTATCCATGATGAGGATCAAAAAAGATCTAATATTTATGGATTTGAAAAGGATGGATATTGAAATTTTAATGTAAGGGGAGAAATCTTATCTTTCTCAAATGAATGTTCAGCCATCTATACAAGTGAAGATTAAGGGGGCATAGAAGGAAGATGTAGAGTTACAAAAGAAGGTGAGAAATGTTTTTGAATTCAACCTTGATTGTAATGAAATAATAAGGTTTAGTAACCAGGTTTTTATTCCTCCCATACCATAATTAAAGAAGGATCTATCAGATGAGGCTCATAGTTCTTCATTCTCTATTCACCCTAGAAGCGTAAAGATGTATAGGGACCTAAAAGAGTACTTTTGATGGGATGGAATGAAAAGATATGTTGTTGAATATGTCTCTTGATGCTTATTTTTTTAGAAATATAAGGCTGAGAGGCAGAAGTATAAGGGGATGTTACAACCATTACCCATACTAGAATAGAAATGGGAAAACTTCACTATGTACTTTGTCATTAGACTTCCCAAAACATCCAAAGGAAATAATTCTATCTGGGTTACAATTGATCACCTTACAAAGTCACCACACTTCATTGCTATTAGAGAGGATTTATCTCTTGATCATCTTTCTAGGATATATGTAAAAGAAGTGGTAAGATTGTACGGAGTACCACTTTCCATTATATCTGATTGATATCCAAGGTTTACCTTGAAGTTCTGGAGAATTATTCAGCATGCTCTAGATATGGAGTTAAGTTTCATCACTTATTATCATCCTCAGATAGATGGTTAGTCTGGAAAACATGTTGAGAGCTTTCTCTTTGGATTTCAAAGGTGGTTGGGATCAACACCTAACTTTGGTAAAATTTTCATACAATAATAGATTTCACTCCAGTATTCATATGGATCCTTATGAAGCCCTATATGTAAAGAAGTAAATAACTCCAACTTGCTGGGAATAAGTTAGAGAAATAAATCTATTAGGACCTGATCTTGTTGATAAAATTGTAGAAAAG
Organism: Viscum album; assembly: GCA_963277665.1. NCBI lineage: Eukaryota > Viridiplantae > Streptophyta > Magnoliopsida > Santalales > Viscaceae > Viscum > Viscum album. Next base: position 456,817,153 of record OY728160.1, on the reverse strand, counting down.
GTCAGATCTATTCAACAACACATAAGAGCAGCTCAAATTCGACAAAAAAGTTATGATGAGAACTAGAGAAAAAGACCTAGATTTTGAAGTGGGTGATAAGGTGTTTCTAAGAATATCTCCCTAGAATAGAGTAATGATATTTGGAAAGAAGGTCAAGCTAAGCCCTAGGTATATTGGTCCTTTTGAAATTCTAGATCGTGTTGGGATGGTAGCTTACCGATTAGCGCTTCCACCGAATCTCTCCCAAGTTCATGATGTGTTCCATGTATCTCTCCTGAGAAATTAAATACCTGATCCTTCACACATACTAAGCTCAGAAGTCATACCATTGGAGCGAGATCTATCTTATGAAGAACAACCGCTAGAGATTTTAGATCGTAGCGAAAAAGTTCTACAAAACAAAACCACTCGCTTGGTTAAAGTTTTATGGGGTAATCCCCAATTTGAAGAAGCTACATGGGAACTTGAGGATATGATGAATAAGAGTTATTCCTCATCTATTTGTTTCCAAGTGATTAATTTCATGGGTGAAATTCAGTTTAAGGGGGTAGAATGTAACACCCTGATGTTTTTATGAAATATTTTCTTTAAATAATTTTTATTCTTTAGAAGCTTGTTTTAAACGCAATCGTGAGTTTAAACAAACTGTGAGATGCCCTTATTATAAAATTACCATTATTGCATACCCATTAGCTTATCAAGAATAATTATAACTAACTTATGAAAATGCATTATGAATTCATTGGTTATCAATTATTTATGAAAAAATATAAATCAATTAGATATTTGTATTTTTGAGTGAATTACTTTTGGTAATTGAATTAATGAGATATATATGTGTTATATACTTAATAAAATATTTTTTTATATTCATCCAATGGATATTTTAGTCATAGGGTATGAATAAAACCCTATTTGATGTATAAAAACCTATTTTTTAAGTTTAATTTTACACCTTTGAATAGAGAACCCCTTTTAAATTAAGATTTTGAAGCATTAATAATTTTTATATAACAACATAAACATCTTATTTTGAATAGGGAAATAAAAATTTACTTTGGATAAATTTCTGATACTTTTCTGATAACTTTCATGTTTTGATGAATAGTAAAAATACGCTAAATTTTAATTAAAAAAATTCATCAAGATAATTTAAATGGTGAAATTATAATATTTAATGGTTTTAAAGTATAAATAGACTATATTTTTATAATTCAATATAATTTATGTGATTATCATTAATTTGACATTGAATTCATAGGTAAAAACATTTCAATCTTTTGCAATGTTTTAACTTTTAAAACTTGTTTTCTCATTTCAACAACGAGATTAGTTTTAAATTAATTATTACAAATTATTTGTTTTGAATTTTAAAAAATGGATTACATATATGTAATTAGTTGGTCCAAATTATGTTAATAGGTTACTTTTATTTTTGGCCATTGTGAATAGTAACTCTTGTAATTATTTTTATTACCATGGTTAAAGGTAAATCGGGTAATTATGGGTAAAAATAATATTATAAAATTAACTTAACACCTATGAAAATTTTATTGGATGACTAAATTTGACCCTTATCATATATTTTTTGAAATGGAATCACTTAATGGCCACTTACCTATGAATATGACATGAATGAAATAAAAACTAATGAATGTGACAAAATGTCACAATCTCATTTTATATAAGTATATTAATTTAAATATATGGATAACTAGGAGATAATATTTACTATAGATATTTTATGGAAATCTAAAATAATTACCTACATCAAAGGAATTTATTTATAATTTTTAGAGATTAAATAATTACTATTAATGATGACACAATAGTGATATAAAAATTGTTTTATTAATATTAATATCAAATAAATGGTTTTAAAAATATTGAAATAAATATCATATAAAATAATTAATATTATCCATGAATTTTATAGGTGACTGAAATGTTAGGAGTGTGTTCTATATTTCTTTTAGAATTTATCTCCTGTGTAGATTTTTTTAAAGTCAAATAAATGAATAGTGTCAAAATTGATACTATTGATATTTTATGAAAATAACATTTTATTAAATTATTTAAAAATCATAATAATATTTAAAAATTACAAAGTGATAATTATAAGATAAAATTTTTTATAAAATATCCATTTATGGTCAATTAACACCATATAAAAAATATTTATAACCATTAAATATTTATAATGTTATTACCACAATTAAAATTAAATAGAATAACTATATGTCAATTAAAAATATATGGTTTAAATTTGAAAAAATAACTTTTACAAAATTACTTTTTTGATGATATTAAAACCCTATCTCATATCATCTTCTAAATGGGGACATTTGGAGGTTTTTGGGTAGGGTTTTATTTTATTATAAATTATTATTTATGGAGTTTCCAAAAGTGTCTATCACCTCAATTATTAAAAGGGAACCTCCTCCCTCACCTCTTCACTTCATTTTGAGACTTCAAGATCGGCCATTCTCTACCCTTTTTCCTTATCAACTTCACTATTTTCATTCTAGAGGTTCTTGTCATCTTCAAAGACCAGCTCTAGTGCTCTAAGAGGAGATTTAGAGGAGGCACATCAAAGAAAAGGTAATATCATTTACCAATTCTTTCAAACTTATTTATTATTATACTTATTCTTAATTAGTTGTTTCATTATAAATTAACAACATCAGTATCACTCATATATTTATATTTTATTATAAATATGAAACAATTATAATCCACCATCTACTCATCCTATAAAAAATGAAATCACCACACATGTGTACGTACGGCTTACCGTCTCCACGTAGCGGTGTAATCCGTTTATCACCACCACCTTACATGGATGGTTATAATGATGGAAATAATAAATATATATATTATTTATATAAAATTATTTTGATTCTTAGATACTATTAACCATCCACTTCAATACCATTCAACAATTATGGGAACGATATCGTCACTTGTGCGTACATACAGCTTACTCTCTCCACGGTGTGATGTGATTCGTTATACATAATCTTCTTTAAAGCATGATTATATAAATGAAATGAATGAATAAATATTATATATATTATAATAACATAATTCTATAAATTATATAACTATAATCTAAAAATAGTAATAAGAACTTATCCGACAAAACATGCATAAGAACATAAAGCAGTTAATACCTGAATAACAAGTAAAAATGAAATGTTACTAACAAATGGATAGAAATATGATCATAAATGTTATCATAAAAATGATTATGATTATGGAATAAATAAGTAACATTAATTAAATCATTATATAGGAGTTTTGGATACATATCTAGTATATCAGAACTAAGGTAAGGAATAACTTTTCAAATCTCATTTTTATTTGAGATTGTTTATTCGTAAGTATTTACTGGGGTATAATTATCATCCACCTCTATGTTTCCTAAATATGTATTTAAAAATATTCTTTATATCCTTATATAATTGTTAAAATTCAATTTTAACCATTGGTAAATTTTTAATAAATGGTATGAATGGAATATTTCATCATTTTCAGTACGAGGTACTTTTTTTCTTTTTCAGAAAAAGTACAAGAAGAATGTTTTTTTAACTTGTATGACATGAATGGATTTTTAAGATTTCATAATGCATTATTTCCTTGAAGCTTCCCCTATAATATTAAAAGGTTATCTTCACATAAAATGATTTCTTCTAAAATTGTGTTTCATTTTTAGGAAGGAAAATGTTTTTGAAGAAGAAAGTATATTTTCCTCAAGAATTCATCAACATAACTATTTTTATTCAAGAAAAAACCGATAAAAAGATGGTGAAAACCAAGGCCTAGGGAGTGTAAATAATGGAGGCCAAGAGCATCTCCCTAAATCAAGTTTACCCCCTAAGGTTTAAATTAAGAAACATGAGAAAGACAATTAACCGAGTCTCCAGGGGTCGCTAGAGAGGCAAAGAAAGTTGCCACCTTGTTCCCTTATCGCCAAGTGTGGGTGACACTAGTGTTACTATCTAGGAGGGATTTTTATTTCCTGATGATGTATAATATAGACCAGGGTATGTTACCTTTACCATTTAGGGAATCATTAATAATCATGGAATCAGTCTCCACTTGGGAGATATCAAGCTCTTTCTGTCTGTAGATGGTGATGGTTGTGAGAACTGCCTTGGCCTCCACCTGAAAAGAATTTTCACTTCCATAGTTCTCTGTGAAGTCCAAAGCCACACTTCCCCTTGAATTCCAAACCACACCTCCACCACGCATTTCACCCAGCATACAAGATCCATCTGTATTAAGTTTAAGGCCAACTCTAGGAGGACTCCATCAAACCCATTGCCCATGTTACCTAGTACCTGACTGTTGTGCCGTGACTTGAGGCGCATAAAGCTTATGGAGGGAGGGATTTTTCTTCCAGTTTCCATCGAGGCTAAACATATCAACCATAATGCACCTTACCCTGTAGATAATGGATCTTCCTGTGGATGTACTCCCCTCAAACCTAGCCTGGTTTCTTGTTTTCCATAAGCACTAGCAACCCACATTGAAAATAATATATCTCACCTCTCTTTCCCTCTATGGTGAGCCTACTCCCCTTAGAAGAAGATATGGAACATACTCTCTTCACTTTTGTTCACACATTAAGGATATCATGAGGCCATGCTTATGTTGAGTCTTTTAATATTATCATCGGTAGGTAGTGTGTGGTTATGGATCCTTCATGTGAGGAAATTGAATTTAGTAGGAATCCTCTAACCTCAGTCCAGACCATACCAACCTCCATGTTGATCCTGAGGATAACTTATCCTACAAAAATCCTTTAAGTTAAACTTACCTGAGTTGGAGGGGGTTAAAACACATCGGTCCAGATCCAAGCTCATGAAAACAGAATCGAACACCACCTTTTGGTTAGCGTGAAGTATGAATCTGAAAAATGATGGGTGTTAGATCGCCTCATTAAAGGTGATCATAGGGGCTGGGCACCCTGGATAACCAAGTATCATACCCGACCAATTGTGATACTAGAACAGGTTGTTCCCCTCCCTGATAATCCACTATGAGTGCTAGATAATGGTTGGTATAATGCTACTAACTAAGGCCCACATAGGAGACCCACTCACCGGTGGATATTAAGTATTGATCATGTACCTGCAGGACATCAGCTTCCCCCACAAAGTCCATTCCTCGATGACCTCCCATGCCAACTTCATGTGCATGTAGTGGATAGTGTTTGTCGGAATTTTTACATTGATCCCTCCCTCTATAATTGGTCGATCCATATTCCCCCAAGACACCCATTACCTCTTCCCCTCTGATGATGCATCCCATAAAAATGAGCTAGAAGTTTGTCAATAGATCTGATAACTCCCTTCAGCATGTTGGTAGATGAAAGAGTATGCACTGGGATGGCAGAGATGACGTTATTCACAAGAGTAATGTGACCACCAAAGGATAAAAAATGGTTTTTCCAATTGAGAATGTGCCCCTAAATCTTTCTCACCATGCAATCAAAATCTATAATGCACATTCTGCCTAGAGACACGGGGGTACCAAGATATTCCATGGGAAATGATCTTCATCTCATACACAAACTATAACCCATATCTGCCACCGTGCTGGAAATGCATGCATGGGAAACATAGAAACCACTGTTCTCCCTATTTATTCGTTGTCCACTCTAGTGGAAGTATGTCTCGAAGATTTTGTTAATCCCCTTCATAGACCACCTTCCTGCATTGATAAAGATAATCATATCATCTGCAAACATAAAATATGATATGGGTGGGAGGCTCAACATCCTATGATAAGGAACAAAAAACAAATTATATATCCCTCTAGTAATCATCTTTCTTAAGGTATCCTATATAATATGAAGATGCTCAAGGATAATGGATCGCCTTGACACAGCCCTCAAACTGTCTTGAAGAAACTGTGAGTTCGCCCCATAAAAGAAATAGCCATCCATACCGAACTAAAACACCTGAAAATAATATCATAGGGCTATTTAGAGAAACCGATCTTATTCATTACCCTATAAATAAATCCCCAATTAATCCTATCGTACACCTTATTTAGAGTTTTATGGCCATATTGGAACCACTAACCTTGGTATTAATGTCTCTCAGTATCTCCTGTGTCAACGCTATGATCTCTGGATTGATTAATCTTTTACAAAACCATGTTGTTCCATGTAGATCCACCAAGGAAGATACCCAACCATCCTCCTATTAATTATGCTCACTAGTATTTTATATGGAAAATTACACATACTCAAAGTTCGGTAATGTTGGAGGGAAGAGGGGTCCTTGATCATTGGAAATAGGACAAGATTCATGGAAGACGCTATCCATGGGAGGATTCACCCATTAAATAAATCTTGGATAGAATTGATGATATCCCCCTTAACCACCTCTCAGGAACTCCTGTAGAAAGAACCAGGGAAGTCGTTGGGTCTTGCGGCACTCTCCTGATTGAGGTTTACCATAGTCGTATTATAGAGACCCAAAATTTTCTTAAATTACTATTGCATAATTTTAAAGATAAACAATATAATAATATTACACATAGAGGATCCAAATGTTTAGTTTATTGGGAAAACTATGACAATACATAACAATTACAGCATCAAGCATAAACATTTATTTAATTCCTTCTTCTATAGCTTCTTATTAGAAATTGACATCTCCTTAGTAAATGTAGTCACCTAAGGATATACATTAAAAGGGGTGAGCTAAAATCCCAATAAGAGGATAGATAAGAACAATATATCATGGGGTGAGCATAATCATAACATAGTCAAAAGATCATGAACATGAGAGGAATCATTAATAAAAGACTTGAAATGTGGCAATGCATAAAAAATAAAACATCATGTATTAGTTGTTAACTACCACACATACTTGTGAACAAATCTATAATCTTTTCCACACATCATTTCACTTTAACTCATGAGATTAATCCTTTACTCAATGCATTGAAGTGCTGTATAATTCTCGGTGCACCCGTCACATCATAACATTATCATTATCATGCATGCCACATAGAAAATATATCAAAAATGAACATAACTAACCCATGGAATGTAATGGGTTTCATATCATAAGAACACATTCATAAACATTGGGTTTCTAAAAGGAAGTGGGAATAACATACTTGATACAATAACTATCAACCTTGAGTGAGAAGTAAAAGGTGTGTTTTTGAAAGAAGAGTTCTTTTGGAAAACATTGTGTTTGACATAAAATCCAGTGAAGAACATGTATATCATATAAAAGGTAAGATAATGATGAAAAAAATATTTTTAAGGAGTGAACATACCAAAAATGGAGTGAAAGAGGGAGATCCTGAAGAAAGAAAGTTGGGTTTGAGATTTTCCCCTTACCTTGTATCTGAACGCTTTATTCACTTTAATGTCCTATATAATGATATCATATTCATTAATTAGAAATTAAAGAACCTTTTATACATGAATATGGTTTACTATGGTTTCATTAATTTCTTTTATGGTCATTTTAATGAGTTATAGAGCTTAAATTCATTGTTCGAGAGTGTTCATTTGTATGGTTTTCTTGAGCGGTTCACATGTATTCATAAATGGAAGTTTGTGTAGAACATGGGTAAACATAAATAACTGATAATTCATGTTATTAATGATATAAAATAATTTTAAATGATCTTATAATGAATTATGTTATATACCATATGTATGAATCATTAGATAATAATTAAATGATGATTGTTTGGGTTAATTTGGGCAGTTTTTCGACCACAACGAACTTGTTTTGTTTAATAATTTAGTAATATTTAGATAAGTTAGTTATAGAACATGAAATAGGATATAATACATATAATATAATCTGGTTCAACCATAAAAATGTTTTCATGGACATATCTTAAAGCTGTAAAGGAAATTGAAAACATGTCGTTCTTGAAGGTGATAAATTAACACCTCACGAACAACGTTCTCATTTATAAAATAAAAAGAAGAGGGGATGGGGGTTGGATGATATAATATACCATTAGGATCATAAAATTATATTATATGTATAATAATAGAGTTAACATACCATGTGGATGAAAATAGGTGGGGAGAGATTAAGAAATAAACTTGAAATTGAAAGGAATTTAAAGGAAAAAGAGAGAGAAATTACCTCTTGAATCCTCCTCTTGAGATCCTCCTTAAGGAAGCTAGGATTGGTCTTTTGATGAGACCAGAAGATCTTGAATGTGGGGGAGGGTATAGAAAATATTTTTGGGCAGATTTTAGACGATTCTTGAAGCTTGATAGGTGTCAGGAAATGAGGGTGTGAAGGGTGGTATTTATAGTGGAGGGGAGAGGGGATTTCTCAATATAAAATTTATTAATTTATTATTTCCCCACAAGACAAGGAATAGTGAGTCTTACATGACCAAGAATAGTAATTTTATCATGTGAACCTGAATCAATTGGGCTTAAATCAGCAGAACATCATGCATTAATCTAAAAGTATCTTATTCATCTTATTTTGTAAATTATGGTATTTCACTATTCATCAAAAATTAAAGTATTTTAGAAAATTACCAAAAATACACCCTAACCATTTTTATACATATAGAATCCAAAAATGAAGTCCATTTTTCAAAAAAATCTAAATATGATTAATTTAATTTTTAAATAAAATCATAATTTACTTGAAAAATATAGTTTTTAAAATTAAAACTAATTTTATAATGCTTTCAAAAATTACATAAGGTCTTATAAAATTATATTAAAACTAGAAGACAGATAATTTTTAATTTATGAACACATTTCAAGAAAATTCATTAATTAATTAATTATAATTAATTATTTGTGACTTACAAAAATACCAATACTTTTACTATGGTCAAATTGTCACTTATAAGATACCTAAATTTTATTTAATCATTCATGGATAAGGTTGCTATTATTTTAGAAAATTTACTATTAATAAGGGTCACATTACTATTCATAAGGGTAGGTTATACTCATAAGGGTGGGTTACTATTCACCAAAAAATAAGTTTTTCCTATCAGACTCCAAACATCTTACCGATCACAACCGTGTATGTCAGATTTTTGAAATTCAAAACATAGAAGTAGAAAAATTATGTTTAATGATCACATAGTATTTAGTGTCATAATATGTCATTGTTCTTCCTAATGGGATTATACTATAATGCATAATTTTAAGAATTTAATTTCATTGATAAAACTTTAGGTTGTTACATTCTTCCCCCTTATGAAATTTTTCCCTCGAAATTTCACTTTACACAAACTGGTGAGGGTACTTCTCCTTCATCACCTCATCTGGTTCCCAAGTTTATTTTTCAAACATAATGTTCCTCCAAAACACTTTGACAAGGTGGGTTGTGTTGTTACATAGAACCTTATCTCTCCAGTCCAGAATCTCTATTGGCTGCTCCTCATAGGAGAGATCATCTTCCAGTTGTACCACCTCTGAATTCAGTACATGTGTGGGATCTGGTATGTACTTCCTCAAGAGTGATATGTGAAACACGTCATGAAATTGAGCCATATTTGGTGGATTTTCAAGCCGATATTCCATGGATCCTATGTGTTCAAGGATCTCAAAGGGGCCAATGTACCTTGGGATTAGCTTCCCTTTCTTTCCAAACTACATGACTCTCTTCCATGGTGATATTTGAAGGAAGACTTTATCTCCAATTTCAAACCCCAAGTCACTTCGATGGTTGTCAACGTAGCTCTTTTTCCAACTCTGAGTAGCATTGATGTGTTTTTGGATGACTTAAACCTTCTCTGTCATCTCTTGTACAAGATCGGGTCCAAGAAGATTTCTTTCTCTAACTTCATACCAATAGGTTGGAGTTCTACATCGATTTCCATACAAAACTTCATACAGATCCATATGAATACTTGAGTGGAAGCTATTTTTGTATGAGAAATCAACTAATGAGAGATGTTGATCCCATCCACCTTTTAATTCTAGAGAGCAGTCTCTTATCATATCTTTAAGCGTCTAAATAGTCCTTTTAGATAGGCCATCAGTTTGGGGTGATAGGTCATGCTGAAATTTAATTTAGTACTCAAAGCATGTTAAAGAATCCTCCTGAATTTAGATGTGAACCTTGGATCATGATCAGAGAAAATTGAGAGTGGAACTCCATGTAGTCTCACCACTTCCTTCACATATATCATTGCAAGTTGTTCAAGCGATAGGTATTCCCAAATAGTGATAAAATGGGCAGTCTTGGTGAGTCGGTCAACCACAACCCATATCACATTATTTCCCTTCAACGTCTTTGGGAGACCCTTGACAAAGTCCATAGTGAAATTCCCTCATTTCCACATGGTTATAGGCAATGGTTGTATCATCCCTTTGGACTTTTGTCACTCTTCTTTAACTTGCTGACATACCAAACACCTTGATATATATTCCGCAATCTCCTTCTTCATATTATCCCATCAAAAGTGTTATCGGAGATCATGGTACATCTTGGTACTCCCATGATGGATAGATAATGTTGAGCTATGTGCATTTCCCAATAGATCCTTCTTTATCCCAGGTGATGAATGCACACAAAGCCACGTTCCAAATCGAATCGCACCATCATCGTTGATATGAAACTCGTACAGCTTACCTTCTTTTACTACATCCACCCTCCTTAGTAACTCCACATCATCCCTTTGTGCTTCCTTAATCTTCTCTTGGATGGATGGTTGCGTAATAATTTGGGATAGGTAGGATTTATCCTATACCCTTATTATTTATAAATCCATCCTTTTCATATCCAAGAATATAGGGTCTTTCTCAATCTGTAACATGGATAGAGTAGCAGGTTCTTTTCTGCTTAGAGCATCATCTACCTTATTCGCCTTTCCAGGATGATAGTGAATAGAGAAATCGTAATCCTTTATTATCTCTAACCATATCCTTTGATGCATGTTGAGCTCATTTTGTTTGAATATATACTTTAGGATCTTGTGGTTGGTATATATTTCACACTTCTCACCATAAAGGTAGTGCCTCTAGATTTTCAAGGAAAAAATCACGGTTGTCATCTCTAGATCATGCACCAGGTAGTTCTGCTCATGGATCTTTAACTGTCGTGTGGCATAGGCTATCACATTATCATTTTTCATGAGTAGTAAACCCAATACTTTATTTGAATCATCACTTTATATCACAAAACTTTCTCCACTTTTCAGTAGTGTGAGTATAGGTGCAGTGACAGCCTTCTCTTTAGCTCCTTGAAGCTTCCCTCACATTATTTTGTCTAGACATACTTTACCCCTTTCCTTTTTAACTTAGTTATTGGGCTTGATAATCATGATAAATTTCTCACAAAACATCAGTAGTACCCAGCTAATCCAAGAAAACTACGAATTTCTATGACACTAAAGGGACTAGGACATTCTTCAATCGCCTTTGTTTTTGAAGGGTCTACATAAATTCCCTCACTTGTGATCACATGTCCCAATAATGTGACTTACTTCATCCAAAAGTCACACTTGATGAACTTGGTGTACAACTTCTCCTTTATCAATGTCACCAACACAAGTCTTATATGTTCTTCATGTTCCTCCTTTCTCTTGGAGTAGATGAAAATATCATTAATAAAAACTACCACAAATTTTTCAAGGTAATGTCTAAAGACTATATTCATAAAATCTATGAATATTTCAGGGGAATTAGTAAGTCCTAAGGGAATCACTAGAAACTCATAGTTCCCATACCCTGTATGGAAGGCAGTCTTATGAATATCTTCCTTCTTCACATTTAGCTGATGATATCCAAAATGAAGATCCACCTTTGAGAAGTATTGATCTCCTCTTAACTGGTTGAAACATTCATCAATACTTGGAAGAGGATACTTGTTCTTTATGGTGATCTTGTTGAGTTTCCGATAATCGATACACAGCTTCATTGTTCCATCCTTATTCTTTACAAAGAGCATTGGCTCACCTCAAGGTGATGCACTAGGGCATATAAACCCTTTGTCCAGATTCTCTTACAGCTGCTTCTTTAACTCCACCAATTTGATAGGAGTCATCTTATAGGGACACTTTGAGATAGGATTATCTCCAGGTATGATTTATATTGAGAACTCTACCTCACAATCCAGGGGAATTCTGGGTAACTATTTAGGGAATACATCACCATATTCACCCACGATGGGAATTCCCACAAGGTTGGTACTATCCTTTGACTCAACCATTTGGGTGAGGTATGATTCTTCATAGGGTAACAACACCCACACCATTGAAAGATTTTTCAAAGGAGATTCATGATCTTCCTTGCATTTGTAGAGGATTATGGGATGGTTTAGAATATGAAAATATATTTCCTTTTCCCAATAGTTGATATATGCTCTATATAAAGAGAGCCAATCCATTCCCATTATAGCATCGAATTCCACCAAGGGAAGTATTACGAGATTTGCTGGAAGAATCTTCCCACATATTCCAATAGGAGAAGAGTCAAACACTTGTGTTCCAATGATTTCACCACTTGGTGTTTTTACATATATCTCTACTTCAAGGTTTCAAGGTTTGATTCTATAGTTCTAGCAAACTTTCAAGATATAAAGGAATTCGTAGAACCAAAATCAAATAAGACTTCTTCCATTCTAGAGTGAATAGGAAGTGTACCTTATATGAATTCATTATCTTTCTCCACTTTCGTAGTAGAGATGGAATAAGCCTTCCCTTGTTCCTTTGGTTTTGGTGGCTGCTGACACTGATTACCCTCAAGAACTCAAGGTTTAGTGCATTGGATTTCATAGTTCCCTCGTTCCCTATAGTTGTAGCATTGAACCATGGGTGGTTCTCTCATTTATTCCTCCACATTCTCCTTCATTTTTATGTATTTTAGACACTATTGATCTTGGTGTCCTTCTTTAACACACTTGAATCACTTCCCCATCCCTTTGAGGTAGTTACCATGGTTCAAATTCCCACATTTTTGGCATGTGGGTCATTGAGTTTTCTTCCCACCATTGTTATTAGATCCACCGGCTTGAAACTCCATCTTTCTTTTCTTATCACTATATCCATGGGACCATTCTCCAAAATCCATCTCCACTTTGAGAGCGCATATAACAACTTCTTCATAACTCCCAAAGTCTCTAATTGCAAGATCATTTTGAATGTATGGTTTTAATCCACTAAAGAATCTATCAATTTTTCTATCATTATTGATAACAAAACCCGAAACATACCTTGAAAGCCTTGTGAAACTCACTTCATAGGTTGTGATAGATTCTCCTTCTTTTTTATTGAGCTCTATGAATTCTATGTCTATATTTTTGCATAGAGTTCTTTGGAAATACTTGTTAAGAAACATTATCTGAATGTCTTCCCATTCCATATCTTCAATTTCCTCCCTTGGATTTGTATTCTTAATCAAATCCCAACATTGATCGGCCTCTCCATCTAGATGATAAATGGCTAGTTTCACCTTCTCCATCTCAAAATAGTGAATCATAGAAAAGATATTCTCCATGGAGTTGACCCACTTCTCCATAAATAATGGATCGAAAGATCCACTAAACGTCAATGGTCATTGCTGTATAAAACACTCAATAGTCAGTTTCTCCCTCTTTGGTGAAGGAGGACGTTCTCCATTATTATGGTTATTGTTCATAACATTATATAGTTGGGTAAGAATTTACATGAATTTTTTACTTCCACCTCCCAAATCATTGGGGATGTCATTCGGGCAATCGTTGCATTGGCCCTCGCATGAGTTTTTGGCTTGGTTTCTCTTAGTTCCCACCATTTTCTAAAATAGAAAAGGTTAAAAGAAAACATTAGTCAACAATTCATGAATAACTTATTAATTTGTATGATTTATACTAAAAGCATAACATATGGGATCCCTATGTAAATATTCTTGAGTGCATATTTTTACTTAGTCTCATGCTAGAGGTTTTCTCTAGGGTTCACTAATCCTAATTCTCAAATTAACTAAACCTTGCCTCTGATACCAACTATAGCGACCCAGGATTTTCATAAATTACTATTACATCATTTTAAAGATAAAAAACATAATAGTATTACACATAGAGGATCCAAATGTTTATTTTCTTGGGAAAACTAGGACCATACATAACAATTACAACTTCAAGCATAAACATTTATTTAATTCCTTCTTCTATAGCTTCTTATTGGCACTTGACCTCTCCTTAGTACATGTAGTCACATAAGGATATAAATAGAAAGGGGTGATCTAAAATCCCAATAATAGGATATATAAGAACAATATATCATGGGTGATAATAATCATAACATAGGAAAAAGATCATGAACATGAGAGGAATCATTAATAACAGACTTGAAATATGGCAATGCATAAAAAATGAAACATCATGTCTTAGTGGTTAACTACCACACATACTTGTGAACAAAGATAGAATCTTTTTAACACATAATTTCACTTTAAATAATGATATTAATCACTTTACCCAATACATTGGAGTGATATATAATTCCGGTTTCACCCGTCACATTTAAACATTCATATTGCACTCTATAATTCCAGGCGCACCCGTCACATCATAACATTATCATTATCATGCATTCCACATAAAAAATATTTAAAAATTGAACATAACTAACCCATGTAAAGTAATGGGTTTCATATCATAAGAAAAGATTCATAAATATTGGGTTCCCAAAAAGAAGTGGGAATAACATACTTGATACAATCACTATCAACATTGAGTGAGAAGTAAAAGGTGTTTTTTTGAAAGAAGAGTTCTTTTGGAAAACATTGAGTTTGACATAAAATCCAATTAAGAACATTTATATCTTATAAAAGGTAATATAATGATGAAAAAATTATTTTTAAGGAGTGAACATACCAAAAATGGAGTTAAAGAGGGAGATTCTGAAGAAAGAAAGTTGGGTTCGAGATTTTCCCCTTACCTTGTATCCAAACACTTTCTTCACTTTAATGTCCAGTATAAGGACATAATATTCATTAATTAGAAATTAAAAAACCTTTTATACATGAATATTTTTTAATATGGTTTCATTAATTTCTTTTATGGGCCTTTTAATGAGTTATAGAGTTTAAATTCATTGTTCGGGAGTGTTCGCTTTAATGGTTTTCTTGAGCGGTTCACATGTATTCATAAATGGAAGTTCATGTAGAACATGGGTAAACATACAGAACTAATACTTCATGTTATTACTGATATTACAGAATTTTAAATGATCTTATAATTAATTATGTTATATACTATGTAGATGAATCATTAGATAATAATTAAATGATGATTGTTTGGGTTAATTTGGGCGGTTTTTTTACCACAACGAACTTATTTTGTTTAATCATTTAGTTATATGTACATAAGTTAGTTACAGAACATAGAATAGGATATAATACATATAATATAATCTGGTTCAACCATAAAAATGGTTTCATGACTAGATCTGAAAGCTATAAAGGAAATTTAAAACATGTCGTTCTTGATGGTGATAGAATAACACCTCACGAACAACGTTCTCTTTTATAAAATAAAAAGGAGAGGAGAAGGGGGTTGGATGATATAATATCCCATTAGTATCATAAAAGTACATTATATTTATAATACTAGAGTTACCATACCATGTAGATGAAAATAGGTGGGGTGAGATTAATAAATGAACTTGAAATTGAAAGGAATTTAAAGCAAAAAGAGAGAGAGAGAAATTACCTCTTGAATCCTCCTCTTGAGATCCTCCTTAACGAAGCTAGGATTGGTCTTTTTATGAGACCAAAAGATATAGGACGTGGGTTAGGGTCTAGGAAAGATGTTTGGGCAGATTTTAAACAAGTATTTAATCTTGAGAGGTGTGAGTAAATGAGGGTGTGAAGGGTGGTATTTGTAGTGGAGGGGAGAGGGGATTTCTCAATTAAAAATCATTAATTTATTATTTCCCCACAAGACAAAGAATAGTGATTATTCCATGACCAAGAATATTAATTTTATCATGTGAATTAGAATCAATTGGGCTTACATCATCATAACATCATGCATGACTCTATAATTATCTTATTTTGTTTATTTTGTAAATTATGGTATTTCACTATTCATCAAAAAATCAAGTATTTCAGAAAAATGACAAAAATTCACCCTATCCATTTTTTGACCTGTAGAATCTAAAAATTAAGTCCATTTTTAAAAAATAATTTTCTAAATATGATTAATTTAATTATTAAATAAAATGATAATTTATTTGAAAAATATAGTTTTTAAAATTAAAATTGATTTTATAATGATTTTAAAAATTACATAAGGTCTTATAAAATTATCTTAAAACTATAAGACATATAATTGTTAATTTATGAACACATTTCAAGAAAATACATTAATTAATTAATTATAATTAATTATTTATGACTTACAAAAATACCAATACTTTTACTATGGTCAAATTGTCACTTATAAGATGCCTAAATTTTTTTAAACATTCATGGGTAAGGTTACTATTATTTTAGATGATTCACTATTCATAAGGGTCACATTACTATTCATAAGGGTAGGTTACTGTTCATAAGGGTAGGTTACTATTCACCAAAAAATAAGTTTTTCCTATCGGACTCCAAACATCTTACTGATCACAATCGTGTATGTCAGATTTTTGAAATTCAAAATATTGAAGTGGAAAATTTATGTTTAATGATAACATAGTATTTAGTATCATAATATGTCATTGTGCTTCCTAATGGGATTATACTATAAGGCATAATTATAAGAAGGGAATTACATTGATAAAACTTTGGGTTGTTACACGCATGGATCTCCTCCTCATATAGAATACCATCCATCGTCCCATTTTCTTGATTGGAAATGAGGTTTGTAATCCCCTCCTAGAACTCATCATCCCCCGATGGATAACCCTATAACATGTTCAGATTTGTTCTAGCAAGAATATCCTTGAAATAATAACATGACAATCCCCTGACCACTTCCACATCATCAGTTAAGGATCCATCTTCTAAATTCAGGTTTAGTTTAACAACATGACGCCTTTTTCTTATGCATGCATGAAAAAAAGTTGTATTCTTATTGCCCTCCTTAAGACATTTTATTATTGAGAATTCTCTCACCCTATATTCCTACAAGAGAACCATAACCAAAAGGGAGTTATTTTTCTCATCAATCTCACCAAAGACATCATCTCCCCAGGCCTCCTCAATACTAACCTCGAGTCGCTCGATGTCCTGTTTGAGTTCATCCATCTTCTGGTCTAAGGGAGAAAGGATCTGAGCTCATGATTGGAGGTCCTTATTAAGATTCCTCAAATTGGAATGCATTGCTACCCATGAGTGACCTTATATCGGTTCCTCCAAACTCATACACATTGACTAGTGATAACCTGGAAAACTTGACCACTAGCTCATGAACCTGAAACATGTTTATAAGGCCTCCCTTCTGCTCAGAGTTAGTAGGATCGGAGAGTGATCAGATATGCTATGGTTCAAGTGATCAACCTTTGCTACTGGAAACATAGACACCACTTGAACATTTTCTATGCAACAATCTATTATTCCCCAGCACTGACTGCCACCCCTCCGGTTGTTACACCATGTGTATGGGTCACCCAAATATCCCAAATCCAACATCCCTTTTCCATCCATAAACTAAGAAAAGTCCCTTCTTTCCCTCCTTGGAAAATCTCATATTCCCTTATTTTCCTTATGATCTGTAATGATATTAAAATTTCCACCCATCACCCAAGGCTGATCCCCTAGGTCAAACGCATTCAACTCACTCCATAAGACCTCCCTTCTCTGTGCATCACAGCTGCCATATACAAAGGAAAAAAGATGGTGTCCCCACCACATGACACTCTCGTCATGATGTATCAGTCCCCTACTTATATCATCTCTACTGAAACATCCCTATTCCAAAATATCTATATGTACCTGTTTATTGGGTCTACATTCATAGATGCATGCAACTTTATCTTGCAGGTAAACTTTTTGATTTTCACAGATTTCTTCTTGTGCTTGAGGACCACAAAATCCTTGCTCTTTTGATTCTTTTATTTCGAGGAAATAAAGTTGGTTTTCACTCTCGCCCCAACTCCTCATGAGTTCTAGATGGACATGGGAGTCATGGAAACAAATTATGCCCAGTTTTAACCCTAGGAATCATGGTCTCTTTCATTTGGGAACTAGAGCACTCCCTATCCTATAAATTCCTCAAATAAAATCTCATGCACATACCTGAGCCAACACCAACAGAGCATGAGGGTTAATAAGAAAGCCTCAAATATCTCTTTTAGGATTTCCCAATCACCACAAAAAGAGGTGACCGAGCCATAGAGCCAGACTTAGAGGGAGTCTGAACACTCGATGGGTGTGATACAATAGTAGGACCACCATTGACTAGTATACCATACTTTGAGGGATACCAATAACCATGAGGTTCTACTTTAAAATTACACTCACTTTAGACCAACAACCTGGATCCATTAAGGAGGTCCACTCTAGGAAGACTGACCTACTGACCTGCCTCATCCTTATACAGCTTCTCTTCATAAGAACAAAAAAGCAGATAGCACTAGGGGGAGACCCTGAGAATTGAAATCTAGTAGATTCGTTGGAGATTTCAAAAAATATTCTAACAACACACCTTTCAAAAGAAACTGGGAAGAATAGAAAGACCATGATGGGGAATCCATGGGATCTAGGGGATCTAGTCTACTCACTTGTGGCTTATAGGGTACCAGAGACATGTATGGAGGAGACTCTAGACTTGATGTGGAAGGGACGAGATCCTTGCAAGGTGGGAAACCAGGGGGAGAGCTGAAGGAACCAGAGGATACAGATGTCTATTGGGGTGCTATTTGAAATGGGTCTGAGATAGACTCTACGCCCGCATGTATAGATGGGACTCTAGGATTAGGACTACTAACTACATGAGGGAACTCTTCATGATATCATTTCCAAAAATTCTACACCAAGTTCCCCTATAGAAGACAGGATGAGAAATACCTGGGAAACATTGGATTAACTATGTCCTAGATCCAGATGACAGAGTCCTTCACCTTTAGGGACAGTTTCTCTGGGATATGAAAGGAAAGGTCCAAATCGATGCAAATCCAAGAGTCCATCATCTCCTCACTACAATGAGTGGATGCATCCACACAAAGAAATTCCCCCAAAGCATCATCGATGGCCCTGAGGAAGGTACTATTCTGAAATGGAAGCAGAAGGCCAGGAAGACTTACCCAAACTACAGCCCAAGGGATTTCCTTCCCCCTGTGAACTTCCATCACCCACCGAGAGAGATTGAAACTCTAGCAACCCATGAAATAGGGATCATTGCACCAAGACTGAATTAAATATGCCTCTGAATAAATCACCAAACAGAATGAGGAACTATGTAACACCGAGATGTGATCCACCCCCTGTAACCCCCAGGAATCCAAGAAACATTTGAAGATATGTATCAAAGGTTTCTCCGATCCAAAACGTGCCACCAACATCCACTTAAGGCTCGTAATCTCCTCATTGAATGTCAAGGTAGGAGTCGATAGTGAAACATGAAAACCATCCCCAGGTCATAAAGAAGGGTATTAAGTAAGATATGTCAAAAAGAAGTCTAGTTATGAAGAAATAAGAAGGACACAATGTGGATGTTTTATGAACCAATTTTTTATGTTTCCTAGTTTCTAAAGACACTAATCCTATATGATCCTAGCATGGTTTTGTTATGTTATGTAATAAATATTCTTCAATGTTGAAGTAATATCTATATATAAATTATGGGCCATTATAATATGAGTTTTTCTAAGTTATTCCTATAATATAAATCCAAGTGTCACTTAAGGAATACAAGTCATCAGCCCTATGAGTCCGTCCAAGGCATTCCTATAATGGGAATCCAAGTTTCACTTAAGGCATACAAGTCATCATCCCTATGAGTCCATCCAAGGAATTCCCACAATGGGAATCCAAGTATCACTCAAGGTGTACAGATTTATCAAGATCCAAGGAGCTAGAATTTCCAAGGCATCCTATATACATCATGAAATGCTCAACAGTTGGATTCCAGGAAGCACCTCTGGTAGTACCAAACAATCAATCTCAGATGTTGGATCCTAGGAAGAATGTATGGGCATCCCAAAGAGAAAGAAATATGCCTCGTGTTAGGATTAATATCCACCAACCAAGAATCACCTCTGGTAAACATTTATGCATCATCAATAAACATGTAAAAGTATAACAAACAAGTGAGGGTGGTTAAATGCCTAAACCCACCACTACGGTCACATCCCCAAGGGTATACAAGTTCAGCACAGGTTCTAAGGTGACACCTGCTACCATCTATAACCAAACCCAACATACTAACTCAGGGTTGGTCAAACAATGGGCACCCACTAGGTCCCTTAAGTCAACACAAAATATTCATCCTACTTGGGATCCTCAAGTTAAACACACAAGAAAAGGCATCCTTCTAGGGATCCTTAACTATAAAGGTAAAGGAGAAATCTTACACGGGATCATCAAGTGGTAATAAAACAAAGTAATCCTATAAGGGATCCTACATGTGACTCCATAATCCAACATATAAGAAATTTCATCCATCGTGGGATACTTATTAACCATATAGAAGATAGAGGAATCCTACATGAGATCCTCTAAGTCGAAATATAAATTGAGTAATCCTATAGGGAATCCTCAAGTTAACTGATATCTCGACCTCATAGCCCAGAAGGGAAAATATCACAAGGGATACATCCTCAAATAAATAACTACAAATTCAACAGTCTAGAGTGATAGCTCATGAATCATCTCATATCAAAGGTATCACTCCCAGGATACTAATAGATTCAAGTACCGGAGAAATAACATCTTTACTCATGAAATGCTAGAAACACTACTTATGAGTCCCCAAAACACCTCATAGGTCTTACCATTGAGATATACATAAAAATATAATCAAAATGGACTACTCATGGGTCTAATTCCAACTCCTGGTCAAAAGATATGAAAAAACCCAAAAAAATGGTTATAAGGGGGCAGTACACAGTGTGTCCCCTTACGTACACGACGTGTACTCCCGAAGCCCCACAAGAGAATGTACTCCCATTTAACAGGGTGTGTAAACACCCTAGGTACACGGAATGTGAAATGGGTACATAGTGTGTACCCAAAATGGGGTACTTTCCCATGTGCCTTAATCATCCTGGCCATATAGTTAGTATGGCCATGTACTTTTACATGACATACTACCCACATGGGGTCTGCATATGTACACTACATGGTCGTGTTACCCTACATGGGAATCCTTGGATGGGTACTTGGATATACGTTTGAGATCCAGTACACGGAATGTACACCCTAGTGTATTTCATGTACTTATAAAACTCCATCTTCCCCAAATGGGAAGAACACACAGCATGTCACCCTGAACCACACACTATATAGCCTAGTTTTCCCAAACAGAAAACATTTGGATCACCTAAAACCCCTGTTTTCACCCCCAAATAATTATATTAGCCCTAAAGGTACCCTAAGAAATAATAATAGGTATTAAAAATTTAAAACAATGAATCTAAGGGGGTTTGTGGTAAATATTAAAAACGACCTACCTTTGGCTGGAAACCGCTGAATCTTTGCTCAAATTTGTAGTCCACAGTTGTCGCACATCGAGAGATCCACAGTGGTACCCCCATATATCCCCATATCTTTCAATTTATACCTCTCCCTATCCTCTCTTGATCGTGTGGTAAAGGAATCCATGTAGGGTCTTACATGAGAAGCATAAGGAAGAAAGAAATATGAAGAAAAAAGAAGAAAAAGAAAAGGAAAAGGGGGTTTGGGATGGACCTGGTTCCCAACTCAAGTTTACTCCTTACCTAAGAAAGAATAATCATTATGGACTCAATGGGGAATATGGAATATCAATATTATGCTTCGTTCTAAAGTTATGGTTGAACAAACTTGCGCAAACAATTTAATATTTAATTTATTAAATTCTAAACATTAATTATTTCACTAAAATTGCAATGGCTTTAAATTCCAAAAAAACTCCTATACTAGGATAAACACCCTATTATATGACCAAAAAATTTGTAAAAATTTATCCAAGATCATTTTCTAGGTAAAAAAATACTATTTTACCCTTTACAAGCATCTAAAAGAAAAAATTCAATTTTTTGCTTAAAAATTTAGTCCGGAAAAACATGGGTCCTTACACTCGGTGCTTGTCTCCATCCCTTGTCCTATGGAGTAGGGCATGGGGTTGTGGTGTCTTATCCTTCCACTCACCAAATGGTCCATGGGGGTTGGTTTATTATAGATTGGTATCAGAGTAGTCCATTCCTTGGGATGGTTTTTAGAGTTTTCTCCTTACAAAGATTGGTTGGGACTTAGGGTAATGGTGTCAAAGTATCTCAAGTACAGTTTTCAGGTTATTAAATCCATTTTTGATGTGTAGGCCGACATACCCATTCATTGGGACTCTAACTACCTACTTGTTAACTCAACATATTTAGACATCAGTAGTAGGGAACAACAGTACATGCATCATATAGGATTGATTCTTTTGACTATCCTTCTTGATTCAGCCCCCCATATATATATATATTCATATAACTATGGTACCTATTGATTAATTTCAATATTACTCTATGAAGAAAGTCATCAAGGTTACCAATTCAAGATCATGATGACGATCTGATGAGTGATGAGGCCTCAGTTCAAGGGTCATCTCATGGGATCTTTTCTCTAGGTGTTAATGTTGTAGCTTCCACACATATAGGGTATTATATTTTACTACCAAGGTGGGATGAGGATATTCATGGGCTTATCACACTCTGTGAGTTCCAATGTTAGAGGCTGATGAGGTTCCACAATGATCCATATCCCCAGGTAGCGTAGAATTAGCTTGAGTCAATGGTCTGAGGCTTCAGGATCATGTAGACCACGACTGGTCAAATGGTTGCATCAGAAGCTAGTCTTTTCCATATAATAGCAAGTCACTTGTAGAGTCTAGTAATTCAGATGCATGATAATTCATCACTCGTATGGTCTGACTTCTAGTAGTTGTTTTGTGAGGAGTTCTACCCCTCATTCTTACGTTCAGTTCAAATTCTGGTGATTCTAGAGTTGTAATAAGGTAGTGTGTCAGTATCTAATTATGTGGTGAGGTTCACTAAACTTATGTGGTACTCCCTCAACATGGTGTGATATGGCTTACTTCGAGAGAGGAAGTTTGATCAAGGTATTCGCAGATACATTTGGTCCAGCATGGTATCCTTATGTCTCCCTACTCATGTGGGAGTTTTAGAGAAATATATAGTTATAGGGAGATTTCTATAATAGGTATGTTGGGTGGATGGTGCTGACTATGGGAATTTCAGGGCTAATTCTTCTGCAGTGGATGGCAGGTAAAATATGTAGTGGAATTAGAATATGAGGTGTACCCATGATTAGACTCAAGAACATGGTGATGTAATGAAAGGACCACAAAGAGGATCAGGGAATCCTAGAGAGGGGTTATTTTATGATAAGATGGGTGTGGTCACATGGAATGTGACTACCCAACCCGTTGGGTAGAAGAGGAAAGGTAGGCAGTGGATGGACCACCACGGTAGATACAACGATGTGATCAGGGTTCTCCCATGCATGGCCAAGGTGTCACCTAGGGAGGCGGAGCTAGAAAAGAAGTATATGGTGATCTAATAGGAGTAGATTCTATTGGAGGTATATTTTATGAGCTAATTTCACCATCACCACTAGGAAGCCCATTCTAGGCTCAGGGATCTGGTAGACCGGGCCACGAGTAGTTGTAGGCCATGGAGACTTATGACCCTGCAGCTTATGAGGTGATATGAGGTATGATCTATATTTATTATAAACTTTCTCTAGTACATGTATACATAGGTTCAAGTCACTCTTTTGTTTTTTTATCCCTTATGAGAGATCTAGATCTCCCCTTTGAGACCTTAGCACAACATCTTTTTTTAAAGGCTCCAACTGGGTATGATTCTTTGGTATCATTTATCTTCCAACAGTGTGAGTTATCATTTGGTGGAGAGAGTTTCACATGGTACATCTTGGTCATCACAATGAAAACATATTTCTTTATCTTGGGAGTGTACTAGTTTTTCATACTTTGATCCCATATTGACTATCATCATAGGCAGGTCATATGTTTTTGGATAGATTGGATGGGATTTTCCTTTATGAGCGAGAGAGATCTCATGTCTAAGTGAGTGCGCCTTATGAGTAGGAGGATACATCCCATCACCCATCAGTTATTGAGTTTATCCCTTAGTGTATTAGTCTCTTCAAGAATCTAGATTCCTTCATTATTGGAGGGTTTTATGGACATCTTACCCAAGGATTTTTTGAGACTACCACCAAGGTGGGAGATGGACTTCTTCATAGACATGCACTATAGGACCATACCGATATCATCTTTGGAATATCATATGAACACTATCGATCTATGGGAGCTAAGGGAGTAGTTGGAGGACCTTTGTGATAAGGATTTTATCAGACCCAGTATGTCTCCCTGGGTAGCTATGGTTTTTTTCATGAAAAGGTAGACGAGAGTTCATATCTTTTTGTTAATTATCGTCAACTGAACTAGATAATGATAAAATAAAAGTACTCATTAGTGAGGATTTAAAATCTCTTTGATCATTTTTGAGACTTGATTTGGTTCTTGAAGATCAATCTCAGGTCTAGCCACCACTAGTTGAGATTTTGTGAGGCTGATATTCTGAAACTGGCATTCTGGTGTCAATGTGGACACTATGAGTTTTTAGTGATACCTTTTAGCATGATGAATTTCCTCACTATTTTTATGGATTTTATGAATCTAATATTCTAACCATACTTGAACCGATTTTTTATTGTCTTCATTGATGACATACTCATCTACTATGTGCCAGAGGAGGAGTATGAAAAGCACTTGAGGATGGTCCTAGACTGCTCTGGGAGCACCAACTTTATGGTAAGCTCTCTAAGTACCAATTATAGATCTATGAGGTTCACTTCTTAGGTAATTTCATTTTTGAGAATGGATTGGATTTGGACCAAGTAAATATTGATGTAGTTCTTTCTTGGGATCCACCCAAGAGTATGTCAAAGGTGTGCAGTTTTCTTATCTTGGTGGGGTACTATAGGAGGTTTGTGGTGGAATTATTCAAGATTTCATCCCCTTTTACCTCTATAATATATAAAGGTAATACATTTACCTAGAACAAGTAGTTTCAAAGTTCCTTTAAGTAGTTGAGGATGTGGTTGACCAGTTCTTTTATGTTGATATTATCAGAGGAGGAAATAGAGTACATAATGTATTATGATGCCTCTAGAGCTAGGCTCGGCTATATGTTATTGCTTAGGTAGGAAGTGAATTCATATGGGTTGAGTAAGTTTAGACCCCATGAGAAAAACTACATGAATCATGACCTATATTTATAAGTGGTAGTCTTCACTCTAAATATGTGAAGGCACTATCTTCTGGGAGAGCACTTTGTTGTTTACTCATACCACCAGAGTCTTGAGTATATCTTCATACATTGAGATCTTACCTTGATATAGGGGTGTGGTTTGTAGTTATTGTACGACTATGACTTCAATATATTCTATACTTTTTTAAAGGGCAATGTAGTATCATATTCCCTTAGCATGATTTCTCATTATTTCCTAATGGATGAGGCATCTGAGTAGTTGGATTCTTTGAAGCTGAGCCTAGTGGAGGAGAGGGATGCAGCTTATCTTCAGTTGATGGTGTTGAATCCTCCACTTATTTAGTGAGTGAGGGAGGATAATTTGACAGACATAAAATTTGAGATTATTCATGATCATATATCTTCATAAGATTCACCATATTGTTTTTATAAATGAGGGAAACTTGTCATCCTTTTCTAGGGTTGGATAGTGGTTCTAGTCATGATGTGAGAGGAGGTGATGAGAGAGTTTCACAATTATCCTTTGGCTATACATACCGATGTAGTTAATGTGTATATAGACCTTTAGTGACAGTTCTGGTGGGCTATTATTAATCTAATTGTAGTCAAGTTCATCTCTCAGTGTCTCACATGTCAACAGGTGAAGGCTGAGCACCAAGTTCTAGTAGGTTTGATGCAACCTCTTGAGATCTCAGAGTGGAAATGGGATGACATATCCATGGACTTTGTGAAAGAGGTTTTGTAGAAATTAAGAGTCCACAATGACATTTGGGTGATATTTTATCAACTTAAATGGAGTATAGTTAATTTGAGATTCTAGGATAGTTGTATGTGTGGGAGATTGTTCGACTCTATGGGGTACCCTCGATGATTATCTCCATCCATAATTTATGGTTCACATCATAGTTGTGTAGATTCATAAAGGGGTAATTTAGGACCCAGATTAGGATGAGTAAAACATTCCACCCCTAGACTAATGGGAAGACCAAGTACACTATCCAGGTGTTGGTGGATATGTTGAGAGCTTGTGTTTTGGACTTCGGCCAGAACTGGGAGGATCACTTTTCATTGGTAGAGTTTGATTATAATAATAGTTATCACTCTACTATCTACATGACACTTTTCAATCCCATGTATGGGAGACCCTATGGGTTACTCTTATACTGGTATGAGGTTGTAAAGTCTCCTCTCGTCAGACCAGATATGGTGCAGAAGATGACATGGAAGGTTTGGGTGATCCGCAAGCAGATGAGGATAGCCTAGAAATAACAAAAATCTTACACATATCATTTTCATAATCCATTGTAGTTCGATTAGTGAGACCATGTTTTCTTGAGAGTCTTCCTTGATGAGGATTAAAGATATTTGGATGGGGAGGCAAACTATCCCTAAGGTTCATCAGGCTGTTTGAGATCCTTAGAAGGGTTGGAGAGGTTTCTTATCACTTAGCCATGTCACCACAGTTGGAGCGAGTTCATGATATCTTCCATGTGTCTCAACTGAGGAGATATGTGTATGATCCTATGCACATGATTGACCAGGGTGAGATAGAAATAAAGGATGGTTCCACCTTTGTAGAGTACCTGATGGTGATCAAGGATCAACAGGAGAGGATCCTATGACGATAGACCATTCCCTTATTTTGTGTGTTATGGAAGCATAAGAGTGTGCAGGAGATCTCCTAGGAGTGAGAGAGCCATATACAGGCTCATTATTTCCTCATTTTTATTTATATTTTTATTTTCAAGGACAAAAATCCTTAAAGGGGGATATTTTAGTGACCCTATTTTTTTATTTTAAGACTTTGAAATATATTTGAGAATATTTTCAAAGCTAGATGCTGAGACAGTATGATATTCTGAGGCTTAGTGAGCCCAAAATTGATATTATAAAAATATTAAATATATTAATATCATGCATGTGTAGTTTCATGAAAAAGTGAAATAACTCCTAAACAAAATCTCAAATTGGAAATTTGAGTCTATGTTTGATTCCAAGATGCAGGTTTTACCCTAGGTGCAACTTAAGGTTGGTTGGTACCAGATGTTCGGTTGAGGCATCCATTAGAAGGTGCGTTTAATTAAAATAAATAAATAATATATTTGTTTGATTTATTAAATGACCAAATTAAAATCCTCTATAAATACCCTCTTATTCAAATTTTATAAGGGTTAGCCACATAACCCTTAAAATATATGAGAGGAGGTTCAGAGTGTTCCTCATTGGAGAATCAAAACTAGATGATGAACGACAATCAGATCGAGGTGGATCAAGAGGTATCAAATGCAGTGGGTTTTCTCCTTCACAATAAAATTAATTCTTCACCAATGATTGATCCTTAATCAATTTAGGGATTATCAATTATGTATTTCACCCCTTTAATTAAAATTTTAAGCATAGATTTGTATCTTCTATTCTTTATCTATGTTTTCACACCCTTTCCATGTGCCCGTTAAACAAATTAAATTTTTATTTGATTTATTCTTGTTATTCCATGATTTCACCCTAATTTTCCTTATTCATGTGATAGTTGTTAAATAATTATTATCCGATGATGGTTTCAACCTTGTTCTTGTGTCTTTCCCCCAATAGTTATTCATGTTCTTCACCATTGACCTATGGGGTCATGGTTCGACTTTTCCAGGGTGATTTTGAGCACGATCAGACCCTCAAGTTCATGGTATATGTGTGAATGATGGCCATATTAGTGAATTATGGATATATCATGATTATTTTTTAGTAATAATTCATGGATCTTGGACCTGGAGTGGTGATGAGTGGCGACGCAAGGTGTTATGAGCGATGGGAGGTGATGAAGACTTTGAGCGGATCATCAGATTCCAATTTACGAGCATTAGTGGTCGGTAATCAATGGTTGGAGGTGTTTTCATCAATAATAGGTAGTCAAATGATAGAAATCATGATGAAGGTTGTGTATTTGGAGATTCAAGAAA
This sequence comes from Viscum album, assembly GCA_963277665.1. NCBI lineage: Eukaryota > Viridiplantae > Streptophyta > Magnoliopsida > Santalales > Viscaceae > Viscum > Viscum album. The sequence goes on along the minus strand of OY728160.1, from coordinate 456,788,804 downwards.
ACTAGGTTGTTCGACCTATAAAAACCCAACTACATGACGTGTAGTCTGGAAGAATGCACATCATGTATTCTCATCATTGTGGTGCTAGGGTTTTGGGAAAAGTTAAAGATAACATGTTGTGTTAGTGGGCCTACATGTTGTGTTACTCTACCAATTTGTCCAATCCATTTTCTAGTTGCACACTCCTAGGGGCCCATGTGGACGAACATGTCATGTAGATGAGTACATGAGCATGGGAAAGAATACACAACATGGGATGAGATGCATGAAAAGACCCTAAGTGGTCATAAATTCCATATATCCTAGAGGTAATTCCATGTACAGATACATGTCTTCCTGAGCCATGTATAGAGAGAACACAACCAGGAAGTGGAGTGGATCCTCACATTGTGTACACCCCATGCACATGGTGTACTCCTATGTTAATCTTCTTACTCTCGTATATCCTTATTTAGAACTTGAATGTTATCCCACAAGTATAATATCATGCATGTTTTTTCATGAAGAAAACTATGGTTTAATTCATAGTATATTTTGAGGTACAATATGAGATTTTCTAAGCTGGATGTTTCCTTAGGTGATGCTCGACGATGGTAGTGATTAGGCAAGATCATCAGAGAGGTTCCAAGTAGAGATTGTACTCCCCTATTTAGGGAAAAATTCCTCAATATATGGGGATGGTACTCCCCTATCGCACCAAGGTGTGGGTACCCCATACTCTTTAGTTAGGTAGAGACAGTACTCCCCTATTTAGGGTGCAAGTCCTCTATGTACGAAAGGGTACTCCCACATCTTTGAGCTCTGATGGGGTGTGGGTACTCCATGGATCATGGATCCCTCAACTGTGGACAACAGTGTCAAGGAGTGAGTCCCTACATAAATATTCTAGTGAGTTTATGTTTGTTTTTGGGCATTAGTGATAGAATACTGGGGATACTAGCTTACTCATTAACTTTGTTTGGGCTATGAGATAGAGATCTTGTTTCTCTCTCATCTAGGTTTTTTTAGCATATATGTGTGTGTGTGTGTTTATGTGTGTATGCATGCATGTATGTATGTATTTATTTATTTATTTATTGGGTTTCATTTCCCTCTTGATTTCTTTTGAGTTAACTATTGTTGTATCTTACTATCACTCCGTTTCGGTTTTTGGAGCGTCCTATTGGGTATGTATATACTCACACCTTCATGGGTTTTTCTTGAATATGTCATGTCTTATATAGATGACAAGAATATTGGTGATTATTATGGTGGAGCATAGTGAAACCTAGTTGCATTGACCATGTATAGTGGTCGAGCTTGGAGATCAGGATTTGTGCCCTCTTAGCTTTCATTCTTTCTAATTATTTTCAATCTGGGGAATATTTTCTATTTGATCATGTATTTTTTTCCTTTTAAATTTTTAATTACACTATCATACTCTTTTATATTTTATATAGGTTATTACATGCCTGATTTTTACTCTATATATTACTGTCTTATATTATTATTCCTCCTCACTTTTTCATGGAGATGGTTGGGTGTTTGCGTACAGGTACATTAGGCAAAGGCCTCCCATTTTATATTATGAATTCATGGTTCTTATTGCCATCCCCTAGCCTATAGAGGTAGGCTTGGGGTTGTGGTGGCCCGAACTTCTGCTAGCTAGGCAAGCCCTAGTGGGGCAGGTCGTTGCAAAAAAATATGAAGTATATATAGGCATGCCCACACACTATGTGATCCATTTAAATACTATATTAAAGATAGATCTACGAAATGATCATGTGTGTTATTATCTTATGGTGAGTATGTATTACATGCTATGCATGTTGATTAAAATAAATATTGATAATCACATACTATATATAAAATGGTCCTAATGAACCATTGACATGATACTCACAACTCTTACATGAAAGTAAAGTGTTAAAAATCAATAGTCTGATTATACACACTAGAAATGTGGTTGAACTGATTATATAAAATTGATTTTCATCATGATTAGGAAATAATAAATGTATTTTCCCTTGAAGAGGAAAATAAATATATCAACAACATTATATCATTTTAGATATTGTTCCTGAAGTGACACTCGTTCTAGATAAATTATGATATATTAGTCAATGTTTTTGATGATATATTTAAATCTTTAAATGCTTTAAAAACTCAATGATGACAATGGATTTTGATAGATGTAAAAATCACAATAATTGTCCAAAAGTATTAAAGGAACTTATAATATGTTTAAGATATAAAGTTTTGGATTTATTATCTCAAATACCAATACTATGGAATACTAATGATATTATTGTAAGAAATATTCTTCCTTGAAATTTTGGATATTTGGATTGTGAATAGATGGTATTGTCATTGTTTATCTATATGATAACTATGAATCCTTTAATGGTTAGAAATGCCTGAATCATATTCAAAACTATGAAAGTATCATCCAATATTATAAATTATGGGGTGAACTGAATAAGTTGTATTTAATGTATCCATATTAAGATAAAGAAGAATATAAAATTGAATTTATCATCCCATGGTTTGTATGAATCATTGTATTCATCATATTATTAAGATGTTTTAAAAAACATAAAAACTCTAAAAGTGTTTTCTAAAAGTTATAAATTATTTGATCATGAAATTAAATAGAATATCTATGTATTTTTAATCAATCATCCCTAAGATGAAATATTACATTTTGGAATGATTTTACCTTTAATGAATAATTAAATCTACTGCTTCCAAGAGTAATATATTTCATACATGATAGGTTTATGAATAACTTAATTATCCCAAAATCATTAAATATAAATTAACATTTTATTTATCCCTGAAGGATATACATATACATGTGCATATATACCTTATAAATAACAAGAAATCATATTATGATTCAAGGTGATGTTCTTCCCTATTCATTTAAATCTAAAGGGTATAAATTATTGTTATTCAAAAATTCAAAACCGAATGTTTTTTTATGAATTGTTCATGGAAATTTTATGAGTTAGATGATGCAGTGATGACCATTATGAGAGGGAGATGTAATTGTTGTTCTATTTTTCCCTTAGTAAAGTTTTTCTCATTGGTTTTTTCTTGATATGGTTTTTAACAAGGAAACACTATGGGAACATTATGTTATTGTACTCTTTTTACCTAATTAATGATTTTTACCCTAAAGGGTTTTTCCATGATGAGGTTTTCAAGGAGGAAATCATACATCATAACAGATATTCAAGAGAGTGATGTGAATTATTATAGATATTTGTAATTAATGACAGTTTTTTGCCTTCTCCATGAGTTATAATTTTCAATGAGTCCATTCATTATTACTTATGGTCTTCCTCTAATGTCTCGAAAATAGAATTAAATAATAATATTAATTAATTTCCTAAAGACACAATTAGATGATATAATCAGGGTGTTGGGAATGTTTCACTCTTTCTCCCTTCATCGGGTTTTTTCCACTGGGTTTTCCTGGTAAGGTTTTAAATGAGACAGTATGATATGGAATTCAATTACTTTGGCTTCACTTTTTTTTCACAGAGTTTTTTTAATTGAATATTATATAAGATTCCATAAAATTATGAGATCCAAGGGGGGTATTATGAAATATTAATGTGTGTATGTCATAGTAGTGATAATGATAATGAATCATTAGTTTCCAATACAACCCTTCACATGTCCCAAACTTTCATATTCTCCAACCTTTAGAATTCCAACTATTGGATTATATATGGTTGGGATTAATATTTTCTATTGGATCATATCACATGTACTCTATATATATGACTATTTGTTAAAGAGATTAGTGAGATTTTTAGGCTCTACATTATGTTCCCTCTACTTATTATTTTTCTATTATATTTTTATTTCTATTTTTCATCATCATCATTATCATATGAATATTTGATGTACGTTTTGTCAATGATATGCATCACCTATGATCGATCATTTATTCCTAGTTTCAAAAGTCCCTACGGTTTCAATTAGTGTCTGATCAATTTCACGACATATATATATATATACATATACATATATATATTATTAAAATGTGTATATATATAATTTCATTAATTACATTTTAATAACATTAATTATTAGTATTATACATATATACACATGTACACATACATACACATGCATGCACATACATACGTATACATACACGTACATATATAAATACATGCGCATACATACAAATACATACACATATATACATATACATGTGCATACATACATGCACACACATTCATAAACATACACACACATACATACACATTCACATATACATACACATGTACACACATGCATACATATATACACATGCACATACATACACATACTCATACACATACACATGCGTACACACACATGCACATACATAAATACACTGTAACAACCTAGGTAAAGATATAAACAATCACTTCCATGTTTATTAATATAGTTATATTCATTATAAAAATATTAAGTAATTTTTAAATCAAAAAGGAAATAGTTTTAATTAAATGCATTTATTATAAGGTTTTATTTAAAAGTTTAGTTTCTAAATTTTGGAATTTTAATTATAAAAATATAATTTTATTTTTTAAACCATCGTATCAAAATTTATTTTGGGTGAAATTTTGGAATTCTGTGGAAAATATTGATTTTTTATTAAATAGTGAAAAATATCGATTTTTGTAAAAAAAATCTTTTATTTTCAATAGATTAAGTAATTTAAAAGTCACAATATATTTTTAATATGATTTAAAGTAACTTAATTATTATTTATTTATATTTAAACCACTTTATTACTTTTTAATAAACTTTATATTAGATTTTAGTGTGAGTTTGTTTTCGAGTTTAAAAATGGGATTTTTCTAAAAATTGTTTTAAAATGCATAATGTTTCTCCATTTTAATTAATTAAAATAATAACTAATGGGAATTGTTTTTAATGAAATTTATAGATTATATATCAATAAATATTAATTTATATTAATACAATGATTATTATTAATCATACAGCTATTATAAAACCATTTTTTTCTTGAAAATATATACTTCTTGAAAACCCACTTTTTTGTCGCGTATGCAGGTTTTGTTTTAAATTTAATTTTTACACTTATATAAATTTAATTTGGTAAAATAGATTAAAAATTTTAAATAATAATAATTTATATTATCTGATATGGTCAAATTAATTTTTGACCAAAATGAATAGTGAAAACATTAAAAATTAATTACCACGATTAAGGTAAAAATGGGTTTACTAAGGGATAAACTAAAATGATAAAGGTTAAAATGAAATAAAAACTTTTATAAAATATATTTATGACCATATTTAGACCTTATAATGTCTAAGTCTCTATAAAACTTCATTTTGGACCCTTTTAGCATGTGAAAAACGTGGGTACACCTTTTTTTCTAAAAATTACAAGGGTGACACTCACCTCACTTATAAAAGGTCACCCCCTATCCTCGCTTATTCACAACTTAAAACCATTTTGGTTCATCCAAGACCGAAAAAATTATTTAAAAAATTAAATAAACTCATCCTATAATCCTTGTTTTTGTCATAAATTCATTCTATGTATACTTTATGTATAATCCTAAAAAGGTGGTCTAAGAAGAGGTAAAACTCCTAACTATGAATTTTTTATTTATTTCTTCTTCCACCTCCTTAAAATATTATTCATTTATACTTATATAATAAAACTAGTATTTAAAATATACTTAGATTCTATTGTGTTAATTTAATAACCAATATTCATCTCTTATTCCCTCAAATGGGAAACAATAATGTCACTCATGTGTACAGCAGACTACCACCTCACGAACTGATGTGACATGTTTTCCATCAACAACTCTCACAGTTGGGTATGATGATGGATATAAATAATATATATGATATTTATAACATAATTACACCACTATATTCATTATATCATATATAAATTTTTTTACTTTCTGTTCCATAGGGGATACAATAACGTTGCTTATGTGTATGGTGAACTATCGCCTTGCGAAGTGATGTGATTCATTTTTCACTAAAACTTTATATGGATGTACTAAGGATAAATTTAATGAATATATATTATATTCATGACATAATTATGATATTCATGACATATTTATCATTTTGAAAAATAATATATCATTTTATTTCTTACTTTTTCACTCATTGAAAAATGATAACGTCATTCATGCACTACAAAAAAACATGGTATTTAGTGGCAGAAATTTAGAAGGGGTTTTTCTAAACCTCCTCAAAATAAAATTTAGAAGGGGTTAATAATAACTCCTTCTAATTAGAGGTGGTTTTTATGCACAATCACCTCTAATTACTACCCACTCCTGATAAACGGTTCCCACCCCCACAGTGTTCCCCTCTCCTCTACACTCACCCTGCCGAACACCCCCCTTCCCCTCACAATGCTCCTCTATGCTCACCCTGCCCAACCCCCTCGATAAACTTATTCCCCTCACAGTGATCCTCTATGATCACCCCTCCCAACCCCCTAATAACCCTATTCCCCTCACAGCGCTCCTCTATGCTCGCCCCGCCCAACCCCGCCTATAACCCTATTACCCTCACGGTCACCCCTCCCAGTGCTACCTCTCCCTCATCATCTGCTATCACTCCATGCCCTACTCCATTTGTGGCTTCTCCTGACTCCCATCTCTCCCCTATCTTCTGAGGCCGATGGATTTTCTGCTTCCTGTCGCAACAGCGCTCCTCTCCCTTCTGTGGCCGATGACTTCCCCTACCTCTCATCGTGACGATGCTTCTCTCCATTCTATTGCCGACTATTTCCCTGCCTCCCATCATGACAGAACCCCACTTTCACTTGTTCAAGCCGCTAGTGACTTTCTAGAAGCTCGTTTCATTGAGAGAGGTATGTGTTCTGACATTATATTAGTTTTAAAGGGTTATTATTTCAAGATATTTATAGTTTTTCAGGAGTGGGGTTTTTTGATGTATTGTGGATGCGGGGGATTGTTTTTTTGAGATTCATACGTTATGATTATTAAGCTAAATTAAATTCTTTAGTTGATTCCTTTTAATGTATTCCTTGAGTTCTTCATTGGTTTCTCCCATTCAAGTGTTGGTTTCATTGATTTTTTTAATTCTTGGTTATTTTGTTATGATATGTGTTGTTTATATGTTGTCGGATTTTGATTTTTATGAAATGGACAAGGGAATAATTTGGTAAGTTATTTGGTAAATAGGATAAGGATATTATTTCTAGTTAGAATAAGTTTTTTAGTGGTATAAGTTATCTTGTTAGGTTCATCATGGGCTATTGTTCCTAAGGCTAGGTCTCATGTTTTCTTTCCTTTTATCCTATGACACTAAGATTGACATGTATTGTCCCTTGTTGATCCAAATCCAAATTAGTGTGTTAATTTCATTATTATGTAATGTAACGGATTATTTGAACTTGTCTTATTATATTTTGGATTTTCATTGGGATTTGTTTCCATTTTGAATTCTAAGTGGCTTATTTGTTATTATAATATTAAAATAAATTCTTTGGATATTTTATAGAAACATGGGGGTTTTGTCATATTTATTATATTGGGTATCTCTATTCTTGATCTCTCCATTTTAAATGAAGTATAAATGGTTTTGAGAACTATATTAGCTCATCATTTTCCTATAAATCCATATTGAATGGTGATAATTTGGGTTTTGATTGGAATTTCTTAATGATTCATAATAAATTATTCATCGATTTCGAGGAATTGTATTATGGTTAGTGTTTCCTTTTATAAGGAGGGTTCCTTTTTTCTATAACCCTCCCACATTTTATGTGTGAGTTTAGTGTTTTGGACCTTTTATTGAATCTAATTTCATCAATGACATTTATGGGGAAGACATGGCATGGTGGGGATAATAGTGACACCCCCAAGTCACTATTGAATATTATATTATATATTTGAGGGTGGTTTTTGAAAATTATGAAGTTCTTCCTTGATATCTCTAATTTTATTTTATTTAGAAAGAATTACTGAGATACATTTATGGACTATAGTATGTTACGTCATTACTAAGGGAGGTTGAACCATGACTGAACCTTTTTCCCCTTTTTGAAAATTTAAGGTGAATCTAAGTTGTACTATGACTATTTGATACATGCCATGAGACCAACCACACAAATATGATTTTTTCTATGAATACACCACGTCATAGTTTCACACTATGAAAGGCTACCCATGTAGAGTGTGTCACACTATGAGGGAATCATCGTGTCCCAACATGGATGTAGGTAGGTAAACCACAATTTTGTTCCTATTTGGGGAAGGAATGTCCTACAGGAACAGGGGTCACTCTATGACATGCATGTTTCCAATTTTTAATTTTTTAATTATACCATTTTACCCATGTCATATGTATGCCTCATGTGACCATATTACCCTACTAGCATCATCTATCTCATGTAGAATTCATTGGGATATCTCTATCTTTTTCTCCTTTGATTTGAGGAATCTATCCTTCTATTTCCATGTTGATTAAATGGTAGGCCTCCACTTTCTCTCTTCCTTCTCCATACTCCTTTATTCCCCCTTTTTTACTATTCTTCCACAAACCCTAACAGATGTGTTAGATGATTCTAAGGTTTGGGTTGGTTATAATTTAGGGAATTAGATGTTTAGGGCTTATAATGGTCATTTCATGTTGGGGTTTTTAATTCATCATAAAAGGCCACTTATTGTCCTTTTTACTCTTTATTCTAAAGCCTCAACAAAACCCTCACTTAACTTGTTGTTTTAATGTTTTTTTTCTTTGGTCAGGGGCACGAAGCTACTTTAGACCTCAAGGATACTAATTCTACATATAAGGTGTGTTCAAAGAGGTAATTGGACTGCTCAATTTTGTTCTTGGGTTTCTTTGGATTTATTTAGAAAATTAATGCTAAATTTTGTTTCCTGTAATTTCATAATTTATATTATTTTGTTGATTGTTATCTTTGTAAGCACTACTTATTTATAAAAATATGTATGTTCACTCTGATACACATATAATTTTCACCATTAATTTTATTTGTATTTGAATTATATGGTATTTGGATTCTGTTATTATTAACTATATATAATACATATTAGTTATAATATGTGTCGATTATTTTAGCGGTTTTATTTTTAAATGAAAGTGCATTATTGTTTTAGAAATTGAACAAACATTGATTATTTTTTGACCATTTATTATAACTGATAAAGGCTATGAGCAGTTTTCAATAATTAATTCCAAACGATTCCAAAGTATGAGTTCTTTTGTAGAACACATTTTTCATGTTTTTTCTAGAATTGTTATGAAGGAAAAAAATATTTTTTTATGTTTTTTAACGGGAAACTATACTTAAAAAAGTATTTTTAAATTTTCTTAAATAGAAAAGAGATTTATATTTTTTATATTTTTTAATGAAAGTGTTTTATGAAGAAAATTTCTTTAGATTTTTTTATTGTATAAAAGTTATTTAGATATTTATTATTCTTCCTATGTTTATTTGAATATATTTAATTTATTTATTCTATTTTCAATTAATGCAATAGAAATGGATAAATCATGGATTTGCTGTTCAAGAAAAACTAATGAGTATAAGAAAGGATTAAATAAATTTCTCGATTTTTCATTTGAGAATCAATCTGTCGAGGGAAGAATAATATGACCTTATCGTAATTGGAAATTTAAGAAATGGTTGACTAGAGTTGAAGAATATTCCCATTTGAGTCAAAAACAATTTCTGGTTGAATACACCAAGTGGGTATAGCATGTAGAATTTAATAAAGTTGAACTACCATCTAGTAGAGCACCAGAGAATGAGACTTTTCCCCATTATATCGGTCCTCTAGATACTATAGATGAAATGGTAAATAATTCATTTGGTCTTGGTAATATTATTGGTGAAAATGAAGAAAACTCATCTCTTAGTGTAAACATGGTTGAAACTTCTACAGAATTTTCGAAGTTATTGAATGATGGGAATCAATAATTATATGAATGCTGTAAAAAATACTCCAAATTATCTTTTATAATAAAACTATATCACATCAATTGTTTATGTGGAATGACTGATAAGGAAATTAAAACGATTTTGGATTTGCTAAGTGATTATTTTGAACATGCCAAAATCCCTAACTCTTTTTATGAGGCTAAGAAAATCATCAATAAACATGGGATTTATTATATTAAGATATATGTTTTCCTAAAAATTTCATTTTTTATTGGGGGGATGATAAAGAAAAAGAAATATGTAATAAATGTGAAACATCTAGGTGGAAGGAAAAAGTTGTTGGAAGAAAAAGAAACCAGCAAAAGTTCTTCATTATTTCCCACTCAAACAAAGGCTACAACGGTTGTTCATGTCTAGTAAAACTGGCAAGAATATGCACTAGCATAAAAGTGAAAAATGTAATGATGAATTGGTGACACATCCTATAGATTCTGAAGCATGGAATAAATTTAATGTTACACATCCTCAATTTGTTTTAGATCCTCGAAATGTTCGTTTGGGTCTTGCAACTGATGGTTTTAATCCTTTTGGTAGCATGAGTTCAAGTTATAGTATTTGGCCTATAGTATTGATACCATATAATCTGCTATTGTGGATGTGTATGAAACAAACATCTATGATTATTTAAATGATAATTCCTGTAGAGAACCGAAGCTTGATGTACATGGACATTACATTACTTTTGCGGAATACTTAGTACATAACAAAAACACACACACAAGGATCGTAATAGTTTAGTGTCTTTAGAAACTTGGAATATAATCTTCTAATTGTGGTGAAAGATCTTCAAGATCTCCCATAAAGATCTTCTTTTTTTTACCTAAAACCTTTCTTTATATCCTGGGGAAAAGAAAACATAAAAGGGTGAGCTCAAATGCTCAGTAAGGGTAAACAAAAGAAATATCAATCACATCATATTCATAAGAACATAACATTTTGGAAATCTTAACCTGCAAAAGAGAGCATAATTTCATAACATGGGATAAATCATAGTAGTGAAATGAAATCCCAATAATCATAACTTAAAACATGAAACTTTTTGGCATACACACATAATCTTAGAGAATCATATCTTATTAGTCAAGACTCATTGCCAAGACTATCTTAGTGGACAAAGTCCATTTCTGAACTGAGTCACCCTCGTTTCAGTCCTGTTTTACTGAACCGGTATAACCTACCGTTCCATCCATGTCTATCTCATGAGATATAAAATCTTTACCCAATGCATTGGAGGGAGATATAGGTCCCACCCATCTCATAATGATACCATTCTTATGTGTGCCACAAAATCATAAATCATACATCATTGCATAACCCATGTAATAAAAATGGGATTCTTAAACAACATGACATCATAAAACAATTCATATAAGATAAAGGAATAAAAATAATTCCATCACAACATAATCAAGTCAATGTAATAATAGGGATAGAAACAGAACCCTATATTATCTTAGATGGAAAATAATTTTGTTAAAACACTTGAACTCCATTCTTGAGGAAAATATCCTTTCTACTTCAAAAACATTTTCCTTTCTTAACATGTCATACAATTTCAAACTAAAAGAAGTTGATTAAAAATAAACTTGAAAACCTGTAGAGGAATCTTCTTGGAAATAATGTTTTAAAAATCCATTCATGCTGTATAAGTTAAAAAAACATTCTTCTCGTACTTTTGTCAGAAAAGTCAAAAAGTACCTCGTACGAAAAATGACAAAAGATTCCTTTCATATCTTTTACTAAAAACTCACCGAAGGGTAAAATTGGATATAAAAAATTGTAGGTGGATGGAAATAATATTACATATTGAGGAAACATGGATGTGGATGATAAAATACACCCCAGTAAATACCTCGGATAAAAATGAGATTGTGATATTTCCCTTACCTTATGTTCGATATGCTTTGTACGTATCTGAACCTCATGTATAATGATTTAAATAATGTCATTAACTTATTAAATAATCATATTCATTGTTATTATATCATATATGGTTCACTTATGACTTTATATTACCCGTTCTTTTGTAAATTCCATGTTAAAGAAGCGTTTTGGGTAAAATCGTTTCATTTATCGTAGGTGTTTGGACTTGTTGTTCTTGACATTATTATTACTTATATCATGATTTACTTACTTACAGAATATAAAATATGATTTATATATCATATATATTAAGTATATATATATATATATAATAGATAGATAAATGAAACGAAACACACCGTTCATGGAGACAGTAGTCCGTACGTACGCATGAATGCTGTTTTCCTTCCCTTATTGTCTTGAATGGAAGTAAGTAGATGACATATATATATATACATAAATACAGTAGATTTACCATGTCATATATTTCATTATTATTCATTATATATACTTTATAATCATTCTAGAATGGTTAACATGGATAATGAATCTCATCGCGTCGTGGAGACGGTAGTCCGTACGTACGCACGAGCGATGATATCATTCCCATGGTCGTGGAATTGTGTTTAAGTGTATGTATACTATTTCAGTATCAATATCACTTTATAATAATCATATATATTTACTCATTACACCATTATACCCATCCAATTAAGGTGGTGGCGGAAAATAGATTACACCACGGCGTGGAGACGGTATTCCGTACGTACGCACGCACGGTGATTTCCTTTTTCCGTAGGATGGATAGAAGGTTAATTAGAGTTGTTTCATATTTATAATAACATATAAGTATATAAGAAATACTGATGTTATTACTTTATCATGAAACAACTAAATAAGAAAAAGTTGAAGAAGAAAGAAATTGAAAAAGATCGGTAATGGATATTACCTCTTTTTGACGCGCCTTCACTTAACCTCCACTTAAAGAACTAAGGATGGTCTTTGAAGAAGACCAGGACCTCTAGGATGATACTAGGGAAGTGTAGAAGAGATTTTTTCAGGGTTTTTCCGAGCTTGAATGCTCAAATTGGTGTGAGGAGGAGATGGAGGAGGTGCCCTTTTATAAGGGAGGAGAGGGGCACCTTAGGAAAATCTCAAAATATTATTTTATATTAAGGTCAAATTCGGTTTATAATGGTTCCAAAGGGTATTATTTAGAAGATAAAGTGGTGATGGGTCGAAATCCTCTCATCCAATAGGATTTAGACAAGTTTAGGTTATTATTTTAACCTTATCAATTAGATTTAACTCTAAGTTAAATAATTTAACTTTTACTGTGTCTTTTTGTTTTCTTACACTATATGGTTAATAAACTTACCATAACAAGCCAAAAGAACCCCAAGTTGTTTATTATTAATATATATATCCTTATATAATTCATTTGGCCGAACTTTAGATTTTTAGGAATTAAATAACAATTAATAATATAATATTTTTTTAAAAAACTAATTTATGTCAATTTTGACACTATTTGGTACTTGATTTTTATGAAATTCATAACAGAATGATAAGTTCGAACAAAGTTACTTATATCAACAATAACATGTCATATTAACCTAGAAAATTAATTTAAGTCATAAAAAGTCTCAAATTACATTTATTTGGGCATTTATAACATCAATTATGTTAATATTTCATTAATAAGACAATTACTGCATCATCTTTGTGTCATAATAAATGATAATTATTTAATCCCTAAAAATTCTAAATAAATTCCTATGATGTATCTAATTGTATTATATTTATGGAGACTATTCATGTTCTAAGTTTCATGAAGTTTATCACTAAATTAAAATTATTATACTTATAAGATTTAAGAAAGTGACATGTTGTCACATTCTTTGGTTTTAATAATAATTAAATTATTTTCATGGACAAAAGTCCATAAAATGAATCTAATCCGACCCTTAGGTTATATGGGTCTACTTTTATCCATACAATAGGATTTTTCCAAGTGTTAGGGTAATTTTATAATCTTATATTTACCCTTAATTACCCGATTTACCTTTAACTATAGTAAATAAAATTTACCGTAGTTACTATTCACAATGCCCAAAAATAAAAAGAAGCTTATTAACATAATTTGGACCCACTGATTACAAATATGAAATCCATTTTTCCAAATTCAATACACAAAAGATTCATAAATTAAATTAAAATTAATCCTGTTGTCGAAAGAAAACGGGTTTTTCTTTAAAACATTGCAAAAGATTGAATTGATTTAACCTATGAATTCAAGGTAAAATCAATGCTAATGACATACATTATATTAAATGGTAAAAATATATTCTATTTATACTTTAAAACCATTCAATATTATAATTTAACCACATAAGATATTACGATGAAAAAATTTGTTTTTAATTAAAATATAGCGTGTTTTTACTATTCATTAAAATATGAAAGTTATCGGAAAAATATCAAAACTTTATCTAATGTAAATTTTTATATCCTGATTCAAAATAAGAATTTTATTTTGTCAAATTGAACTTATAAACATGTCAAAAACTAGATTTAAAGTGGGTGCGCCATCAAAAGGCGGCAAAACTGCATTTTTTTAAAAATACTTATTTTACCCGAAAAATTTATTTTGTTCTTATACCATGTTCTAGAAAATGTGTAAGATTCAAAATTTAATTAATACTATTCATAACGTCTATTTCATGACAATATTATAATAATATATCGTTGTTTATTAAAACCCGGTATTGCGTACAACACACGCTATCGAGAAAGGTCGTGATTGCGTGTAATGCAAGCCAAGTCAGGGTTGCGTGTTGTGAAAGAATCCTTCATTGTTTCATATAACAGAATCCAAACATATTTCATTTATACATTGAATATATATATATATATATACTCCATGTTGCGTAGAATAACTATTATCAAGATTGTGTGTAACACGATCCAAGAATAGTGTTGCGTATACTGCAAGCTAATACGGTGTTGCGTATAGCGCAAGGTAATCTTGGTGTAGAATAAAACAGAAGACATTAATGAAATTAAAAGAATATTTTTCATAAAATCTCGGGGTGTCACATTCTACCCCCCTTAAAATGAATTTCGCCCTCGAAATTTGTCGGGGTTATAAATGGTTTACTACTCGAAAGTTTGTTTAATAGAATCCCACATCGTAAAAAGGAATACCAAAACATGGCTTTAAAAATTAAAGTATGAAATGTAACGGTTACCCAAATTAAATCATCACTGGGTTTCCAGGTAGGAGAACATAGGTGAAAATATGGATATGGATGAAAAATCTAACCATCAAGTTTTGATGGAGAGTGGTAGAGAACATGGCTATGAAAAAGCCAACAATCGTAAAGCCATAAATTTGTGATGATCTAGGGTACCATCTGATTCATCAGATATAAGATCACTAGGACAACATTTTTTGTTTTAAATATCATTTCCCTAAAGTTGAAAATTTTGAATTAGAATAAATACTTACTTGATTTTGTTACAATCTCACTGTTGTTCGTGCTTTGAACAATTTCCACTTCATCTCTTAAAGAAATGAAGTTGAATTTGTTATTCGTGAAGTGTTAACAGATCATGTGATAGAATGATGGGTCATTCCATCTATTTCAAACAAAATTTTAGCAATAGTTATCAAATATACATAAGTCCGTCTTTGGTGAGGTAATCATATACGATTCCAAAAATGAACTTATACTTCATATATCATACCGCTTAATAAAATAAAACTAGTTTCTACTAACTAGGGACTTTATGTAGGCCAATGGTATGCGATAAAGGCCCGTCGCACTTTAGTTGTGGGTTCGATTCCCACAGCCTTGGCTGACGCGATGGGTTGTCGTACATCCTGCAGGTTGTCCTTTTTCTAAAACTACATTATTATAACATCCCATCAACAATATCAAAAAAAGTTTTATCCTTAAACAATACTAACTTATGTCCAACATAATCCATTCCAATCTTTAGGCTTATCTAAAATACTTCGGTCCAAGCTCATAGTATAGAGAAAATGATCACGTGAATGCCATCATTTATCCCTCATATATCTTGTTCATCACATTCCAGTCATGTGAATACCATAATCATGTAATCTCTTGAAAAATGAATACCCATTGAATCTTAGTGAAAACATGAGTACTGTCAGAAGATAAATCTTTCCACATACCAAAATCCTCAAAATTCTATATACTTAGTCCTTATATCAATCATGAGCTCATGAATACAATCAGACATCTCATTATCTTCTTGTCCCTTCATTATGTGCATATCATCTACTTTCCAAAAATATTTCAATCACCTTTTTTTCCTGGTTACCAGTATCATATAATTATTGAAAACCAATACATAGATATTCCAAAATTCCACAATACCATAAATGAGATTCCATGATACTATTTTGAAATCCCATTACATAAACACTTAATCATTCCACCACATCATTGTCATATTCAACATCGCCAATAGTGATCGCATGTGACTTCCCTTTGTCCTTTTCCTTAAGCGGTTGCTCATGTCGATCATCACTAACCCTTGGATTAGGGCATTTATTAGCATAATGCCCCATTTCCTTGCACTTGAAGCATTGAAGTGTTGGTGGTGCGTTCTCTGCAGTGTTTGATTTATTCACATCATTAGAAACCCTTTTTCCATTACTTCGACACTCAGCTACTCGATAACCTTCTTTTCCACACTTAAAACATTTTCTAGTCCCTTTAAGACAATCTCAACCATGCTTCTTTCCACACTTTGTGCATAAGGAAACATTCATCTTCTTTTCACCATTATTCTGAGATTTATCCTTGAACTCCATCTTTCGTTTCTTGTCAAAACCATGAGATGGATATGTAACACCAACTTCCATTTCTACCTTGATAGCACAACGCACAATTTATTCATAGCTACTGAAGTCTCTTATAGCTAATGCCCTTCGAAGACTTGGTTTTAAGCCACTGAAAAATCGATCAACTTTACTTTCAGGTTGGATGATAATGCCAGATGAATACCTTGCAAGTCTTGTAAAATTTGCTTCATATATACCAACAGATTCATCATCCTTCTGCTTCAGCTCAAGAAATTCCTTTTCCATCTTTGTTCGAAGAATATGAGGGAAGTACTTACTAAAAAACAAGTTCTTGAACTCGTCCCATTCCATGGACTCAATTTCATCTCTTGGCCTCATATTCTTGATAAGATTCCACCATTGATCAGCTTCACCTTCCAAACGATATACTGCTAATATGACTTTATCATGATCAGAACATTAAAGAACTGAAAATATATTTTCAGTGGTACTGATCCATTTTTCAGCAACAAGTGGATCGGAAGACCCACTGAAAGAAGGTGGACGTTGCCTCAAGAAGGATTCAATAGAATATTGTTCACTTCTCTGCTCATTTGGAAGTCCAGAATGATTCATAGCTTGTGTAAGTATAGCAATAAGATTTTGCACTCCATCTCCCATAACATTTGTTTGTTCAGAAGGACAATCATTGCGGTGTCCATTGCATTGATCAACACGGTTCCTTCGAGTTCCAGCCATCGTCTAAAACCCAAAAAGAATAGTGTGAGAGGCAAAAATAATTCTAGGGAAAACAGCATAGTAAAGGGGGAGTACCCTTAATATCTAACATCTTAGGTTAAATTCTAAGATCGTTACTGTAATTCTAGGACTATAACCTATACGTATACTTAACCTTAGATACATCCCTAGACATACCTTATAAATATATCTAAGGATCTCACTAAAGTTCTCGCATCCTAGTTTCCAAAGGTTGACTAAACTTTTCCTCTGATACCAACTGTAGAGACCCGAAGCTTGACGTACATGGAAATTACATTACTTTTGCAGAATACTTAGTACATAACAAAAACACACACACAAGGATCGTAATAGTTTAGTGTCTTTGGAAACTCGGAATTTAATCTTCTAATCATGGTGAAAGATCTTCAACATCTCCCATAAAGATCTTCTTTTTTTTTTACCTAAAACCTTTCTTTATATCATGGGGAAAAGAAAACATAAAAGGGGGAGCTCAAATGCTCAGTAAGGGTAAACAAAATAAATATCAATCACATCATATTCATAAGAACATAACATTTTGGAAATCTTAACCTACAAAAGAGAGCATAATTTCATAACATGGGATAAATCATAGTAGTGAAATGAAATCCCAATAATCATAACTTAAAACATGAAACTTTGTGGCATACACACATAATCTTAGAGAATCATATCTTATTATTCAAAACTCATTGCCAAGACTATCTTAGTGTACAAAGTCCATTTCTGAACCGAGTCACCCTCGTTTTAGTCATGTTTCACTGAACCGGTATAACCTACCGTTTCAGCCATGTCTATCTCATGAGATATAAAATCTTTACCCAATGCATTGGAGGGAGATATAGGTCCCACCCATCTCATAATGATACCATTCTTATGTGTGCCACAAAATCATAAATCATACATCATTGCATAACCCATGTAATAAAAATGGGATTCTTAAACAACATGACATCATAAAACAATTCATATAAGATAAAGGAATAAAAATAATTCCATCACAACATAATCAAGTCAATGTAATAATAGGGATAGAAACAGAACCCTATATTATCTTAGATGGAAAATAATTTTGTTAAAACACTTGAACTCCATTCTTGAGGAAAATATCCTTTCTACTTCAAAAACATTTTCCTTTCTTAACATGTCATACAATTTCAAACTAAAATAAGTTGATTAAAAATAAACTTGAAAACTTGTAGAGGAATCTTCTTGGAAATAATGTTTTAAATTCCATTCATGCCGTATAAGTTAAAGAAAACATTCTTCTCGTACTTTTGTCGGAAAAGTCAAAAAGTACCTCGTACGAAAAACGACAAAAGATTCCTTTCATATCTTTTACTAAAAACTCACTGAAGGGTAAAATTGTATTTAAAAAATTGTAGGTGGATGGAAATAATATTACATATTGAGGAAACATGGATGTGGATGATAAAATACACCCCAGTAAATACCTCGGATAAAAATGAGATTGTGATATTTCCCTTACCTTATGTCCGATATGCTTTGTACATATCTGAACCTCCTGTATAATGATTTAAATAATGTAATTAACTTATTAAAGAATCATATTCATTGTTATTATATCATATATGGTTCACTTATGACTTTATATTACCCGTTCTTTTGTAAATTCCATGTTAAAGAAGCGTTTTGGGTAAAATCGTTTCATTTATCGTAGGTGTCTGGACTTGTTGTTCTTGACATTATTATTACTTATATCATGATTTACTTACTTCCAGAATATAAAATATGATTTATATATCATATATATTCATTATATATATATATATAATAGATAGATAAATGAAATGAAACACACCGTTCATGGAGACGGTAGTCCGTACGTACGCATGAACGCTGTTTTCCTTTCCTTATTGTCTTGAATGGAAGTAAGTAGATGACATATATATATACATAAATCCAGCAGATTTACCATGTCATATATTTCATTATTATTCATTATATATACTTTATAATCATTCTGGAATGGTTAACATGGATAATGAATCTCATCACGTCGTGGAGACGGTAGTCCGTACGTACGTACGAGCGATGATATCGTTCCCATGGTCGTGGAATTGTGTTGAAATGTATGTATAATATTTAAGTATCAATATCAATTTATAATAATCATATATATTTACTCATTACACCATTATACCCATCCGATTAAGGTGGTGGCGGAAAATAGATTACACCACGGCGTGGAGACGGTATTCCGTACGTACGCACGCGCGGTGATTTCCTTTTTCCGTAGGATGGATAGAAGGTTAATTAGAGTTGTTTCATATTTATAATAACATATCAGTATATAAGAGATACTGATGTTAATACTTTATCATGAAACAACTAAATAAGAATAAGTTTAAGAAGAAAGAAATTGAAAAAGATCGGTAATGGATATTACCTCTTTTTGACGCGCCTTCACTTAACATCCACTTATAGAACTAAGGATGGTCTTTGAAGAAGACCAGGACCTCTAGGATGATACTAGGGAAGTGGAGAAGATATTTTTTCAGGGTTTTGCCGAGCTTTAATGCTCAAATTGGTGTGAGGAGGAGAGGGAGGAGGTGCCCTTTTATAAGGGAGGAGAGGGGCACCTTAGGAAAATCTCAAAATATTATTTTATATTAAGGTCAAATTTGGTTTATAATGGTTCCAAAGGGTCTTATTTCGAAGATAAAGTGGGTATGGGTCGAAATCCTCTCATCAAATAGGATTTAGACAAGTTTAGGATATTATTTTAACCTTATCAATTAGATTTAACTCTAAGTTAAATAATTTAACTTTTACCGTGCCTTTTTGTTTTCTTACACTATACGGTTAATAAACTTACCATAACAAGCCAAATGAACCCTAAGTTGTTTATTATTAATATATATATCCTTATCTAAGTCATTTGGCCTAAATTTATATTTTTAAGAATTAAATAACAATTAATAATATAATATTTGTTTCAAAAACTAATTTATGTCAATTTTGACACTATTTGGTACATGATTTTTATGAAATTAACAACAGAATGATAAGTTCAAACCAAGTTACGTATATCAACAATAACATGTCATATTAACCTATAAAATTAATTTAAGTCATAAAAAGTCTCAAATTACATTTATTTGGGCATTTATAACATCAATTATGTCAATATTTCATTAATAAGACAATTACTGCATCATCGTTGTGTCATAATAAATGATAATTATTTAATCCCTAAAAATTATAAATAAATTCCTATGATGTAGATAATTGTATTAGCTTTCTGTAGAATATTCATGTTCGAAGTTTCATGAAGTTTATCACTAAATTAAAATTATTATATTTAAAAGATTTAAGAAAGTGACATGTTGTCACATTCTTTGGTTTTAATAATAATTAAATTATTTTCATGGACAAAAATCCATAAAATGAATCTAATCCGACCTTTAGGTTATATGGGTATACTTTTATCCATCAAATAGAATTTTTTCAAGTGTTAGGGTAATTTTATAATCTTATATTTACCCTTAATTACCCGATTTACCTTTAACTATAGTAAATAAAATTTACCGTAGTTACTATTCACAATGCCCAAACATAAAAAGTAGCTTATTAACATAATTTGGACCCACTGATTCAAAATATAGAATCCATTTTTCTAAATTCAATACACAAAAGATGCATAAATTAAATTAAAATTAATCCCGTTGTCGAAAGAAAACGGGTTTTTCTTTAAAACATTGCAAAAGATTGAATTGATTTAACCTACGAATTCAAGGTAAAATCAATGATAATGACATACATTATATTAAATGGTAAAAATATATTCTATTTATACTTTAAAACCATTCAATATTATAATTTAACCACATAAGATATTACGATGAAAAAAGTTGTTTTTAATTAAAATATACCGTGTTTTTACTATTCATTAAAATATGAAAGTTATCGGAAAAATATCAAAACTTTATCTAATGTAAATTTTTATATCCTGATTCAAAAGAAGAATTTTTTTTTTGTCAAATTGAACTTATAAACATGTCAAAAACTAGATTTAATGTGGGTGCGCCATCAAAAGGCGACAAAACTGCATTTTTTGAAAAATACTTATTTTACCCGGAAAATTTATTTTGTTCTTATACCATGTTCTAGAAAATGTGTAAGATTCAAAATTTAGTTAATACTATTCATAACGTCTATTTCATGACAATATTATAATAATATATCTTTGTTTATTAAAACCTGGTATTGCGTACAACACACGCTATCGAGGAAGGTCGCGATTGCGTGTAATGCAAGCCAAGTCAGGGTTGCGTGTTGTGAAAGAATCCTTTGTTGTTTCGTATAACAGAATCCAACCATATTTCATTTATACATTGAATATATATATATATATATACTCAATGTTGCGTAGAATAACTATTATCAAAATTGTGTGTAACACGATCCAAGAATAGTGTTGCGTATACTGCAAGCTAATACGGTGTTGTGTATAGCGCAAGGTAATCTTGGTGTAGAATACAACACAATACATTAATGAAATTAAAAGAATATTTTTCATAAAATCTCGGGGTGTCACAATTCCTGGGAAATAAATGTCAGGAAATGACATAGATTTATATTTGAGACCTCTTTTGAAGGATTTGAAAGAGTTGTGGGTGGATGGAGTTGACACCTATGATGTCTCTATATCTGAAAAGTTTAAAATGCGAGAAGCATTACTGTGGACAATTAGTTACTTTCCCAGACTCGGTATGTTATCTGTATGGAATACTTATACTAGATTAGCTTGTCTGACTTGTAATTTTGACACAAGACCATTACATTTTCCTCATAGTAGAAATTGGTGTTTTGGGGGGCATCGTCTATTTCTTGGTGATAGTCATAAATTTTGATTGATGAGATTACGTTTTGATGGAAATAAAGATTTTCAAAAACCTCCAAGTTCAATGTCTGGCATGGAGATTTTCAAACAGGTAGAAAATATAAATATCTCATTTGAAAGATAATAACACAAGATGGTAAAGGAAAGATATCTTGAGGGAATAACAATGAGGGTGTCTCCGAACATTGGAAAAAAGTCTATATTTTTTGAATTGTCGTACTGGGAGACTAATATGTTACATCACAATATTGATGTCATGCATATTGAGAAAAATGTATGTCATAATGTCATTTGTACTATTTTGAATGAAATTGGAAGGAAAAAGGATAATCTTAAGGCCTAAAAAGATCTTCAAACAATGGGTATAAGAAGGGATTTTTGAGCTAATGAAAAGGGGAAATATCAGCCATGTCTTTTTACAATGAAAAATCGAATTAAAGACACCTTTTTGAAATGTCTAGTGAATATGAAGTTGCCCAATGGTTATTCAAGATACCTTTCTAGATATATCAATCTGAAAGATCGTAAAATATCTAGCTTAAAAAGTCATGATTATCATGTCATTATGGAGCAATTACTTCCCATTGCAATACGTAATCTGTTGTCGATCAATGTGTCTACAATATTGATATAATTATGTGCATTATTTTGACAAATATGTGGTAAGGTTGTCAATCCTGTTGATCTTGAGAATGTCCAACATCGAATTGTTCTCACACTTTGTCATTTGGAGATTTTATTTCCCCCATAATCTTTCACTGTCATGATTCACTTGTGTGTGCATCTAGTTGATGAACTACGATTGGGTGGACTGGTACAATATCGATGGATGTATCCTATAGAAAGGTAATTTAAATTTTTGTACATATATTATTTTGAACCATAATATTTTTTTCTTATTATTTGTGCATTTTATATAGATATTTGGGGAATTTAAAGTCGTATGTTTGTAATAAGGATCAAAAAAAAGGTTTTATTGCTGAGAGGTACATATCAGAAGAATGTTTGACATTTTTTTCAAGATATTTAGAAGGGATTGAGACTAAATTCAATAGGTCAAGTCGTGTTAATGATGAATTAAAGGATGTTGACAGTGATGAAGCCTATACTCTTTCCAAATACCGAAAGACCAGTTGGCAGTGGTATTGATTTTGTCTTAACTTCCTTTGAGATGAAACAGGCACACCGACATATGTTATTCAATTACGAAGAGGTGGATCCATTCATAGAGTATGTATCAATTTATGTTTTTGTATTCAATAATTAAATATTTGATTTATTATGTTAACAATCATTACTTATAGGGAATACACATTACATGTGAAGAGAAAAATGAGGAGTCGAACACGCTCATCTTCGGTAGTGCATAATATTGTGAGTAAAGACTTTTCCAATTGGTTTTCTAGATGGGTAAGTCAAAGGAATGATTGATAATTTAATATGAATTGATAATTATTTTCATAAAGATTATTGTTTTTTTAGGTATTTTTGGAAGATGTGGTTAAGACTATATTTGATGATTTGAAACATCTAGCACAAGGCCCTCTTCTGAATACTAAAATGTTTTCTGCAATCAATATTAATGGATTAAATTTTCAGACAATGGATTGTGAAAAAGATTGAAAACACAAAATTCTGGTGTGTTCGTGACTTCTAGAACCAGATTTTTTTCAAGTCTCCATGATGCAAATGGAATCGATGCTGATCTTTTATATTATGGGAAGTTTAAAGATATTATTGAGCTTAATTAATATGGAAAATTTGTGAATATTTTTAATTTTATATGGGATGATACAATTACACAGAGAGGTTTTAGAAAGGATGATTGGGGTTTTAATGTTGTCAATTTTAGTAAGTTGATTTACACCAGAGAATGTGAAGAACATGAACCTTTAATTTATGCATCTCAAGCTCAAATGGCTTATTATATTAAGGTGTCTCCTGAATAGAGTTTTGTGGTGCATCTTAATCCTAGATATTTGTATAAAATGGGTGAAGATGACGAGGATAGATGTGACCACGCACCTTTTGAAGAATAAGAGTTGACTAAATATTTCAACAATGAAAGTGAAAATATTCAACTGGCAAGAGAAGAGGAATACGATGATGATTTATTTACGGATATGGATGAAGATTAAAACAATTTGGAATAAATACATCCTTTTGTTTTTTCTGAATTGATAGAATTTTTTTGACTTCTAATAGAGAAAATATATTTATCATGTGTTCATTTTAGTTAGAATCACATTTATGTTGTGGTTATTAATTGTTTTTTGTATGTCATGTAAAACCAATGTGTTTTCTTTTTTGCTTAAAATAGTTAGAAAAGAAAAAGTTGTTTTTTTTACAAAACATTTTATTTTTCAATTAATTCTACTACTTGTTTTGTTTTTTTCTATATATCAAGGAACTATATATGATTTTGAAATCTATATGGATTTTTTTATTCATTGGTTATGTTAAATATCTATATAGAAATTTTGTTCTTGTCCATCTGTTATCTTGTATCTCTAGGTGGATCCAAACATTCCTTGGACAACCTCTTCTCATCCTTCTTAGAAGAATCACTTTGCTCCCAAACAAGGCCCTACCCTTTGAAATTTTTTATTGATCATATTAATAAAATGATGTTGCTATCTTTTTTTGTTATTTTTTATTTTAACCACATTATAATTGTTTCTTAAAAAAAAATTATGCTTGGAATCATCATATAGATATGGCTAAATCAAAGCGCCCTAGGTTTTGGAATATAAATGAACATACAACACAATCAGGGAATCCTTCAACTGATGATGTTTCATCAAGATCAATACGAGTGCAAATCACCCAAGATGTTTTCCCCCAGCAAACATGTTCAGATTATATTCAATCAACACGGTTTACATTATCGGAGTCCAATGCAGACAATCCTTAACTATCTAGTACTGAAGGTGGTTTCGACATTAAAGTTGAGATGGATGTGAATGTTGCTCCAACATCAATTGGTTTAAAGAATGAAAAACAACGAAGGGGTTGTATATGCAATGTTATAGGTACATTCAATTTTTATTCATGCATTATTTATTTTAATTAATCCCTTTTTAAATTTATTTCTTTATTTGATTAGATTTGGAGGGTGTGACAAATGTTAAAAAGTTGATAATAGAGAAAATTTGGCCATTAATGAATGAAAAGGTTGTTGTGAACTTCGATAACCAGGGTCGTTTGATTGGGGAAGAACGAGGTTTATTTTTACATGAAATTGGATATATAGGTAGGACTAAATTTCCTATTGATTATGAATCTTGGACAAGAATACCAAATTTTCTAAAAGAAGATGTGTTATGCATATTGGTTATTGTATTTATTTTTTTATTGATTTAATGACTTGAAGTTTTATTTTATAATTGCACAACTAATGTTTTTAATTTGTTGTTAAATCCCTATTTTCAGTTTCCGCGTGATAAGATGGCAAAGTGGTTTACTAATATTACAATAGGAAAAAGATGGAGAGATAATAGAGGGATTTTGTTTCCTAAACATTATTATTCTAGCTTAATAAAAGAACAAAATGTTGAGTAGAATTGTCCTAAAGGTATAACAAAGGAGAAATGGAAAAGTTATATCCTCATTTTTGATAAGAAAAAAACATAAGTTACTTAAATATTTTTTTATTTCTATCATATTTAAACATTTAATTTTTTATATTCATTAAATTTTATTAAAATTTTCATCTTTATATGTGTAGGAAATGTGTAAGAAAAATGCACTACATCGCAGCAATCAAACCATTCCACATACATCTGAAACTAAAACATTTGCTTGCAAGAAAGATGAGATGGTAGTATATCATTTAAATTTTTATAAATTAATTGCATATTATTTATTTTTTATAAGATTTTTTATTATAGGAGAAGAACTCTAGACATCCAATTGGTAGATCCAATCTATGAGACGCAGTTCATCGAAAAAGTGATGGATCATACATGAATGATGATGCAAAAACAATTGGAGTAAGAATTCATATTAAAGTTGTGTTACTTTTTGACATAACCAAATTGATGTCATATTCATGTAGTAAAAAGTGAGTGTGTATTTAAGTCAAGAGGAATCATCACAATATTCAATACTTTCTCAAGATGATGCTTTCGGAAAAGTATTTGGGAAAGAGCATCCAGGTCATGTACGATGTCTTGGGTTGGGGGCATGCCCAAAAAGTGTATTCAGCTCATCCTCTCAATGATTTGGAGGTATCGGTGTCACTACATCTAATTTCCGTCCTATATCTCAAAAAGATGTTGATGATTTTAAATCAAAGTTGAGTCAAGTCGAATTGAAATTACAAAGGAATGAAGATGAGTTAGCCCAAACAAAATCACAAATGCGTAAAACCATTGATGTTCTTAAAGGAATGGGGGAAAATATTCCTTTAATGAATGTCAACATAACCACTAATGCTAGACAAGTATTTTTTTCATTAGCCTTATGTAGTGTATGTTTAAATTTACAAGGTTGTGTCATAAATATTTTTCCAAGGTTGCATTTTGAACCGCCATTAGGTTTGTCATCCTAGGGTTCGTAGGGTTTTTTGTTAGGATTATTTTTATCCCTATCAATAACATCATTGTTGGATCAACCTAATGTTGATTTGGAACTACTCTCAGGGATCTAGTTTTCCAGCACAAACGTAGAAGTCTTTCTAGGAAGCCTTTTTATATTGATTGTAGGCAGTCGATTGATCATTTATGGTTTTTCTTTTTGCTTATGAACACAATTGTATTTTTTTAATGTTGTGGAATATTGAGATCGCAGAGTATTAAAAAATTCAAGTATCAAGTAGTTATCTATTTATATGGTGTTATGATTTTTAATGTTAACTCCAAACCCATCCTTTTCATATATGTTTGATGACTTATTATTTGTACATGTTAAAACATTCTATTTTTAAGTCTTATTTTGGATTCCATTAATGATGTAGATGAGAGACTGACTGGAGATCAACCTTCACCGCATCATAGAAGATCATCTGGAGGAAATTATGTTAATTAGAAAGTTTCCCATGCTCTTTTTGTTTAGGTATTTGATCCAATACTCTATTACCTTCCTTTTACTTCACTTGATTTATGCTTTGTGAATGAATTTTTTGAAAAAAATTTAAGTATTTGATCCAATGCATTTTGTGTAAACTATTTAGAAATAATAAAGTGGGGTGCTTATTGGTCATTTTATTGGGGTTTTTAAATTTTAATAAACTTTTTATTGGTTACTATTTCTCATATCAATGAAATCTTACTAAATATTGGTGTAGTGTCCTGGAGGGTCAACCTAACACTATATTAGCCAAGTTTACACTTGAATATTCCTTCTTTAGGTTACCTGCACATTGGGCACAAACTAAAGTGTTTACAATCTTTCATAAACAAATGAATCTTCTGAAAATTTGAATCATGCCAAAGAATAAAACCCATCAAGAGCAACCCAAAGTGGCTGAATGAAATGCAAGAGAAAAAAACGAAGTGGCAGAACCCAAGCCTACATAAATTAAAAAAACATTCTTGTTCTATAAGACTGCATTAGATGATGGTATGAACTATTGAAGGAACCACATATGTATACCTCTATTCAACTTGAAATTTACTTTTACAATCGTAAAATAAAAGGATTATTTTTTATGAAAATTATATATGATTTATAGCTTGGAAACTTCTTTTTTATTCTGTTTCCCTAATCATTCACTTGTTATGCTCATTGTTTCCCAGATCCCATGATTACCGACTGATCTTACGGTTTCCTTTGTGCCTCTCATTTGTGTTTTCCTGTTGAGAAGATTTTCCTTGATCTTCAGTTTGAGTTCATATCATAAAAATGGGTGAACAACAAAATACAAAATATAAATCACATATTTCACTCCCAAGTCTACGAGTCAGAGATTCCATGAAATACACCATCATTGTACCATAATATAGATGTTTAGCATGAGAAATTTCATGTTGCAAGCCTCATGAGAAATTTCTTGTGTTATAGGGATATGTTTTTTTTGTGTTGTTAATTTTTTTTGTTCTACTATTTTCCTTTTTTTTCTCTTGGCGCATGCTGGATTTTCTTATGGTGCCTTTGTTTTACATTTCCTTTTTGGTTTGTTTTCCCAGTGAATAGTATAGATTTGGTTGTCTGATGTTAGTGTGTTTTTAGTGATGAGGGGGCTTTTTTTCATCTGGTGGTGAGGGACGTACTACTTTTCATCCGATAGTGAGGGGTGTGCTACTTTTCATTCGATGGTGAGGGGTTGGCTTCAATTTTTTTGGATGACCTGTATTTTGAAAAAATCACTTGTATTTTAGCTTCTATTTGATGATTCTCACAGTTCATATGATACTTTTGTGTTGTCCCTATAAATAAAACTTAGATTTCATTATATTTTTATTGGCTTATTTCTTATTAATTTTCTCTTTAATTTTCTTATTTATTATGGGAGCCAACACAGCAGTGACCAGACATGAATTATATATACTTAACTTGTCATTTTTTTATCCTTACAGTTGATTTGTTGAGAATATACTGGTTTGTGGCTGGACAACTGAACACACTTGACTGAAATATGCATGAACTCTGAGGTCGGTGGCATAAACATGTCTAGATTCTATTAGAAACAGTGTGTGAGCACCATCACAGGAAATGTCACGGAGGTTCTCATTCTCAAGAGTTGAGCACCACCGTAGGCCTAGAATGGGATTATGTGCCTCTAAGACCCAGCCTCCCAAAAAATCCATTCCCCCACAATGCTGCGATACTATTTTCAAGGGGTTACCCAACACTGAACCCCCGAATAGACGCGATGCTAGCTTGGTTTCAGGAGTCGATTTCTTCAGTGACTGTATAACCTCGTTCCTACCCCGCATACTAAATGTGAAATCGAATATATATATATATATATATATTTAATTTCTTTTATTATATTAGAGGTTTTTAAAACCGCCACTAATATTTTTCCATTTTTTTATTAGATTTGGTTTTAACCACCTCTAACATCTTTAAAAAAATGAATTTTAGACTAGAAGGGGTTAAAACCGCCTCTAAGTTTTCTGGATATTGTGAATTTTTTACATTAGAGGGGGTTATAAACCCCTCTAACTTTTTTTCTCAATTAGAGGGGGTTAAAACCGCCTATAATTTTCCTCAATTTTTTCTATTAGAGTAACTTTTAACTGCCTCTAATGTTTTTAATATTTAATTTTTTCTAGATTAGAGGGGGTTTTAACCCCTTCTAATGCAACCGCCGCTAAAGGTCATAATACCAGTGCTTAGAATAAACTGCTGCTCATGGAAAGTAGGCGGCCACATTAGAGGCAGTTTTAATAACCACCTCTAATGAATTTATAAGGGGTTATAACCCCTTATAATGTAAATAACAACCCCTTATAATATCAATATTTTTTTGTAGTGATATATGTGTGGACTACTGCCTTAACGAAGCAATGTGACTCTCTTTTAATCACCACACCACATGGATGATATATATATATATATATATTTATTTATTTAAAAATAATAATATGATATATATGATACTATGATCATTCTAGGAATATAAAATATTACTTACCTCCTTTCCATAATTATCGTTAAAAAATAGAAATGTTACCCATGTGTGCGTACGACCTACTGTCTCCATGATCATAAAGTACTTCATTTCTCAAAAATAAATTTCATGATTAGTATTAATAGTATAATTTATGTGTAAATTTGATAATTATTTTATTATTATTATTCTTAATATGTTTAAATAATGACCTCTTTGATGAAAGTCAACCTACCAAAGTCATTTTTGACACATAATCCAAATATCATTAAAACATCCAATGTAAACTTAATTAATTAAGTAATCATATATAACATGGTAATAAGTGAAAAAAATGAATAATAAACTTGAAAAAGGTTTTTAATCAAGTAAATAATTAACATAATTTTATTATTTAGGAAGTTAAAGAACGTATGTGACAAGTCAGACTCAAGGTAAGGGACTTTGTCTCAATTTCCTTTTGTTGAGGAATATTTGATGTTATGCACCTATATTATTTTATGAGGTGTATATAAACCCTCTTTTACATGTTATATCATGAATTTATCTATTCTCATGGTATCTAAATTTTTCTTTAAATTTATCCTTTCATGGGGCTTACAATTCAAATGTTGTTAAAATGATAAAGGATTTTCCTTTATAAAATTAATTTTTAAAGTTTTTTTTTAACTCTTTCTATTACATATCCATATTTTTAAAATTATTTTATGAAAGTTTTTATATTGGATTAAAATAAATATAAAGTAAATTTTATGTCTCTTTTTACTTTATTCCAATGGTTTTCAAAAGGCATGTTTTTACATTTTTTAGATGAAACATTTTGAGAAATGAAAAAGGGAATGTCATATTCTTAATGTATATGGAGACAAAAACTTTTCATACTACTGTGAATGTTATTTTATTTCTAGATTCCTTTGAAATATTTAATGTCTACTTAAATTAAATACCCTCTTTCCCTTTTTCTGGGTGTTTTGGTATTGAAAATGGGTTTTTAAAATAAAGGGTATTTTGATATCCAAAAAGGTTTTTCATATGGGTTCAAAAGTGTTTTTTAGAGGGTTTTATGATGAAAAGTTGTAAGATTAAAATTTTTTATTCACGACATATCCCTTGGACATTATATATGATGGGTGTGCCTAGATAGAACTCTAGTTCATTGGGTAATGATTATGTTCTCCAAATAATTATATTGGAATTTGGTTGTATAGTTATTCCAATTTATAAGGGTTTTGTAAGGGTTCTATGAGATGATGTCACAAGGTTCCTATGTAACTTTTCTATGATTTCTAATGATTTTGTATGGAAATAATTTTTTAAAAAATTATGATAAATGGTATTTTTAAAATAATTATACTTCCCTTTATGAGTAAAATATTATGTTTTCTAAGAAAAGGTTTTCCATGGGTTTTAATGTTTTTCACTGGACAAACAATTTTCTTATTTCTATGTCCCTTATTGATATTTTCTTTCTCATACCATGTTTTTAAAAAATAATTATAGGTTTTTAGGATGGGTAAGGTAAAGGAAGAGTTCAAGTTGAAATTATTGAATATTTTTCATAAAAATAAATCATGTTTTGTTTTAAAAATTTTATATAGTGGGGAAAATGGATGCTGATTAGAAGTGTCCACTTTATATTATGTGGTTTTTTATGTATGATTTATGACATAATTATCTAAAACTCTAAACCTAAAAGGATAATAAAATTTAAGATAATGAATTCTTGACCTAAAAATCTAGATTATATAATTTTTAAGGTCAATTTCTTATAATTGGTATTAGAGGATGGTTTAGATAACTTTAGATGTTAGAATAATGTTAGTAACATTCCCTTGAAATATTTTACTTTATAGTTAAGTTGAAATGATATATAATTTAAATATTACCATGTTAATTAATCTAAACTATGTCTATTCAGAATGGTTTTCCATAAAGGAAGCAGGGAAGTTGCAGTGGGATGGCACCGAGAGGAAAATATCCTTCCAAATCAGCATCCCAAGGTGGTTAGAATTAGAACATAATAGTTTGTTGTAGTGATGGATCTGTTGAAATAAGATATAAATAGTGTTGATATCCATGCCAGAGAGGAACCCGATTTAAAACAAAGAATCATGTCTATGGTGGATCATTTCATGATGCAACATCCCCCATTATTCAATGGATCATCTTAACATGTGGTAGTTTAAGGATGGATTAATGCTCTAGATAAGATATTTAAAGTTGTGGGATGTTTGGAATTTCAAAAGGTAACTCTTTATGTTTATCATTTTGAAGGTGAAGTTGATCGATGGTGGTATTTGGTTAAGAATAGTAGAGATAAATATTATCTTGATTCCATGGAATGGGAAACATTTAAGGACCTTTTCCTTAAGAAATATTTCCATAAGGTTGTTTGACTCTAGATGGAAAAAAAATATTCATGAAATTTAGAAAAAAAAGATAATGATTATGTGGCCATGTATAAAGTTAATTTTACAAGACTGGACAGGTACATACTAGATTTTTTTTGAGACATTAATAGTAAAATTAATAGATTTTAATAATGATTAAAACTAATTCTATGAAAAGATTTGTCCAAAAAAATAATTTAAAAGCTATGAGAAAAAAAATGTGTTGAAAAAGTTGATATAGAGTTTTTTAACACTTATGTGCCTCGTGATAATGAAAGTAAGAAGTGGTTAGGAGGTAGGTGGTGAGGAAACATACAAAAAATAAATATGGAGGTAAGAAAATGAATTTCCCATATTGTGGTAAGTGTGGTAAAAAGAACTATGGAAAATGTCTTATGAAATCAAGGAAGTGTTATCGATGTAGAAAGTTTGTCCATATGACTCATGATTCTAAGGAAAATAATCCTGAAGAATCAAAGAATGGGGTAACCGATAGCCACCCAATGGTGAGCTATTTTAGTTGCAATGAGTTAGTTCATTATTCTAACATGTGCCTAAAGTTAGTAACCCAGGCTATAAATCATCAAGATCGAAATAAAAAGGATGTGTAAAAATATTTTTCTACTAACAAAGTTGATTTTGGGTCATCAAATGAAGTGGTAATAGGTATGTTACTTGTGTATTCAAATTATTCCAATAACCTGTTTGATTATAGATCTTTACATTCTTTCATTTCTGATATATTTTTAAGTAAATTGGGAATATCACCTCCTGAAAGTAAGATATAACTTTTGGTTAAAACTCTAGGTGGAATTATTAAAGCAACCAAGATTTATATTAATCTACCTATTGTTATCAATGGGGTGGTATTTCCTACAAATCTTTTTGAACTAAACATAGTAGAGTTTGATATCATTCTTGGTATGGATTGTCTTTCAGTTTATCATGCTAAGATAAATTGCAGAGATAATAAAGTTATGTTTAATAATTTCATGCCTTTGATAAAATACCAAGAATATGAGAAATTTATTAGAGATAGTAGTGAAAGTTAACTTGCTCATATTTTTGAAAATAAAGAAACTGTTCAAATTAGTGATGTGCCAGTAGTGAATGAACACATGTATTTTTTCCGAATGATTTTTCTTGTGTTATTCCTAACTGAGAGGTTGAATTTATTATTGACTTAGTTCCTAATGTTAATATTATTTCTAAACCCCCTTATCAAATGAATCAAGTGGAAATTTTAGAATTGAAAATTAAATTGAATGAGTTTTTAGATAAAGGTTTCATTCAACCTAGCACTTCACCATGGGATGCTCCTGTTTTGTTTGTTAAAAATAAAACTAGTTCAATGAGACTTTTCATTGATTATAGAGCCTTGAATAACATCACTATTAAGAACAAATATCATTTTTCCTCAAATCAACGATTTCACTACTACAAAAACAGGCAAGGGAAGCACTACCCTTTTATATGCACTAAAAAAAGCACTCATAAAGGGGGGTTTTATCAGTGCTAAAAAAAAGCATTGTTAAAAGTGATCCTTTATCAGCGCTTTCTTTTATCACTGATAAAGGGGACCTCTTTATCAGCACTTCATTTAGTAGAGCTAATAAAGGGGGAATTTATCAGCGCTTTTTCCTACCGCTGATAAATTTTATGTTTCAAAAAAATCATGAAAAATAAAATATTGTTATATAATTATATTTATATTGATATAAATATAATATATATTTTTTAAATTTTTTTTAGATAAGTATAAATAGATATTACATTTAATATATAAGAAAATTAGTAAAAATGGATTTAAAATATTTTAAAAAATATTATTAATTAAAAAATTTCTAATTATCATCGATTAATAATCATTTAATAACAATTTGAAGACACAAAAAATCAAAAAAAATTAATAAAAGATCTAAAATAAGTTGAAAATGTAACTCAAACTTCAAACAGCCATAACTTTTGATCTGGAAGTCCGTTTGAGCTCTACAGCATATCAAATTGAATCCTGCAAAGATATCTACACACTAGTGACATTATAGAAGCTTCTGTCACATTTTTGGAGGCCAAAAAAGGACCATAAGGCCTCCAAAACTGATTTTTTAGTCGGGATACCCCGATTTGTTAACATTCAAACAAGTATAACTTCTGATCTGGATGTCCGTTAGGCCTGTACCACATATCATATCGAAAATTGTTTCATTTTATTCGATTTGACTAGTTGTGGAGTTGAAAAAGGCTTCTGGATTAGAAGTTATGGTCGTTTTAACATTCCATGGATTTTCAAATACACATATATATGTATTTATTCAGAAATATATGTGTCTGTCTGTCTGTCTGTCTATATGTGTGTGTTGTATATATGGATAAAAAATTATAACTAAAAATATATATATAAATAAATATAAATATAAATTAATATACAAATAAATATATATATATACTAATATATGAATAAATATATATATATTAATATAACTAAATATATTTATCTTAATATGAATCTATATTATTATACAAATAAATATAATTATATATATATATAATATAAATATATATTAATATATGAATATATATATATGTATTAATATAACTAAATATATTCATATTAATATGAATCTATATTAATATATAAATAAATATAACTACATAGATATAAATAAATAGATATATCATTAAATAGAAAAAAATGAAATGGCTTAGTGGTAAAGGTGCAGGCGCGCAAGGGGGAGGTCGCAGGTTCAAGTTCTGGTGGAAGCAAGGAGGTGTCTACATGTGGTGGATGCGCAGGAAGGGCAGCGCGCGGGAGAGTGTGAGGCGGGGGTCCGCCTAGCGCTGATAAAGGGGGGGGTGGTCCAGCACTGTTAAAAGCTACCCCCTACATTATATAATTTTTTTTATTTTTTTTAATTTATTTTGACTTTTATCTGCACTAAAAAAATTGCTGATAAAATTCCACCTTTATCAGTTCTAAAAAAATCATTGATAAAGGACCCCTTTTATCAGTGCTTTTTTTAGCATTGATAAAGGTGGACTTTTATCAGTACCTTTTTTAGAGATGATAAAAGGTACCTTTATCAGTTATTTTCTAAGCGCTAATAAAAGGGACCCCCCCCCCCCTTATCTTCACCTCGATTAACAATTCTTTTTTTAGCACTATTAATGAACTTTTCTAGCACTGATAAAGGTCATATTTGTAGTAGTGTTTGTTTAATCATCTCCAAGTAGTACAATGTTTTTTGAAGTTTGACCTGAGGTCTGGGTACCATCAACTGAAGGTGAAGGAGGATAACATTTAGAAGACTATATTTTAGACTATATAGGGAACTTGTGAGTTTATAGTTATTCCCTTTTGGTTTTCCAATGAACCTAATATATTTATAAACCTTATGAATATATTTTTTTCATTAGTTCTTCAAAAAAATTGGTTGTATTTATTGATGAAATTTTTGTATATTGTAAAAGTTTAGAGGAATATGAAAGACACTTTAGTATTGTTTTGAAAACCTTAAAATTGAAGAAACTATCACTACTAGAAATTCTGTCTATATCCACGGTTTGGGGAGTCGTGGCTCTTATTGGTGTGGATATAGGGCCACGACTATAACCACGGTTTAGAACCATGGATATACCTATTTTCGACTGAAAATTACAGCCATGGTTTTAAACTGTGTCTCTAGACATATAGCCATAGTTTTAAACTATGGAACTAGATATATAGCCACAGTTTAGAACCATGGCTTATAGGATTCAGTTTCATGAAAAAAACCCAAAAATTATGGGCATGCACATCCATACCCAAAATCTATAAACCTATAAAAAGGGATGTTGGCTGTAATTGATAATAAAAGTGTAAACCTGCACAATGCATACCCAAAAAAACATGCATACCTATATAATCTACATACCTTCCAACCAAAAACCCAGAAAACCTACATACCTAAAAACCAAAAAAACATGAAAACCTTTAAACATTCAATCTGTAAACCTACATACCTCTAATAAATCTAAATACCTTCCAACCAAAAAAACAAAAAATATGAAACTTGCATACCCTAAAAACCAGAAAACATGGAAACCTATAAACATAAAATTTGTAAACATGCATACCTAAATATTCAATATGTAAATAAAATGTGTTCCCAATATAAAATTGAAATAGGTGAGAAATTAAATAGTTCATACCATTTGGTTTGAAGATGAAATTGTTGTAGTATACTTATTCTATAATTAGTTCATGTTCACTTATAAATAGAATAGTTTTTGAAGTGAACATATACATGTTCACTTGTATAATTTAAAGTGTTCATTTGATAGAAATAGTACATGATCACTTCTCTTAGTAGGTTAGTATACTGATTTTATAGTTTAGTATACTAATTCTATAATCTGTTCATGTTCACTTCTAAATAGTATTGTTTTTGAAGTGAACATGTGTTATTTATATCAATGAGAGGGGAAATGGAGGAGAATAAGTCACAAACAAATATGAGTAAATAAATTTTGAGTGAAGTGAGCATGAAATGTTTCATTTGGGAAGTATAGTATAAATAGAATGTTGTGGTGTGTAAATAATTTTCACACATAATAAGATCCTTCACCCTACATGCTAGAGGAAAATTACCATTACCTATAAAAATATATGGATTAACATCCACTTCGCATGAAATTAAACTACTTGGTGCAAGTTCTAATTGCATGAACTTAAACTTCAAGATGTGCCCTATTTGTAAGATTTTAAACTACAGGATTTGTTCACACCACTTCAATGCTCTATCAAGTGATACAGGTGATCTTATAATGGACTCTTAAAACTCTCACCAAGAACTACTCATGTGATATTAAATGTTATAATTGGATATTCCGATTAGCACAAGCGATATGCCTTACATGGGGGGACTTATACATTCAGTAATACATTAAACTACATTGTCAAAGTACTAGATGTATGGATATAAATTGCACAACACATGAGTCATTGTATAATTATGTTAAACACTATGATATATTATCCACCACACATTTTTCTATCAAACTAATTAGGATGATCTATTAGTGAGACTCACCCTATTTACATGAGAGTCAGATCTATGTAAGAATTCTTAGCGCATGTTCCATTCCTCCATTTACTAGACGAAACTAGATAAAATGATCCCATGTATCTAAGAACTATATGTGGGTTCATTCTTATTACTTGGAATATGTAGTACTTCCTGGACCTCCTATCCTATGTTCAACCTCAAATTCTACCAATATTCAACTGCTTCCCAGTGTATAGTTTTTCGAGTCATGTTGGGTTTTCTGAGATCAGACTCTGCTCTAGGATGGTTTTTTATTTGATCCAAGAACTATATGTGGCTTGGTAAATATTATCATAGGATACTTAGTGACACCTAGATCTTCTATCTTGGGCCCAACCATAAATTCAAACCAAATCCCCCACTTTGTCTTAGGGATCAAACCTCTTCATTCACACCTACTATTCCTTTATAGGTCCATCCCCTAGATGGAGTTGTTTAATTTTATACACGATTCATGTCAATACATAACCCTCCCCCTAACCCTTTCAATAGAACCTAGCACACCCCTCCCCCTTGAAATAGAACCCAGCAAACCCCCTTCCCCCTCCCCCCCCTGCACACCACATGCACCCCCAGTACCCTCCCCCAGCCCCTTGCAACAGGATCCAGCACATCCCCCTCCCCCTTCCCCTAGCACACCCCCCTACCCCCCACCCTACACACAACCCCTTACCACCCCATGCACCCCCTGCACACCCCCTCCCCCTTACAACAGAACCCAGCACACCCCCCTACCCCTTGCAACAGAACCTAAAACACCCCTTTCCCCTTGCCTCCCCCCCCCTACCCCCCACCCCCACCCACCCTTCACACCCCCCTACCCACCCCATGCACCCCATTCCCACCCCATGCACCCATTGCACACCCCCTGAAGACCCCATGCACCTCCTGCCCCCCCCCCTCACACACACACACCTCATGCACCTTTTGCACACCCACCTGCCTGCACCATCCCCCTTCACCTTGCAACAGAACCCATCACACCACCCTTCCCCATTTCCTCCTTCCCTACAGACTACCCCCATGCACCCCCCCCCCCCACACACACACACACTACATGCACCCCCTACACCCACCCCCTACCCCCTTGCAATAGAACCCATCACACCCCCCACCCACCCACCCTGCACCCCCCCCCCCCCCCCCCGCCCACCCCATGCACCCCCATCATACACCCCTTGCACACCTCATGCACCCCCCCCCCTGTGAACCCCATTCACCTCCTACACCCCCCCCCACCACATGCACCCTCCCCCCCGCCCCTTGCAACAGAACTAAGCACCCCCCCCCCCCTCGTGCACACCCCACTACACACCACCCCCATGCACAAACCCCCTGCACACTCCATGCACCCCATGAACCCCTATACCCCCCCCCCCATGCACACCCCACTGCACACCACCCCCCATGCACACACCCCATGCACACCCCATGCTCCCCCCCACCCCCCCCCCCCCCACCCACACACACACACCTTGCACCCCCCTTGTACCCTCCCCCTATCACCCCTTTCAACAGAACCCAGCACACCCCCCCCTCTCCCTATACCCAGCACACCCCATGCACCCCTTGCACCCCCCCCCCACACACACACACACACTAAGTCTTTTGACATCATAGCACTAGGCCTAAGAGGGGAGAACCCATCCTTAAGTGTTAGGCCTAAATTCTTAGAAGGTATTGGGAATGTAATAAATGTTGTATTC
Organism: Viscum album; assembly: GCA_963277665.1. Lineage (NCBI taxonomy): Eukaryota > Viridiplantae > Streptophyta > Magnoliopsida > Santalales > Viscaceae > Viscum > Viscum album. Next base: position 456,749,755 of record OY728160.1, on the reverse strand, counting down.
ACAGTAGGATTAGAGAATATAAATCTAGATATAATTGTTTATCCTATAATAACATAAATCAAGCTATGTTTTATCCTTATATTAGTGTCCTTTATACACATTAGGCTACACAGGAGAAAATATAATGTTTTTCCTAGTTTAAGACTATAGGAGAGAACATTACATAAACTAGTAATCCCATACACTTGGAACTCATAAATAGATATTTCCTTAACAAAGCTAGTGGTTATTAGAAAACTAGTTTTTAAAATAATCAAGCAATTATGGAAACAAGTTTTTAAAACAATCAAGAAATTATAGAATTAAAATTAAAGGTTTAGGAAAATGGAACCTACCTCAACCACAAGGTGCGCTACTTTTGATGATGACAACTCAAATATTCTTTTTTTCCACTTTCACTCATATAAAACTTCACATATATATAAGGACACTTATCCCCTATGTACATATTTTCATGTCCAAATATGAACAAGGGGGTCCTTAAATATATGTTTATACTTGCATATACCCCTTTAAACTTACACATGTATACATTTTTCATATCTATATATAATCACACCTAGCCCCAATATATATATTCATAACTGCTATGAGTGAATATATATAAAGGGGGAACTTATTATATGTATATGTATACCTATGAATACACATGTAAGCCTTCATCAAAAGTGACTTGAATCCACCTCAACAAGATCCAAAACGCACTACAAAAATATAAGAAACCCAAAAATCACAAAAGCCCTAATTAAAATTGGGCCAAAGAATAAAAACAGAATAAATCTTACCCAAATCTGATGTTGAACTCACTATCTTTAATGGTGGTGGATAGAACCGTCTCATCATAAGAAACCACATTTGAGGAAATAGTGGGAAAAGAAATGAGATATAACAACTTCTTATATATATGTGATCAGTGTGTCAATAGTATATGATAAATGATACATGAATCCATAACGAACAATGAACAAATAATATTCATATTGATATGTACATCCCAATACTAAATAACATGATCATTAAAAAGGCTTTATGTTCAAATTCCCTCATCTTATGAGTTAAAAAATCCTTCTTTAATTTATAATGTAATGAAAATTCATTTTTTCAATTTCCCTCATACAATGGGAATTTCAAAGTCATATGCTCGGTAGAAAATTCATATACATTGGCACACAAAGTCAAACATTGGGACTTCTGAAGTGATACACAAGATAAATTTATTCAACTCAATGTAGACTTCATGCATTTTTTATTTTTGTGATTTTCTTCCTAATATTATATGCTTCTTTAGATGACTCTAGAACTTCTTCAAATCCACTTTAAATAGGCTCGAGGGATTTCAAATCACCTCATAATTTCTCCAAATAATTATATTAATTATTAAAATAAATCCAACCCCCCCCCCCCACCTACATCACCCCCAACCCCCCCCCACACACACACACAACCAACCCTCCACCCTACACCACCACCCCCCACCACCATGACCACCACCACCACCTTGAACCATCCCCCAACCCCCCCCCCCCCCCACACCAGCCCCCCAACCCCCAACCCCTGCCAGCACCCCCTTCCCCCACCCTATTTTCTCCCCTACCCCCACCCTGAACCAGCCTCCCCCCCCCACACACACACACACACCCACACACACCCACCACCACCACCCCCCTCAACCCCACCCCCCACACCATCCCCCTAATTAGTTGAGAAGAAGGGTTAAAATAGAAAGCTTTAATTCTGACAATTATGGACATTATGTACTCCAAAGAATGTAACAAAAGTTTATAAGTGATTTCTAGTATTATTACATGTTTGGGAATAGATCATTATATTGTTAGTATAATCTATAAATTACTAAAAAATTGAAAGTACCCAAGTCAATGGGGATAAAATCAAGATTGTTTCAGAATTTAGAAAGTAAACTGAAAGTATTTATCTGCCTATTACATATTTAAACATATTTAAGATCACTATTGTATTTAAATTGAATGTGGTCACTATAATGGGGCATGCTCATCTAATAATTTGTTAAAAACAAATGGATATTGAAGACCACTAATGATGAAAAATGGAAGATATTATTCCATTGGAAAATTTTAAAAAATAAAGTTGTAAAAACTATTCCTGAGAAGTTTTCAAAGAAGGATGATCATACATCCTTGGGTAATAAACCCTAATAAGTATAAGACAAGTAATAAATATAAAAGGATCAGTTTCTTATACCATGGAAGAAGGAGTAAAACTTAGATTCATGCAAACAAGCCTTTCTTGTATGTGAAAATAGAGGCAAGAAATAGCATAATGGAAGATTTTTCCAAGGAGAATAAAAATGAACTGGTTTGGTGAAAATAAATCATAATAATTCATGTGGAAATTACAATGTTTACCTAAAGATTTCATGGTAGTATGCCACATATATTTGTGAAATAATAAATAATTATAAATGAAGCACTTATAAAAGATGGTTCCAAAGGAAATGATGAAATTCATTATGAAGAAGTCAAATTTCTTGAGAGGTGTTCAATAAATAAAAACCCTAAAGGTTGTCTAAAACTTTGCAGAACAAGTAATATGGATGTATATAGTACCAAAAATTTCTTAATCAGGTTACTATTATAAGAAAAATCCCTAAAGAAGATAAATATCACATTATGTGATGCGTGTGCCTTGAAGGTTTATGAAAATAATAACATCTCACATAAATAATTTGAAACATTGAATAACTCCATGCTCCAAAAGAAAAAAAACAAATCTGGAATAAAAATGTGCAAGCATTAAGATAGGGTAAACTTGGTTGAGAAAACATTCCCAACCTTGATGTTAACACTAAGGAACAAATAGTAACACCTTATTCTATTTCATATTGTATTTATGTGCTAACCATTAATGGAATTGAAGGTGAATCTAGATCTTAGAGAGAGAACTCAAGAAATTGTACAAGCTATAAAATCTATAATGTTACTTCAAGTAATCCATTTTATTGAATTATCAATATGGTATATCCTAAAATATATCTATATAAGAGATCCACATTGATTAAGATAATTTAGATTTCCTCATTGTGGGGGATAAAGGTAGATAAAACATTAAGAAGCTACTATAACCTATTAAAATCATGTAAATCAGAATTCTAGATGGTGCTCTAAAAAGATTCATTGAAATGGTATGGATTCATATTCTCTCATTCTTGAGTGAGAAAATAAAATCCTAACATTAAGTGGGAGATGTTTATTTTAATAATTGACATTAATGAAGAAGTTTAAAGAATCCTTGAGACTGAGGTTACCTAACTCAGGGATCTTTGTCTTGAGAATCCATGAGAATTTAGGGAATGAACCCCTCATTCTCATAATGAGATACTATAGTAGCAGCGTTGTATCTATTTCAAAGATCCAAAATTCCCAAAAAGTTGAAAATGATCAACCAGATGATAAAAAACATAAACAGAAGGATTTTCCGTACCTGAAAAAACCTTAAGATTTTCCATAACACAAGTGAATAGACAATTATACTACATCCCACATTCTTGAAACTAGAATCACAGTAGCTCATTATCTCATGTTCCTTCTATATTTATATTAGATCACAAATACTATCCAAGATGTCACTATATCACAAAAAATAGTCTTCTTATTCAAACTAAGTATTCAAAGAATCATAAAGAAACACTTAAAACTTGGTCTCTATTTTTATTCTCACTTACCAATTCTTTAAAACTTATTCACTACATTCTCGGGATCAAAGGAAAGCTTCCTCTTATATTTCTTCTTCTCTTTATCTTCTTCGTCTAAACTAGGTAGGTTGTAACTCCTCATCATTGTCTCAACACACTCTTCTTATTACTTTATATAGTATGCAGTGGATCATGATTCTTATTATTCAAAATCCTCAACTCACTCAACCAACTCTTCTACAACACTATTAGTTCCTCTCACTTCACACTTAGCACACACAACACATAAAACCATTTATTTATTTGTTTGTTTTTTATACTATAAAGATATTTTTTACCTCAAGTAGAAAAATATATTTTTAAACCCCTTCCCACTATACTATAATTCAAAACAAATTGGGTATAACTTGGCACACCAAAAAACTATATCTTTTCATGAAACTATTTTAACCCATTTTATTGGTTGTTTGATTTCATTAATGGTTATCTCTACTAGGTTTCCACAAATACCCTTTTATTTTTATCTTTATTCTATTTTTTTCCAATTATGTCTCCCAGTGAAATCAATTATTTCTTCATCTAAAAATACTCTCAATACAATAACTTCATATTAATCTTCTTGGATGTTTTAAAACACAATAAGTTGTGAGGATCTCTTCATTTTGGATTTGATGAAATTTTAATTTTAAAATAATAATTATTTTTATTCATATTCTTCATCACTTCCAGATCATCTCTTCATCCTTCTTCTCAATAATGAATCACTAGTTCTTTTTTGATGTATTGATCATTGGAGTTTAGCATATACACCCTATGAATTCTTCACTTCCAAATTTAAGATACTTATAATATCTCTCATTTCAAGATTTAGTAAATTCCTAGCCTTCCATCTCAACATGTTCTCTTTTTCTCAGTCATTAAGATCAATGACTCACAAAAATATCTCTAATCTCAATAATTTATACTTAATAACTCAAGCATCGACCCAACTTCATCTACATTATTCTATGAGAACTCATTAGGTTTTTTCATTTATCAAGAAGTTCATCCTCATGATCTTCTCATACCCCTTTCATTTTATTTTACTCAAAAAAATCTTGGACCAAGGCTTAACTAAGCATTATGATGTTTTGAACATGATAGAATAACTCAAGCATCATCATAATGAGGATATGAAATTCCTAATAATATTTAGAAAACCCAGGACAAATTTAACCTAGGATTTAACATATTATATATGGAAGAAATAAAAATCTAAATTTAGAGTATTTCCTTTCCTTGAGATCATGAATTAACACCCCATCCTACCATTTAGTTTAAGAATAATGAAAGGAAAACAAGAATTCAAAACCTTGACAATTGAGGAATTTAGGGACTCACTCTCAGTTCACATGAAGAGTATTAAAATAAATAAAACAATGGATTCCCAACCTTAGATCTATTATGTTATGGGATTTTTAGAAACTCAATGATGAATTTAGATAAGAATAAAAGGTAGGTTCAATGGGAGATGGAGAGCGATGAAGGATAGCCTCTCAAGGGTGTTACAAAATGAGAATCATAATAAAATCCCAATAAAGGGTGTTTTAGGGGTTAATTATCTAATGTAAAATTTATTTTTTAACCCCTATTTAAAAAAACTCATCTGTGTCTTACTAGGTAACTAGTATAAGAAACTAGGTATATAGTGGTTACACCAGTAGTTACTGATGTTTATACCTGACATCGCTAAATACTTGGTACCAAACTACTAGGTATTTATTTCTACACCTACACCAAACACCATACCTTTTTAATACCAAATTACTTTTACCCTTCTTAGATCCTTCTTAAACCCCCTAAACTTCCATGTTTATCCATTTTAATAATATCACACTTAAAATTAATGGAATTAATAACTCATAATGATGAGATTACTTATAAATTTCCCATCACTAGGCTTCCTATCACCAAGAATCATTAATGAGATTCCTGAGTGAAAAAACTTTGTGCATTGATAAATAATTAAAAATACGTGTTTATAAGTTTCATTATGAAGTTATACAAACAATCGTTATTCTTTAAATATCAATATGATCATACCTTATAATACCTTGTCACATTAGTTGATGATACCAACTGATAATTCCATATAGGAACCACTAGCTTCCAACTCAAAATTATCAAACTGAATAACATGAGTAGGATCAAGTATACATCTCCTCAGCTTTAAAATATCAAACACATTCATCATAGCATTGAAATAAGGAGAAAAATACAATATTTAAGTTGTTTCTAAAATACGATCTAAGATCTCAAAGGGTTTAAAGAACCTAGAAGTTAATATACCTTTATTTCCCATCCATTAATGTCCCAATCAAAGAGATATCTATAGAAACACATCATGATACAGATGTTACTATGTGTGAGGACAGGTCAATGGGGTGGAATATAAATCTGTGATGAACTGAAGTTGGTCAGAATTGTGTTAGGGTTTTTCAAGGATGGATTGGTCAGTGCGCTAAAGGAGGAGGTCTGGAGGCCTCCTAGGAGAAGCTTCGGTGGGGAGGTGGAGTGGCCATGTTGGATGGCAGCATCAAGGGAGGAGGGTCGCGGATAGGAGAGCTCGTAGAGGGGTGGCCGCATTGGGAGGTAGCATCAGGGGAGGATGGACACCGAGAGGAGATATCGTGATGGTGGAGGAGGGATGTATAGAGGATAGGTCACGAGGGTAATGAGAGGAGAGCTGTTGAGAGGAGAGGTCGCGGGGGTGGAGGACAGTCGCAGCGAGGAGATTTCACAAGGGTAATGGGGAGGGGATTGGGGAGAAGAATAGAGTCTCGTGAAGAAATGAAGCTACTTCCATGGAATTGTGGCTTCAAATAACCATATATCCATAATTATAATTCAAGTGTGGCTATAAATTATGTTATATCCACAGGTCTATAAAACTGTGGCTATAGATCTGTGGTTATATATCATTTTTCTAGTAGTGTATATGCAAAACTTAGTAAGTGTGATTTTTGGCTGTATAAAATTTATTTCCATGGGCATATTGTTTCTAAATATGGAATAACTATTGACCCTATTAAAAAGGTTGTTGAATAATGGCCAAGACCCACAAATATCACAGATATCTATAGTTTTCTTGGATCACCAGGTTACTACCAGTGGTTTTTTGAAAACTTTGCTCAGTTGTCTACCCCACTGACTAAGTTAACTCAAAAAGGGTTAAATTTATATGGAAAAAATAATGTGACAATTTTTTTCAAGAACTAAAAATAATATTGGTGAATACTCTAGTTTTGGACCTACCTTCAAAAAATAGAGAATTTTTCAACTACAGTTATAATTCTTTGAAAGGACTTGGTTGTGTCATAATGTAGAATTATTAGGTAATTGCTTATGTTTCATGCCAGTTGAAACCTCATGAGTTAAATTACCCTACACGTGATCTTTAATTAGATACTATGTTTTTTTATTTAAAAAAATTGAGGTGTCATTTATATGGAGTAAAGTGTGAAATATATACTGATCACAAAAGTTTGAAGTATATATTCTCTCAGAAAGAATTGAACATGAGACAAATAAGATGGTTGGAACTGATCAAGGATTATGATTTCACAATTCATTACCATCTTGGAAAAGAAAACAAAGTGGTTGGCGCTTTCAATTGAAAAAATAATGCTACATTAAGCAAGTTACATTTGGAATGTGACCCTTTGGTTAATGATTTGATAAATTTTATCCTAGAAGTTGTGGATGCAGGGACATCCTCTATTTTTTTCAGGATTTAGTACAGTCAAATTTTTTAGAAATAATTATGAAAGTTCCGAAGGAGGGTCATGATCTATTTGAAAAGGTATAATATATTTAGAAGGGTAATTTTCCTAATTTTAATATTCGTGAAGAAATTTTTTCACGATTTGGAAAAATATTATGTGTTCCTTATGCTTCCTAGTTGAAGAAAGGGTTATTTAGTGAATCTCATAGTTCTCTTTTTTTCTGTTCATCTGGGTATCACTAAGATTTATAGAGACCTTCAGGAGTATTACTGGTGGAATGGATTGAAATGATATATTTATGACTTACCATAAAGTGTTTTACTTATCAGTAGGTTTAAACAGAATGAAAATTACTGAAAGGAATGTTTCAAACTTTTCTAGTTCTCGATTGAAAATAGGAAAATATATCAATGGATTTTTTTATGGGATTATTGAGGAATCCATGGGTAACAATTTGATTTGTGTTATTATTGATCGGTTAAATAATCTTCACATTTCCTTTCCATGTGAGACACAATATATTTAGATCAGATTTCATGACTATATCTAAATGAGATATTCATGTTACATGGAGTGCCTCCATTGTACCATATCATGCTCCCAAGTTTACATCTAATTTTTGGAAAGGACTTCATAAATCTTTGGGTACTTAATTAAATTTCAATACAACTTTTCAACCTCAAACTGATGGTCAATCTAAGATGACGATTCAGACCATAGAAGATATGATTCTTTCTTGTTCAACGGATTACAAGAGAAGTTGATATCAATATCTTTCTTTGGTTGAGTTTTCTTATAATAATAGTTTTCATTCTAGTATACAAATGGCACCATTTGAGGCATTATATGGAAACCATTGTCAACACTAAATTTTTTGAGATGAACTAGGAGAAATGAGGTTGATGGGACTAGATTTATTAGAGTAAATTTCTAAGAAGGTGTAGTTGATTTATCAACATATGATGATGACTCAAAGAAGACAGAAAATTTATGTGGATAACTGAAGGAAAGATATTTATTTCGATGTAGGTGATCATGTATTTCTCAATGTTTCTCCATGGAATAGTGTTATGAGTTTTGGTAATAAATAGAATCTAAGTCCATGGTTTATAAGACCATATGAAATATTTGATAAAGTTGTATTAGTTTCCTACCAGGTGGATTTGCCTCCAAGTTTATCACAGGTACAAAACGTATTTCATGTTTCGATCTTAATAAAATATGTGCCAGATTTATCTCATATTTTGAGCCCTGAATTAGATCAGTTGGAAGATAATATTTCTTATGAGGAACATCCATTTAAGATTATTGACCATATATAGAAATTTTTTTTGAATAAGGTGATTCACCATGTTAAGGTTTTATGGAAAACCTATATGGTTGAAGAGGCAATATGGGAATCTAAAAATGCTATGAGGGGAAGATATCCTCACTTGTTTAATAAGTGAATAAAATTATGAGGATTAAATTTAAAAAATGGGGAAGAATGTAAAAACCTAGGTAAGGGTATAAAAAATCACTTTCATGTTTATTAATATAGTTATATTCATTATAAAAAAATTAAGTAATTTTCAAATCAAAAAAGAAATAGTTTTAATTAAATACTTTTATAATAAGATTTTAGTTAAAAGTTTAATTTCTAAATTTTAGAATTTGAATTAGAAAAAATGAATTTTATTTTTTAAATGATCATATCAAAATTTAATTTGGGTGGATTTTTTGGATTTTTCAAAAAATATTGATTTTTTAGTGAATAGTGAAAAATAGCGATTTTTGTAAAAAAAAACCTTTTCTTTTCAATATATTAATATATTTAAAAGTATTGGTATGTTTTGAATATGATTTAAATTAACATAAGTATAATTTATTTATATTTAACCTACTTAATTAAGTTTTAATCAAGTTTATATTGGATTTCAGTATAAGTTTGTTTTTGGGTTTAAAAATGGGATTTTTCTAAAAACTGTTTTAAAATGCATAATGTTTATCCATTTTAATTAATTAAAATAATCACTAATGTTGAATGTTTTAAATGAAATTTATAGATTATATATCAATAAATATTAATTTATATTCATAAAATGATTATTATAAATCATAGAGTTAATATAAAATCATCATTTTCTTGAAAAATACACTTCTTGAAAACCCATTTTTCATCATGTCTGTGGGTTTTATTTTAAATTTAATTTTTAAAAATATGTGAATTTAATTTTTTTTAAATGAATTAAATACTTTTAATTTTAATTATTTATATTATCTAACAATTTCAACTTAATTTTTGACCAAAATTAATAGTGAAAATAGTAAAAATTAATTGTCGCGGTTAAGGAAAAAATGGGTTTATTGAGGGTTAAACTAAAATGATAAGGGTTAAAATGACCTAAAAACTTATCTAAAATATATTTTACGGACATATTTAGATATTATAATGTATAATTATATATAATAATCAATTTTGGACCCTTTTTCATGTGAAAAATGTGGATACGTCTTTTTCTTTTCAAAAATTACAAGTGTGTCACTCACCTCACTTATAAAAGGACAACCCCACTCTTTTCTTATTCGCACCTTAAACCCATTTTTATCAACCAATACCTACCCAAATCACTTCCCAACTTCAATACCCTCATCTTATAATCCTTTTTTTGCTCATAAATCTATTCTAGGAATACTTTAGGTGTAATCCTAAGGAGGTTGTCTGAGAAGAGGTAAAATTTCTAACTATTCTTTTTTGTTTTATTTATTCTTACACCTCATTAAAATATTATTAATTTATGATTATACAAGAAAAAATTATATCACATTTAATTAGATGTTATTATGTTTATTTAATAACCTATATGCATCTCCTTTTCTCTCAAATGGGAAACAATAATGTTGCTCGTGTGTACGGCGGACTACCACCTTGCAAACCGATATGACACATTTTCCATCAACGCCTCTCACGGTTGGATGTGATGATGTATATAAAGTATATATATGATATTCATAACATAATTATACCTATAGAATCATTATATCATATATTACTTTTTTTTAATTTCCATTCTGCAGGGGGTACGATAACGTCGCTTGTGTGTACGGTAGATTATCGCATCGTGAAGTGATGTGATTCGTTTTTCAATAACGCTTTACATAGAAGGTAATAAGGATAAATTTAATGAATATATTATATATAAATTAAATAATTATGATATTAATGACATATTTATCATTATAAAAATATAATATATCATTTTCTTTCTTACCTTGTCACTCGCTGAAAAATGATAATGTCGTTTGTGTACGTGTGGACTACCACCTTCATGAAGCGATGGGACTATATTTTCATCACCACACCACCAGGATGATATATATAAGTATATTTAAAGAAATAATTTTTCATATATAACATTATGATCATTCTGTAAATAAAAATAATTACTTACCTCTTTTCCATAATGATCGTTGAAAAATAAAAGTGTTACTCATGCATGTGTATGGTCTACCGTCTCCATGATCGTAACGTACTTCATTTCTCAAAACCATATTTAATGATTGGTCTTGAAAGTATAACTAAAATATAAATATTATAATTATATCATGATTATTATTCTAAATATATTTAAATAATGACCTCTTTGGCCATAGTCAACCTACCAAATTCATTTTTTAACACATAATCCAAATATTATCGAAGCATCCAACGTAAACTTAATTGATTAAGTAATAATATATAAAAAGATAATAAGTGAAATAAAATGAATAATAAACTTGAAAATTTTTATTAAGAAATTAAATAATTAACATAAATTTATTATTCAAGATGATAAATAATGCACGTGATGAGTCAGAATTAAGGTTAAGGTCTTCATCTCAATTTTCTTTCATTGAGTCATATTTGATGTTATGCACCTATATAATTTTATGAGGTGTATATATAGACCCTTTTACATGTTATATCATGAATTTTTTTATTCTCATGATATCTAAAGTTTTCTTTAAATTTATCCTTTCATGGGGCTTATGATTCAAATGTTGTTAAAGTGGCAAAGAATTTTCTTTTAAAAAATCCTCTTTTAAATTTTTCCTTCCAACTATTTATCTTCCATGTCCATATTTTTAAAATGATTTTATGAAAGTTTTTATATAGACATAAAATATTTATAAAGAACATTTCATGTCTCTTTTTACTTTATTTCAAAGGTTTTCAAAAGGAATATTTTTCCATGTTTTATATAGAACATTTTGAGAAATGATAAAATGAATGTCATATTATTAACTTATATGGAGACATCAAATTTTCCCACCATTGTGGCTATTATTTTATTACTAGATTACTTTTCAACCTTTCATGTTTTCTTTAATAAAAACCCATATTTCCATTTTTCTAGGTATTTTGGTATTGAAAAAGGGTTTTTAAAATAAAGGGTATTTTAATATCCAAAAGGGTTTTCATATGGGTTTTAAAGTGTTTTTAATAGGGATTTATAATTAAAAGTTTCAATATTAAAATGTTTTATTCATGATATAGTTCTTGAATATTATATATGATGGTTGCACCCAGATAACACTGGGTGAGCCTGATATAGCTTATTCGATGGGTGTGCCTAGATAGTGCTCTAGTGCATTGGGTATTGATTATGTTCTCGAGAGAATTATATTAGAAGTTGATCGTGTGGTTATTCTAATTTGTAAGGGTTTTTTAAGAGTTATGTAAAGGTTATATGAGATAATGTCTCAAGGGACCTGCATGACTTTTCTATGCTTGCTAATGAGTTTTCATGGAATACATTTGTTTTCAAAAGGTATGATAAATAATATTTTTAAAATAATGATAATTCACTTTTTGAGTAAAATATTATGTTTTTTAAGAAAAAAAATTCATGGGTTTTCATGTTTTTCACTAGACTAACAGTTTTCTTCTTTTTATGTCCATTTTTGAGATTTTTTTGCTCATCCCAGATTTTTAAAATATTTTTTCAGAGGTTTTTAGGATTGGTAAGGGAAATGAAAAGGTCATGTTAAAAGTCGTGAGGATTTTTCATAAAAAGAAATCATGTTTTGTTTTAAAAGTTTTATATACTGGGGAAAATGGATACTCATCAGAAGTATCTACTTTATATTATATAGTTTTGTTATGTATGAGTTATGACCTAATTCTTTAAAACTATAAACCTAAAAAGTTCCTCAAATGTAAGAGAATGAATTATTGACTTAAAACTCAAGATTATATAATGTTTAAGGTCAGGTCCTTATATACACATACATAGCATACAAATACATACACATACACATGCACACACATAAAAATACATGCATACACACACACACACATACATACATACAAATACACATGCATACACATACACATACACATGCATACATACACATGACCATGTATACACATGCATACACAACATGCACATATATACACATACACATACATACACATACATTCACATACATACTTATATATACATGTTCACACATGCACATACACATACACATATACACATACATATATGCACATACACATGCATAATAAACTGGTTGGGGTCATGTCCCCTTTATTACATGCACACACACACACACATGCATATAGACATACACATCTATATACAGACATTCATACATACACATATACATACATACATACATACATACACACATACATATAAACATACATTTTTTATATATATAAATATACTGACATCCCATTTTTTCACTATTTTTTTCTTTTATCGCACCATGAGTTTTTAAGGTCATATTACACAAAATTTGCATCACAACACCAACAATTATATCAATATATATTTTTATAATTATTTAAATATATTGATATAAATATACTTAAAAATATATATGCTCATTTATATAATTATTTAAATAAAATTTTATTATATTATATTTACATATACATGATATGGTTCCTCATTCACCTGGATCTCCTTTATGCTCTCAACATCATCTTCTTCCCTCCTAGGGTTTTCGAGGCCCTCCTCACGACGATGGGTCTCCCCCTTTTCTCTTGCTTCTGCAAATTTCCTCCTTTCATCTTCTCTAGGTTTTTCTTCACTCTGGTGCTCACTATCATGGATTATCTTCATCCTCTCTTTCAGTCCATCCCACCATGCTTGAACCCATTCTTGGTCAGGAATAATGGTGATCAGGACCACTTGGGATGTGTTGGTGGAAGCTCACACTGGTGAACCTTCTAACCCCTTAGTCCCAGATTCTTCCCTTTTGGTTTTTTTTTGCTCAGGCTCTCTAGAGTGGTCTTGATTCCTCCTCTTTCATCCCTACTCATCCAACCTGGTATAATACACATGAACCCATCTTGTTTGGGTATATTGGTTTTTTAGTTTGGTTTGGTATTGTGGTGGTTGGATAAGTTGAAATGTGGTATTCTTCATGAGGTGGTTTCTCCCCTTGGACTACTTTAGAAATTTTGATTTGACTCCTATTGTTTTGTGTTTTATATTTTTGTTTCTTCTTTGATGTTGTTAATCGAACCCAGATCCTATTACTGACTTTTTTGATTGATGGATTTTCGATGGTTTTTTGGTTCATTCCGTTCATGTTTTTAATTGACTGGTTGGATGGCTTTGTTCGGTGTTTCTTCCATGATGATGATGATGGATTCCTGGCATAATTCACGTAGTGGTGGCTCTGAAGCCAGGGTTTGATGGTCATGGAGACGGCCATAGATCGTTGTCAAGGCCTAAGTCCACTCCATACTCTACTCTTGCTCTTGAATTCGACCACACTTATCCCAATCATACTTGTGAGATAGTTTTTCAAGGTGTTTTGGTATGTGAGTTCGAGTGGTCGATGGTGTTTTAGGATGCATCTCTTGTGGTGGATTTATCTCTGTCTTTGGGTTCCTGTTGGGCTTGTTCTTCATGTGGTTGTGGAGTGACTTCAACTTTGTGGTTCTGATGGTCTATGGTGTCCTGTTATGGTGTTTTTACGGTGGTGATGATGGACTCTAGTGGATAGTTATCTCTGACGAACTGGTGTGGTGTGGATGATTGGTACACTTTGTGTCAGGGTACACGACCCAAGGCAATACGTGGCCTGAGGCAGCGATGATGAATCAGTTTGAATTTTGGTGTTTTAAATTTGTTTTTGTGGGGGTATGCTTGACTCAATATGGTGGTGTGAATGTTGACTTAAGGTTCCCACTTAACCAAAAGAGGCTTTTCAAAAATATAAAAAAAATATTGAGGATATTTACATATACATTTTTTAATCATATATTTTATAATGAAATCATATATATAAATAGATGTAAACACACACACACACACACATAATTATAAATATATATTTAAATTATAATTTATATAATATGAATATAAATATATAAATTTAACTATGAACTAGGTTTAATGTATTTATATATTTATATACTTAGTTCATATCAGTAAATTTTATAATATATATATATATGTAATTATAATTTTATATATAATTATAAATAAGTGTAAAAGAATAATTAAATGTATGAATGATTAAAAAATATATAAATTGTATGTAAGTATGTATTGTTATATAAATCATATTTAAGGATATATAAATATGTATATATAAAATATATATGCAATGTAACATTAATCATCGCTAAAATAGTATTGATAAAAGACACAATTTTATCAACACTGAAAAATGTGAACTTGTATCGATGATTTTTTAGGGATGATAAATATTAACACTATATTTATGTGAATATGTAGTAGTGTGAATAAATTCAAACTTAAATTTTATCCAATTGTAATTGGATTTTTTTAACAGTTTGGGTTTGAAGCCCCTTTATTAAAGAAGAAAAACATATCAAAGAATGATGAGGTCAAAACACAAATACAAGCACAATAGCCATGCCAAAAACAACAAAAAAAGCTATAGAAAAGAAATCAAAGGCCAAGACTTTCCTTGATTTCATCCTAAGATCAAAGGCTCATGTTGTTTCAAGCTCCCCTATCAACTCGTCCATTCCCATGAGAATGAATATGAGGATGCCAACCTCTTCTCCATGTCCTGGTCAGCTTCCATGAACTACCTTCATCATCAACTATCTCATCATCCAAGATATTTCTCTCATTTATTTCTTTAGGTACATCCTCTCTTTTTTCCCATAATCCTCACTATTATCATAGGCGGGTAGATCAAAATAGTTGTGTATAAGTATATGACTACTTATCATAAGTGATGGACATTTACTTACATTTCTAGTTTGACCATCAGCATTTATAGTGCATTCATGTTTCCCACTCAGATTTGAGAGTGACATGGTAGAAACAAGACCATTCTTCTTTCAATAATTAGAAGAGAATAAATACAAACCTTTGTCCATTGGGTTTCTAGAATCTACATGCTCATATTCCACTGTAGAATGCTGAGAAGACCCGCAACTCTTTCATAATAAATAGATTTCGAATTCTCAATCTCCAAGTATTCAGGATTGTTCTTCTTTACTTTATAGTGTGTTTCCCCTCTAAACCTTTTAGAAGGATTCTCTAATTGAGGTATAACACTCTCAGAAATAAAATAATTGCAAACTAAACTAGATTTATTTAGAATTTTAGCCTCAAAATCCTTTCTAATTGAATCAATAGGGACTATAGAGGAGGTGGAAACATGCTTCACACTCCTGGGAATAATTTCTTGGCCATATTTCTCAGAACAAACAATAACACCTTTATAATTTAGAAGGTTAAAATCCTTATCAAGATTAATCTTGGATCCTATCACCTTCTTCCTCCTCATAGATTTATCATTCTTCACAATGTTATCATCTCCCAAAGGTAAATATCCCCTCATAGATTTATATCAGCGTCCACCTTATTTTTTCCCTTGTGGTGCCTAGAAGTGACCATCTTTTACTCCAACATCAATTGATGATCAACCTTCCTTTGAACAACATATTCAAATTCAGAAATCCCATATACCTAAATATCAGTGTTATCGATGTCTGTAACCATAGGAAGAGGTTCCACTGCATCCTCAGCTTCATCAACCCATGATACATTAGCCTTACCTATCAACATGCCAAGGTATGTTTGTTGATTTTCTATCTGAGTCAATTCATAAGTCATCCCCTTGGAAATCTAATTTTGATCCAGTATATCAATGGAAATATCATCATCCTGATCATCACCAAGGCCACTAGTATCAGCCTGCTTCTTCCTGGAATCATTACCTCTAACAGAATCAGGTTCTTGAGAAGGGAGAACCCCAATAGGATCAATCTTCTGAGAAATTGGATCTTGTGTACCCCCATAGGAGGATCTAGATTTCTGAGAGGCTTCACCTTGCTTGGCTTTTCTTCTACAATACTTCTTTATAAACTACTAGAAAAGGGGGCTTTGGAGCCCCCCCTGACATGGATGGCCGCCATTGGTGGTCGTTATTGATACCCAATAATGGCTGCCAATAGAGGTCGCTAAGCTTAAAAAAACCCTCATCCCCCCTCCCCCCCCTGTCCCCTCGCGCTTGAAGCCCCCTCACGCCACCAGAACCCTACCCCGTAGTGTCGACCGTTGCCTCCCTCATGCCGACCATCACCAACCTCACTCCTATCCTCCCTTGTCGCATCGTCGACGTCGTCTGCCACCCCCCCCCCCTCGTGCACCCCCTCACGCCACTGGAACTGTACCCCGCAGTGCCGAACACCGCCACCCTCAGGCCTACCGCCACTGCCCTCGCGCTCGTCCTCCTTTTCTGCACTGCCAACGTCGTCCGCCTCTACCCTAGCCTCCCCCACCCTCATGGTCGAACCCCCCTCGCACCCAAACCATACCTGCATCGCTTGTTCTCCCTCACCGCACTGTCGCTGCCCGTCACCGGTCACTGCCAACACCGCGTGACCGCCTCCGTCCCCCCCCCCTCACGGTCAAACCCCCCTTGCCCCTAAACCCTACCCACAACTTCTTTTCTCCCTCTCCACAATGCCTCTGCCCGCCACCGGTCACCGTCGATGCCGCGTGACCGCCTCCGGCTCCCCGTTGTCGCCCATCCCCTCCCTCGCCACACTGCCTTAGACTCCGGATCCCCTCCGCTGTCCCTCCTCTCTCCCGCAGCACCACCTTTGGCTCCCTTCCCTTCCAGATTTGTAGCGCTATTAGGTATGCCCTAATTTCCGTTTAAGAGTTTTGATTTTGGGCATTTTACAGCACAAAGTTGGCATGCATGAAGATTATATGAATATCGTGTGTGAATAAGAATTGTGGAAATTTAAGTTCATGTGTATACTGGCTTGTGTGCATGAAGAATTATGAAACAATGTGTGTTAATAGTGTTTGTATAAGAATACATCACACTTTACTTGTGGTTGGAAGTTACATATAATGTACAATCCATGTATATATTGACTAGATTAATATTAAGTTGTTTTTTTATTTGATTTATAGCATTCTTGAGTCTGTGTGTGTATCCCATGAGAAAATGTTTAAGGCTTGACCACATTTTTGTAAATGTTTATTATACAGATATTATTATGGATAAGATTTGGATTGATCTTCCAAATCGAATGTCTAGAGAATATTTCAAAGGGATTATGCAGTTCGTTGAGTTCACTGGAGGATTTAAAAGTGACTATATTAGTTGTCCGTGTAGAAAATGTGAAAATAGATATCAATTCACACGAGATACCGTGAGAGAGCACCTATTCTTGAACAGGTTTCTGAAAAATTGTAAGAGTTGGACTCGTCATGGGGAAGAATATATTCGTTGTCAAAATACAGATACAGTTTAGATGAATGTTGATGTGAGGATGAATGATCCAATGCATGAAATGCTTACTGAAATGGTACGTGGGTTGGCTCCTGAAGGCATTGACATTTAGAACGTTGAGGCCGGTGAGATAAATTTGTGCTCTGGTGTAGATCGTGATTCGAGAAGGTTTTATGAAGTTCTTGATGATGCGAAAACGGAATTATATCCTAGATGTACTGCTTACATTAAATTTGTGTTTATCGTAGAGTTGTTTCATTTGAAGACTTTGAATCAGTGGTCAGACACATCATTCGACATGCTATTGGAGTTATTGGAAAAGGTTCTTCCTGTCAACGCTAAGATTCTTGAGTCATATTACCATGCTCGTAAGTTGACAGAGAACTTAGGTTTTACATATGAGACAATAGATGCATGTGCAAACAATTGTATGTTGTTTAGAAATGAAACTGTGCATTTGGATATTTGTACGATCTGTGGTACTTCTAGGTGGAAAGAGAACATGAGAAATCATACTCATCAAATTCAGACTGTGAAATAGGGAAAACCAATTATCATAAAGAAAATGTGTTACTTTCCCCTAAATTCGAGGTTGAAAAGATTTTTTATGTCATCTAAAGTTTCTAATTTAATGAGATGGCATGCAGAAAGGAATCAGGAAAGTGATATGTTAACCCACTCGGTAGACTCTTGTGCATGGAAGGATTTCGATAAGAGACACCCCAACTTTGCTAAAGATGTTCATAATGTCTGATTGGGGTTGGCAGCAGATGGTTTGAATCCATTCAAGTCTATGGTTGGTGAAACTCATAGCACATGGCACGTGGTGTTGGTTCTGTATAATCTTCCTCAATGGCTTTGTATGAAGCAACAATTTATATTACTTTCCACTCTTATTGATGGGCTGAGAATTCTAGGGGATAAGATTGATGTTTACCTTCAGCCATTTATTGATGAGTTGAATGAATTTTGGGGCGATGGTGTGATGACTTATGAATGTGAAACGAATGAAATGTTCAAATTGCAGGCAACATTATTGTGGAAAATCAATGATTTCCCAGCTTATGAAAATTTATCAGGCTAGAGTACGAAAGGGGAATTTACATGCCCTTATTGCAATAAAAGTAAAAAAAACTGTATGGCTTAAACATTCCAAAAAATGGGCATACATGGGTCATAGACATTTTATCCCCCCTCAGCACAGGTTTAGAAAGGACATAGTGGCATTTGATGGTTCTAGAGAGTTCAGCTCAGCACCAAAGATCATTACAGGAATCGAAATGTTATCCTAGATTAAGGAATAAAACATCTGCATGGTATATGAATTTTAGGATTTAGTGGCCAATACATTATATAATATTCGTGGTGTAGGTAAACAACGCAATCACAATTGGAAAAAGAAAATTATTTTTTACAATCTCCTCTATTGGAAAACTAACATGCTAAGGCACAATTTGGATGTCATGCACATTGAAAAAATGTTTGTGATAATATATTTTTGGACCATTTTAGGTGTCAGTGGAAAATCAAAGGACCATGTTAATGCATGTCGTGATTTGGAAGAAATGGGTTTAAGGAAATAGTTGCATTTACAATTAGTTGAGGGAAACAAGGAATATATGCATGTTGCACAGTATATGATGACTATAAAGGAGAAAGAGACATTTATTTCCATTTTGAAGATACTCAAGGTGCCTGATGGTTACTATTATAATATTTCAAAGTGTGTGAATTTGAAGAGAAAGACATTGCAAGGGTTGAAAATTCATGACAATCATATACTACTTCAGCAGTTGATTCCAATTGCAATTTTTGATTGTTTATCCCCCAATGTTGTTCAACCGTTTATTGAGATGAGTAATTTTTTTAGAGAGCTTTGTTTAAGAAATCAACGAATGAGTTATTTAAAAAGTTTGCAGGACTGAATTGTACTTACACTTTGTCACTTTGAAAAACTATTTCCCCCCTAATTTTTTGATGTTATGGTTCACTTGACAGTGCACCTAACTGATGAAGTAATGGCTGCTGGTCTAGTGCAATTCAAGTGGATGTATCCTATTGAGCGGTATCTGAATACATTGAAACGATTCGTACGCAATAGAGCTCGTTCGGAGGCATCAATAGCCAATGGTTATTTGATGGATGAGTGTACTAATTTTTGTGCAGAATATCTTATGGATGTTGAAACAAAATTAGATAATCCCTCTCGGATTCATGATGGTCCAGATGGAGAAGTAACCACATTTGATATGGACAACATCGAGTGGATACAAGCGCATCGATACATCTTGTTCAATACTCCATCAGTAGACCCGTTAATGCAGTAACTGTCTTATCAATTTTATTATTTAACTTTTACATGTTTTGTTTGCATAAATTTTTCATTTAAACATCGAGATTGTTCATTTGTAGGAATCACATTAATGAGCTCAAAGAAGAGATGTATCGTGCGACGGATTATCAAATTCAACAATCCCATTATGCTTCATTTCATGATTGGTTTAAGAATTTTTTACGTATAAATTGATTTTAATTTTGAGTGAAGTATTATAATAATTTCTTTCTACAGAAATCATTATTGAATTCTATGAATTATGTAGGTTCATAAGATGAGGAAGTTAGGTGACCCCATGCTAACTAAAGAATTTATCCAATTAGATGAGGGTCTATCTATAACAGCTCGTCCTTATAAAGCTATAGATACTAATGGATTTCAATTTCGCATTAAAGATTTTAACGACCAATGATCAAAAAAAAACAGTGGCGTCATTTGTCCATTCGTCAATTATGGTTATTACTATGGTCAATTGACAGATATCATTGAAGTTTTATACGCACATGGGTTGAAGTACATATTGTTAAAGTGTAATTGGGTTGATCCAGTGTGTAGAAGTAAAGTCAATCAATATCAGTTTAAAATGGTGAATTTTAACTATATGTTATACAGAAATGAACGAGTTGATAATGAACCTTTCATTTTGACATCACAAGCAGAACAAGTATTCTTTGTTAGTTTGCCTTCGGATCCTAGTTGGCAAGTTGTTGTGAAAATGTCCCGATGAGGAGTGTTTCTGTTTGAATAAGATGAACCCAAGACTGATCCTTTTTTTGCCCAACAGCTTGATCAACATACTTTAGTTCAACGTGAAGAATATATTTATTGGGTCAGAGCAGCTGTTGAAGGAGAAATGGTCTATTTTTAAGTTTAATAAAAGGTGTATAATTGTTTTCCCGCCAAACCCCGAACACCCCGCCCCCACCTCAGACACCCCCCCCCCAACCCAAACAGCCCCCCACCCCTCGGACAGCCCCCCCCCCCACCCCCCGGACACCCCCCCACCCCGGATAGCCCCCCCACCCCGGAAATCCCCATCTCACCCACCCCGTACAACTCCCCCCCCCCCCACCCTGAATAGCTCCCCCCACCGCAGACACCCCCCACTGCGGACAGCCCCCCCCCCCCACCACGGACATC
The DNA here is from genome assembly GCA_963277665.1 of Viscum album. NCBI lineage: Eukaryota > Viridiplantae > Streptophyta > Magnoliopsida > Santalales > Viscaceae > Viscum > Viscum album. The sequence goes on along the minus strand of OY728160.1, from coordinate 456,728,130 downwards.
CCCCCCACCACCCCGGACAGCCCCCCCTGGACACCCCCCCCCCCACCACCCTGGACAGCCCCCCCCCCCCACCCCCAAACACCCCCCCCCCCCCCCGGACAGCCCCCCCCCCCCCACCCCCAGACAGCCCACCCTCACCCCGGAAAACCCCCTCTCACCCACCCCGGACAGCTCCACCCCACACCCCGGACAGCCCCACCCCACCCCCCGGACAGCCCCCCCACCCCACCCCACCCCCGAACAGCCCCCCTCACCCCGTACATCCCCCGCTCACCCATGACAGCCCCCCACCCCCACCCCCCAGCCCCCCCCCCCCCATCACCCCGGACAACCCCCCCATCACCCCGAACTGCCCCCCCCCCCCCACCCCGAACAGCCCTTCCCCCCTCACCCCGGACAGCCCCACCCCACCCCCTGAACAGCCCCCCACCCCACCCCGGACAACCCCACAACACCCCCCCTCTAAATACAAAGCCTTTTTTTACATACTTTTATTTCTGTTTTGTTAATTTTTTGATTTTTTAAAATCCATTTACAACTAATTATTCAATCCCTTATTATTTGATTGACTACTATACAAGTTTTATTTTTTAAAAAACAATCCAATTTATCTTTTTGAAATTATGGATGGTCCCCTTATTAATGTTTTGTACGATCGCAGGCATGTTAGGGGAATAGGCAGCAGATCCACATCATCCATTTGAGCTATCTACGTCTCAGGGTCGAGGTATGTTTGAATGTAATTGTTTCTGATTTTTTATGTAATTTATAAATATATATATATATATATATTCACATCTGTCAAATTATGTATAAAATTGTTTTAAACAGGATCGGACTCGACTGCTTCTTCCTCTCACAAGAGAGGCCCTGGTCATGGGATTTTTTCATGGAATTCCGACACGGTTTATGATGTTTCATTTGACGACAGATTTCATCCTGTGGGACTGACTGCCCCTGCATTTATTCGTCATCTTGGTCATATCATACACCACCCACATTGATTTCCATTGTGTAGAGACCCGAAGCTTAACGTACATGGACATTAAATTACTTTTGCGGAATACTTAGTACATTACAAAAACACACACACAAGGACCGTAATAGTTTAGTGTCTTTGGAAACTCGGAATATAATCTTCTAATCGTGGTGAAAGATCTTCAACATCTCCCATAAAGATCTTCCCTTTTTTTCTTACCTAAAACCTTTCTTTATATCCTGGGGAATAGAAAATATAAAAGGGTGAGCTCAAATTCCCAGTAAGGGTAAACAAAATAAATATCAATCACATCATATTCATAAGAACATATCTTTTGGAAATCTTAACCTGCAAAAGAGATCATAATTTCATAACATGGGATAAATCATAGTAGTGAAATGTAATCCCAATAATCATAACTTAAAACATGAAACTTTGTGGCATACACACATAATCATAGAGAATCATTTTTTGTTAGTCAAGACTCATTTCCAAGACTATCTTAGTGGACAAAGTCCATTTCTGAACCGAGTTCATTCCTCGTTTCAGTCCTGTTTCACTGAACCGGTATAACCTACCATTCCAGACATGTCTATCTCATGAGATATAAAATATTTACCCAATGCATTGGAGGGAGATATAGGTCCCACCCATCTCATAATGATACCATTCTTATGTGTGCCACAAAATCATAAATCATACATCATTGCATAACCCATGTAATAAAAATGGGAATCTTAAACATCGTGACATCATAAAACAATTCATATAAGATAAAGTAATTCATAAAAATATAATTCCATCATAACATAATCAAATCAATTTAATAATAGGGATAAAAATAGAACCCTTTATTATCTTAGATGGAAAATAATTTTGATAAAACACTTGAACTCCATTCTTGAGGAAAATATCCTTTCTACTTCAAAAACATTTTCCTTTCTTAACATGTCATACAATTTCAAACTAAAAGAAGTTGATTAAAAATAAACTTGAAAACTTGTAGAGTAATATTCTTGGAAATAATGTTTTAAAAATCCATTCATTCCGTATAAGTTAAAAAAACATTCTTCTAGTACTTTTTTCAGAAAAGTCAAAAAAGTACCTCATGCGAAAAATGACAAAAGATTCCTTTCATATCTTTTACTAAAAACTCACCGAAGGGTAAAATAGGATTTAAACAATTTTAGGTGAATGGAAATAATATTACATATTGAGGAAACATGGATGTGGATGATAAAATACACCCCAGTAAATGCCAAAGTATAAACAATCTCGGATAAAAATGAGATTGTGATATTTCCCTTACCTTATGTCCGATATGCTTTGTACGTATCCGAACCTCCTTTATAATGATTTAAATAATGTAATTAACTTATTATAGAATTATATTCATTGTTGTTATATCATATATGGTTCACTTATGACTTTATATTACCCGTTCTTTTGTAAATTCCATGTTAAAGAAGCGTTTTGGGTAAAATCATTTCATTTATCGTAGGTGTTTGGACTTGTTGTTCTTGACATTATTATTACTTATATCATGATTTACTTACTTACAGAATATAAAATATGATTTATATATCATATATATTCAGTATATATATATATATATAATAGATAGATAAATGAAATGAAACACACCGTTCATGGAGACGGTAGTCCGTAGGTACGCATGAACGATGTTTTCCTTTCCTTATTGTCTTGAATGGAAGTAAGTAGATGACATATATATATACATAAATCCAGTAGATTTACCATGTCATATATTTTATTATTATTCATTATATATAGTTTATAATCATTCTGGAATGGTTAACATGGATAATGAATCTCATCGCGTCGTGGAGACGGTAGTCCGTACGTACGCACGAGCGATGATATCGTTCCCATGGTCGTGGAATTGTGTTGAAGTGTATGTATACTATTTCAGTATCAATATCACTTTATAATAATCATATATAGTTACTCATTACACCATTATACCCATCCAATTAAGGTGGTGGCAGAAAATAGATTACACCACGGCGTGGAGACGGTATTCCGTACGTACGCACGCGCGGTGATTTCCTTTTTCCGTAGGATGGATAGAAGGTTAATTAGAGTTGTTTCATATTTATAATAACATATCAGTATATATAAAATACTGATGTTATTACTCTATCATGAAACAACTAAATAAGAAGAAGTTGAAGAAGAAAGAAATTGAAAAAGATCGGTAATGGATATTACCTCTTTTTGACGCGCCTTCACTTAACCTCCACTTAAAGAACTAAGGATGGTCTTTGAAGAAGTCCAGGACCTCTAGGATGATACTAGGGAAGTCGAGAAGAGATTTTGGTAGGTTTTGTCCGAGCTTGAATGCTCAAATTGGTGTGAGGAGGAGAGGGAGGAGGTTCCCTTTTATAAGGGAGGAGAGGGGCACCTTAGGAAAATCTCAAAATATTATTTTATATTAAGGTCAAATTTGGTTTATAATGGTTCAAAAGGGTCTTATTTCAAAGATAAAGTGGTTATGGGTCGAAATACTCTCATAAAATAGGATTTAGACAAGTTTAGGTTATTATTTTAACCTTATCAATTAGATTTAACTCTAAATAAATAATTTAACTTTTACCGTGTCATTTTGTTTTCTTACACTATATGGTTAATAAACTTACCATAACAAGCCAAACGAACCCAAAGTTGTTTATTATTAATATATATATCCTTATCTAAGTCATTTTTCCAAAATTTAGATTTTTAGAAATTAAATAACAATTAATAATATAATATTTGTTTTAAAAACTAATTTATGTCAATTTTGACACTATTTGGTACATGATTTTTATGAAATTCATAACAGAATGATAAGTTCTAACCAAGTTACTTATATCAACAATAACATGTCATATTAACCTAGAAAATTAATGTAATTCATAAAAAGTCTCAAATTACATTTATTTGGGCATTTATAACATCAATTATGTCAATATTTCATTAATAAGACAATTACTGCACCATCTTTGTGTCATAATACATGATAATTATTTAATCCCTAAAAATTTTAAATAAATTCCTATGATGTAGCTAATTGTATTAGATTTCTGGATACTATTCATTTTCGAAGTTTCATGAAGTTTATCACTAAATTAAAATTATTATACTTATAAGATTTAAGAAAGTGACATGTTGTCACATTCTTTGGTTTTAATAATAATTAAATTATTTTCATGGAAAAAAGTCCATAAAATGAATCTAATCCGACCCTTAGGTTATATGGGTCTACTTTTAGCTATCCAATAGGATTTTTCCAAGTTTTAGGGTAATTTTATAATCTTATATTTACCCTTAATTACCCGATTTACCTTTAACTATAGTAAATAAAATATACCGTAGTTACTATTCACAATGCCCAAAAATAAAAAGTAGCTTATTAACATAATTTGGACCCACTGATTCCAAATATGGAATCAATTTTTCCAAATTCAATACACAAAATATGCATAAATTAAATTAAAATTAATCCCGTTGTCGAAAGAAAACGGGTTTTTCTTTAAAACATTGCAAAAGATTGAATTGATTTAACCTACGAATTCAAGGTAAAATCAATGCTAATGACATACATTATATTAAATGGTAAAAATATATTCTATTTATACTTTAAAACCATTCAATATTATAATTTAACCACATAAGATATTACGATGAAAAAAGTTGTTTTTAATTAAAATATAGCGGGTTTTTACTATTCATTAAAATATGAAAGTTATCGGAAAAATATCAAAACTTTATCTAATGTAAATTTTTATATACTGATTCAAAATAAGAATTTTATTTTGTAAAATTGAACTTTTAAACATGTCAAAAACTAGATTTAAAGTGGGTGCGCCATCAAAAGGCGGCAAAACTGCATTTTTTGAAAAATACTTATTTTACCCGAAAAATTTATTTTGTTCTTATATCATGTTCTAGAAAATGTGTAAGATTCAAAATTTAGTTAATACTATTCATAATGGCTAGTTAATGACAATATTATAATAATATATCGTTGTTTATTAAAACCTGGTATTGCGTACAACACACGCTATCGAGGAAGGTCGCGATTGCGTGTAATGCAAGCCAAGTCAGGGTTGCGTGTTGTGAAAGAATCCTTCGTTGTTTCTTATAACAGAATCCAACCATATTTCATTTATACATTGAATATATATATATATATACTCAATGTTGCGTAGAATAACTATTATCAAAATTGTGTGTAACACGATCCAAGAATAGTGTTGCGTATACTGCAAGCTAATACGGTGTTGCGTATAGCGCAAGGTAATCTTGGTGTAGAATACAACACAAGACATTAATGAAATTAAAAGAATATTTTTCATAAAATCTTGGGGTGTCACATTCTACCCCCCTTAAAATGAATTTCGCCCTCGAAATTTGTCGGGGTTATAAATGGTTTACTACTCGTTAGTTTGTTTAATAAAATCCCACATCGTAAAAAGGAATACCAAAACATGGCTTTAAAAACTAAAGTATGAAATGTAACGGTTACCCAAATTAACTCATCACTGGGTTTCCACGTAGGAGAACATAGGTGAAAATATGGATATGGAAGAAAAATATAACCATCAAGTTCTGATGGAGAGTGGTAGAGAACATGGCTATGAAAAAGCCAACAATCGCAAAGCCATAAATTTGTGATGATCTAGGGTACCATATGATTCATCAGATATAAGATCACTAGGACAACATTTTTGGTTTTCAATATCATTTCCCTAAATTTGAAAATTTTGAATTAGAAGAAATACTTACTTTATTTTGGTACAATCTCACTGTTGTTCGTGCTTTGAACAATTTCCACTTCATCTCTTAAAGAAATGAAGTTGAATTTGTTATTCGTGAAGTGTTAACAGATCATGTGATAGAATTATGGGTCATTCCATCTGTTTCAAACAAAAATTTATCAATAGTTATCAAATATACATAAGTCCGTCTTTGGTGAGGTTAATCATATACGATTCCAAAAATGAACTTATACTTCATATATCATACCGCTTAATAAAATAAAACTAGTTTCTACTAACTAGGGACTTTCTATAGGCCAGTGGTATGGGATAAAGGCCCTTCACACTTTAGTTGTGGGTTCGATTCCCACAGCCTTGGCCGACGCTATGGGTTGTCGCACATCCTGCAGGTTGTCCTTTTTCTAAAACTACATTATTATAACATCCCATCAACAATATCAAAAAAAGTTTTATCCTTAAACAATACTAACTTATGTCCAACATAATCCATTCTAATCTTTAGTCTTATCTAAAATACTTCGGTCCAAGCTCATAGTATAGAGAAAATGATCACGTGAATGCCATCATTTATCCCTCATATATCTTGTTCGTCACATTCCAGTCATGTGAATACCATAATCATGTAATCTCTTGAAAAATGAATACCCATTGAATCTTAGTAAAAACATGAGTGTTGTCAAAATATAACTCTTTCCACATACCAAAATCCTCAAAATTCTATATACTTAGTCCTTATTTCAATCATGAGCTCATGAATACAATCAAACATCTCATTATCTTCTTGTCCCTTCATTATGCATATATCATCTACTTTCCAAAAATATTTCAATCACTTTTTTTTCCTGGTTACCAGTATCATATAATTATTGAAAACCAATACATAGATATTCCAAAATTCCACAATACCATAAATGAGATTCCATGATACTATTTTGAAATCCCATTACATAAACACTTAATCATTCCACCACATCGTTGTCATATTCAACATCGCCAATAGTGATCGCATGTGACTTCCCTTTGTCCTTTGCCTTAAGCGGTTGCTCATGTCGATCATCACTAACCCTTGGATTATGTCATTTATAAGCATAATGCCCCATTTCCTTGCACTTGAAGCATTGAAGTGTTAGTGGTGCGTTCTCTGTAGTGTTTTCTTTATTCACATCATTAGAAACCCTTTTTCCATTACTTCGACACTCAGCTGCTCGATGACCTTCTTTTCCACACTTAAAACATTTTCTAGTCCCTTTAAGACAATCTCCACCATGCTTCTTTCCACACTTTGTGCATAAGGAAACATTCATCTTCTTTTCACCATTATTATGAGATTTCTCCTTGAACTCCATCTTTCGTTTCTTGTCCAAACCATGAGATGGATATGTAATACCAACTTCCATTTCTACCTTGATAGCACAACGCACAATTTCTTCATAGCTACTGAAGTCTCTTATAGCTAATGCCCTTCTAAGACTTCGTTTTAAGCCACTGAAAAATTGATCAACTTTACTTTCAGGTTGGATGATAATGCCAGATGCATACCTTGCAAGTCTTGTAAAATTCACTTCGTATATATAACAGATTCATCATCCTTTTGCTTTAGCTCAAGAAATTCCTTTTCCATCTTTGTTCGAAGAATATGAGGGAAGTACTTACTGAAAAACAAGTTCTTGAACTCGTCCCATTCCATGGACTCAATTTCATCTCTTGGCCACATATTCTTGATAAGATTCCACCATTGATCAGCTTCACCTTCCAAACGATATACTGCTAAGATGACTTTATCATGATCAGAACATTGAAGAACTGAAAATATCTTTTCAGTGGTACTGATCCATTGTTCAGCAACAAGTGGATCGGAAGACCCACTGAAAGAAGGTGGACGTTGCCTCCTGAAGGATTCAATAGAATATTGTTCCCTTCTCTGCTCATTTGGAAGTCCAGAATGATTCATAGCTTGTGTAAGTATAGCAATAAGATTTTGCACTCCATCTCCCATAACATTTGTTTGTTCAGAAGGACAATCATTGCATTGTCCATTGCATTGATCAACACGGTTCCTTCGGGTTCCAGCCATCATCTAAAACCCAAAAATAATTGTGTGAGAGGCAAAAATAATGCTAGGGAAAACAACATAGTAAAGGGGGAGTACCCTTAATATCTAACATCTTAGGTTAAATTCTAAGATCGTTACCGTAATTCTAGGACTATAACCTATACGTATACTTAACCTTAGAGACATCCCTAGACATACCTTAGAAATATATCTAGGGATCTCACTAAAGTTCTCGCATCCTAGTTTCCAAAGGTTGACTAAACTTTTCCTCTGATGCCAACTGTAGAGACCCGAAGCTTGACGTACATGGAAATTACATTACTTTTGCGGAATACTTAGTACATAACAAAAACACACACACAAGGATCGTAATAGTTTAGTGTCTTTGGAAACTCGGAATATAATCTTCTAATCATGGTGAAAGATCTTCAACATCTCCCATAAAGATCTTCTTCTTTTTTTACCTAAAACCTTTCTTTATATCCTGGGGAAAAGAAAACATAAATGGGTGAGCTCAAATGCTTAGTAAGGGTAAACAAAAGAAATATCAATCACATCATATTCATAAGAACATAACATTTTGGAAATCTTAACCTGCAAAAGAGAGCATAATATCATAACATGGGATAAATCATAGTAGTGAAATGAAATCCCAATAATCATAACTTAAAACATGAAACTTTGTGGCATACACACATAATCTTAGAGAATCATATCTTATTAGTCAAGACTCATTTCCAAGACTATCTTAGTGGACAAAGTCCATTTCTGAACTGAGTTCATTCCTCGTTTCAGTCCTGTTTCACTGAACCGGTATAACCTACTGTTCCAGCCATGTCTATCTCATGAGATATAAAATCTTTACCCAATGAATTGGAGGGAGATATAGGTCCCACCCATCTCATAATGATACCATTCTTATGTGTGCCACAAAATCATAAATCATACATCATTGCATATCCCATGTAATAAAAATGGGATTCTTAAACAACATGACATCATAAAACAATTCATATAAGATAAAGGAATAAAAATAATTCCATCACAACATAATCAAGTCAATTTAATAATAGGGAAAGAAACAGAACCCTATATTATCTTAGATGGAAAATAATTTTGTTAAAACACTTGAACTCCATTCTTGAGGAAAATATCCTTTCTACTTCAAAAACATTTTCCTTTCTTAACATTTCATACAATTTCAAACTAAAAGAAGTTGATTAAAAATAAACTTGAAAACTTGTAGAGGAATCTTCTTGGAAATAATGTTTTAAAAATCCATTCATGCCGTATAAGTTAAAAAAACATTCTTCCCGTACTTTTGTCGAAAAAGTCAAAAAGTACCTCGTACAAAAAACGACAAAAGATTCCTTTAATATCTTTTACTAAAAACTCACCGAAGGGTAAAATTGGATTTAAACAATTGTAGGTGGATGTAAATAATATTACATATTGACGAAACATGGATGTGGATGATAAAATACACCCCAGTAAATACCTTGGATAAAAATGAGATTGTGATATTACCCGTTCTTTTGTAAATTCCATGTTAAAGAAGTGTTTTGGGTAAAATCGTTTCATTTATCGTAGGTGTTTGGACTTGTTGTTCTTGACATTATTATTACTTATATCATGATTTACTTACTTCCAGAATATAAAATATGATTTATATATCATATATATTCATTATATATATATATATAATAGATAGATAAATGAAATGAAACACACCGTTCATGGAGACGGTAGTCCGTACGTACGCATGAACGCTGTTTTCCTTTCCTTATTGTCTTGAATGGAAGTAAGTAGATGACATATATATATACATAAATCCAGCAGATTTACCATGTCATATATTTCATTATTATTCATTATATATACTTTATAATCATTCTGGAATGGTTAACATGGATAATGAATCTCATCACGTCGTGGAGACGGTAGTCCGTACGTACGGACGAGCGATGATATCGTTCCCATGGTCGTGGAATTGTGTTGAAATGTATGTATAATATTTAAGTATCAATATCAATTTATAATAATCATATATATTTACTCATTACACCATTATACCCATCCGATTAAGGTGGTGGCGGAAAATAGATTACACCACGGCGTGGAGACGGTATTCCGTACGTACGCACGCGCGGTGATTTCCTTTTTCTGTAGGATGGATAGAAGGTTAATTAGAGTTGTTTCATATTTATAATAACATATCAGTATATAAGAAATACTAATGTTATTACTTTATCATGAAACAACTAAATAATAAGAATTTGAAGAAGAAATAAATTGAAAAAGATCGGTAATGGATATTACCTCTTTTTGACGCGCCTTCACTTAACCTCCACTTAAAGAACTAAGGATGGTCTTTGAAGAAGACCAAGACCTCTAGGATGATACTAGGTAATTTGAGAAGATATTTTGGCAGGGGTTGGCCGAGCTTGAATTCTCAAATTTCTGTGAGGAGGAGAGGGAGGAGGTGCCCTTTTATAAGGGAGGAGAGGGGCACCTTAGGAAAATCTCAAAATATTATTTTATATTAAGGTCAAATTCGGTTTATAATGGTTCCAAAGGGTCTTATTTCTAAGATAAAGTAAGTATGGGTCAAAACCCTCTCATCCAATAGGATTTAGACAAGTTTTGGTTATTATTTTAACCTTATCAATTAGATTTAACTCTAAGTTAAATAATTTAACTTTTACCGTGTCTTTTTTGTTTTCTTACACTATATGGTTAATAAACTTACCATAACAAGCCAAACGAACCCCAAGTTGTTTATTATTAATATATCTATTCTTATCTAAGTCATTTGTCCGAACTTTATATTTTTAGGAATTAAATAACAATTAATAATATAATATTTGTTTTAAAAACAAATTTATGTCAATTTTGACACTATTTGGTACATGATTTTTATGAAATTTATAACAGAATGATAAGTTCGAACCAAGTTACTTATATCAACAATAAAATGTCTTATTAACCTATAAAATTAATTTAAGTCATAAAAATTCTCAAATTACATTTATTTGGGCATTTATAACATCAATTGTGTCAATATTTCATTAATAAGACAATTACTGCATCATCTTTGTGTCATAATAAATGATAATTATTTAATACCTAAAAATTCTAAATAAATTCCTATGATGTGTCTAATTGTATTATATTTCTGGAGACTATTCATGTTTTAAGTTTCATTAATTTTATCACAAAATTAAAATTATTATACTTATAAGATTTAAGAAAGTGACATGTTGTCACATTCTTTGGTTTTAATAATAATTAAATTATTTTTATGGTCAAAAGTCCATAAAATGAATCTAATCCGACTATTAGGTTATATGGGTCTACTTTTAGCCATACAATAGGATTTTTCCAAGTGTTAGGGTAATTTTATAATCTTATATTTACCCTTAATTACCCGATTTACCTTTAACTATAGTAAATAAAATTTACCGTAGTTACTATTCACAATGCCCAAAAATAAAAATTAGCTTATTAACATAATTTGGACCCGCTGATTCCAAATATGGAATCCATTTTTCCAAATTCAATACACAAAAGATGCAAAAATTAAATTAAAATTAATCCCGTTGTCGAAAGAAAACGGGTTTTTCTTTAAAACATTGCAAAAGATTGAATTGATTTAACCTACGAATTCAAGGTAAAATAAATGCTAATGACATAAATTATATTAAATGGTAAAAATATATTCTATTTATACTTTAAAAACATTCAATATTATAATTTAACCAAATAAGATATTACGATGAAAAAAGTTGTTTTTAATTAAAATATAGCGTGTTTTTACTATTCATTAAAATATGAAAGTTATCGGAAAAATATCAAAACTTTATCTAATGTAAATTTTTATATCCTGATTCAAAAGAAGAATTTTTTTTGTCAAATTTAACTTATAAACATGTCAAAAACTATATTTAAAGTGGGTGCGCCATCAAAAGGTGGCAAAACTGCATTTTTTGAAAAATATTTATTTTACCCGAAAATTTTATTTTGTTCTTATACCATGTTCTAGAAAATGTGTAAGATTCAAAATTTAGTTAATACTATTCATAACGGCTAGTTCATGACAATATTATAATAATATATCATTGTTTATTAAAACCCAGTATTGCGTGCAACACACGCTATCGAGGAAGGTCGCGATTGCGTGTAATGCAAGCCAAGTCAGGGTTGTGTGTTGTGAAAGAATCCTTCGTTGTTTCGTATAACAGAATCCAACCATATTTCATTTATACATTGAATATATATATATATATATATACTCAATGTTGCGTAGAATAACAATTATCAAAATTGTGTGTAACACGATCCAAGAATAGTGTTGCGTATACTCCAAGCTAATACGGTGTTGCGTATAGCGCAAGGTAATCTTGGTGTAGAATACAACACAAGACATTAATGAAATTAAAAGAATATTTTTCATAAAATCTCGGGGTGTCACAATTCCTGGGAAATAAATGTCATGAAATGACATAGATGTATATTTGAGACCTCTTTTGAAGGATTTGAAAGAGTTGTGGGTGGATGGAGTTGACACATATGATGTCTCTATATATGAAAAGTTTAAAATGAGAGCAGCATTACTGTGGACAATTAGTGACTTTCCCAGACTCGGTATGTTATCTGGATGGAATACTTATACTAGATTATCTTGTCTAACTTGTAATTTTGACACAAGACCATTACATTTTCCTCATAGTAGAAATTGGTGTTCTGGGGGGCATCGTCTATTTCTTGGTGATAGTCATAAATTTTGATTGATGAGATTACGTTTTGATGGAAATAAAGATTTTCAAAAACCTCCAAGTTCAATGTCTGGCATGGATATTTTCAAACAGGTAGAAAATATAAATATCTCATTTGAAAGATAATAACACAAGATGGTAAAGGAAAGATATCTTGAGGGAATAACAATGAGGGTGTCTCCGAACAATGGAAAAAAGTCTATATTTTTTGAATTGTCGTACTGGGAGACTAATATGTTACATCACAATATTGATGTCATGCATATTGAAAAAAATGTATGTCATAATGTCATTTATACTTTTTTGAATGAAAGTGGAAGAAAAAAGATAATCTTAAGGCCTAAAAAGATCTTCAAACAATGGGTATAAGAAGGGATTTTTGGGCTAATGATAAGGGGAAATATCATCCATGTCTTTTTACAATGAAAAATCGAATTAAAGACACCTTTTTGAAATGTCTAGTGAATATGAAGTTGCCAAATGGTTATTCAAGATACCTTTCTAGATGTATCAATCCGAAATATCATAAATATCTAGCTTAAAAAGTCATGATTATCATGTCATTATGGAGCAATTACTTCCCATTGCAATATGTAATCTGTTGTCGGTCAATGTGTCTACAATATTGATATAATTATGTGCATTATTTTGAAAAATATGTGGTAAGGTTGTCAATCCTATTGATCCTGAGAATGTCCAACATCGAATTGTTCTCACACTTTGTCATTTGGAGATTTTATTTCCCCCATAATCTTTCACTGTCATGATTCACTTGTGTGTGCATCTAGTTGATGAACTATGATTGGGTGGACTGGTACAATATCGATGGATGTATCCTATAGAAAGGTAATTTAAAATTTTCTACATATATTATTTTGAACCATAATATTTTTTTCTTATTATTTGTGCATTTTATATAGATATTTGGGGAATTTAAAGTCATATGTTTGTAATAAGGCTCAAACAAAAGGTTTTATTGCTGAGAGGTACATATCATAAGAATGTTTGACATTTTTTTCAAGATATTTAGAAGGTATTGAGACTAAATTCAATAGGTCAAGTCATGTTAATGATGAATTAAAGGATTTTGACAATGATGAAGACTATACTCTTTCCAAATACCGAAAGACCAGTTTTCAGTGGTATTGATTTTGTCTTAACTTCCTTTGAGATGAAACAGGCACACCGACATATGTTATTCAATTACGAAGAGGTGGATCCATTCATAGAGTATGTATCAATTTATGTTTTTGTATTCAATAATTAAATATTTGATTTATTATGTTAACAATCATTACTTATAGAGAATACACATTACATGTGAAGAGAAAAATGAGGAGTCGGACACGCTCACCTTCGGTAGTGCATAATATTGTGAGTAAAGACTTTTCCAATTGGTTTTCTAGATGGGTAAGTCAAAGGAATGATTGATAATTTAATATGAATTGATAATTATTTTCATAAAGATTATTGTTTTTTTAGGTATTTTTGGAAGATGTGGTTAAGACTATATTTGATGATTTGAAACATCTAGCACAAGGCCCTCTTCCGGATACTAAAAGGTTTTCTGCATTCAATATTAATGGATTAAATTTTCATACAATGGATTGTGAAAAAAGATTAAAAACACAAAATTCTAGTGTGTTCGTGACTTCTAGAACCAGATTTTTTTCAAGTCTCCATGATGCAAATGGAATCGATGCTGATCTTTTATATTATGGGAAGTTTAAAGATATTATTGAGATTAATTAATATGGAAAATTTGTGAATATTTTTAATTGAATATGGGATGATACAATTACACAGAGAGGTTTTAGAAAGGATGATTGGGGTTTTAATGTTGTCAATTTTAGTAAGTTGATTTACACCAGAGAATGTGAAGAACATGAACCTTTCATTTATGCATCTCAAGCTCAAATGGCTTATTATATTAAGGTGTCTCCTGAATAGAGTTTTGTGGTGCATCTTAATCCTAGATATTTGTATAAAATGGGTGAAGATGACGAGGATAGATGTGACCATGCACCTTTTAAAGAACAAGAGTTGACTAAATATTTCAACAATGAAAGTGAAAATATTCAACTGGCAAGAGAAGAGGAATACGATGATGATTTATTTATGGATATGGATGAAGATTAAAACAATTTGGAATAAATACATCCTTTTTTTTCTGAATTGATAGAATTTTTTTGACTTCTAATAGAGAAAATATATTTATCATGTGTTCATTTTAGTTAGAATCACATTTATGTTGTGGTTATTAATTGTTTTTTGTATGTCATGTAAAACCAATGTGTTTTCTTTTTTGCTTAAAATAGTTAGAAAAGAAAAAGTTGTTTTTCTAACAAAACATTTTCTTTTTCAATTAATTCTACTACTTGTTTTGTTTTTTTCTATATATCAAGGAACTATATATGATTTTGAAATCTATATGTATTTTTTTATTCATTGGTTATGTTAAATATCTATATAGAAATTTTGTTCTTGTCCATCTGTTATCTTGTATCTCTAGGTGGATCCAAACATTCCTTGGACAATCATCCTTCTTAGAAGCATCACTTTGCTCCCAAACAAGGCCCTACCCTTTGAAATTTTTTATTGAGCATATTAATAAAATGATGTTGCTATCTTTTTTTGTTATTTTTTATTTTAACCACATTATAATTGTTTCTTAAAAAAATTATGCTTTGAATCATCGTATAGATATGGCTAAATCAAAGCGCCCTAGGTTTTGGAATATAAATGAACATACAACACAATCAGGGAATCCTTCAACTAATGATGTTTCATCAAGATCAACACGAGTGCAAATCACCCAAGATGTTTTCCCCCAGCAAACATGTTCAGATTATATTCAATCAACACAGTTTACATTATCGGAGTCCAATGCAGACAATCCTTAACTATCTAGTCCTGAAGGTGGTTTCGACATTGAAGTTGAGATGGATGTGAATGTTGCTCCAACATCAATTGGTTTAAAGAATGAAAAACAATGAAGGGGTTGGATATGCAATGTTATAGGTACATTCAATTTTTATTCATGCATTATTTATTTTAATTAATCCCTTTTTAAATTTATTTCTTTATTTGATTAGATTTGGAGGGTGTGACAAATGTTAAAAAGTTTCTAATGGAGAAAATTTGGCCATTAATGAATGAAAAGGTTGTTGTGAACTTCGATGACCAGGGTCATATGATTGGGAAGAACGAGGTTTATTTTTACATGAAATTGGATATATAGGTAGGACTAAATTTCCTATTGATTATGAATCTTGGCCAAGCATAACAAATTCTCTAAAAGAAGATGTGTTATGCATATTGGTTATTGTATTTATTTTTTTATTGATTTAATGACTTGAAGTTTTATTTTAGAATTGCACAACTAATGTTTTTAATTTGTTGTTAAATCCCTATTTTCAGTTTCCGCGTGATAAGATGGAAAAGTGGTTTACTAATATTACAATAGGAAAAAGATGGAGAGATAGTAGATGGATTTGGTTTCATAAACATTATTATTCTAGCTTAATAAAAGAACAAAATGTTGAGTAGAATTGTCCTAAAGGTATAACAAAGGAGAAATGGAAAAGTTATATCCTCATTTGTGATAAGAAAAAAACATAAGGTACTGAAATATTTTTTTATTTCTATCATATTTAAACATTTAATTTTTTATATTCATTAAATTTTATTAAAATTTTCATCTTTATTTGTGTAGGAAATGTGTAAGCAAAATGCACTACATCGCAGCAATCAAACCATTCCACATACATCTGAAACTAAAACATTTGCTTGCAAGAAAGATGAGATGGTAGTATATCATTTACATTTTTATAAATTAATTGCATATTATTTATTTTTTATAAGATTTTTTATTATAGGAGAAGAACTCTAGACATCCAATTGGTAGATCCAATCTATGGGATTCAGTTCATCGAAAAAGTGACGGATCATACGTGAATGATGATGCAAAATTAATTGGAGTAAGAATTCATATTAAAGTTGTGTTACTTTTTGACATAACCAAATTGATGTCATATTCATGTAGTAAAAAGTGAGTGTGTATTTAAGTCAAGAGGAATCATCACAATATTCAATACTTTCTCAAGATGATGCTTTCAGAAAAGTATTTGAGAAAGAGCATCCAGGTCATGTACGATGTCTTGGGTTGGGGGCATGCCCAAAAAGTGTATTCAGTTCATCCTCTCAACGATTTGGAGGTATCGGTGACACTACATCTAATTTCCGTCCTATATCTCAAAAAGATGTTGATGATTTGAAATCAAAGTTGAGTCAAGTCTAATTGAAATTACAAAGGAATGAAGATGAGTTAGCCCAAACAAAATCACAAATGCGTAAAACCATTGATGTTCTTAAAGGAATGGGGGAAAATATTCCTTTAATGAATGTCAACATAACCACCAATGCTAGACAGGTATTTTTTCATTAGCCTTATGTAGTGTATGTTTAACTTTACAAGGTTGTGTCATAAATAATTTTCCAAGGCTGCATTTTGAACCGCCATTAGGTTTGTCGTCCTAGGGTTCGTAGGGTTTTTTTTTAGGCTTATTTTTATCCCTATCAATAACATCATTGTTGGATCAACCTAATGTTGATTTGGAACTACTCTCAGGGATCTATTTTTCCAGCACAAATGTAGAAGTCTTTCTAGGAAGCCTTTTTATATTGATTGTAGGCAGTCGATTGATCATTTATGGGTTTTTTTTTTTGCTTATGAACACAATTGTATTTTTTTAATGTTGTGGAATATTGAGATCGCAGAGTATTAAAAAATTCAAGTATCAAGTAGTTATCTAATTATATGGTGTTATGATTTTTATTGTTAACTCCAAACCCATCCTTTTCATATATGTTTGATGACTTATTATTTGTACATGTTAAAACATTCTATTTTTAAGTCTTATTTTGGATTCCATTAATGATGAAGATGAGAGACTGACTAGAGATCAACCTTCACCGCATCATAGAAGATCATCTGGAGGAAATTATGTTAATTAGAAAGTTTCCCATGCTCTTTTTGTTTAGGTATTTGATCCAATACTCTATTACCTTCCTTTTACTTCACTTGATTTATGCTTTGTGAATGAATTTTTTGAAAATTGTTTAAGTATTTGATCCAATGCATTTTGTGTAAACTATTTAGAAATAATAAAGTGGGGTGCTTATTGGTCATTTTATTTGGGTTTTTAAATTTTAATAAACTTGTGATTGGTTACTATTTATCATATCAATGAAATCTTAATAAATATTGGTGTAGTGTCCTGGAGGGTCAACCTAACACTATATTAGCCAAGTTTACACTTGAATATTCCTTCTTTAGGTTACCTGCACATTGGGCACAAACTAAAGTGTTTATAATCTTTCATAAACAAATGAATCTTCTGAAAATTTGAATCATGACACTGAAAAAAAAAACCCATCAAGAGCAACCCAAAGTGGCTGAATGAAATGCAAGAGAAAAAAATGAAGTGGAAAAACCCAAGCCTACATAAATTACAAAAACATTCTTGTTCTATAAGACTGCATTAGATGATGGTATGAACTATTGAAGGAACCACATAGGTATACCTCTATTCAACTTGAAATTCACTTTTACAATCATAAAATAAAGGATTATTTTTTATTAAAATTATATATGATTTATAGCTTGGAAACTTCTTTTTTATCCTGTTTCCCTAATCATCCACTTGCTCTGCTCATTGTTTCCCAGAGCCCATGATTACCGACTGATCTTACGGTTTCCTTTGTGCCTCTCATTTGTGTTTTCCTGTTGAGAAGATTTTCCTTGATCTTCAGTTTGAGTTCATATCATAAAAATGGGTGAACAACAAAATAAAAAATATAAATCACATATTTCACTCCCAAGTCTACGAGTCAGAGATTCCATTAAATACACCATCATTGTACCATAATATAGATGTTTAGCATGAGAAATTTCATGTTGCAAGCCTCATGAGAAATTTCTTGTGTTATAGGGATATGTTTGTTTGTGTTGTTAATTTTTTTTTGTTCTACTATTTTCCTTTTTTTTCTCTTGGCGCATGCTGGATTTGCTTATGGTGCCTTTGTTTTACGTTTCCTTTTTGGTTTGTTTTCCCAGTGAATAGTATAGATTTGGTTGTCTGATGTTAGTGTGTTTTTAGTGATGAGGGGGCTTTTTTTCATCTGGTTGTGAGGGACGTACTACTTTTCATCCGATAGTGAGGGGTGTGGTGCTTTTCATTCGATGGTGAGGGGTTGGCTTCAATTTTTTTGGATGACCTGTATTTTGGAAAAATCACTTGTATTTTAGCTTCTATTTGATGATTCTCACAGTTCATATGATACTTTTTTGTTGTCCCTATAAATAAAACTTAGATTTCATTATATTTTTATTGTCTGATTTCTTATTAATTTTCTCTTTAATTTTCTTATTTATTATGGGAGCCAACATAGCAGTGACCGGACATGAATTATATATACTTAACTCGTCATTTTTTCATTCTTACAGTTGATCTGTTGAGAATATATTGGTTTGTGGTTGGACAACTGAACACACTTGACTGAAATATTCATGAACTCTAAGGTCGGTGGCATAAACATGTCCAGATTCTATTAGAAACAGCGTTTGAGCACCATCACAAGAAATGTCACGGAGGTTCTCATTCTCAAGAGTTGAGCACCACCGTAGGCCTAGAATGGGATTCTGTGCCTCTAAGACCCATCCTCCCAAAATATCCATTCCCCCACAATGCTGTGATACTATTTGCAAGGGGGTTACCCAACACTGAACCCCCGAATAGATGCGATGCTAGCTTGGTTTCAGGAGTCGATTTCTTCAGTGACTGTAGAACCTCGTTCCTACCCCGCATAATGAATGTGAAATCAAATATATATATATATATTTAATTTATTTTATTATATTAGAGGTTTTTAAAACCACCACTAATATTTTTCCATTTTTTTATTAGAGTTGGTTTTAACCACCTCTAACATCTTTAAAAAAATGAATTTTAGACTAGAAGGGGTTAAAACTGCCTCTAAGTTTTCTGGATATTGTGAATTTTTTACATTAGAGGGGGTTATAAACCCCTCTAATTTTTTTTCTCAATTAGAGGGGGTTAAAACCGCCTATAATTTTCCTCAATTTTTTCTATTAGAGGAACTTTTAACTGCCTCTAATGTTTTTAATATTTAATTTTGTCTAGATTAGAGGGGGTTTTAACCCCTTCTAATGCAACCGCCTCTAAATGTCATAATACCAGTGCTTAGAATAAACTGCTGCTCATGGAAAGTAGGCGGCCACATTAGAGGCGGTTTTAATAACCACCTCAAATGACTTTATAAGGGTTTATAACCCCTTATAATGTAAATAACAACCCCTTATAATATCAATATTTTTTTGTAGTGATATACGTGTGGACTACTGCCTTAACGAAGCGATGTGACTCTCTTTTAATCACCACACCACATGGATGATATATATATATATATATATATATATATTTAAAAATAATAATATGGTATATATGATACTATGATCATTCTAGGAATATAAAATATTACTTACCTCCTTTCCATAATTATCGTTAAAAAATAGAAATGTTACCCATGTGTGCGTACGACCTACTGTCTCCATGATCATAAAGTACTTCATTTCTCAAAAATAAATTTCATGATTAGTATTAATAGTATAATTTATGTGTAAATTTGATAATTATTTCATTATTATTATTCTTAATATGTTTAAATAATGACCTCTTTGACGAAAGTAAACCTACCAAAGTCATTTTTGACACATAATCCAAATATCATTACAACATCCAATGTAAACTTAATTAATTAAGTAATCATATATAACATGGTAATAAGTGAAAAAAATGAATAATAAACTTGAAAAAGGTTCTTAATCAAGTAAATAATTAACATAATTTTATTATTTAGGAAGTTAAAGAACGTATGTGACAAGTCAGACTCAAGGTAAGGGACTTTGTCTCAATTTCCTTTTGTTGAGGAATATTTGATGTTATGCACCTATATTATTTTATGAGGTGTATATAAACCCCCTTTTATATGTTATATCATGAATTTATCTATTCTCATGGTATCTAAATTTTTCTTTAAATTTATCCTTTCATGGGGCTTACAATTCAAATGTTGTTAAAGTGATAAAGGATTTTCCTTTAAAAAATTAATTTTTAAAGTTTTTTTTCAACTCTTTCTATTACATATCCATATTTTTAAAATTATTTTATGAAAGTTTTTATATTGGATTAAAATAAATATAAAGTAAATTTTATGTCTCTTTTTACTTTATTCCAATGGTTTTCAAAAGGCATGTTTTTACGTTTTTTAGACGAAACATTTTGAGAAATGAAAAAGGGAATGTCATATTCTTAATGTATATGGAGACAAAAACTTTTCATACTACTGTGAATGTTATTTTATTTCTAGATTCCTTTGAAATATTTAATGTCTACTTAAATTAAATACCCTCTTTCCCTTTTTCTGGGTGTTTTGGTATTGAAAATGGGTTTTTAAAATAAAGGGTATTTTAATATCTAAAAAGGTTTTTCATATGGGTTCAAAAGTGTTTTTTAGAGGGTTTTATGATGAAAAGTTGTAAGATTAAAATTTTTTATTCACGACATAGCCCTTGGACATTATATATGATGGGTGTGCCCAGATAGAACTCTAGTTCATTGGGTAATGATTATGTTCTCCAAATAATTATATTGGAATTTGGTTGTATAGTTATTCCAATTTATAAGGGTTTTGTAAGGGTTCTATGAGATGATGTCACAAGGTGCCTATGTAACTTTTCTATGATTTCTAATGATTTTGTATGGAAATAATTTTTAAAAAAATTATGATAAATGGTATTTTTAAAATAATTATACTTCCCTTTATGAGTAAAATATTATGTTTTCTAAGAAAAGGTTTTTCATGGGTTTTAATGTTTTTCACTGGACAAACAATTTTCTTATTTTTATGTCCCTTATTGATATTTTCTTTCTCATACCATGTTTTTAAAAAACGATTATAGATTTTTAGGATGGGTAAGGGAAATGAAGAGTTCAAGTTTAAATTATTGAATATTTTTCATAAAAATAAATCATGTTTTGTTTTAAAAAATTTATATAGTGGGGAAAATGGATGCTGATTAGAAGTGTCCACTTTATATTATGTGGTTTTTTATGTATGATTTATGACATAATTATCTAAAACTCTAAACCTAAAAGGATCATAAAATTTAAGATAATGAATTATTGACCTAAAAATCTAGATTATATAATTTTTAAGGTCAATTTCTTATAGTTGGTATTAGAGGATGGTTTAGATAACTTTAGATGTTAGAATAATGTTAGTAACATTCCCTTGAAATATTTTACTTTATAGTTAAGTTGAAATGATATATAATTTAAATATTACCATGTTAATTTATCTAAACTATGTCTATTCAGAATGGTTTTCCATAAAGGAAGCAGGGAAGTTGCAGTGGGATGTCACTGAGAGGAAAATATCCTTCCAAATCAGCATCCCAAGGTGGTTATAATTAGAACATAATAGTTTGTTGTAGTGATGGATCTGTTGAAACAAGATATAAATAGTGTTGATATCCATGCCAGAGAGGAACCCGATCTAAAACAAAGAATCATGTCTATGGTGGATCATTTCATGATGCAACATCCCCTATTATTCAATGGATCATATTAACATGTGGTAGTTTAAGGATGGATCAATGCTCTAGAGAAGATATTTAAAGTTGTGGGATGTTTGGAATTTCAAAAGGTAACTCTTTATGTTTATCATTTTGAAGGTGAAGTTGATCGATGGTGGTATTTGGTTAAGAATAGTAGAGATAAATATTATCTTGATTCCATGGAATGGGAAACATTTAAGGACCTTTTCCTTAAGAAATATTTCATAAGGTTGTTTGACTCCGGATGGGAAAAAAATATTCATTAAATTTAGAAAAAAAGATAAAGATTATGTGGCCATGTATAAAGTTAATTTTACAAGACTGGCCAGGTACATACTAGATTTTTTTTGAGACATTAATAGTAAAATTAATAGATTTTAATAATTATTAAAACTAATTCTATGAAAAGCTTTGTCCAAAAAAATAATTTAAAAGCTATGAGAAAAAAAATGTGTTGAAAACCTTGATATAGAGTTTTTTAACACTTATGTGCCTCGTGATGATGAAAGTAAGAAGTGGTTAGGAGGTAGGTGGTGAGGAAACATACAAAAAATAAATATGGAGGTAAGAAAATAAATTTCCCATATTTTGGTAAGTGTGGTAAAAAGAACTATGGAAAATGTCTTATGAAATCAAGGAAGTGTTATCGATGTAGAAAGTTTGTCCATATGACTCATGATTCTAAGGAAAATAATCCTGAAGAATCAAAGAATGGGGTAACCGATATCCACCCAATGGTGAGCTGTTTTAGTTGCAATGAGTTAGTTCATTTTTCTAACATGTGCCTAAAGTTAGTAACCCAGGCTATAAATCATCAAGATCGAAAGAAAAAGGGTGTGTAAAAATATTTTTCTACTAATAAAGTTGATTTTGGGTCATCAAATGAAGTGGTAATAGGTATGTTACTTGTGTATTCAAATTATTCCAATAACCTGTTTGATTATAGATCTTTACATTCTTTCATTTCTGATATATTTTCAAGTAAATTGGGAATATCACCTCCTGAAAGTAAGATATAACTTTTGGTTAAAACTCTAGGTGGAATTATTAAAGCAACCAAGATTTTTATTAATATTCCTATTGTTATCAATGGGGTGGTATTTCCTACAAATCTTTTTGAACTGGACATAGTAGAGTTTGATATCATTCTTGGTATGGATTGTCTTTCAGTTTATCATGCTAAGATAAATTGCAGAGATAATAAAGTTATGTTCAATAATTTCATGCCTTTGATAAAATACCAAGAAGATGAGAAATTTATTAGAGATAGTAGTGAAAGTTAACTTGCTCATATTTTTGAAAATAAAGAAACTGTTCAAATTAGTGATGTGCCAGTAGTGAATGAACTCATGTATTTTTTCCGAATGATTTTTCTTGTGTTATTCCTAACTGAGAGGTTGAATTTATTATTGACTTAGTTCCTAATGTTAATATTATTTCTAAACCCCCTTATCAAATGAATCAAGTGGAACTTTTAGAATTGAAAAGTAAATTAAATGAGTTTTTAGATAAAGGTTTCATTCAACCTAGCACTTCACCATGGGGTGCTCCTGTTTTGTTTGTTAAAAATAAAACTAGTTCAATGAGACTTTTCATTGATTATAGAGCCTTGAATAACATCACTATTAAGAAAAAATATCATTTTTCCTCAAATCGACGATTTCACTACTACAAAAATAGGCAAGGGAAGCACTAACCTTTTATCAGCACTAAAAAAAGCACTCATAAAGGGGGGTTTTATCAGTGCTAAAAAAAGCATTGTTAAAAGTGATCCTTTATCAGCGCTTTCTTTTATCCCTGATAAAGGGGACCTCTTTATCAGCACTTCATTTAGTAGAGCTAACAAAGGGGGAATTTATCAGCACTTTTTTATACCGCTGATAAATTTTATGTTTCAAAAAAAATCATGAAAAATAAAATATTGTTATATAAGTATATTTATATTGATATAAATATAATATATATTTTTTAAATATGTTTTAGATAAGTATAAATAGATATTACATTTAATATATAAGAAAATTAGTAAAAATGGATTTAAAATATTTTTAAAATATTATTAATTAAAAAAATTCTAATTATCATCGATTAATAATCATTTAATAACAATTTGAAGACACAAAAAATCAAAAAAAATAATAAAAGATCTAAAATAAGTTGAAAATGTAACTCAAACTTCAAACAGCCATAACTTTTGATCTGGGAGTCCGTTTGAGCTCTACAGCATATCAAATTGAAGCCTGCAATGATATCTACACACTAGTGACATTATAGAAGCTTCTGTCGCATTTTTGGAGTCCAAAAAAGTCCCATAAGGCCTCTAAAACTGATTTTTTAGTCGGGATACCCCGATTTGTTAACATTCAAACAAGTATAACTTCTGATCTGGATGTCCGTTAGGCCTGTACCACATATCATATCGAAAATTGTTTCATTTTCTTCGATTTGACTAGTTGTGGAGTTGAAAAAGGCTTCTGGATTAGAAGTTATGGTCGTTTTAACATTCCATGGATTTTCAAATACACATATATATGTATTTATTCAGAAATATATGTGTGTGTGTGTGTCTGTCTGTCTGTGTGTGTTGTATATATGGATAAAAAATTATAACTAAAAATATATATATAAATAAATATAAATATAAATTAATATAAAATAAATATATATATAATAATATATGAATAAATATATATATATTAATATAACTAAATATATTTATCTTAATATGAATCTATATTATTATACAAATAAATATAATTATATATATATATATAATATAAATATATATTAATATATATATATATGTATTAATATAACTAAATATATTCATATTAATATGAATCTATATTAATATATAAATAAATATAACTACATAGATATAAATAAATAGATATATCATTAAATAGAAAAAAAATGAAATGGCTTAGTGGTAAAGGTGCAGGCGCGCAAGGGGGAGGTCACAGGTTCGAGTTTTGGTGGAAGCAAGGAGGTGCCTGCTTGTGGTGGATGCGCAGGAAGGGCAGCGCGCGGGAGAGTGTGAGGCGGGGGTCCGCCTAGCGCTGATAAAGGGGGGGGGGGGGTCCAGCACTGTTAAAAGCTACCCCCTACATTATATAATTTTTTTATTTTTTTTAATTTATTTTGACTTTTATCTGCACTAAAAAAATTGCAGATAAAATTCCACCTTTATCAGTTCTAAAAAAATCATTGATAAAGGACCCCTTTTATCAGCACTTTTTTTTAGCACTGATAAAGGTGGACTTTTATCAGTACTTTTTTTAGAGATGATAAAAGGTACCTTTATCATTTATTTTCTAAGCGCTAATAAAAGGGACCCCCCCTTATCTTCACCTCGATTAACAGCGCTTTTTTTAGCACTGTTAATGAACTTTTCTAGCACTGATAAAGGTCATATTTGTAGTAGTGTTTGTTTAATCATCTCCAAGTAGTACAATATTTTTTGAAGGTTGACCTGAGGTCTGGGTACCATCAACTGAAGGTGAAGGAGGATAACATTTATAAGACTATATTTTAGACTATATATGGGAACTTGTGAGTTTATAGTTATTCCCTTTTGGTTTTCCAATGAACCTAATATATTTATAAACCTTATGAATATATTTTTTTCATTAGTTCTTCAAAAAAATTGGTTGTATTTATTGATGAAATTTTTTTATATTGTAAAAGTTCAGAGGAATACGAAAGACACTTGAGGATTGTTTTGAAAAACTTAAAATTGAAGAAACTATCACTACTAGAAATTATGTCTATATCCACGGTTTGGGGAGTCGTGGCTCTTATTGGTGTGGATATAGGGCCATGACTATAACCACGGTTTAGAACCATGGATATACCTATTTTCGACTGAAAATTACATCCATGGTTTTAAACTGTGGCTCTAGACATATAGCCATAGTTTTAAACTATGGAACTAGATATATACCCACGGTTTAGAACCATGGCTATAGGATTCAGTTTCATGAAAAAAACCCAAAAATTATGGGCATGCATAGCCATACCCAAAATCTATAAACCTATAAAAAGGGATGTTGGCTGTAATTGATAATAAAAGTGTAAACCTGCATAATGCATACCCAAAAAAACATGCATACCTATAAAATCTACATACCTTCCAACCAAAAACCCAGAAAACCTACATACCTAAAAACCAAAAAACATGAAAACCTTTAAACATTCAATCTTTAAACCTAAATACCTCTAATAAATCTGAATACCTTCCAACCAAAAAAACAAAAAATATGAAACTTGCATACCTAAAAACCAGAAAACATGGAAACCTATAAACATAAAATTTGTAAACCCGCATACCTAAATATTCAATCTGTAAATAAAATGTGTCTCCAATATAAAATTGAAATAGGTGAGAAATTAAATAGTTCATACCATTTGGTTTGAAGATGAAATTGTTGTAGTATACTTATTCTGTAATTTTTTCATGTTCACTTATAAATAGAATAGTTTTTGAAGTGAACATATACATGTTCACTTGTATAATTTAAAGTGTTCATTTGATAGAAATAGTACATGATCACTTCTCTTAGTAGGTTAGTATACTGATTTTATAGTTTAGTATACTGATTCTATAATCAGTTCATGTTCACTTCTAAATAGTATTG
This sequence comes from Viscum album, assembly GCA_963277665.1. Lineage (NCBI taxonomy): Eukaryota > Viridiplantae > Streptophyta > Magnoliopsida > Santalales > Viscaceae > Viscum > Viscum album. The sequence goes on along the minus strand of OY728160.1, from coordinate 456,701,202 downwards.
TTTTTGAAGTGAACATGTGTTGTTTATATCAATGAGAGGGGAAATGGAGGAGAATAAGTCACAAACAAATATGAGTAAATAAATTTGAGAGAAGTGAGAATGAAATGTTTCATTTGCGAAGTATAGTATAAATAGAATGTTGTGGTGTGTAAATAATTTTCACACATAATAAGATCTTCACCCTACATGCTAGAGGAAACTTACCATTACCTATAAAAATATATGGATTAACATCCACTTCGCATGAAATTAAACTACTTGGTGCAAGTTCTAATTGCATGAACTTAAACTTCAAGATGTGCCCTATTTGTAAGATTTTAAACTACAGGATTTGTTCACACCACTTCAATGCTCTATCAAGTGATACAGGTGATCTTATAATGGACTCTTAAAACTCTCACCAAGAACTACTCATGTGATATTAAATGTTCTAATTGGATATTCCGATTAGCACAAGCGATATGCCTTACATGGGGGGATTTATACATTCGGTAATACATTAAACTACATTGTCAAAGTACTAGATGTATGGATATAAATTGCACAACACATGAGTCATTGTATAATTATGTTAAACATTATGATATATTATCCACCACACTTTTTCTATCAAACTAATTAGGATGATCTATTAGTGAGACTCTCCCTATTTACATGAGATTCAGATCTATGTAATAATTCTTAGCGCATGTTCCATTCCTCCATTTACTAGACGAAACTAGATAAAATGATCCCATGTATCTAAGAACTATATGTGGGTTGATTCTTATTACTTGGAATATGTAGTACTTCCTGGACCTCCTATCCTATGTTCAAACTCAAATTATACCAATATTCAACTGCTTCCCAGTGTATAGTTTTTCGAGTCATGTTGGGTTTTCTGAGATCAGACTCTGCTCTAGGATGGTTTTTTATTTGATCCAAGAACTATATGTGGCTTGGTAAATATTATCATAGGATACTTAGTGACACATAGATCTTCTATCTTGGGCCCAACCATAAATTCAAACCAAATCCCCCACTTTGTCTTAGGGATCATACCTCTTCATTCACACCTACTATTCCTTTATAGGTCCATCCCCTAGATGGAGTTGTTTAATTTTATACACGATTCATGTCAATACATAACCCTCCCCCTAACCCTTTAAATAGAACCTAGCACACCCCTCCCCCTTGCAATAGAACCCAGCACACCCCCTTCCCCCTCCCCCCCCCCCCCCCCCGCACACCACATGCACCCCCAGTACCCTCCCCCTGCCCCTTGCAACAGAATCCAGCACACCCCCTCCCCCTTCCCCTAGCACAGCCCCTACCCCCCACCCTACACACACCCCCTTACCACCCCATGCACCCACTGCACACCCCCTCTCCCTTACAACAGAACCCAGCACACCCCCTACCCCTTGCAACAGAACCTAGAACACCCCTTTCCCCTTGCCTCCCCCCCCACCCCCACCCCCACCCACCCTGCACACCCCCCTACCCACCCCATGCACCCCATTCCCACCCCATGTGTAAAGATCCGTAAATTTCAAGGAAATTTTTTTCCTAATTTTCTTTGGAATTTTACAAGAACGCAGTTTCTGACAACACCTGATTCCGAGGCCCGGTGTGCCCGGAATCATTTTCTGAAGTTTGGCTCGGGTACGTTCAGTGAACGGACGAGCGGGTTTTTCTAACTTTTGAACCGGTGCCCAGAATCGAATTCTGAGGGCATCGATGAAATCACAGTGCCGGTATTTGCTTAGAAACACCTCTTCCGAAGTTGTGTTTTGTCACGAACCAGGCCGGATCGTCATCCGACTCGGCACCCGACCCGGTCCGTGACGTGGTCCGAAGGGCGTTCCCGATCCCCACGGGCTGGCAACTAGTGCCGGGCATCAAAACAAACCAGTTGGGAACGGTTTATCCCATAAAAAGATAAATAAACATAAAGTGAACAAGCATATAAATAAAAGAAAATAAACTGAACAACGTGGCAGCGGAAAAAGAAATAAACAAAGAAACGTGACATACCTCAGGTGACCCCGTGGATCACCACGGTACGACAACCACACTCACTCCCCAAATCGATCCAAGACTGGAACCTGCAACTGAAAAGTAATGTAGGCGTGAGCACCAAGATGCTCAGTAGGAAAGACAAAAACAACCACATCCTATGCCTCCGCCTTTATTAAGAAATCCAACTATGCCAGTTTGAAAATAATATATAATAAAATAGTGTTTCTCCTTTTCAAATTCAAGTAACGAGTTTGCATTTTCAGGTAAAGTCTTTTACTCCCACTACATTTTCAAAATAGGTTTCAAGCATGCATTAACATTTCAAAATGGAAAGAAACTAGTTTGGATTAAAATATGATTTTCACAAACAAGGCATCAAGTATGAAACAGCTGAAAAGGAAGTTACATCGTTAGCAGCATGACAAAAATGAGCACCATGGGTAATCCCTATAGGCAGCTAAAACAAGTGGGAACCTAAAGACCTCGTACCTCAGTGAAACGTGGCTTAGAAGACCACGACCCTCAGAAAACGTGGCTTAGAAGGCCACGACCCTCAGAAATTCATATGTTTAGTTAGTGTTGTCGCGTCAATCCTGCTAGACAAACCGGGACGAACCCCTGCCGTGTCATCTAGCATACTAGTCCTGGTCACCCACCTAGATACCCGGGTTTTCCCATTTTTCTCTATTTAAAATGGTGGTGAGTTTTCTTTATCAAACAATCAAACAAGTACATTAAACTTTCTTTATCTAAAATTCATTCAACCTTTCACCACCGCACTCCCTACTTATGTGCATTCCCCCTCTTTACATCACATAATTACAGACAAGCCTTTACACTAGGCACATATCACAAACCACTCATTAACACTTGCATCACATTTTATTTTCAAATTTAGGGGGAATGACTAAAAAGGGGTTTTCTATTTTCTCAAACCAAATCTTAAAGTGCCAAACGGGCCTCAATAGAGTTTTTTTTTTAAACATTCTTAAGATGCCAACATGCTTGATTACATAAAGGGAACACTTTTTAAAATCAACCGGCCAAAAAAAGGCCAAACACCTTTGTAAATAAACATTACCAATTCAAAACCACTTAAGAAACCAATTTTTTCAAGAAAAGTCACTTAAGACCAACGACTTTGAAATACATTTCAATTTACCAATACAAGGCATAATAGTTTCTAGCAACCGTAATTAGATTTCATAGCATGTATATATATATAGCATAGTGTGAAACATATTTTTAAAACAGTCAAGCAATTATGAATTTCAAATTAAAAGCTTAGGCATAGGGGACCTACCTCAAGACACGCAGCTTTTGACGATGGCAGCCCGAGACCGCTTCACCTACACACATATACATTTTCATATATATATATATCCTTTGATCCAGGCACATATTCCCCACGCCATGAGGAAACATGTGCAAGGAGGATATGTATATATACATGCCTACCCATGTATATATATGTAGGCGTTTATCGTAAACCACACGAACTCGCCATGCGACGACCAACGCGCTACAAGATGATTTAATAAATCAATCAAAACATAATAAAACATTCCCAAGATGCGAAACCAGACCTCACTCCAAAGAAACACTCAATTTCACGTAGAAAAAGCCACTTTAAAAAAATCAAACGCAGACTTAATCTTTTTGAAGACCACTTTCGCACCACACACGCAATTGAATAAATCAATAAAACCATTTATGAAACGCTTGCAAATTAGCACTATAAAATTTTCACCAAAAACTCACCCGATTTCATATAAAAACACCACATTAAAATTGAATCCAAATCACAACCATACCAAAATATGTTTTTCGTTACTCAAACTATTTATAATTAAACCTCAAAGGTGCGAAAGAAGTTCAACATGCCAAAATAATACATTTTTCCTTCAAACCACATTTTTAATACACTTGCACCTTAAGTGCTTTAGAAAATATTTCACACTTTCAAAACAAGGCTTGAAACTCTTTTCAAGAAACACTAAAATACGATGCGTAGGACACAGAACCATTTATTTTGTAGAAAAAATTCATTTTTAACAAATATACAAATTAAAATATTACCAAAACATACTTTGCACACCTAAAATATTTAATTGAATGTTTCCAAAAATTCCCACAACAAGACCCTATGAAAACATAAACAATTTTAAATGAAAACTCAATTCCATCACACATTCATGTCAAAGTATTCACAGAACACAATTCGCACCACCCAAAATAATTAAAGAACAAGCTAAATAAATTAATTTAGACAAAACCTTCATCAAACAACATTAATAAATGAAATCATTTACCATTGGTGTCGAAAGCCCTAAATTTTGAAGCGAAGCACCAATCGCGCACCAAACGCATCGCAAACAACACCAATTAACCCTAAATCAAGAAATCAAACACAAAAAAAACAAGGAAATCAAACTCCAAAATAGGATAAACTCAAACCCTTGCTAAGAGAAAAAAAAGGGTACCGAAGGGTAGGAGGGGGTCCGAGAGTGAGGGAGGCGGTGGTTGCGGGAGGCGGCAGGGGACTGGAGACGGCAGGGGGGTTGCGGGTCTCAGCGAGCGCGGAGGGCGGAACGGTGGCCGGAGGTGTGGCGTGGCCGGAGCGGAAGGACGGGACGGCGGCGGGCGAGCCTGGGGCGGAAGCCGGATGGAGGTCGGGACGACGAGGGGTGCGGGTCTCGGTGAACGCGAATGAAAGGGAGAGAAAGGGGGGCCGGCCGCGAGCGGGAGAGGGAGAGGGAGGGGGGCTGACCGCGAGCGGGAGAGGGAGAGGGAGGGGAGCGGCTTAGTGGCGCGGGTAGGGTTAGGAGGGTTCAGGGGGGGTTCCGCGCGGGGAGGGGTGAGGCGCAAGAGGGAGAAGGGAGAAAAAAAAAGAGAGAGAAAAAAAAAGATAAAAGAAATGAAAAATAAATAAGTAAATAAATAAATAAATAAAAATGAAATGAATAAAAAAAACTTAAATTAACCTAATCCAAAAATAACCGTAATCTAATTAGTAAATTAAAGATTTTATAAGTGCAACAACAATTTCAATTTTAAAAGCCTATGTAAAGAATTTACGAAAATAATAATGACAATCTTAATCTTAATATTATTATTATTATTAAAACAACACACAAATATATATATATATATATATTTTGTTTTGCGACCACATTTCATTATTAATAACGAAATTAAAATATTAACTTAAATATTAATAATACTGATGATAAAATTAAAATGATAAAACCAACAAAAATGATAATATCGTTATTGATTGAGGTGAGACACCACACACGGTCGCGTGCGTGGTCGCGCGCCCGTATCAGATCTCAATTTCTTCAAAATACAACCAATTGTCACACCCCAGCTCCAAAAGTAAGACCCAAATTACTAAAATTAAAATTAAGCATCAGTCGGGGTGTGACATGTTTGCTCGGGTGTGTTTTTTAATTTTTGGGCTTAAAGTTGAGAAATAAAATAATTTTGCGACAACTTTATTTTATTTCACTTAAGCCACTTGGAAGCCACTTGAAGCCACTTAAAAGCGGCTTAAACTGAGTTGAACCGGATATGGTACTATCCAGAAATATCCTACCCTCTTGGTAGGATATTTGTGAGGTGGGGCCCACACGAGCCCCACCGTTTCTTTCCGCTAAGTAACACACCTGCGAAAACCCGTCATTATGAAAGTCAACTGACGCGTTTTCTTAAATTCTTAACAGACCATTTAATTGGGCGGTTTTCTTCGTGAATTAAATGAGTTGTTACTTTCGTTGAATTAATACAACTAATTGATGGGTCATTACTTACCTTTTCGTTTGTTGGCGTTGTAATAAAATAAGACCAACAAGGTCTTTTGAAGGATTACTCGTTGAGAGGCTTGACAGAATCCTTGAGCCTTTATCCTCCTTCATGAAGAACACGAAGAACGCGAAGAACGCGAAGAACGCCGGCCTCTGACGAAGAACGCCAAACCCGTGGAAGTCGACGACGCGAAGCCGTGTTCCGCAACGCCGACGTTCCCTTCCTGCAACGTTCTTCTGCGACGTATCTTCCTCCGCAACGAATCTTCGATCATCTGCTTGAGGTAAGAGTCTCGGAATTTATTTTTAATCTCCTTTGTGGTTTTTACCAAAACACGGATTTAATTATTTATAATTAAATTAAATCTGTTGTTTCTTGGTCTGTTGAGTTCGCCGACTCAACGCCGGTTTCCGCGATGACGCGACGCCTTTCCTGGATGACGCGACGATCCCCTCCTTCCGCGACGAGAAATTCTGCGAAGAACGTGCGTACGACGACGACCAATGAGGTAGGGGTTGTTGTGAACTTTTCCTTTTTCCCGTGTTGTTTCCGTTCAAGAATGAAGAACCCGATTCATGAACAATTTTTTATTCCATTAAAATTTGTTGATTCATATGTTGAATTTTGTTTCTCCCATTGTCTATTACTAACGCGGAGGGTGCGGGCCAAATGAACACGGCCCGACGACCCTCTGCTGTTCTTCGTTGTTATGTGGATTTGACGGGCGACGACGGAACGTGCCGCATCGGAAGTGTGATGGTTCTGCAGTGAAGAGCGAGTCCCTGGAGGAGCAGCGGTGCAGAAGGGAACAGAATCGGACCACCGGAGTGACTCCGGGGGCCCGCGGAAGCCGCCGGCGGCGCCGGTCGTCGGCGCAGCGGCGCCGGCAGCCGGGAGCGGCGGCGCCCCGGCGCGCCGCCAGACAAGGCCGCCGCGGCAGAAGCCGCAGCGGCGGCACTCGCGGACCCGCGGCCGCGCGGGTCCGGCGCGCGCGGGACGCGGCTGAAGCCGCGTCCGGTAGTCCGAGCGACACCCCGCGAGTGCCGCGGGGTTGTCACGTGGGGGCGGCGGCTCCCCCCGCGTCACTCGGCTGCCCAGGGAGACACCCCGCGGGTGCCGCGGGGGTGTCACGCGGGGGTGGCGGCTCCCCCCCCCCCCCCCCGCGTCGCTCGGCCGAGCCGAGCCGGGCTGGCCGAGCCAGGCCGGGCCGCGCCCTGGTCGGGCCGGACCGGGTCCGACCGGGTTGGACTGGGTCGACCAACCCAAGGGGGGGGTCGGGCCGGCTCGGTCCGGGCTCGGACCCCCCGTCTTCGGACGGTTTTCATTCAAATGCTCGTAACATGAGCTACGGGCCTCCAAACGACTCTCCGTCAGCGGCAACACGATCCTTGGATCGAGACGGTCGTTTAGGTATATTGCACTAAAGGTTTTGGAATACTTTGAGTTCAGCCGGGTTGGTTCGTACATGAAACCAACCGGACCCTCGGAGCGGAAACGCTCATATCTTGAGCTACGGACGTCCGATCGACGTGTCGTCGGCTTTGTTGAATTTCTCTAAGTGAGACGGATCTTTTGGATCACTCCGCCCGAGGTTTGGACGTAGGTGGAGTATGGTCGGGTTGGTTTTGCTTTAAAAACCAACCGGGCCCCTGGAACGAAAACGCCAATAACTCTCAGACCGGGCGTCCGATTGACGCGCCGTCTGCGGCGTTGAGTTCCTGTTGACGATACGGAACTTTTGGATACATCAACTTCGGACTTTGTGAAAGTTGATGTATCGGCCTCTCGGCTCGTGGAGCGGACCCTCCCGAATGATCTTGCTGTGTGCGGGAACCCTAGAGCTGGTTGCGACTGCTACTTCGACAGCGACGACCGTGCAGAGATCCTCAGTGGACTGCGGCGATGACTGTGCAGAGATCCTCAGTGGACTGCGGCGACGACTGTGCAGAGATCCTCAGTGGACTGCAACGATGACTGTGCAGAGATCCTCAGTGGACTGCGACGACTACAGCACTCAGCGATCCTACGTGGATCAGTGCTATAGGTCCTGTGTGGGCCCGATCCTGTATGGGTCCGATCCTGTGTGGGTCAGCGCTCAGCGGTTCTGTGTGAGCCAGCGCCTACAGGTCCTGTTTGGGACCGATCCTGTGTGGGTCATTGCGGGGGTTAGGTACCTATCGATCCTTCGTGGGTCCGACGACTTAGATGGATCAGTGATCATCTTTATCGTCATCCGAAGAAGTATACCTGTGTGAGCTGAATCTTCTGTTTACTCTCCTTTGTGGATTGTGTTGAGCTATCCTGTGTGGATTTACTGTTTACTCTCCTTTGTGGATTGTGTTGAGCTATCCTGTGTGGATTTACTGTTTACTCTCCTTTGTGGATTGTGTTGTGCTATCCTGTGTGGGTATACGTTTGCTTTCCTGTGTGGATTGGGTTGTGCTTGGGCTCGGACGTTGGAGCCGAACGGGAATTGATGACTTAGGTATATGTATGGGCATATACCTAAGCCGTGTCAGATGTTACTTTGTGATTGTACCTTTCCTTTGTGGATTATCCTTTGTGGATTTTGGGAGACCTTCAGGGGTCTCGGGGTCCCTACTGAGTAGCTTATACTCACCCCTGCACGGGCTATGCCTGCACTTCGTTGTGTTGGTTGCAGACGACGGACAGCACTGATCGTGGTGGAGGCGTGCGGAGCAGGACGGTACCTGGAGGTGGACCACTGGGCGGGACGCACTCGGAGCGGACGGTTGAACCGAGGTGATGTGGAGGCTATCTGTACCCACCCTTCAGGTGGGACTTCCAGAGGACGGCTCGACGCTGCGGCTTTTCCTTTCAGTTGCTGTTTTTCCTTTCAGTTGTACTTTATAGTTGGGCTTGTATTTCCGGCCCCTTTTACTTTCAGCACAGTTTGTACAGTTTTTACTTAGTGTTTACTTTTTCGCTTTCTTACTCTGTGGTGCTTGTTTACTTTTCAAAGGCAATGTCTTCCCTTTTTCCGGGATTTACACCTTGGTGCTAGTCGCCAGCCCCTGGCCTATGGAAGGCGGTCTTGGGGTAGTCACGGCACGGGCCCCGAGGACGGGTCGTGACAAATTGGTATCAGAGGCGGTCGGTTCTACCGCAGACTCTGATCTTTCTTCTATGTGAAGTAATAGTGTTTAGCGTATTGAGTGTGGTTATCAGTCCAGGGAGTCCAGTGTTGGTGCGGCGGCCGACGTATCCGTACACTAGGACCCTGACTTCTGATTTCTGACTTAATGCACGAAAACATTGATTGTGTGTGTGTTTCAAGTTTTCTTTGTGATTACTTGTGTCAGCTCACCAGGTATACTGTTCTGACCGTGGCGCACTTGTTTCCTTTTCAGGATGGCCCCATGACGGCAGCCAGCTAGGGTTCCGAGAGTAGAGTGCGACGACAGCCCGCCGAGCGACGAGGCCTCGGTACAGGGCCCGTTGACAGCGGAGGCACCGGTGGTACCTTTGCCCACCGAGCCCCTGATGCTTCCAGCGCCGATCGCTGACGATGCACGACGCCTCGGAGCTCTACACGAGTTCCAGCACCAGCGACCACCCAGGTTCCGTGGGGAGACGGACCCCCAGGCAGCCGAGGACTGGCTAGAGGCGGTCGTCCGAGTTTTCATGCTAGTGAGGACACCAGCAGACCTCATGGTGATCCTCGCGGCGAGCCTACTGCACGCAGCAGCAGGACGATGGTGGAGCCTGATGCTCCAGGTACACGATGAGGCCTCCCTCATCTGGACAGACTTCGAGAGACTCTTCCGCTCAGAGTTCGTCCCAGCCACCCTCCGTGCGGTGCGCATTCAGGAGCTTCTTCAGCTGCGGCAGGGCAGCTTGACGGTCGCCCAGTACGCGGCGAGGTTCACCGATCTTTCTCGCTACTCGACCGACATGGTACGGGACCCCTTCTTCCGGGCCCGGACCTTCGAGCAGGGATTGAAACACGAGATCAGGGCATCGCTGATCTCCCTCAGCATCCCGACCCAGGCAGGAGTGCTAGATCGAGCCCTTCTGATCGAGAGCTTTCTGGTTGAGTCCACAGCAAGACCTACCGCAAGGCGGCAGGTAGCAGAGTCTTCGGCAGCTGGTAGCCGACGAATGACTCAAGGTTCCAGGCAGACCAGGCCTTCCGGCAGACGACCTCGGGACACTAGCTCAGCAGTGCGGGGCACACAGCGCGGAGCCAGCCTTCCGAGAGGCAGGCAGTGCTACTCGTGCGGCGGGCAGGGCCACATGGCTCGTGACTGCCCGACCCGCCGTACCGAGGAGCATCAGACGGTGGAGGGGCCACCCAGGCAGAGGAAGAGGGTCGACCGTGGCGGTCCGCAGGGAGGAGGCGGACGAGGCAGAGGAGCTGGCCGAGCAGCAGGTGGTGGGCGACGCTTTGAGGCTCTGCCACCACCACCACCAGGAGGTCCGCCCCGACCACCGGGAGCTGGCGGGAAGAGACAGGCACAACTCCAGGCAGCGGAGGCCTACGACCACGGTGCACCAGAGATGATTCGAGGTATGATCTATGTCTATTCCACCCTTTCTGCAGTTCTTATAGACACAGGAGCGAGTCACTCTTTCATAGCCACTGCCCTTGTTCGGAGCTCGGAGATTCCGACAGAGTCGTTGGCTCGATCCTTACGGCTAGAGACTCCTATGGGAGCAGAATCGACGATTACACACTGGTGCCGGCAGTGTGAGCTTACTCTAGGAGGCGAGAGCTTTGGCTGGGATCTTCTTGTAGCGGCGTCGAGGCCTTACGATGTCATCTTGGGCATGGATTGGTTATCTATGGTCCATGCTTAGATTGACTGTTTTAGGCGCAAGGTGCGATGTGTGCGCACCGACGGGAGCAGGTTCACCTTCACCGGTGAGAAGGGAGCCTTCGCAGCACATGAGGGACTCTCGCAGAGGAGAGGGCATCCCATCACTCATCAGTTGGCTAGCCTCATCCTTGGAGCAGTTGACGTGCGGAGTCCTAGTTTTCCTGCAGTGGTGGATCAGTATGCGGACGTCTTCCCCGAAGACGTTCCAGGGCTACCTCCTCGCAGAGAGGTAGACTTTTATATTGATCTGTACCCCGGGACAGCCCCGATATCCACTCCAGCATATCATATGGCCCCCTCCGAGCTTCGAGATCTACGGGTACAGTTGGAGGACTTGCAGGGAAAGGGGTTCATCCGACCCAGTGTTTCACCCTGGGCTTCCCCGATTTTGTTCGCCAAGAAGGCGGACGGGAGCTTGCGAATGTGTGTCGACTATCGTCGCCTGAACCAGGTGACAGTGAGGAACAAGTATCTGCTACCGAGGATTGATGACCTCTTCGATCAACTCAAGGGAGCACAGTGGTTCTCGAAGATAGACCTCAGGTCAGGCTATCATCAGCTCAGAGTTCGAGACGAGGACGTGCAGAAGACGGCCTTCAGGTGTCGGTATGGCCACTATGAGTTCTTGGTTATGCCTTTTGCGTAACCAATGCTCCAGCAGTGTTCATGAGCCTCATGAACAGGATCTTCTAGCCATACCTCGATCAATTTGTTGTGGTCTTCATAGACGACATTTTGGTGTACTCGACCACGGAGGAGGAGCACGCCTACCACTTGCGGGTTGTACTAGACACACTCCGAGAGCACCAGCTTTATGGAAAGCTCTCGAAGTGCCAGTTCTGGTTATGTGAGGTCCACTTCTTGGGGCACGTCATTTCTGAGGCGGTAGTTGCAGTGGATCCCGTGAAGATCGAGGCAGTTCTAGCTTGGGAGCCACCCAGGAGCGTGACAGAGGTGCGGAGTTTCTTGGGCCTAGCCGGATACTATCGGAGATTCGTTCCGGACTTCTCTAGAGTTGCGGCTCCACTCTCAGCTTTGACGAAGAAGGGGAAACCCTTTGTGTGGTCAGACAGATGTCAGTAGAGCTTCCAGGAGCTGAGGTAGAGATTGACCAGCGCACCTATCTTGAGGTTGCCTGAGGAGGGAGTTGGATACGTAGTCTACTGCGATGCATCAGGGACCGGACTCGGGTGTGTCCTGATGCAGGAGCGGGCTGTGATTGCCTATGGATCACATCAGTTGAGGCCGCATGAGAAGAACTACGCTACCCATGACCTGGAGTTAGCAGCAGTGTTCTTCGCTCTGAAGACATGGAGGCACTATCTGATGGGAGAGCACTTTACAGTCTTTTCTGACCACCAGAGTCTCAGGTACATCTTCTCTCAGAAGGACCTGAACCTGAGACAGCGGCGATGGCTCGAGTTCCTCCAGGACTATGACTTTGAGATAGTCTATACTCCTGGGAAGGGGAACGTGGTAGCCGATGCCCTCAGCAGGAGGACGGGCATCCAGATACTTGAGGAGGCGACAGAGCAGCTAGCCGCTTTGCAGATATCCTTCGTGGATAGAGATGGAGCATCCTTCCTTCAGTCTCTCACAGTCACCCCTCCACTACTGCAGCGGGTCAGAGAGGCACAGCGTGGGGACGCTGACTGTGAGATGCGGCGTGCACAGATATCCTCAGGACAGGCACCTGATGGTTTCTCCCTTGGAGCAGAGCACGACGTCCTTTTCAGAGGACGTACCTTGGTACCAGTCGCTTTACGAGAGGAGGTGCTGAGAGACTTTCACACTTCTCCTTTGGCGGTACATCCTGGAGTGGCGAAGATGTACCAGGATCTCAGACGTCAGCACTGGTGGCCGGGCATGAAGAAGGCTGTGGTAGAGTTCGTTTCACGGTGCCTCACCTGCCAGCAGGTGAAGGCAGAGCATCAGGTACCAGCAGGCTTGGTACATCCCTTGGAGGTCCCAAAGTGGAAGTGGGACGAGATATATATGGACTTCGTGACTGGAATTCCACGCACTTCCAGAGGTCACGACTTTATTTGGGTGATTGTTGACCGACTCACCAAGTCGGCACACTTCTTACCCATCAGAGAGCAGGGCTCAGTGGAGATCTTGGGGCATCTCTATGTTCAGTAGATTGTACGGTTTCACGGTGTGCCATCGACTATCGTCTCCGATCGGGACGCTCTCTTTACTTCCCGGCTTTGGAAGGGGTTGTAGGAGGCGTTCGGGACGCGGCTACATCTGAGCACCGCCTTTCACCCTCAGACGGATGGTCAGACAGAGAGGACCATTCAGACTCTCGAGGACATGCTCTGCGCATGTGTCCTCGACTTTGGTCGCAGCTGGGAGGACCACCTACCCTTGGTGGAGTTCGCGTACAACAACAGCTACCACTCCACCATCGGGATGGCACCATACGAGGTGTTGTACGGCAGGCCTTGCAGATCTCCTTTGTGCTGGACGGACCCTAGGGAGTCAGAACTTGTGGGACCAGAGATGGTCCGGGCCACGACAGAGAAGGTCCAGGTCATCCAGGAGCGGATGAGGACAGCTCAGAGCCGGCAGAAGTCATATGCTGACAGGAGGCGGAGGCCACTAGAGTTCGAGGATGGCGACCACGTCTTCTTGCGGGTCTCACCTCGACGTGGTTTACGGAGATTTGTCCGAGGCGGAAAGTTGTCTCCACGCTTCATCGGACCTTTCCAGGTCCTCAGTAGGATTGGCGAGGTGGCTTATCGCCTGGCTCTGCCACCTCAGTTGCACCGGGTGCACGACGTCTTCCACGTATCTCATCTGAGGAGATACGTGCACGACCCGACGCACATCATTGACTATGGGGAGCTAGACGTGGATGATGGGGTGACTTTTGCGGAGTTCCCGGTGGAGATAGAGGATCTACAGGAGCGGGTTCTACGTGGGTGATCGATTCCTCTTGTGTGCATCAGATGGCAGCACAGGAACCTCCAGGAGAGCACATGGGAGCGGGAGGCTCAGATGCGTGCTCAGTACCCACATTTGTTTCCCTAGTTTATGATGTATCTTTACGGGGAGGTAAAGCCCTGAGGTGGGAGTAATGTAAAGACCCGTAAATTTCAAGGAAATTTTTTTCTTAATTTTCTTTGGAATTTTACAAGAACGCAGTTTCTAACGGCACCTGATTCCGAGGCCCGGTGTGCCTGGAATCATTTTCCGAAGTTTGGCTCGGGTACGTTTAGTGAACGGACGAGCGGGTTTTTCTAACTTTTGAACCGGTGCCCGGAATCGAATTCTGAGGGCACCGATGAAATCGCAGCGCCGGTATTTGCTTAGAAACACCTCTTCTGGAGTTGCATTTGCTCGGGTGTGGTTTTTAATTTTCGGGCTTAAAGTTAAGAAATAAAATAATTTTGCAACAACTTTATTTTATTTCACTTAAGCCACTTGGAAGCCACTTGAATCCACTTAAAAGCGGCTTAAACTGAGTTGAACTGGATAGGGTACTATCCAAAAATATCCTACCCTCTTGGTAGGATATTTGTGAGGTGGGGCCCGCACGAGCCCCACCGTTTCTTTCCGCTAAGTAACGCACCCACGAAAACCCATCATTATGAAAGTCAACTGACGCGTTTTCTTAAATTCTTAACAGACCATTTAATTGGGCGGTTTTCTTCGTGAATTAAATGAGCTGTTACTTATTTGAATTAATACAATGAATTGATGGGTCGTTACTTACCTTTTCGTTTGTTGGCGTTATAATAAAATAAGACCAAAAAGGCCTTTTGAAGGATTACTCGTTGAGAGGCTTGAAAGAATCCTTGAGCCTTTATCCTCCTTCGCGAAGAACGTGAAGAACGCGAAGAACGCGAAGAACGCCGGCCTCCGACAAAGAACGCCGAACCCGTGGAAGTCGACGACGTGAAGCCGTGTTCTGCGACGCCGACGTTCCCTTCCTGCAACGTTCTTCTGCGACGTCTCTTCCTCCGCAACGAATCTTCGATCAGCTGCTTGAGGTAAGAGTCTCAGACTTTCTTTTTAATCTCCTTTGTGGTTTTTACCAAAACACGGATTTAATTATTTATAATTAAATTAAATCTGTTGTTTCTTGGTCCGTTGAGTTCGCCGACTCAACGCCGGTTTCCGCGACGACGCGACGTCTTTCCGCGACGACGCGACGATACCCTCCTTCCGCGACGAGCAATTCTGTGAAGAACGTGCGTATGACGATGACCAACGAGGTAGGGGTTGTTGTGAACTTTTCCTTTTTCCCGTGTTGTTTCCGTTCAAGAATGAAGAACCCGATTCATGAACAATTTTTTATTCCATTAAAAATTGTTGATTCATATGTTGAATTTTGTTTCTCCCCGTTGTCTATTACTAACGCGGAGGGTGCGGGCCAAACGAACACGGCCCGACGACCCTCCGCCATTCTTCGTTGTTATGCGGATTTGACGGGCGACGACGGAACGTGCCGCATCGAAATTGTGATGGCTCCGCAGTGAAGAGCGAGTCCCGGGAGGAGCAGCGGCGCAGACGGGAACAGAATCGGACCACCGGAGTGACTCCGGGGGGCCCGCGGAAGCCGCCGGCGGCGCGGCGGCGCCGGCAGCCGAGAGCGGCGGCGCCTCGGCGTGCCGCCGAACAAGGCCGCCGCGGCAGAAGCCGCGGCGGCAGCACTCGCGGACCCGCGGCCGCGCGGGTCCGGAGCACGCGGGACGCGGCTGAAGCCGCGTCCGGTTGTCCGAGCGACACCCCGCGGGTGCCGCAGGGTTGTCACGCGGGGGCGGCGGCTCCCCCCCGCGTCGCTCAGCTGCCCAGGGAGACACCCCGCGGGTGCCGCTGGGGTGTCACGCGGGGGGTGGCGGCTCCCCCCCGCGTCGCTCGGCCGAGCCGAGCCGGGCTGGCCGAGCCAGGCCGGTCCGACCGGCCGGACCGCGCCCTGGCCGGGCCGGACCGGGTCCGACCGGGGTCGACCCGGTTCGGCCGACCCACGGGGGGGGGGGGGGGGGGGTGGGGGGGGGGGGGGGGGGGGGGGGGGGGGGTCGGGGCCAGCTCAGTCCGGGCCCGGACCCCCCATCTTCGGATAGTTTTCGTTCAAATGCCCGTAACTTAATCTACGGGCCTCCAAACGACTCGCCGTCAGTGGAAACACGATCCTTGGATCGAGACGGTCGTTTCGGTATATCGCACTCAAGGTTTCGGAATATTTTGAGTTCGGGCCGGGTTGGTTCGTACACGAAACCAACCGGGGCCCTCGGAGCGGAAATGCCTCATATCTTGAGCTACGGACGTCCGATCGACGTGCCGTTGGCTTTGTTGAATTCCTCTAAGTGAGACGGATCTTTTGGCTCACTCCGCCCGAGGAGGTTTGGACGTAGGTGGAGTACGGGTCGGATTGGTTTTGCTTTAAAAACCAACCGGGCCCCTGGAACGAAAAGGCCAATAACTCTCAGACCGGGCGCTCCGATTGACGCGCCGTCTGCGGCGTTGAGTTCCTGTTGACGATACGGAACTTTTGGATACATCAACTTCGGACTTTGTGACATTTGATGTATCGGCCTCTCGGCTCATGGAGCGGACCCCTCCCGAACGAGCTTGCTGTGTGCGGGAACCCTAGAGCTGGCTGCGACTGCTATTTCGACAGCGACGACCGTGCAGAGATCCTCAGTGGACTGCGGCGACGACTGTGCAGAGATCCTCAGTGGACTGCGGCGATGATTGTGCAGAGATCCTCAGTGGACTGCGACGACTACAGCACTCAGCGATCCTACGTGGATCAGTGCTACAGGTCCTGTGTGAGCCCGATCCTGTGTGGGTCTGATCCTGTGTGGGTTAGCGCTCAGCGGTTCTGTGTGAGCCAGCGCCTACAGGTCCTGTGTGGGGCCCGATCCTGTGTGGGTCATTGCGGGGGTTAGTTACCTATCGATCCTTCGTGGGTCTGACGACTTAGATGGATCAGTGATCATCTTTATCGTCATTAGAAGAAGTATACCTGTGTGAGCTGAATCTTCTGTTTACTCTCCTTTGTGGATTGTGTTGAGCTATCCTGTGTGGATTTACTGTTTACTCTCCCTTTGTGGATTGTGTTGAGCTATCCTGTGTGGATTTACTGTTTACTCTCCTTTGTGGATTGTGTTGTGCTATCCTGTGTGGGTATACGTTTGCTTTCCTGTGTGGACTGGGTTGGGCTTGGGCTCAAACGTTGGAGCCGAACGGGGAATTGATGACTTAGGTATATGTATGGGCATATACCTAAGTCGTGTCAAATGTTACTTTGTGATTGTACCTTTCCTTTGTGGATTATCCTTTGTGGATTTTGGGAGACCTTCGGGGGTCTCGGGGTCCCTACTGAGTAGCTTATACTCACCCCTACACGGGCTATGCCCGCACTTCGTTGTGTTGGTTGCAGACGACGGACAGCACTGATCGTGGTGGAGGCGTGCGGAGCAGGACGGTACCTGGAGGTGGACCACTGGGCGGGACGCACTCGGAGCGGACGGTTGGACCGAGGTGCTGTGGAGGCTATTTGTACCCACCCTTCAGGTGGGACTTCCAGAGGACGGCTCGACGCTGCGACTTTTTCTTTCAGTTGTTGTTTTTCCTTTCAGTTGTACTTTACAGTTGGGCTTGTATTTCCGGCCCCTTTTACTTTCAGCACAATTTGTACAGTTTTTACTTAGTGTTTACTTTTTCCGCTTGCTTACTCTGTGGTGCTTGTTTACTTTTCAAAGGCAATGTCTTCCCTTTTTCCGGGATTTACACCTTGGTGCTAGTCGCCAGCCCCTGGCCTATGGAAGGCGGGCTTGGGGTAGTCACAGCACGGGCCCCGAGGACGGGGTTGTGACACCATCCACCCCTTGCACACCCCCTGAAGACCCCATGCACCTCCTGCCCCCCCCCCCCCTCACACACACACACACACCTCATGCACCTTCTGCACACCCACTTGCATGCACCCTCCCCCTTCCCCTTGCAACAGAACCCATCACACCACCCTTCCCATTGCCCCCCTTCCCTACACACTACCCCCATGCACCCCCCCCCCCACACACACACTACATGCACCCCCTACACCACCCCCTACCCCTTGTAACAGAACCCATCACACCCCCCACCCACCCACCCTGCACACCCCCCCCCCCCCGCCCACCCCAGGCACCCCCCTTCATGCACCCCTTGCACACCTCATGCACCCCCCCCCCTCCCCTGTGAACCCCATTCACCTCCTACACCCCCCCCCCCACATGCACCCTCCCCCCACCCCTTGCAACAGAACCAAGCACCCCCCCCCCCCCGTGCACACCCCACTACACACCACCCCCCATGCACACACCCCCTGCACACCCCATGCACCCCTATACCCCCCCCCCCCCCCCATGCACACCCCACTGCACACACCACCCCCCATGCACACACCCCCTGCACACCCCCATGAACCCCTACACCCCCCCCCCCCCACCCACCCACACACACACACCTTGCACCCCCCTTGTACCCTCCCCCTATCGCCCCTTTCAACAGAACCCAGCACACCCCCCTCCCCCCTGTCCCCAGCACACCCCATGCACCCCTTGCACCCCCCCCCCCACACACACACACACTAAGTCTTTTGACATCGTAGTACTAGGCTAAGAGGGGAGAACCCATCCTTAAGTGTTAGGCCTAAATTATTAGAAGGTATTGGGAATGTAATAAATGTTGTATTCACAGTAGGATTAGAGAATATAAATCTAGATATAATTTTTTATCCTATGATATCATAAATCAAGCTATGTTTTATCCTTAGATTAGTGTCCTTTCTACACATTAGGCTACACAGGAGAAAATATAATGTTTTTTCCTAGTTTAAGACTATAAGAGAGAACATTACATAAACTAGTAATCCCATACACTTGGAACTCATAAATAGATATTTCCTTAACAAAGCTAGTGGTTATTAGAAAACTAGTTTTTAAAATAATCAAGAAATTATGGAAACAAGTTTTTAAAACAATCAAGAAATTATAGAATTAAAATTTAAGGGTTAGGAAAATGGAACCTACCTCAACCTCAAGGTGTGCTACTTTTGATGATGACAACTCAAATATTCCTTTTTTCCACTTTCACTCATATAAAACTTCACATATATAAAGGACACTTATCCCCTATGTACATATTTTCATGTCCAAATATGCACAAGGGGGTCCTTAAATATATGTTTATACTTGCATATACCCCTTTAAACTTACACATGTATGCATTTTTCATATCTATATATAATCACACCTAGCCCCAATATATATATTCATACTGCTATGAGTGAATATATATAAAGGGGGAACTTATATATGTATATGTATACCTATGCATACACATGTAAGCCTTCATCAACAGTGAATTGAATCCACCTCAACAATATCCAAAACGCACTAAAAAAATTATAAGAAACCTAAAAATCACAAAAGCCCTAATTAAAATTGGGCCAAAGAATAAAAACAGAATAAATCTTACCCAAATTTGATGTTGAACTCACTATCTTTAATGGTGGTGGATAGAACCGTCTCATCATAAGAAACCACCTTTGAGAAAATAGTGGGAAAATAAATGAGATATAACAACTTCTTATATATATGTGATCAGTGTGTCAATAGTATATGATAAATAATACATGAATCCATAATGAACAATGAAAAAATAATATTCATATTGATATGTACATCCCAATACTAAATAACATGATCATTAATAAAGGCTTTATGTTCAAATTCCCTCATCTTCTGAGTTAAAAAATCCTTCTTTAATTTATAATGTAATGAAAATTCATTTTTTCAATTTCCCTCATACAATGGGAATTTCAAAGTCATATTCTCAGTAGAAAATTCATATACATTGGCACACAAAGTCAAACATTGGGACTTCTGAAGTGATACACAAGATAAATTTTTTCAACTAAATGTAGACTTCATGCATTTTTTATTTTTGTGATTTTCTTCCTAATATTATATGCTTCTTTAGATGACTCTAGAACTTCTTCAAATCCACTTTAAATAGGCTCGAGGCTTTCAAATCACCTCATAATTTCTCCAAATAATTATATTAATTATTAAAATAAATCCAACCCCCCCCCCCCACCTGCATCACCCCCAACCCCCCCCCCCCCACACACACACACACACCAACCCTCCACCCTACACCACCACCCCCCACCACCATGACCACCACCACCACCTTGAACCATCCCCCAACCCCCCCCCCCCCCCTACACCAGCCCCCCAACCCCCAACCCCTGCCAGCACCCCCTTCCCCCACCCTATTTTCTCCCCTACCCCACCCTGCACTAGCCCCCCCCCCCCCCACACACACACACCTGCATCACCCCCCCCCCACACACACACACCCACCACCACCACCCCCCTCAACCCCACCCCCCACACCATCCCCCTAATTAGTTGACAAGAAGGGTTAAAAATAGAAAGCTTTAATTCTGACAATTATGGACATTATGTACTCCAAAGAATGTAACAAAAGTTTATAAGTAATTGCTAGTATTATTACATGTTTGGGAATAGATCATTATATTGTTAGTATAATCTATAAATTACTAAAAATTTGAAAGTACCCAAGTCAATGGGGATAAAATCAATATTGTTTCAGAATTTAGAAAGTAAACTGAAAGTATTTATCTGCCTATTACATATTTAAACATCTTTAAGATCACTATTGTATTTAAATTGAATGTGGTCACTATAATGGGGAATGCTCATCTAAGAATTCGTTAAAAACAAATGGATATTGAAGACCACTGATTATGAAAAATGGAAGATATTATTCCTTTGTAAAATTTTAAAAAATAAAGTTGGAAAAAATATTCCTGAAAAGTTTTCAAAGAAGGATGATCATACATCCTTGGGTGATAAACCTAATAAGTATAAGACAAGTAATAAATATAAAAGGATCAGTTTCTTATACCATGGAAGAAGGAGTAAAACTTAGATTCATGCAAACAATCCTTGCTTGTATGTGAAAATAGAGGCAAGAAATAGCATAATGGAAGATTTTTCCAAGGAGAATAAAAATGAACTGGTTTGGTGAAAATAAATCATAATAATTCATGTGGAAATTAAAATGTTTACCTAAAGATTTCATGGTAGTATGTCACATATATTTTTGAAATAATAAATAATTATAAATGAAGCACTTATAAAAGATGGTTCCAAAGGAAATGATGAAATTCATTATGAAGAAGTCAAATTTCTTGAGAGGTGTTCAATAAATAAAAACCCTAAAGGTTGTCTAAAACTTTGCAGAACAAGTAATATGGATGTATATAGTACCAACAATTTATTAATCAGGTTACTATTATAAGAAAAATCCCTAAATAAGATAAATATCACATTATGTGATGCGTGTTCCTTGAAGGTTTATGAAAATAATAACATCTCACATAAATAATTTGAAACATTGAATAACTCCATGCTCCAAAAGAAAAAAACAAATCTGGAATAAAAATGTGCAAGCATTAAGATAGGGTAAACTTGGTTGAGAAAACATTCCCAACCTTGATGTTAACACTAAGGAACAAATAGTAACACCTTATTCTATTTCATATTGTATTTATGTGCTAACCATTAATGGAATTGAAGGTGAATCTAGATCTTAGAGAGAGAACTCAAGAAATTGTACAAGCTATAAAATCTATAATGTTACTTCAAGTAATCCATTTTATTGAATTATCAATATGTTATATCCTAAAATATATCTATAGAAGATATCTACATTGAATAAGATAATTTAGATTTCCTCATTGTGTGGGAGAAAGGTAGATAAAACATTAAGAAGCTACTATAACCTATTAAAATCATGTAAATCAGAATTCTAGATTGTGCTCTAAAAAGATTCATTGAAATGTTATGGATTCATATTCTCTCATTCTTGAGTGAGAAAATAAAATCCTAACATTAAGTGGGAGATGTTTATTTTAATAATTGACATTAATGAAGAAGTTTAAAGAAGCCTTGAGACTGAGGTTACCTAACTCAGGGCTCTTTGTCTTGAGAATCCATGAGCATTTAGGGAATGAACCCCTCATTCACATAATGAGATACTATAGTAGCAGCGTTGTATCTCTTTCAAAGATCCAAAATTCCCAAAAATTTGAAAATGATCAACCAAATGATAAAAAACATAAACAAAAGGATTTTCCGTACCTGAAAAAACCTTAAGATTTTCCATAACACAAGTGAATAGACAATTATACTACATCCCACATTCTTGAAACTAGAATCACAGTAGCTCATTCACAAATACTATCCAAGATGTCACTATATCACAAAAATAGTCTTCTTATTCAAACAAAGTATTCAACGAATCATAAAGAAACACTTAAAACTTGGTCTCTATTTTTATTCTCACTTACCAATTCTTTAAAACTTATTCACTGCATTCTCAAGATCAAAGTAAAGCTTCCTCTTATATTTTTTCTTCTCTTTATCTTCTTCTTCGAAACTAGGTAGGTTGTAAATCCTCATCATTGTCTCAACACACTCTTCTTATTACTTTATATAGTATGCAGTGGATCATGATTCTTATTATTCAAAATCCTCAACTCACTCAACCAACTCTTCTACAACACTATTAGTTCCTCTCACTTCTCACTTAGCACACCCAACACATAAAACCATTTATTTATTTGTTTGTTTTTTATACTATAAAGATATTTTTTACCTCAAGTAGAAAAATATATTTTTAAACCCATTCCCACTATACTATAATTCAAAACAAATTGGGTATAACTTGGCACACCAACAAACTATATCTTTTCATGAAACTATTTTAACCCATTTTATTGGTTGTTTGATTTCTTTAATGGTTATCTCTACTAGGTTTCCACAAATACCCTTTTATTTTTATCTTTATTCTCTTTTTGTCCAATTATGTCTCCCAGTGAAATAAATTATTTCTTCATCTAAAAATACTCTCAATACAACAACTTCATATTAATCTTATTGGATGTTTTAAAACACAATAAGTTGTGAGGATCTCCTCATTTTGGATTTGATGAAATTTTAATTTTAAAATAATAATTATTTTTAGTCAAATTCTTCATCACTTCCAGATCATCTCTTCATCCTTCTTCTCAATAATGAATCACTGGTTCTTTTTTGATGTATTGATCATTGGAGTTTAGGATATACACCCTATGAATTCTTCACATCCAAATTTACGAGACTTATAATATCTCTCATTTCAGGATTGAGTAAATTCCTATCCTTCCATCTCAACATGTTCTCTTTGTCTCAGTCATTAAGATCAATGACTCACAAAAATATCTCTAATCTCAATAATTTAGACTTAATAACTCAAGCATCGACCCAACTTCATCTACATTATTCTATGAGAACTCATTAGGTTTTTTCATTTATCAAGAAGTTCATCCTCGTGATCTTCTAATACCCCTTTCATTTTATTTTACTCAAAAAAATCTTGGACCAAGGCTTAACTAAGCATTATGATGTTTTGAACATGATAGAATAACTCAATTATCATCATAATGAGGATATGAAATTCCTAACAATATTTAGAAAACCGAGGACAAATGTAATCTAGGATTTAACATATTATATATGGAAGAAATAAAAATCTAAATTTAGAGTATTTCCTTTCCTTGAGATCATGAATTAACACCCCATCCTACCATTTAGTTTAATAATAATGAAAGGAAAACAAGAATTCAAAACCTTGATAATTGAGGAATTTAGGGACTCACACTCAGTTCACATGAAGAGTATTAAAATAAATAAAACAATGGATTCCCAACCTTAGATCTATTATGTTATGGGTTTTTAGAAACTGAATGATGAATTTAGATAAGAATAAAAGGTAGGTTCAATGGGAGATGGAGAGCGATGAAGGATAGCCTCTCAAGGGTGTTACAAAATGAGAATCATAATAAAATCCCAATAAAGGGTGTTTTGGGGGTTAATTATCTAATGTAAAATTTATTTTTTAACCCCTATTTAAAAAAACTCATCTGTGTCTTACTAGGTACCTAGTATAAGAAACTAGGTATAAAGTGGTTACACCAGTAGTTACTGATGTTTATACCTGACATCGCTAAATACTTGGTACCAGACTACTAGGTATTTATTTCTACACCTACACCAAACACCATACCTTTTTAATACCAAATTACTTTTACCCTTCTTAGATCCTTCTTAAACCCCCTAAACTTCCATGTTTATCCATTTTAATAATATCACACTTAAAATTAATGGAATTAATAACTCATAATGATGATATTACTTATAAATTTCCCATCACTAGGCTTCCTATCACCAAGAATCATTAATGAGATTCCTGAGTGAAAAAACTTTGTGCATTGATAAATAATTAAAAATACGTGTTTATAAGTTTCATTATGAAGTTATACAAACAATCGTTATTCTTTAAATATCAATATGATCATAACTTATAATACCTTGTCACATTAGTTGATGATACCAACTGATAATTCCATATAGGAACCACTAGCTTCCAACTCAAAATTATCAAACTGAATAACATGAGTAGGATCAAGTATACATCTCCTCAGCTTTAAAATATCAAACACATTCATCATAGCATTGAAATAAGGAGAAAAATACAATATTTAAGTTGTTTCTAAAATATGATCTAAGATCTCAAAGGGTTTAAAGAACCTAGAAGTTAATATACCTTTATTTCCCATCCATTAATGTCCCAATCAAGGAGATATCTATAGAAACACATCATGATACAGATGCTACTATGTGTGAGGATAGGTCAATGGGGTGGAATATAAATCTGTGATGAACTGAAGTTGGTCAGAATTGTGTTAGGGTTTTTCAAGGATGGATTGGTCAGTGCGCTAAAGGAGGAGGTGGGGAGGCCTCCTAGGAGAAGCTTCAGTGGGGAGGTGGAGTGGCCATGTTGGATGGCAGTATCGGGGGAGGAGGGTCGCAGATAGGAGAGCTCATAGAGGGGTGGCCGCATTGGGAGGTAGCATCAGGGGAGGATGGACACCGAGAGGAGATATCATGAGGGTGGAGGAGGGATGTATAGAGGATAGGTCACGAGGGTAATGGGAGGAGAGCTGTTGAGAGGAGAGGTTGCGGGGGTGGAGGACAGTCGCAGTGAGGAGATTTCACAAGGGTAATGGGGAGGGGGTTGGGGAGAAGAATAGAGTCTCATGATGAAATGAAGCTACTTCCATGGAATTGTGGCTTCAAATTACCATATATCCACAATTATAATTCAATTGTGGCTATAAATTATGTTATATCCATAGGTCTATAAAACTGTGGCTATAGATCTGTGGTTATATATCATTTTTCTAGTAGTGTATATAGAAAACTTAGTAAGTGTGATTTTTGGCTGTATAAAATTTATTTCCATGGGCATATTGTTTCTAAATATGGAATAACTATTGACCCTATTAAAAAGTTTGTTGAATAGTGGCCAATACCCACAAATATCACAGAGATCTATAGTTTTCTTGGATCACCAGGTTACTACCAGTGGTTTTTTGAAAACTTTGCTCAGTTGTCTACCCCACTGACTAAGTTAACTCAAAAGGGTTAAATTTATATGGACAAAATAATGTGACAATTTTTTTCAAGAACTAAAAATAATATTGGTGAATACTCTAGTTTTGGACCTACCTTCAAAAAATAGAGAATTTTTCAACTACAGTTATGCTTCTTTGAAAGGACTTGGTTGTGTCATAATGTAGAATTATTAGGTAATTGCTTATGTTTCATGCCAGTTGAAACCTCATGAGTTAAATTACCCTACACGTGATCTTTAATTAGATACTATGGTTTTTTATTTAAAAAAATTGAGGTGTCATTTATATGGAGTAAAGTGTGAAATATATACTGATCACAAAAGTTTGAAGTATATATTCTCTCAAAAAGAATTGAACATGAGACAAATAAGATGGTTGGAACTGATCAAGGATTATGATTTCACAATTCATTACCATCTTGGAAAAGAAAACAAAGTGGTTGGTGCTTTCAATTGAAAAAATAATGCTACATTAACCAATTTACATTTGGAATGTGACCCTTTGGTTAATGATTTGATAAATTTTATCCTAGAAGTTGTGGATGCAGGGACATCCTCTATTTTTTTAAGATTTAGTACAGTCAAATTTTTTAGAAAGAATTATGAAAGTTCCGAAGGAGGGTCATGATCTATTTGAAAAGGTATAATATATTTAGAAGGGTAATTTTCCTAATTTTAATATTCGTGAAGAAATTTTTTCACAATTTGGAAAAATATTATGTGTGCCTTATGCTTCCCAGTTAAAGAAAGGGTTATTTAGTGAATCTCATAGTTCTCTTTTTTTCTGTTCATCTGGGTATCACTAAGATTTATAGAGACCTTCAGGAGTATTACTGGTGGAATGGATTGAAATGATATATTTCTGACTTTACCATAAAGTGTTTTACTTATCATTAGGTTTAAACAGAATGAAAATTACTGAAAGGAATGTTTCAAACTTTTCTAGTTCTCGATTGAAAATAGGAAAATATATCAGTGGATTTTTTTATGGGATTATTTAGGAATACATGGGTAACAATTTGATTTGGGTTATTATTGATCGGTTAACTAATCTTCACATTTCCTTTCCATGTGAGACACAATATATTTAGATCAGATTTCATGACTATATCTAAATGAGATATTCATGTTACATGGAGTGCCTCCATTGTACCATATCATGCTCCCAAGTTTACATCTAATTTTTGGAAAGGACTTCATAAATCTTTGGGTACTTAATTAAATTTCAATATAACTGTTCAACCTCAAATCGATGGTCAATCTAAGATGACGATTCAGACCATAGAAGATATGATTCTTTCTTGTTCAATGGATTACAAGAGAAGTTGGGATCAATATCTTTCTTTGGTTGAGTTTTCTTATAATAATATTTTTCATTCTAGTATACAAATGGCACCATTTGAGGCATTATATGGAAACCATTGTCAACACTAAATTTTTTGAGATGAACTAGGAGAAATGAGGTTGATGGGACTAGATTTATTAGAGTAAATGTCTAAGAAGGTGTAGTTGATTTATCAACATATGATGATAACTCAAAGAAGACAGAAATTTTATGTGGATAACTGAAGGAAAGATATTTATTTCGATGTAGGTGATCATGTCTTTCTCAATGTTTCTCCATGGAATAGTGTTATGAGTTTTGGTAATAAATAGAATCTAAGTCCATGGTTTATAAGACCATATGAAATCTTTGATAAAGTTGTATTAGTTTCCTACCGGGTGGATTTTCCTCTAAGTTTATCTCAGGTACAAAATGTATTTCATGTTTCTATCTTAATAAAATATGTGCTAGATTTATCTCATATTTTGAGCCCTGAATTAGATCAGTCAGAAGATAATATTTCTTATGAGGAACATCCATTTAAGATTATTGACCATATATAGAAAGTTTTTTTGAATAAGGTGATTCACCATGTTAAGGTTTTATGGAAAACCTATATGGTTGAAGAGGCAATATGGGAATCTAAAAATGCTATGAGGGGAAGATATCCTCACTTGTTTAATAAGTGAATAAAATTATGAGGATTAAATTTACAAAATGGGGAAGAATGTAAAAACCTAGTTAAGGGTAGAAAAAATCAATTTCATGATTATTAATATAGTTATATTCATTATAAAAAAATTAAGTAATTTTTAAATCAAAAAAGAAATAGTTTAAATTAAATACTTTTATAATAAGATTTTATTTAAAAGTTTAATTTCTAAATTTTAGAATTTGAATTATAAAAAATTAATATTATTTTTTAAATAATCATATCAAAATTTAATTTGGGTGGATTTTTTGGATTTTTCAGAAAATATTGATTTTTTAGTGAATAGTGAAAAATACCGATTTTTGTAAAAAAAACGTTTTCTTTTCAATATATTAATATATTTAAAAGTATTGGTATGTTTTGAATATGATTTAAATTAATATAAGTATAATTTATTTATATTTAACCTACTTAATTAAGTTTTAATCAAGTTTATATTGGATTTCAGTATAAGTTTGTTTTTGGGTTTAAAAATGGGATTTTTCTAAAAAATGTTTTAAAATGCATAATGTTTATCCATTTTAATTAATTAAAATAATCACTAATGGTGAATGTTTTAAATTAAATTTATAGATTATATATCAATAAATATTAATTTATATTCATAAAATGATTATTATAAATCATATAGTTAATATAAAATCGTCATTTTCTTGAAAAATACACTTCTTGAAAACCCATTTTTCATCATGTATGTGGGTTTTATTTTAAATTTAATTTTTAAAAATATGTGAATTTAATTTTTTTAAATGAATTAAATACTTTTAATTTTAATTATTTATATTATCTAACAATTTCAACTTAATTTTTGACCAAAATTAATAGTGAAAATAGTAAAAATTAATTGTCACAGTTAAGGAAAAAATGGGTTTATTGAGGGTTAAACTAAAATGATAAGGGTTAAAATGACCTAAAAACTTATCTAAAATATATTTTATGGAAATATTTAGTGATTATAATGTATAATTATATATAATAATCAATTTTGGACCCTTTTTCATGTGAAAAATGTGGATACGTCTTTTTCTTTTCAAAAATTACAAGTGTGTCACTCACCTCACTTATAAAAGGACAACCCCACTCTTTTCTTATTCACACCTTAAACCCATTTTTATCAACCAATACCTACCCAAATTACTTCCTAACTTCAATACCCTCATCTTATAATCCTTTTTTTCTCATAAATATATTCTAGGAATACTTTAGGTGTAATCCTAAGGAGGTTGTCTGAGAAGAGGTAAAATTTCTAACTATGCTTTTTTGTTTTATTTATTCTTACGCCTCATTAAAATATTATGAATTAATGATTATAC
This sequence comes from Viscum album, assembly GCA_963277665.1. Taxonomy (NCBI): domain Eukaryota; kingdom Viridiplantae; phylum Streptophyta; class Magnoliopsida; order Santalales; family Viscaceae; genus Viscum; species Viscum album. The sequence continues at coordinate 456,672,657 of OY728160.1, read as the reverse complement.
AATAAAAAATTATATCACATATAATGAGATGTTATTATGTTGATTTAATAACCTATATACATCTCCTTTTCTCTCAAATGGGAAACAATAACGTTGCTCGTGTGTACAGCGGACTACCACCTCGCAAACCGATATGACACATTTTCCATCAACGCCTCTCACGGTTGGATGTGATGATGTATATAAAGTATATATATGATATTCATTACATAATTATACCTCTATAATCATTATATCATATATTACTTTTTTTTAATTTTCATTCTGCAGGGGGTACGATAACGTCGCTTGTGTGTACGGTAGATTATCGCGTCGTGAAGCGATGTGATTCGTTTTTCAATAAAGCTTTACATAGAAGGTAATAAGGATAAATTTAATGAATATATGAGATATAAATTAAATAATTATGATATTAATGACATATTTATCATTATAAAAATATAATATATCATTTTCTTTCTTACCTTGTCACTCGCTGAAAAATGATAATGTCGTTTGTGTACGTGTGGACTACCACCTTCATGAAGCGATGGGACTCTATTTTCATCACCACACCACCAGGATTATATATATAAGTATATTTAAAGAAATAATTTTTCATATATAACATTATGATCATTCTGTAAATAAAAATAATTACTTACCTCTTTTCCATAATGATCGTTGAAAAATAAAAGCGTTACTCATGCATGTGTATGGTCTACCGTCTCCATGATCGTAACGTACTTCATTTCTCAAAACCATATTTAATGATTTGTCTTGAAAGTATAACTAAAATATAAATATTATAATTATATCATGATTATTATTCTAAATATGTTTAAATAATGACCTCTTTGGCCATAGTCAACCTACCAAATTCATTTTTTAACACATAATCCAAATATTATCGAAGCATCCAACGTAAACTTAATTGATTAAGTAATCATATATAAAAAGATAATAAGTGAAATAAAAGGAATAATAAACTTGAAAATTTTTATTAAGAAATTAAATAATTAACATAAATTTATTATTCAAGATGATAAATAATGCACGTGATGAGTCAGAATTAAGGTTAGGGACTTCATCTCAATTTTCTTTCATTGAGTCATATTTGATGTTATGCACCTATATTATTTTATGAGGTGTATATATAGACCCTTTTACATGTTATATAATGAATTTTTTTATTCTCATGATATCTAAAGTTTTCTTTAAATTTATCCTTTCATGGGGCTTACGATTCAAATGTTGTTAAAGTGGCAAATAATTTTCTTTTAAAAAATCCTCTTTTAAATTTTTCCTTCCAACTATTTATCTTCCATGTCCATATTTTTAAAATGATTTTATGAAAGTTTTTATATGGACATAAAATATTTATAAAGAACATTTCATGTCTCATTTTACTTTATTTCAAAGGTTTTCAAAAGGAATATTTTTCCATGTTTTATATAGAACATTTTGAGAAATGATAAAATGAATGTCATATTATTAACTTATATGGAGACATAAAATTTTCCTACCATCACGGATATTATTTTATTACTAGATTACTTTTCAACCTTTCATGTTTTCTTTAATAAAAACCCATATTTCCATTTTTCTAGGTATTTTGGTATTGAAAAAGGGTTTTTAAAATAAAGGGTATTTTAATATCCAAAAGTGTTTTCATATGGGTTCAAAAGTGTTTTTAATAGGGATTTATAATTAAAAGTTTCAATATTAAAATGTTTTATTCATGATATAGTTCTTGAATATTATATATGATGGTTGCACCCAGATAACACTGGGTGAGCCTGATATAGCTTATTCGATGGGTGTGCCTAGATAGTGCTCTAGTGCATTGGGTATTGATTATGTTCTTGAGAGAATTATATTAGAAGTTGATCGTGTGGTTATTATAATTTGTAAGGGTTTTTTAAGAGTTATGTAAAGGTTATATGAGATAATGTCTCAAGGGACCTGCATGACTTTTCTATGCTTGCTAATGAGTTTTCATGGAAATCATTTATTTTCAAAAGGTATGATAAATAATATTTTTAAAATAATGATAATTCACTTTTTGAGTAAAATATTATGTTTTTTAAGAAAAAAATTCATGGGTTTTCATGTTTTTCACTAGACTAACAGTTTTCTTCTTTTTATGTCCATTTTTGAGATTTTTTTTCTCATCCCAGATTTTTAAAATATTTTTTCACAGGTTTTTAGGATTGGTAAGGGAAATGAAGTGGTCATGTTAAAAGTTGTGAGGATTTTTCATAAAAAGAAATCATGTTTTGTTTTAAAAGTTTTATATACTAGGGAAAATGGATACTCATTAGAAGTATCTACTTTATATTATATAGTTTTGTTATGTATGAGTTATGACCTAATTCTTTAAAACTATAAACCTAAAAAGTTCCTCAAATGTAAGAGAATGAATTATTGACTTAAAACTCAAGATTATGTAATGTTTAAGGTCAGGTCCTTATATACACATACATAGCATACAAATACATACACATACACATGCACACACATAAAAATACATGTATACACACACACACACATACATACATACAAATACACATGCATACACATACACATGCATACACATACACATGCATACATACACATGACCATGTATACACATGCATACACAACATGCACATATATACACATACACATACATACACATACATTCACATACATACTTATATATACATGTTCACACATGCACATACACATACACATATACACATACATATATGCACATACACATGCATAATAAACTGGTTGGGGTCATGTCCCCTTTATTACATGCACACACACACACACATGCATATATACATACACATCTATATACAGACATTCATACATACACATATACATACATACATACATACATACACACATACATATAAACATACATGTTTTATATATATAAATATACTGACATCCCATTTTTTCACTATTTTTTTCTTTTATCACACCATGAGTTTTTAAGGTCATATTACACAAAATTTGCATCACAACACCAACAATTATATCAATATATATTTTTATAATTATTTAAATATATTGATATAAATATACTTAAAAATATATATGCTCATTTATATAATTATTTAAATAAAATTTTATTATATTATATTTACATATACATGAGATGGTACCTCATTCACCTGGATCTCCTTTATGCTCTCAACATCATCTTCTTCCCTCCTAGGGTTTTCGAGGCCCTCCTCACGACGATGGTTCTCCCCCTTTTCTCTTGCTTCTTCAAATTTCCTCCTTTCAGCTTCTCTAGGTTTTTCTTCACTCCGGTGCTCACTATCATGGATTATCTTTATCCTCTCTTTCAGTCCATCCCACCATGCTTGAACCCATTCTTGGTCAGGAATAATGGTGATTAGGACCACTTGGGATGTGTTGGTGGAAGCTCACACTGGTGAACCTTCTAACCCCTTGGTCCCAGATTCTTCCCTTTTTGTTTTTTTTTGCTCAGGCTCTCTAGAGTGGTCTTGATTCCTCCTCTTTCATCCCTACTCATCCAACCAGGTATAATACACATGAACCCATCTTGTTTGGGTATATTGGTTTTTTAGTTTGGTTTGGTATTGTGGTGGTTGGATTAGTTGCAATGTGGTATTCTTCATGAGGTGGTTTCTCCCCTTGGACTACTTTAGAAATTTTGATTTGACTCCTATTGTTTTGTGTTTTATATTTTTGTTTCTTCTTGGATGTTGCTAATCGAACCCAGATCCTATTACTGACTTTTTTGATTGATGGATTTTCGATGGTTTTTTGGTTCATTCTGTTCATGTTTTTAATTGACTGGTTGGATGGATTTGTTCGGTGTTTCTTCCATGATGATGATGATGGATTCCTGGCATAATTCACCTAGTGGTGGCTCTGAAGCCAGGATTTGATGGTCATGGAGACGGCCATAGATCGTTGTCAAGGCCTAAGTCCACTCCATACTCTGCTCTTGCTCTTGAATTCGACCACACTTCTCCCAATCATACTTGTGCGATGGTTTTTCAAGGTGTTTTGGGATGTGAGTTTGAGTGGTCGATGGTGTTTTAGGATGCATCTCTTGTGGTGGCTTTATCTCTGTCTTTGGGTTCCTGTTGGTCTTGTTCTTCATGTGGTTGTGGAGTGACTTCAACTTCGTGGTTCTGATGGTCTATGGTGTCCTGTTATGGTGTTTTTATGGTGGTGACGATGGACTCTAGTGTATAGTTATCTCTGACGAACTGGTGTGGTGTGGATGATTGGTACACTTTGTGTCAGGGTACACGACCCGAGGCAATACGTGGCCTGAGGCAGCGATGATGAATCAGTTTGAATTTTGGTATTTTAAATTTGTTTTTGTGGGGGTATGCTTGACTCAATATGGTGGTGTGAATGTTGACTTAAGGTTCCCACTTAACCAAAAGAGGCTTTTCAAAAATATAAAAAAAATATTGAGGATATTTACATATACATTTTTTAATCATATATTTTATAATGAAATCATATATATAAATAGATGTAAACACACACACACACGCATAATTATAAATATATATTTACATTATAATTTATATAATATGAATATAAATATATAAATTTAACTATGAACAAGGTTTAATGTATTTATATATTTATATACTTAGTTCATATCAGTAAATTTTATAATATATATATATATATATGTAATTATAATTTTATATATAATTATAAATAAGTGTAAAAGAATAATTAAATGTATGAATGATTAAAAAATATATAAATTGTATGTATGTATGTATTGTTATATAAATCATATTTAAGAATATATAAATATGTATATATAAAATATATATGCAATGTAACATTAATCATCGCTAAAATAGTATTGATAAAAGACACAATTTTATCAACACTGAAAAATGTGAACTTGTATCGATGATTTTTTAGGGATGATAAATATTAACACTATATTTATGTGAATATGTAGTAGTGTGAATAAATTCAAACTTAAATTTTATCCAATTGTAATTGGATTTTTTTTAACAGGTTGGGTTTGAAGCCCCTTTATTAAAGAAGAAAAACATAGCAAAGAATGATGAGGTCAAAACAAAAATACAAGCACAATAGCCATGCCAAAAACAACAAAAAAAGCTATAGAAAAGCAATCAAAGGCCAAGCCTTTCCTTGATTTCATCCTAAGATCAAAGGCTCATGTTGTGTCAAGCTCCCCTATCAACTCGTCCATGCCCATGAGAATGAATATGAGGATGCCAACCTCTTCTCCATGTCCTGGTCAGCTTCCATGACCTGCCTTCATCATCAACTATCTCATCATCCAAGATATTTATCTCATTTATTTCTTTAGGTACATCCTCTCTTTTTTCCCATAATCCTCACTATTATCATAGGCAGGTAGATCAAAATAGTTGTGTATAAGTATATGACTACTTATCATAAGTGATGGACATTTACTTACATTTCTAGTTTGACCCTCAGCATTTATAGTGCATTCATGTTTCCCACTCAGATTTGAGAGTGACATGGTAGAAACAAGACCATTATTCTTTCAAGAATTAGAAGAGAATAAATACAAACCTTTGTCCATTGGGTTTCTAGAAGCTACATGCTCATATTCCACTATAGGATGCTGAGAAGACCCGCAACTCTTTCATAATAAGTAGATTTTGAATTCTCAATCTCCAAGTATTCAGGATTGTTCTACTTTACTTTATAGTGTGTTTCCTCTCTAAACCTTTTAGAAGGATTCTCTAATTGAGGTATAACACTCTCAAAAATAAAATAATTGCAAACTAAACTAGATTTATTTAGAATTTTAGCCTCAAAATCCTTTCTAATTGAATCAATAGGGACTATAGAGGAGGTGGAAACATGCTTCACACTCCTGGGAATAATTGCTTGGCCATATTTCTCAGAACAAACAATAACACCTTTAGCATTTAGAAGGTTAAAATCCTTATCAAGATTAATCTTGGATCCTATCACCTTCTTCCTCCTCATAGAGTTATCATTCTTCACAATGTTATCATCTCCCAAAGGGAAATATCCCCTCGTAGATTTATATCAGCATCCACCTTATTTTTTCCCTTGTGGTGCCTAGAAGTGACCATCTTTTTCTCCGACATCAATTGATGATCAACCTTCCTTTGAACAACATATTCAAATTCAGAAATCCCATCTACCTAAATATCAGTGTTATCGATGTCTGTAACCATAGGAAGAGGTTCCACTGCATCCTTAGCTTCATCAACCCATGATACATTAGCCTTACCCATCAACATGCCAAGGTATGTTTGTTGATTTTCTATCTGAGTCAATTCATAAGTCATCCCCTTGGAAATCTAATTTTGATCCAGTATATCAATGGAAATATCATCATCCTGATCATCACCAAGGCCACTAGTATCAGCCTGCTTCTTCCTGGAATCATTACCTCTAATAGAATCAGGTTCTTGAGAAGGGAGAACCCCAATAGGATCAATCTTCTGAGAAATTGGATCTTGTGCACCCCCATAGGAGGATCGAGACTTCTAAGAGGCTTCACCTTTCTTGGCTTTTCTTCTACAATACTTCTCTATAAACTACTAGAAAAAGGGTCTTTGGAGCCCCCCCTGACATGGATGGCTTCCATTGGTGGTCGTTATTGATACCCAATAATGGCTGCCAATAGAGGTCGCTAAGCTTAAAAAAACCCTCATCCCCCCTCCCCCCCTGTCCCCTCACGCTCGAAGCCCCCTCACGCCACCAGAATCCTACCCCATAGTGTCGGCCGCTGCCTCCCTCATGCCGACCATCGCCAACCTCGCTCCTATCCTCCCTTGTCGCATCGTCGACATCGTCTGCCACCCCCCCCCCCCCTCATGCACCCCCTCGCGCCACTGGAACTGTACCCCGCAGTGTCGACCACCGCCACCCTCATGCCTACCGCCACTGCCCTCACGCCCGTCCTCCTTTTCTGTACTGCCAACGTCGTCCGCCTCTACCCCGACCTCCCCCACCCTCATGGTCGAACCCCCCTCGCACCCAAACCCTACCTGCATCGCTTGTTCTCCCTCACCACACCGCCGCTGCCCGTCACCGGTCACCGCCAACACCGCACCACCAACACCGCGTGACCGCCTCCTTCCCCCCCCCCCTCACGGTCAAACCCCCCTTTCCCCTAAACCCTACCCACAACTTCTTTTCTCCCTCTCCATAATGCCTCCGCCCGCCACCGGTCACCGTCGATGCCGCACGACCACCTCCAGCTCCCCGTTGTTGCCCATCCCCTCCCTCGCCACACCGCCTCAGACTCCGGATCCCCTCCTCTGTCCCTCCTCTCTCTCGCAGCACCACCTATGGCTCCCCTCCCTTCCAGATTTGTAGCGCTATTAGGTATGCCCTAACTTCTGTTTAAGAGTTTTGATTTTGGGAATTTTACAGCACAAAGTTGGCATGCATGAAGATTATATGAATATCGTGTGTGAATAAGAATTGCGGAAATTTAAGTTCATGTGTATACTGGCTTGTGTGCATGAAGAATTATAAAACAATGTGTGTTAATAGTGTTTGTATAAGGATACATAACACTTTACTTGTGGTTGGAAGTTACATATAATGTACAATCCATGTATATGTTGACTAGATTAATATTAAGTTGTGTTTTTATTTGATTTATAGCATTCTTGAGTCTGTGTGTGTATCCCATGAGAAAATGTTTGAGGCTTGACCACATTTTTGTAAATGTTTATTATACAGATATTATTATGGATAAGATTTGGATTGATCTTCCAAATCTAATGTCTAGAGAATATTTCAAAGGGATTATGCAGTTCGTTGAGTTCACTGGAGGATTTAAAAGTGACTATATTATTTGTCCGTGTAGAAAATGTGAAAATAGATATCAATTCACACGAGATACCGTGAGAGAGCACCTATTCTTGAACGGGTTTCTGAAAAATTGTAAGAGTTGGACTCGTCATGGGGAAGAATATATTCGTTGTCAAAATACAAATGCAGTTTAGATGAATGTTGATGTGAGGATGAATGATCCAATGCATGAAATGCTTACTGAAATGGTACGTGGGTTGGCTCCTGAAGGTATTGACATTTAGAACTTTGAGACCGGTGAGATAAATTTGTGCTCTGGTGTAGATCATGATTTGAGAAGGTTTTATGAAGTTCTTGATGATGCGAAAACGGAATTATATCCTAGATGTACTGCTTACATTAAATTGTTGTTTATCGTAGAGTTGTTGCATTTGAAGACTTTGAATCAGTGGTCAGACACATCATTCGACATGCTATTGGAGTTATTGAAAAAGGTTCTTCCTGTCAACGCTAAGATTCCTGAGTCATATTACCATGCTCGTAAGTTGACAGAGAACTTAGGTTTTACATATGATACAATAGATGCATGTGCAAACAATTGTATGTTGTTTAGAAAGGAAACTGCGCATTTGGATATTTGTACGATCTGTGGTACTTCTAGGTGGAAAGAGAACATGAGAAATCATACTCATCAAAGTCATACTGTGAAATAGGGAAAACCAATTATCATAAAGCAAATGTGTTACTTTCCCCTAAATTCGAGGTTGAAAAGATTTTTTATGTCATCTAAAGTTTCTAATTTAATGAGATGGCATGCAGAAAGGAATCAGGAAAGTGATATGTTAACCCACTCGGCAGACTCTTGTGCATGGAAGGATTTCGATAAGAGACACCCCAACTTTTCTAAAGATGTTCATAATGTACGATTGGGGTTGGCAGTAGATGGTTTGAATCCATTCAAGTCTATGGTTGGTGAAACTCATAGCACATGGCACGTGGTGTTGGTTCTGTATAATCTTCCTCCATGGCTTTGTATGAAGCAACAATTTATATTACTTTCCACTCTTATTGATGGACTAAGAAGTCTAGGGGATAAGATTGATGTTTACCTTTAGCCATTTATTGATGAGTTGAATGAATTTTGGGGCGATGGTGTGATGACTTATGAATGTGAAACGAATGAAATGTTCAAATTGCAGGATACATTATTATGGAAAATCAATGATTTCCCAGCTTATACAAATTTATCAGGCTAGAGTACGAAAGGGGAATTTACATGCCCTTATTGCAATAAAAGTAAAAAAAATCTGTATGGCTTAAACATTCCAAAAAATGGGCATACATGGGTCATAGACATTTTATCCCCCTCAGCACAGGTTCAGAAAGGACATAGTGGCATTTGATGGTTCTAGAGAGTTCAGATCAGCACCAAAGATCATTACAGGAATCGAAATGTTATCCCAGATTAAGGAATAAAACATCCGCATGGTATATGAATTTTAGGATTTAGTGGCTAATACATTATGTAGTATTCGTGGTGTAGGTAAACAACGCAATCACAATTGGAAAAAGAAAAGTATTTTTTACAATCTCCTCTATTGGAAAACTAACATGCTAAGGCACAATTTGGATGTCATGCACATTGAAAAAATGTTTGTGATAATATATTTTTGGACCATTTTAGGTGTCAGTGGAAAATCAAAGGACCATGTTAATGCATGTCGTGATTTGGAAGAAATGGGTTTAAGGAAATAGTTTCATGTACAATTAGTTGAGGGAAACAAGGAATATATGCCTGTTGCACAGTATACGATGACTATAAAGGAGAAAGAGACATTTATTTCCATTTTGAAGATGCTCAAGGTGCCTGATGGTTACTCTTATAATATTTCAAAGTGTGTGAATTTGAAGAGCAAGACATTGCAAGGGTTGAAAATTCATGACAATCATATACTACTTCAGCAGTTGATTCCAATTGCAATTTGTGATTGTTTATACCCCAATGTTGTTCAACCGTTTATTGAGATGAGTAATTTTTTTAGACAGCTTTGTTTAAGAAATCAACGAATGAGTGATTTAAAAAGTTTGCAGGACTGAATTATACTTACACTTTGTCACTTTGAAAAACTATTTCCCCCCTAATTTTTCGATGTTATGGTTCACTTGACAGTGCACCTAACTGATGAAGTAATGGCTGCTGGTCTAGTTCAATTCAGGTGGATGTATCCTATTGAGTGGTATCTGAATACATTGAAATGATTCTTATGCAACAGAGCTCGTTCGGAGGCATCAATAGCCAATGGTTATTTGATGGATGAGTGTACTAATTTTTGTGCAGAATATCTTATGGATGTTGAAACAAAATTAGATAAGCCCTCTCGGATTCATGATGGTCCATATGGAGAAGTAACCACATTTGATATGGACAACATCAAGTGGATACAAGCGCATCGATACATCTTGTTCAATACTCCATCAGTTGACGCGTTAATGCAGTAAGTGTCTTATCAATTTTATTATTTAACTTTTACATGTTTTGTTTGCATAATTTTTTCATTTAAACATCGAGATTGTTCATTTGTAGGAATCACATTAATGAGCTCAAAGAAGAGATGTATCGTGCGACGGATTATCAAATTGAACAATCCCATTATGCTTCATTTCATGATTGGTTTAAGAATTTTTTACGTATAAATTGATTTTAATTTTGAGTGAAGTATTATAATATTTTCTTTCTGCAGAAATCATTATTTAATTCTATGAATTATGTAGGTTCATAAGATGAGGGAGTTAGGTGACCCCATGCCAACTGAATAATTTATCCAATTAGTTGAGGGTCTATCTATAACAGCTTGTCCTTATAAAGCTATAGATATTAATGGATTTCAATTTCACATTAAATATGTTAACGACAAACGATCAACAAAAAACAGTGGCATCAGTTTTCCATTCGTCGATTCTGGTTATTACTATGGTCAATTGACAAATATTATTGATGTTTTATACGCACATGGGTTGAAGTACATATTGTTAAAGTGTAATTGGGTTGATCCAGTGTGTAGAAGTAAAGTCAATCAATATCAGTTTACAATGGTGAATTTTAACTATATGTTATACAGAAATGAACGAGTTGATAATGAACCTTTCATTTTGACATCACAAGAAGAACAAGTATTCTTTGTTACTTTGCCTTCGGATCCTAGTTGGCAAGTTGTTGTGAAAATGTCCCGGTGAGGAGTGTTTCTATTTGAATAAGATGAACCCAAGACTGATCCTTTTGTTGCCCAACAGCTTGATCAACATACTTTAGTTCAACATGAAGAAGATATTTATTGGGTCAGAGCAGCTGTTGAAGGAGAAATGGTCTATTTGTAGGTTTAATAAAAGGTGTATAATTGTTTTCCCGCCAAACCCCGAACACCCCCCCCCCCACCTCAAACACCCCCCCCCCCAACCCAAACAGCCCCCCACACCTCGTACAGCCCCCCCCCCCCACCCCGGAAATCCCCAGCTCACCCACCCCGGACAACTCCCCCCCCCACCCCGAATAGCTCCCCCCACCGCGGACACCCCCCCCCACTGCGGACAGCCCCCCCCCCCCACCACGGACAGCCCCCCCACCACCCCGGACACCCCCCCTGGACACCCCCCCCCCCCCCACCACCCTGGACAGCCCCCCCCCACCCCCAAACACCCCCCTCCCCCCGGACAGCCCCCCCCCCAGACAGCCCACCCTCACCCCGGACAACCCCCTCTCACCCACCCCAGACAGCTCCACCCCACCCCCCGGACAGCCCCACCCCACCCCCCGGACAGCCCCCCACCCCACCCCACCCCTGAACAGCCCCCCTCACCCCGTACATCCCCCGCTCACCCATGACAGCCCCCCACCCCCACCCCCCAGACCCCCCCCCCCCCCCATCACCCCGGACAACCCCCCCATCACCCCGAACTGCCCCCCCCCCCCCACCCTGAACAGCCCTTCCCCCCTCACCCCGGACAGCCCCACCCCACCCCCTGAACAGCCCCCCACCCCACCCCGGACAACCCCCCCCACCTCCGGACACCCCCCCCCCCACCCCCACCCCACCCACCCACCCCCCCGAAAGCCCCCCCCCCCAACCCCGGACACCCACCCCACCCCGGACATCCCCACAACACCCCCCTCTAAATACAAAGCCTTTGTTTACATAATTTTATTTCTGTTTTGTTAATTTTTTGATTTTTTAAAATCCATTAACAACTAATTATTCTATCCCTTATTATTTGATTGACTACTATACAAGTTTTATTTTTTAAAAAACAATCCAATTTATATTTTTGACATTGTGGATGGTCCCCTTATTAATGTTTTGTACGATCGCAGGCATGTCAGGGGAACAGGCAGCAGATCCACATCATCCATTTGAGCTATCTACATCTCAGGGTCGAGGTATGTTTGAATGTAATTGTTTCTGATTTTTTATGTAATTTATAAATATATATATATATATATATATTCACATCTGTCAAATTATGTATAAAATTGTTTTCAACGGGATCGGACTCGACTGCTTCTTCCTCTCACAAGAGAGGCCCTGGTCATGGGATTTTTTCATGGAATTCCGACACGATTTATGATGTTTCATTTGACGACAAATTTCATCCTGTGGGACTGACTGCCCTTGCATTTATTCGTCATCTTGGTCATATCATACACGACCCACATTTATTTCCATTGTGTAGAGACCCGAAGCTTAACGTACATGGAAATTACATTACTTTTGTGGAATACTTAGTACATTACAAAAACACACACACAAGGACCGTAATAGTTTAGTGTCTTTGGAAACTCGGAATATAATCTTCTAATTGTGGTGAAATATCTTCAACATCTCCCATAAAGATCTTCCCTTTTTTTCTTACCTAAAACCTTTCTTTATATCCTGGGGAATAGAAAACATAAAAGGGTGAGATCAAATTCCCAGTAAGGGTAAACAAAATAAATATCAATCACATCATATTCATAAGAACATATCTTTTGGAAATCTTAACCTGCAAAAGAGATCATAATTTCATAACATGGGATAAATCATAGTAGTGAAATGTAATCCCAATAATCATAACTTAAAACATGAAACTTTGTGTCATACACACATAATCATAGAGAATCATTTCTTGTTAGTCAAGACTCATTTCCAAGACTATCTTAGTGGACAAAGTCCATTTCTGAACTGAGTTCATTCCTCGTTTCAGTCCTGTTTCACTGAACCGGTATAACCTACCGTTCCAGCCATGTCTATCTCATGAGATATAAAATCTTTACCCAATGCATTGGAGGGAGATATAGGTCTCACCCATCTCATAATGATACCATTCTTATGTGTGCCACAAAATCATAAATCATACATCATTGCATAACCCATGTAATAAAAATGGGAATCTTAAACATCGTGACATCATAAAACAATTCATATAAGATAAAGGAATTCATAAAAATATAATTCCATCATAACATAATCAAATCAATGTAATAATAGGGATAAAAATAGAACCCTTTATTATCTTAGATGGAAAATAATTTTGATAAAACACTTGAACTCCATTCTTGAGGAAAATATCCTTTCTACTTCAAAAACATTTTCCTTTCTTAACATGTCATACAATTTCAAACTAAAAGAAGTTGATTAAAAATAAACTTGAAAACTTGTAGAGGAATATTCTTGGAAATAATTTTTTAAAAATCCATTCATGCCGTATAAGTTAAAAAAACATTCTTCTCGTACTTTTTTCAGAAAAGTCAAAAAATTACCTCGTACGAAAAACGACAAAAGATTCCTTTCATATCTTTTACTAAAAACTCACCGAAGGGTAAAATAGTATTTAAACAATTGTAGGTGAATGTAAATAATATTACATATTGAGGAAACATGGATTTGGATGATAAAATACACCCCAGTAAATGCCAAAGTATAAACAATCTCAGATAAAAATGAGATTGTGATATTTCCCTTACCTTATGTCCGATATGCTTTGTACGTATCCGAACCTCCTGTATAATGATTTAAATAATGTCATTAACTTATTATAGAATCATATTCATTGTTATGATATCATATATGATTCACTTATGACTTTATATTACCCGTTCTTTTGTAAATTCCATGTTAAAGAAGCATTTTGGGTAAAATCGTTTCATTTATCGTAGGTGTTTGGACTTGTTGTTCTTGACATTATTATTACTTATATCATGATTTACTTACTTCCATAATATAAAATATGATTTATATATCATATATATTTAGTATATATATATATAATAGATAGATAAATGAAATGAAACATACCGTTCATGGAGACGGTAGTCCGTACGTACGCATGAACGCTGTTTTCCTTTCCTTATTGTCTTGAATGGAAGTAAGTAGATGACATATATATATATACATAAATCCAGTAGATTTACCATGTCATATATTTCATTATTATTCATTATATATACTTTATAATCATTCTGGAATGGTTAACATGGATAATGAATCTCATCGCGTCGTGGAGACGGTAGTCCGTACGTACGCACAAGCGATGATATCGTTCCCATGGTCGTGGAATTGTGTTGAAGTGTATGTATACTATTTCAGTATCAATATCACTTTATAATAATCATATATAGTTACTCATTACACCATTATACCCATCCAAATAAGGTGGTGGCGGAAAATAGATTACACCATGGCGTGGAGACGGTATTCCGTACGTACGCACGCGCGGTGATTTTCTTTTTCCGTAGGATGGATAGAAGGCTAATTAGATTTGTTTAATATTTATAATAACATATCAATATATAATAAATACTTATGTTATTAATTTATCATGAAACAACTAAATAAGAAGAAGTTGAAGAAGAAAGAAATTTAAAAAGATCGGTAATGGATATTACCTCTTTTTTACGCGCCTTCACTTAACCTCCACTTAAAGAACTAAGGATGGTATTTTAAGAAGAACAGGACCTCTAGGATGATACTAGGGAAGTGGAGAAGAGATTTTGGCAGGGGTTGTCCGATCTTGAATGCTCAAATTGGTGTGAGGAGGAGAGGGAGGAGGTGCCCTTTTATAAGGGAGGAGAGGGGCACCTTAGGAAAATCTCAAAATATTATTTTATATTAAGGTCAAATTCAGTTTATAATGGTTCCAAAGGGTCTTATTTCGAAGATAAATTGGTTATGGGTCTAAATCCTCTCATCCAATAGGATTTAGACAAGTTTAGGTTATTATTTTAACCTTATCAATTATATTTAACTCTAAGTTAAATAATTTAACTTTTACCGTGTCTTTTTGTTTTCTTACACTATATGGTTAATAAACTTACCATAACAAGCCAAAAAAACCCCAAGTTGTTTATTATTAATATATCTATCTTTATCTAAGTCATTTGTCAGAACCTTAGATTTTTAGGAATTAAATAACAATTAATAATATAATATTTGTTTTAAAAACTAATTTATGTCAATTTTGACACTATTTGGTACATGATTTTTATGAAATTCATAACAAAATGATAAGTTCGAACCAAGTTACTTATATCAACAATAACATGTCATATTAACCTAGAAAATTAATGTAAGTCATAAAAAGTCTCAAATTACATTTATTTGGGCATTTATAACATCAATTATGTCAATATTTCATTAATAAGACAATTACTGCATCATCTTTGTGTCATAATAAATGATAATTATTTAATCCCTAAAAATTCTAAATAAATTCTTATGATGTAACTAATTGTATTAGCTTTCTAGATACTATTCCTGTTCGAAGTTTCATGAAGTTTATCACTAAATTAAAATTATTATACTTATAATATTTAAGAAAGTGACATGTTGTCACATTCTTTGGTTTTAATAATAATTAAATTACTTTCATGGAAAAAAGTCCATAAAATGAATCTAATCCGACCCTTAGATTATATGGGTCTACTTTTATCCATCCAATAGGATATTTCAAAGTGTTAGGGTAATTTTATAATCTTATATTTACCCTTAATTACCCGATTTACCTTTAACTATAGTAAATAAAATTTACCGTAGTTACTATTCACAATGCCCAAAAATAAAAAGTAGCTTATTAACATAATTTGGACCCACTGATTCCAAATATGGAATCCATTTTTCCAAATTCAATACACAAAAGATTCAGAAATTAAATTAAAATTAATCTCGTTGTCGAAAGAAAATGGGTTTTTCTTTAAAACATTGCAAAAGATTGAATTGATTTAACCTACGAATTCAAGGTAAAATCAATGCTAATGACATACATTATATTAAATGGTAAAAATATATTCTATTTATACTTTAAAACCATTCAATATTATAATTTAACCACATAAGATATTACGATGAAAAAAGTTTTTAATTAAAATATAGCGTGTTTTTACTATTCATTAAAATATGAAAGTTATTGGAAAAATATCAAAAATTTATCTAATGTAAATTTTTATATCCTGATTCAAAAGAAGAATTTTATTTTGTCAAATTGAACTTATAAACATGTCAAAACTAGATTTAAAGTGGGTGCGTCATCAAAAGGCGGCAAAACTGCATTTTTTGAAAAATACTTATTTTACCCGAAAATTTTATTTTGTTCTTATACCATGTTCTAGAAAATGTGTAAGATTCAAAATTTAGTTAATACTATTCATAACGGCTAGTTCATGACAATATTATAATAATATATCGTTGTTTATTAAAACCCGGTATTGCGTACAACACACGCTATCGAGGAAGGTCGTGATTGCGTGTAATGCAAGCCAAGTCAGGGTTGTGTGTTGTGAAAGAATCCTTCGTTGTTTCATATAATAGAATCCAGACATATTTCATTTATACATTGAATATATATATATATATACTCAATTTTGCGTAGAATAACTATTATCAAAATTGTGTGTAACACGATCCAAGAATGGTGTTGCGTATACTGCAACCTAATACGGTGTTGCGTATAGCGCAAGGTAATCTTGGTGTAGAATACAAAATAAGACATTAATGAAATTAAAAGACTATTTTTCATAAAATCTTAGGGTGTCACACATTGTCCACACGTGACTGGGCTTCTATCCCTCAGGATACATTAGATCGGCTGGAGGGAAGTTAAGGTAAGAAGACCAATTTAGTTTCTTCCCTGTGTTTAAAAAAATACTAACATGTGTTATTTTTTTCTTAAATAGAATAATCTGAAAGTGTTCCCCAATGAGTTTCAGCCTGTGTGTATGATAAAATGTTGTAAGATTCGGAAAGATTATAAAGGCAAAGTCAAGAGGGAGCACTGGGTACCAAATATGGGTGTCGCAGACATTCTGGAAAAAAGTCCCGAGAAGTGTTCTCTCGTCTCAGTGGCATGACTTAGTTGCATATTGGTCTACTGAGGCCACCGCAGTTGGTATATTTATTTTGGTATATATATTTTCAAGAATGTGTGATATTATATTTGCTTGAAATTTGAATTAATTGTATGTAGGAGGTGTCAGCACGCCATTCCGAGAATCGAGCGTTGTAGGGACCACCTCACAGGCTCGGGACTCGTCATGTGTCTCAGATCCAACATGAGGTATTTATTATTCATTTTTGTATTATTTATTTTGGTTTTGTGTTATACTATTATATTTTATTGGTGTACAGTTACGGGAGAAAGGTGCACTGACTGATAAAATGTCGGTGTGGATGAGGATTCGTGATCAAAATGATCATGAGGTTGCAGCTCTTATAGTAAGTGCTTGTACTCATTACCAATACTTACATGCATCTATATATAAACATATATATGTATATATATTTAAATATTGCACAGACTCAATTTTAAGTTGATTTAGAACAGCTGCCATAGGATCAATGACAACTTCCCATGCAAAGGGATGAGATCTTCCATCGCATTATTGGTCGTGACGAACATGGATATAGTTTGACCTATGGAACTGGGATTTCTCATTTTGTAGTATCATACACTGAGGTTGTCGGTCATGTTGTTGCTCAGATGACATAGTAGCTTTCGGATTTCGAGGCACGGTTGCGCACTTCCGAGGAGATAAATGCGCAATTGATCATTGAGCTTAGAACACTGCGGGAATATGTGTGTCTGGGTACTGGTGTAGGAGATCATACGACGTAGGTTCATACCGAATTTATTTATTTACTTTATGTTATTTTTGTTATTAAATCTTTATAATTTTTATTTGTTGTAGGACCCTGACACACCGGATGGAGGTAGCAGCCATGACCGCGCATGACACATCATATTCATGAGGTGTGTTTCTTTTATATTTATTATTGAATTAATGTTATATATTGTTTTAGACTTTAAATATAAATTTTTTGGGGGGGGGATGTTCGGGGGTGAGGGGGTTGTCTGGGGGTGGGGGTTGTCCAGGGGTGAGGTGGGCTGTATGGAGGTGAGGTGGGTTGTCTGGGGGTGGCAGGGCTGTCTGGGGGTGGGGGGGTTGTCTGGGTGGGGGGTTGTCCGGGGTGAGGGGGGCTGTCCGGGGGGTGGGGGGCTATCTGGGGGGGCTGTCCGGGGGGGGTGTCCAAGGGTGAGGTGGGTTGTCCGGGGGGTGGCAGGGCTATTCGGAGTGTTAGAACATTGAGACGGGTGGTTCATATGTCTTTCACATACATATAACAAAAACTTAAGGCCTCCAATAGGTACTTAGAATCAACCTACCCTAGAGGGATAGAAATAGATATACCACGGTTAGTTCCCTAACAGTTGGAACCTTGACTACCTGAACACCTGTAACCCACTACCAAAAAAATTAATCCTCAACACACCCTGTTTTATACTCTCTCATGGAACAACTCCATAAGAAACCATCTGATTGATAACCTATGATTTATTCTATACCTTCAGATGTATAGTAAGCATAAGTGGGGTAACTATATACCTAATAACATGGTACAAACTATGCGTATGAATGATGTGTTGTCTCCTCATACACCTCACCAATAATAATGAGGGTGTTCTCGTGTGATTTCACGTCATGCCGATGTCGTTCGGTATGCATTTGACCGTTAAATGCATGTTTTGGCCATTTACGACACGCGAAGTGCATTTTCGATCACCGCGGTCACACGACACCTCAGATTGACATGTCATCTACCCGGCCATTTCACAATTCATCCACCCTTTGTTGTCATCCAATTTCATGGTATTCCGAGGTCGTTCGGCAGGTTTTGACCACCCTAGGGATGCTTTTCAAGCGCGCCAAACACCTAAAAAACACATATTCAGTCGTGTCGCACAAACTGCGCATCCGAATGACGTGTCGTCTTCTCATACACCTCACCAATGAAGGTTCCAGGCGCAGTGGAAGCTTGTGGGTGGATGTGCCCACTTGTCTTTTTTTCATTAGAAATGATCAATCCGGGATCAATACGATGATAAATGCCAGACTCCACGGATTGAATCACAGAAATATACAAAGAAGAAGAAAAGTCTCAGAACCATAAAGGAGTATCATCACAGGTTGATTGTAATTAATTTAATTAATTGACAAGAAGTACCTGTTATGGCGTTATTTCTTCGTTGATATTTCTGATCATGTTCTGATGTGATTTGTCATTGTGTCGCAGAAGCCAAGAGTAGACTTCCTCTAGCGGTGATCCACACGTGCGCCACGTATCTCTGGACGTCGCCAAAGGAGTCTTCGGGTGCTAGCATGGAGAAACCTTTGATTTCATTGTCTGCCTTAGATCATCTTGATCTGATGGAGGAGGATCTCTCTCGGTCTTGAGAGTGTTCTTGGAGGAAAGAGTTCTTTCGGCGTTAAGAGAATTCTCCAGAATTTTTGTGCACAGCAATTCTTGGGAAAAGTGTTGGGGTTGTGAGGATATTTATAATCGGGTTTGAGGTTATAGAGTTATGACAATAAATAAACATGTTACATATTTTATTTATTTCATTAACTCTTATTGAAAACCCTCATATTGAATCATTAATTCCTTGACATGTGTCCACACTAATTATAATAAATATCATTTAATAAAATGATATTATTTCTTCAAAATCCCAACTGGAAAAACCACACGACATGTAATCATTAATACACAGTGTGTACTCGTTTTTTCATGAAAACTACACGGTGTGTACATTCAATGTACACGGTGTGTATATCTTGTTTTCATTTTGCATTTCCTTTCCAAAATGAAAACTACACGGCGTGTACATTCAATGTACACGGCGTGTATATCTTGTTTTAATTTTATTCTTTCTCCAACATTAAAATGATTTAGGCTTCCTTGAATAATTATTAAACCACATACGGTAATAATCTTTATTCTACTTGAGATACTTGGATACACTTAGTGTGTGGCCCTTTAGGCCTCTTTCTTGTTGGCATTAGGCGGGCTTGCCTAAAGTCCAAGATTACTGTCTAGAAACGGGTCAAGGCACCCAAGAGAAAGAAGTTGACGCCACATTGACATATCACCTCATAAGAACGCTTATCATGAAATTTAATCCCTTTGTCTCAATATCTCATCAAGCATGTTTCATGGTAGTGTCATAAACCTATATGCTTGATCTGTCATTCTTTGACTTTCAGAAATAAACTCGTCGTTACACCATGGCCATAGAATTTGGGTGACAGTTATATTTCAATCAAAGGGCCTGAGATATCTACTTCTATAAATATGGAAGGGACAAATCCTTCCTCGACTTATCCATTAACAACATGTCATTCATGACGCACCCAACGTACACTACTTCCCACCAACTGTCTTCGTGATAGTTTTCGTCAGCAAATCTAAGTGCGTGAGTCATGACATGAGTTAATGATAATTTTCTAGTCTTAGGACCATTACACAAGCTCGTAGATAGTAATGTCCGATGAAACCAAGACAAGCGGAATTACTACCGGCAGGTCTGTTCTCATAATCTCCCATCTTAGAGATTACCAAGTGCAAACTCCATGAGAGAGAGTCTCGTCTTCTTACGAGTACTCGCACATGACGGTTTGTATACTATGTGTCCTATCATAGTACGTCATCCAACCATAGAACTTTATTTAATAATATTTTTATATCATTTCAAGGTTCTCATCATAGCGGAGATCTGCTATGACCTTATAAATGCAACAAATATTCCAGGTTATTATTATATTATAGTCATGCAGGACAATGAACAATATATAATAAGTGTATATTCATGTAATAAAAGTACAAACAGTTGGTTCTCATGACACCAAATCTAACAACCAATAATAATTAGGGTGTTCTTGTGTGATTTCATGTCATGTCGATGTCGTTCGGTATGCATTTGACCGTTAAATGCATGTTTTGGCCATTTACAACACGCGGAGTGCGTTTTCAGTCACTACGGTCACACAACACCTCCAATTGACGTGTTGTCTATCCGACCATTTCACAATTCACCCACCCTTTGTTGTCGTCCAATTTCATGGCATTCTGAAGTCGTTCGGCCAGTTTTGACCACCCCACAGACGCTTTTCAAGCGCGTCAAACACCTAAAAAACACATATTCAGTCGTGTTGTGCAAAACACACGTCCAAATGACACGTCGTCTCCTCATACACCTCACTAATAATAATTAGGGTGTTTTCGTGTGATTTCATGTCATGTCGATGTCGTTCGGTATGCATTTGACCATTTAACGCATGTTTTGACCATTTACGACACGCAGAGTGCGTTTTTGGTCACCGCGGTCACACGACACCTCCAATTGACGTGTTGTCTGGTCGAACATTTCACAATTCACCCACCCTTTGTTGTCTTCCGATTTCATGGCATTCCAAGGTCGTTCGTCCAGTTTTGACCACCCCACGGACGCTTTTCAAACGAGCCAAACACCTAAAAAACATATATTCAGCCGTTTCGTGCAAAACGTGCGTCTGAATGACGTGTTATCTCCTTATACACCTCACCAATAATAATTAGGGTGTTCTCATGTGATTTCACATCATGTAGATGTCGTTCGGTATGCATTTGACCGATAAATGCATGTTTTGGCCATTTACGACACGTGGAGTGCATTTTTGGTCATCGCGGTCACACGACACCTCCGATTGACGTGTTGTCTGCCCGATCATTTCACAATTCACCCACTCTTTGTTTTCGTCTGATTTCATGACATTCCGAGGTCGTTCATCCGGTTTTGACCATCTCACGGACGCTTTCCAAGCGCGCCAAACACCTAAAAAACACATATTCAGTCGTGTTGCACAAACCGTGCGTTCGAATGACATGTCGTCTCCTCGTACACCTCACCAATAATAATTAGGGTGTTCTCGTGTGATTTCACGTCATGCCGATGTCGTTCGGTATGCATTTGACCGTTAAACGCATGTTTTGGTCATTTACAACACGCGGAGTGCGTTTTCGGTCACTGCAGTCACACGACACCTCCGATTGACGTGTCGTCTGCCCGACCATTTCACAATTCACCCACCCTCTATTATCGTCCGATTTCATAGCATTCTGAGGTCGTTTGTCTAGTTTTGACCACCCTAGGGACGCTTTTTGTAACGACCCAAAGTTTTTCAATGGAAATTTCCCTTCTTTTAATTATGTCATAAAATCACACAACATAATGAACTAATAAGTGCTAAGTGACCTTTAAACATAAGTTTATCACTTCTATGTTTTGAATTTCGAAAATCCGACATACACGGTTGTGTTCAAGATGATTTTTGGAGTCTATTGAAACAAAAATAATTTTTGGTGAATAGTAACCCACCCTTATGAATAGTAACATACCCTTATGAATAGTAATATGACCCTTATGAATAGTAAATCATCCAACATAAGAGTAACCTCACCCATGAATAATTAAATAAAATTTAGAAATCTTAGAAAGTGAAAATTTGACCTTAGTAAACATTTTGGTATTTTGTAAGTCATAAATAATTAATTTTAATTAATTAATTAATTTAAAAGAAAAAATTATTTTCTTAAAATGTGTTCATTAATTAACAAATCAATGTCTTATAGTTTTTAGATAATTTTATAAGACCCTACGTAATTTTTGAAAGCACTATAAAATCAGTTTTAGTTTTTAAAAACTATTTTTTTAAGTAAATTATGATTTTAATTAAATATTAAATTAATAATATTTAGAAAATTATTTTTGAAAAATGGACTTAATTTTTTAATTCTACACATCAAAAAATGGTAGGGGTAAATTTTGGGGATTTTTCTGAAATACTTGAATTTTTTATGAATAATAGAATCCGATAATTCACAATAAATGCTAAATAATGGATTAATTGAGTCATCAATGATGTTCTGCTTATGTAAGCCCACTTGGTTCAGGATCACATGATAAAATTACTATTCTTGGTCATGGAATACTCACTATTCCTTGTCTTGTGAAGAAATAATAAACTAATGAATTTTATATTAAGGAAACCCATCTCCCCTCCACTATAAAATCCACCCTTCACACCCTCATTTCCTCACACCTCTCAAGCTCCAAGCTATCACTAAACTCTACCCAAAAATCCTCCCTAGCCCCTCCCACGTCCAAGAGCTGCTGTTCTCATCAAAAGACCAAGCTTAGGCCCTTAAGGAGGATCTTAAGAGGTAATTTCTCTCTCTCTTCTGCTTTGATTTCCTTTCAAGTTCAAGTTCATTTCTTGATCTCTCCCCACCTATCTTCATCCACATGGTATTGTAACTCCATTATTATACATATACTAGAATGTTATGATGATAATGGGATATTATATCATCCAACCCCCTTTCCTTCTTCCTTTTATTTTATTAAGGAGAACGTTGTTCATGAGGTGTTAATTTTTCACCTTCAAGAACGATATGATTTTTTCTTCCATTTCTACCTTCATATCTGGTCATGAAACCATTTTTATGGTTGAACTAGAACATGTTATATGTATTATCTCATATTTAAAGTTCTGGAACTAACTTATGACCATATTACTAAGTGATAAGTTAAAACAAGTTTGTTGTGATCGAAAAACCGCCCAAATTAACCCAAATAATCATCATTTAATTCTTATCCAATGATTCATCTACATGGATCTAATTTGATTCATTATAAGATCATTAAAACTCCTGTAATATCATTAATAACATGTAATATAAATTCTTTATGTTTACCCATGTTCTACCCAAACTTCAATTTAAGAATACAAGTGAATCACCCAAAAAAAACCATAAAAACGAACATCCCCAAACAATGTTTTTAAACTCTATAAGTCATCCAAAGTAACATAAAATGAAATAATGAAATCAGAATGAACCCTATTAATGTATAAAAGGTTCTGTAATTTCTAATTAATGAATATAATGTCATTATACAGGACATTAAAGAGAAGGAAGCATTTAGATACAAGGTAAGGGGAAATCTCGAACCCAATTTTTCTTCCTTCAGGTTCTCCCTCTTTCACTCTATTTTTGATATGGCTACTCTTTAAAGATCATTTTTTCATCATTGTCTTTACTTTTCTGGGATATACATGTTTGTCACTGGTTTTTATGTCAAACAAAATGTTTTCCAAAAGAACTCCTCTTTTAAGAACACCCCTTTTTTACTTCTCACTCAAAGTGGACGCTTCTTGTAACATGTATGTTATTCCCTCTTTCTTTTTGGGAACCCAAAACTTATGAATGTGTTATTATGAGATGAAACTCATTCCATTCCATGGGTTAGTTATGTACATTTTTTATATTTGTTCTATGTGGCAAGCATGATGATGCTAATGTTATGATGTGACGGGTGCGCCCGGAATTATACAGCGCTCCAATGAATTGGGTATAGTGATGAATCTCATGAGTAAATGTGAAATGATGTGTGAACAAGATGCTAACTTGGTTCACAAGTATGTGTGGTAGTTAACCACTAAGACATGATGTTTCATTTTTATGCATTGCCACATTTCAAGTCTTATATTTATGCTTCCTCTCATGTTCATGATCTTTTTCCCATGTTATGATTATGCTTACCCCATGCTATATTGTTCTTATCTATCCTCTTACTGGGCTTCTAGCTCACCCCTTTTGATGTATATCCTCGGGTGGCTACATGTACTAAGGAGAGGACAAGTGCCAATAAGAAGCTAGTGAAGAAGAAATTAAATAAATATCTATGCTTGATGTTGTAATTGTTATGTATGGTCCTAGTTTTCCCAAGACACTAAACCTTTGGATCCTCTATGTGTAATTCTATTATGTTGTTTATCATTAAAATGATGTAATAGTAAAGTAAAAAAAGGGGTTGGGTCGCTATACTTTTCAAGCGCACCAAACATCTAAAAAACACATATTCAGTCGTGTCGCACAAACCACGCGTCCAAATGATGTGTCATCTCCTCGTACATATCACCAATAATAATTAGGATTTTCTCGTGTGATTTCACAGCATGTCATGTCGTTCGGTATGCATTTGGCCGTAAAACGCATGTTTTGGTCATTTACGACACGCGAACTCGTGAGGCGGGGAGCTGTTCAGGGGGTGGGGGGGCTATCTGCGGGGTGGGGGTTGTATGAGGGTGAGGGGGGTGTCCGGGGCTATTCGGGGTGAGAGGGGATGTTCGGGGGGTGAGGGCGGTCCAGGGGGGCTGTCCAGAGTGAGGGGGGTTGTTTGGGGGGGGGCTAACGCGCCACCCTAACGCCCTAATGGCATATTAGTGTAACACCGTAATGACCAAATGACATAATGGCATATTAACCTATTAACCTAATGGCCCAATTCGATTTATATATATATACTAACTTAATAAATATGTCCAATTTGCATTTGCTTTGTTTAGTTGTTTCTTTTGTATCTTACTGTAGGCTTATTGAAGCAGAAGATTGGAATGAATTAGAGCTATTTGTATCGCTGTATGTGAAGAAGTATGTCCATCATTTATTGTTTTTGAGGAATCTGATGTTTATGATGTTTTGAATTGTTTTTGTTTGTCATTTTAGCTGTGTTTCTTCTGCTTGGCAATTGTTTTTGTGATTGTTGGAAATGAGATGTATAAATTAATTTTTTTTTAAATCCAGGTTTGCGGCCGCCATTGGCGGTCACTGTAGGCCGATTTTCCGGTCTCCTAAAGCGACCGCCATTGGCGGTCGCTATAGGCCCACCCAACAGCGACCGCCATGCGGTCGCGGTGTACCGAATTTCCGGTCACCTATAGCGACCGCTAATGGCAGTCGCTATAGCCCTAGAGCGACGGGCCAAATGCGACTGCCACTAGCGGTCTCAAGGCGATCGCTATAGGCCCAGTTTCTAGTAGTGATATGACCTTTCATGAGGCAAGAATCACATCTCAAATATCTAAGACAATTTTCCCTGGAGGGTCAAACAATATTACAAAAATCACAAAACAAAGGTTTCCTCTCATAGTCTATTCCCAAATTAATGTCACCATTGTGCGTCGATAGAATCACTTTGTCAATCATTGTGCTGCTTAAATCCACTTCTACCAAGATTCTAGCATAGTGCCCATACATGGCTAACTATGTTTCTTTATCCATTCATATGGCAACTCCTATTGCAACTGCAATATCGTGTAAGATTTGTAGATTTCATAGGATCCAGGACAAAGCCATAGGTCCTTATCCACACCGGAGCAAAGGAATTCCTAGTTGAAAAGGGGTCAAAATCCACTGACCACTCATGAACATGGAAGGATCCCGACTTCAGATATAATGGACCAAAACACCAGGCCTTTTGGAATAACTCATCAGAAGGAAACAAACAATGGAAGAATCTACGCCCAATTGAAATACATTTCCAACCAGAAAAACCTCAAATCAAAGAAACACGTCTTACCGGTTCCTCCATGCTACGGGTTTTAGTTCCTTTCGGAAGGACAAGTCGAGCAACAAGAGCGTTTGCACAACTCCAACCTTTCTGAAATGGCATCAGGTTCGCTGCGACATGCGCAGTTGTACCTTTCTTAAGAATTCTTCCTTTAGTTGAATCTCTAAATGAGGTTAGGAGTCGCGAATCCTGAGCCATAACATCTAGATTGGTCTCTTCAATATCGTCTTGATTACCCTTAGATTGGGGCAACGAACCTTTTACAGCTCGAGCCAGATCTGCTTCAATCGAATTTGAGGGGAGCTTTTTGCAAACTTTTGCTGAAGAAATACCATCACGAGAGACCACATTGACACCCTGAAACACACTCAAAGCCTTATAAGACTGAGGCATGACGGAAGAACCACTCCCAGGAAGAAGATGGAACCCCATAAAGTGCAGAATAACCATACCTAAAGAAGAACCATAGTCGCCTTGCAAATCGCCACGGAGAATTGCCCGAACCTACATCCTATCTTTCGTATCCAATCTTAAGTGGATGATTATTTAGAAAATCACCAATTTTGAGACCCGATGGACCATAAATGGAAATAATTCTCCCTCGTTCTCCATCATTGTTGGATGTTTTTCAGTGTCTCTCGCATGTTTTGTTGCCTATGTTTTCTTTCAATTATGTTCCAAGGCTTCTCTCCATCAAAAGCAACGCTTATTAATAAAATTTGATTTCTATGCTTAAAAAATGTATCATGAGAGTTGCGTTCGCCATTTTCTCATTCCTTCAATTGATATCTCACATCCTATCTGAAACATTTCACATTTTTAATTGATATTAAGATCATGTTACAACAGTTCGAGGTTGAGGATTACAAAGAAACAGAGATTTCTACTACCCCAAGACCCCCACGAGACCCCTTAAAGATGTAACCACTAGGTTACGCCCTTGAGGGTGAATTGATATTAAGATCATAATTTCACAACAATCTAATTGCTATGCATAAACAATTAATTTTCAAGCCCCCAGGGGTGACCTGATTTTTAGGATCGGGGTTTTGGTCATTGTGGTCAGGAATCTGATTCCGTTCGTTATTGATTTCCATCATAATTATACATCTCTGGATTTACCCTGGTAACAACACAAATCAATGTAAAACGAACACCTTATTCGAGCTCGATTCGAGAGGTGAGATCAGAACTGGATTCATCATGTAAACACATGAATTACGTGGATCAGTTGTGGTTTCATTACCCGAAAAAAAGAACAATTAGTATTTAATCAATGATCACTTATTTTTTTATAAAAATTAGCATTAAAAAAAAAAAAGCGGCGCATATACACGCCATCTATGTAATCGTCATCGCCTCCATTCAGATCCGAAGGGGCCCAAACGTGGGTCCCCAACTAATAGGAGACGTCCACGTCAGCCGACAACGGGCGCACTATTGACGGTGGCGAGTGCCTGGCATCCAAGTCGTTGAATGACGTAAAGGGTGACGCGAACGGTCACGAATCGTTAACCCCACCACGCCGACCGGCTGCCACTGGCGCCGTACTAATCCGCCCCGCTGGCGCCCCGCCCGCCTCTGGCGCGACACGTGTCAATCCGCCGGGTTGCCTATCTGTATTTCCGGGGAAGCAAGTGGCAGGCACCGGCACGCTTGGCACTACTTCGTCCTTCAGATCTGGGATCCCTTTTTGGGATTCTCTAACGTGCGCCCGTAAAGCGGCTTGTGTACGCCTCGGTGCGTGCCTTATTATGCGCGTCTATTTCTCTCTACACTTCTTGGAGACCTTCGCCTCATCGCTTCTGCCGGCGCTCGGAACCCTAGAATTTCTTTTTATATTTTACCTCTCCATGATGATGCTGTGGTCGACCGAAGAATCGTAGGGTTTTCTCTCTCTTTCCCTATATTAAAATTAAAACATTATTTTCCCCAGTTTTGCCTGCACACTCCCACTCCTCTCTGTTTTTTGTACCATCGCGACTCGCTCGCAGTTTGATGTGGCCGTCGGCAACAAAGCAGTGAATATATGGTAAAGATGTTTTGATTCTGAATGAAACTTTCTTCAATTGGTGCATGCCCATGCCTGTTTTGTTTTTCATTTTATTCGCTTCTGCAGGCAAGCTCCAGTTAAGCGTCTTGATGCTAACCTGAGGAATGGTTTCCCCTTGTTGATGATCATTTTTTGTTGTTGGATTTTTTGCGTTTTCAACCTCGGTTTCATAGTTAACATTCATATTCTGAAAGATTTGTGAAAATTCATCTTCTGTGGGTGTGACTTCCTCTGATTTGCTAGCGGCTTTCGGGGGGATGCTCTTTCTGTTTTGAATTGTTGAGGTTTTGGAAGTGTTATTTATGGGAAACATAATTGATTCTAACTTATTCTTTGGAGTTCTGTTCATATCCTTTTTATGGTTTACCAGTTTTTTGGTGCTTCACTCTAGGTAAGGCGTTTTTTCTCTCCCCTTTTGATGAGAACATATTAGATATCTGAAATTCCCCAATAATAAAACTGGAAAATCCTACCATTTGACAGTGATATCAACACATCTTTCACTGTCCAACCCCCTTCAATTGCATCAGTTGAGAAGTTTTGTTGTTGACATCTTCTAGCCATTGGATGAGTGTGGCATTGTCTATGTAATGTAATTCTCATCGATAGATCTATGTTGTTAATATGACTTTGCATTTATTCACTTCATCCGCTTCCTTCAATGTAGAGATCTTGCTTCCGTTGTCTTGTTTAAGGTCATTTTGTTGATGTATTATTAACAGAAGAATGTAATTCATTTATTATGCCCGTCTCTGCCCAGCTGTTATGTTGTACATTAGTAATTTTTGTCATTGAATCTCTGATTTTTAAGCAGGAAGTTTTACTGTCTTCTGTGTTATCATTTAATTGCCTGTTCATTGATATTGTCTGCTATGTCATCTGTAAGTTGTTGGATATAAATTGTATGGGTGTTCATATGCGTGAAAAAAAATTATCTTTTTTTAACCCATACATAAGCTAGATAGCAAACATCCAAGATATCTGTGTGATTGCTATGTTTTTTGACTTTTGTAAATTGTTTTCTTGCAGCTGCTAAATTATTGAAAACAGTCTGAAGATTTTGCTCATAGCTGATACCAGATAGCACACTTGGAATGGATCGCTCTGATACATCTGGCTTTGTTAGCGGGGGTGCATTGTCACGTTGGGTAGACTTTTGTTCTTGACCAAGCCAGGCATGATTCCTCGAAATCTCGCCTTCTCGCCGCAGTTGCTTAGTGTCACGCGCATTTCATTGCTGGTTCTACATTGAGTGCATCCATGTCTTTGAACGAGGCTTGTGATGATGGAGCTGACTATTCCAGAGACACTGCCTTGCGGCTTAACACCCCACATCCATCCAATTTTAACTGTTTTCATCAGCATGGAAATAAGAAATTGGGTTTCAGTGATGAATCTGTAGGCCTGGCTGGCGACTCTTTGGATCTTGGGCTGGCTCCTTCGTCACTTTCCTTGCCAAAGAATGGAAGAAGCACAGCCAAAACTGTTTTCTGTTCTCTTTCTCCTACTCCTACTACAACATTTGGAGCCCAGCGACCAGTACTCGACCTCGAATTAAGCTTGTCAACTGTTGCCACCGAATCCGATGTTACTAGCATCACTCGAGGCTCTTGCACCACACCTTCTGCCTCCTTTCATAACAATTGGAACACAATCACAGTCGATGGAAAAGGCCAGCTTGTCGATGATGGATCTACGTCATCTCTCTGGTTCTTTGGGTCAATGGCGCCTCCTGGTACATGTCAACGCAGCACTAGTTTTAAAGCATGCCAGGTCAATGGGTGTGGGAAGGGTGCGCGAGGGGCCTCTGGCCATTGCATTGCTCATGGCGGTGGACGGAGGTGCCAGAGGGCCGGCTGTCAGAAGGGAGCTGAAGGCAAGACTGTGTTTTGCAAGGCTCATGGAGGGGGCCGGCGCTGCCTCGAACTCGGGTGCACGAAGAGCGCTGAGGGCCGCACGAGCTACTGCATTGCCCATGGCGGTGGCAGGCGGTGCAGGCACAATGGCTGCCTGCATGCGGCGAGAGGGAAGTCTGGCCTGTGCATCCGCCACGGCGGTGGCAAGAGATGTAAAGTGGAGAACTGTGCAAGGAGCGCCGAGGGTGTGTCAGGCCTGTGCATCTCCCACGGGGGTGGGCGGCGGTGCCAGTACCTGGACTGCACGAAAGGTGCTCAGGGCAGCACGAGCTTCTGCAAGGCGCACGGCGGGGGGAAGAGGTGCACTGCCGCGGGCTGCACTAAGGGTGCGGAGGGGAACACGTCCTTTTGCAAAGGGCATGGCGGTGGGAAGAGGTGCACATACCAAGGGGGAGGTATCTGCCCGAGGAGCGTCCATGGTGGCACATTGTTCTGCGTGGCTCATGGTGGTGGTAAGAGATGCGCTGCACCTGAATGCACAAAAAGTGCAAGGGGGAGGACCCTGTTTTGTGTCCGCCATGGTGGGGGGAAACGGTGCCGATCAGAGGGCTGTTTGAAGAGTGCTCAGGGCAGCACAGATTTCTGCAAGGCGCACGGTGGTGGGAAACGATGCTCCTGGGGCCAGAGTCAGTGTGACAAGTTCGCCCGTGGGAAAACGGGACTCTGCGCTGCCCATAGCGGGCAGGTTCAAGGGAAGCACGCCAGTGATGGTGACAGCTGTTTGGATCCGAAGAAGATGAAGATAGTGGGTGGTGGTGGTGGTGGTGGTGGAGATTGTCGGGAAAGAGAGAGGAACTTCTTTGAGACTGGGGATGGATCAATGGGGGGAATGTCACTGCAGTTTTCACTGCCAGAAGGCAGGGTCCATGGGGGAGGGCTCATGGCGATGCTCAACAAGTTGAACTGATGGATTTGAGAAAAATCTGGATTTTTTTTGCATGGGGGTGTCTAAATTATTTTTGTGTGGGTGTTCATAATTTGCTCAGCTTGCAAATGCCGGTACCTTCGTTGGGTCTCTCCTGTACATTTCTTTGTTGTGTTCTTCTGGTGGTTCTTGTTGATGTAACAGCTACACTAGTAAGGTTATAAGTTGAAGGATGTCGAAGTTTGTCATTTTCTTTCATGGATGTCACTAAAACCCAAATCAATTAAGTAGTGAGATAAAAAGTGTCAGGTTAAGGGTTGATAATCAAATGAGGGGAAATTTTAGACACGTGATAAAGGACACTTG
The DNA here is from genome assembly GCA_963277665.1 of Viscum album. NCBI lineage: Eukaryota > Viridiplantae > Streptophyta > Magnoliopsida > Santalales > Viscaceae > Viscum > Viscum album. The sequence continues at coordinate 456,640,922 of OY728160.1, read as the reverse complement.
CCCAAATCATATATCATCCAAATTGACAAGAGTGATAATATGGGTCATATGGCTTCATGCAATATATTAGGGGTGAGGTTTGAGATTGATCCACCAGTCTAAACTTAGGGCACCACGCGACCTTAAACGTGCCTTTCTATATTTCAGAGACTGTCAACAAGTGGTGAAAGCCTAACTTGAATGTAAGGAGACTATTTATTCCGACATGTCATGTCGAAATCTGACACGTCCTGTCTGTATGTCAAACAACCCAACATGTAGGGAAAACAAAACAATCCACCGTTAACATCCTATAGTCCAACATATAAAATGAAAACAAAATGTTATATGATGCATGTATAAAGGTAGGTTACATCCATTATCTCGGAACACGATGCATGAAAAGAAAGAAAATAAACACACATACCCAAAGACTTGACCCCGCGATCTGCCCCCACCCCACCACAAACGGTGAGGCTAAAATTTCTCTCATTAACCTCAACTCATTGAGTGCCATTGATCAAAGTGGATGCATGTGAAAGTCTGTAGTGATTGTCACTTAACCCACCCAAAACATATATCCCATGCATGAACAAGAAATAATATTCTAACAGTGTGCCAACAAGGCATAGAAGACACACACACATATCCATACTACCTAACTACAAGTTAGGTCCCAATCTACAAGTTACAAAGGATGTACAAGTCAAAATCCCAAACTGGGAATATTGTAAGGCCACACTCTATTCACATCCAACATAATTAAGAAATCTCATTGTTAGACTCGATTGTGGAAACCATTTTTCAGCCAAAGAATTATATCTTTTGAAAGGTGCGATTCCAGAAGTCTATCTTCTGAAGTTTAGATAGAGATGACAGAGTGCTAGCGACAAAATCTGAAAGTTATATAGAGTGAATGATGCAGATTGGACGACGAAAATCGAAGGATGGATAATCAGTAGCTACCCCTGATGAGTCTGATGGAAGCGACATGAATGACACAGAGGACATGCATGAATGTAACTCTTGGTTTCGTAAGAGTCATCTCACAGAGTTTTCGGGAGCAGACACTGTGTGCGGAATGAAGTTGAGGCGGTGAGAGTCTTTGACCAAGCTAAGGGTTATGCGTGGAGATAAGATCTATGCAGACTTCTCTTCGTGAAGATCAGAAGGCAATGGCAACCAGTTGCACCTATTGTCTAATGAACCGACCTGAAAACCCTCTCAAGCTGGTACTCAGCCCGGCCCGTCACATACCCGAAGGGCGTTCCCGATCCCCACAGGCTGATGACTAGTACCTGAGCATCAAACAATAACCAGAAGGAACAATTTCACCCAACCTGAAGCAACAACATGACACATATATACAATAGCGACAACAACCAAAAAGATAAATATACGACATAATTGAAACCAAACAACGGAAACCAAACAAATCAAGAGTAGAAAAAAATCTCCAAATATAGGTCCAACCATAAAGGACTACAAAAAAAAACAACTCCATGTGATAGTGTGGGCAGACTCCCACCATCTCACCACCAACTACTCAACTCAGTTGATAGAAAACCTCGCCACCTCATTGTGCCGCCTTGCCTTTCCCTGCATCAAAAGACATAATAAGGTATATGCATCGCCGAAGGGGTACGCAGGGTGTGAGCTAACAGGCTCAGTAGGGTCCCACTCAGGAGTTCCATATCAAGTCTCTAAACAATAATCCAAGTATGCTCAACTTTAATGAAAACAAAGCATGATAATAGTTTAACAGTTTTTATATCAAAAGCATGAAAAGATAGTTTAATTTCCCCTTTTTTTACATTTTCAAATAAAACAGGTAAATCAGTTTCAAACCATTTTATATCCATATATCACAACAAATATATCAAGTCAAAACAAAGAAAAGCATGTATCATATCACATATCAAATCTATGGAAGTATAACAAAACAACACAAGCCAAAAGCATAAGCATAGGTAACATCGCACCAGGGAACACACTAGGTCAGGATAGCTAGGACACTCATACTTAACATAGACAATCGCGTACCCATCAATCCCTTAGACATATGCATCGAGTCTATAGAGCAGAGGAACACCCCAACAAGTGAACCTCCCAATAGGTCTAACAAGTCCATAAAACAATGGTTCTAGGGAGTAGAGGAAAGCCCCATGAGCAAATCCCCAACAGTGGATGAGACCTATTACTATACCTTCCACCTAAGTACCCAAAGCTTTCCATGCGCTATATTTTCCAAACCAGTTCATCAAACCATTTTTATCAAACCATCGCTACAAAGAAGGCCATTAACAATGTTTTTATTTGTCAACCAACGACGATTTAAACCGCCGCTGTAAAGACCCGCAAATTTCAAGGAAATTTTTTTCTTAATTTTATTTGGAATTTTACAAGAGCGCAGCTTCAGACGGCACCTGATTCCGAGGCCCGGTGTGCCCGGAATCAATTTCCGAAGTTTGGCTCGGGTACGTTCAGTGAACGGACGAGCGGGTTTTTCTATCTTTTGAACCGGTTCCCGGAATCAAATTCTGAGGGCACCGATGAAATCGCAGCGCCGGTATTTGCTTAGAAACGCCTCTTCCGGAGTTGCGTTTGCTCAGACGTGGTTTTTAAATTTTGCGGCTTTAAGTCAGAAATAAAATAAATTTGTGCGACAACTTTATTTTATTTCACTTAAGCTGCTTGGAAGCCACTTGAAGCCACTTAAAGACGGCTTGAACTGAGTTGAACTGGATAGGATGCTATCCAGAAATATCCTACCCCTTGGTAGGATATTTGTGCGGTGGGGCCCGCACGAGCCCCGCCGTTTCTTTCGCTAAGTAACGCACCCGCGAAAACCCGTCAAAGTAACTGAAAAGTCAACCGACGCGTTTTCTTAAATTCTTAACAGACCATTTAATTGGGCGGTTTATTTCGTGAATTAAATGGGCTGTTTCTTTCGTGAATTAATTGGGTCGTTACTTATGCGTTTTACGTTTGTTGGCAAAATAATAAAATAGACAAACTTGTCTATTTTGGAGGATTGCTATCGTTGTGCAATTCCTCTGAGCCTCCACCCTCTCCGCGAAGAACGCGAAGAACGCGAAGAACGCGAAGAACGCGAAGAACGCGAAGAACGCCGGAACCGGAATCCGACGACGCACGATCCGCGACGTCAACAGCTTTTCCGCGACCTTCTTCTTCTTCTTCTTCGGTGCCTCTTCTTCCGCGGCGAACCTGCGATCGGCGGTTAAAGGTGAGAATCGAAACTTCTAGATTCTCCCTTCTTAATTTCAATAACAACGGATTTAATTAATTAAATCTGTTTGTTCTTGATCCGGAGATTGGCGACGCGACGCCGGATACCGCGACGACGCGACGATCTCCTTCTTCCGCGACGAGCGATTCCGCGACGACCTCTCGTCCGACGACGACTTCGAGGTAGGGATTTATTTTGGAAAAGTTACCCCTTTTTAAATTTTCTCGTGAACGTTCTTGAAAATTTAAAAAGTCGGTTTCAAACGAACAATTTTATCTTTAAATAAAATTGTTGGATCATGTGTTGATCATCTTTTTTTCTTTTCTCCCGTTGATTATGGCTAACGCGGAGGGTGCGGGTCTAACGAACAAGACCCGACAACCCTCCGCCGATCCCTTTTTGTTGTGCGGATATGACGGACGACGACAAACCGCGCGGCAGGGGCGATCCGTTGATTCCGCAGTGAAGGTCGGCATCCGGGAGAGGCATCGGCGCAGACGGGAGGCAAAACGGGCCACCAGAGCATCTCCGGCGGCCCGCGGAAGGCAGCGGCGGCGCCGGCGACCGGAGGCGGCGGCGCCCGGCGCGCCGCCGTGGAGATCTTCCGCCGCGGCTGAAGCCGCGGCGGTGGCGGCCGGTTCCGCGGCCGCGCGGAACCGGGAACGGACGCGGCGGCCCGGCCGCGTCCGCGTGACAGGCGGCCCCCCGCGGGGGCCGCGTTTCTTCAAATGCCGCGGGTCAAACCCGCGGCGGCGGCCTGTTCGGCCGCTCGGCCGAAGCCGAGCCGGCCGGTCCGGTCGGCCGGGCCGCGCCCAGGCCGAACCGGACCCGGCCGAGCCGGTTCGGGCCGGTTCGGGCCGGCCCGGTTCGGGCCGACCCGGTTCGGCCGACCCCAGGGGGGGTTCGGGCCGGGTCGCCCCGGGCCCAGAACCCCCGTTTTCGGGCCCTCTTCGGTCTTTCGCCCATATCTTGGGCCTGGGACCTCCGATTGACGAACCGTCAGCGGCTACGCGATCCTTGGATCGAGACGGTCGTTTCGGTATATTATACTCAAGGTTTCGGAAGACTTTGGGTTCGGCCGGGTTGGTTCGTACACGAAACCAACCGGGCCCTCGGAGCGGAAACGCTCATAACGTGAGCTACGGACGTCCGATCGACGTACCGTCAGCTGTGGTAGATTCCTCTAAGTGAGACGGAACTTTTGGCATACTCCGCCCGAGGATCGGATACAGGCGGAGTACGGTCGGGTTGGTTTTGCCCTAAAAACCAACCGGGCCCCTGGGACGAAAATGTCAATAACTCTCAGACCGGGCGTCCGATTGACGCGCCGTCTGTTGCGTTGAGATCCTGTTGTCGATACGGAACTTTTGGATACATCAACTTCGGACTACGTGTCAGTTGATGTATCAGCCTCTCGGCTCGTGGAGCGGACCCTCCTAAACAAGCTCGCTATGTGCGGGAACCCTAGCGCTGGCTGTGACTTCGACGACAGAGCAGAGATCCTCCGTGGACTGCGACGACGGCAGAGCAGAGATCCTCCGTGGACTGCGACGACGGCAGAGCAGAGATCCTCCGTGGACTGCGACGACGGCAGAGCAGAGATCCTTCGTGGACTGCGGCGACGACTGTGCAGAGATCCTCAGTGGACTGCGTCGACTACTGCACTCAGCGATCCTACGTGGATCAGTGCTACCGGTTCTGTGTGAGCCTCTGCCTACAGGTTCTGTGTGAGCCCGATCCTGTGTGGGTCCTTACTACCGGTTCTGTGTGAGCCACTGCCTACAGGTTCTGTGTGAGCCCGATCCTGTGTGGGTCTTCTGCGGGGGTTAGTACCTATCGATCCTTCGTGGGTCCGACGACTTAGATGGATCAGTGATCATCTTTGACGTCATCTGAAAAAGTATACCTGGTTGAGCTGAATCTTATGTTACTCTCCTTTGTGGATTGTGTTGAACTATCCTATGTGGATTTACTGTATACTCTCCTTGTGGATTTGAGTCTTGCTTTCCTTTGTGGATTGAGTTGTTCTTGAGCTCGTGAGCAGAGCTAGAATTGGGGACTTAGGTATATGTATGGGCATATACCTAAGTCGAGTCATATGTTACTTCGTGATTGCATCTTTCTTTTGTGCTATATCCTTTGTGGATTTCGGGAGACCTTCGGGGGTCTCGGGGTCCTTACTGAGTAGCTTGTACTCACCCCTGCACGGGCTATGCCCGCACCTTGTTGTGTTGGTTGCAGACGACGGACAGCGCTGATCACGGTTGGGGCGTGGAGCAGGACGATACCTGGAGGTGGACCACTGGGCGGGACGTGCTCGGAGCGGACGTGGGACCCGAGGAGCCTGGAGGCTATCTGTACCCACCCTTCAGGTGAGATTGCCAGTGGACGACACGAGGCCGCCGTCTTTTCTTCAGTTGCTGTACTTTACCTTTTCAGTTGTACTTTACAGTTGGGCTTGTATTTCCGGCCCCTTTACTTTTCTGCACTTTACTTTCCGCTTGCTGACTCTGTGTGGTTGTTACTTATAAAGGCAATGCCTTCCCTGTTTACTGGGATTTTACGCCTTGGTGCTAGTCGCCAGCCCCTGGCCTATGGAAGGCGGGCTTGGGGTAGTCACGGCACGGGCCCCGAGGACGGGTCGTGACAAATTGGTATCAGAGGTGGTCGGTTCTACCGCAGACTCTGATCGTCCTTTCTTTCTATTTGAAGCAATAATGTTTAGTGTATTGAGTGTGGTTATCAGTTCAGGGAGCCCAGTGTTGGTGCGGCGGCCGACGTATCCGTACACCAGGACCCTGACTCCTGATTTCCGACTTAATGCACGAAAACATTGATTGCGTGTGTGTTTCAAGTTTTCTTTGTGATTACTTATGTCAGCTCACCGGGTATACTGATCTGCTTTATGAAAGTCTCAAGTTTTCCTTGTGATTACTTGTGCCAGCTCACCAGGTATACTGTTCTGACTGTGGTGCTCTTGTTCTCCTTTTCAGGATGGCCCCGCGACGACAGCCAGTTAGGGTTCCGAGTGTAGGGCGCGACGGCAGCCCACCGAGCGACGAGGCCTCGGTGCAGGGCCCTTTGCCAGCAGTGGCACCGGCGGTAGCTTTACCCGCCGAGCCACCGATGCTGCCAGTACCAGACGCTGACGATGCACGTCGCCTCAGGGCACTGCATGAGTTTCAGAGCCAGCGACCGCCCAGGTTTCGCGGTGAGGCGGACCCCCAGGCCGCCGAGGACTGGCTAGAGGCGGTGGTACGGATCTTTAGGCTAGTGAGGACACCAGCGGATCTCATGGTGATTCTCGCAGCGAGCCTCCTGCAGGCAGCGGCAGGACGATGGTGGAGCCTGATGCTCCAGGTTCACGATGAGGCATCCTTGCTCTGGGCGGACTTCGAGAGCCTCTTCCGCTCTGAGTTCGTCCCGGCCACCCTCCGAGCGGTGCGCATCCAGGAGCTTCTCCAGCTGCGCCAGGGCAGCATGACGGTCGCTCAGTACGCGACGAGGTTCACGGACCTATCTCGCTACTCGACCGACATGGTACGGGACCCCTTCTTCCGGGCCCGGACCTTCGAGCAGGGCTTGCGACAGGAGATTCGGGCGTCGCTGATCTCCCTCAGCATTCCGACCCAGGCGGGAGTGCTGGAGCGAGCCCTCCTGATCGAGAGCTTCCTGGCAGAGCCTTCTTCAGCGGCGAGACCTAGCGCAGGGCGGCAGGTAGCTGAGTCTTCGGCAGCAGGTAGCCGACGGATGACTCTCGGGTCCAGGCAGACCAGACCCCCACGCAGACGGCCTCAGGACACCGGCTCAGCGGTGCGGGGCACACAGCGGAGTGCCAGCCTTCCGAGAGGCAGGCTGTGCTACTCCTGCGGCGGGCAGGGTCACATGGCTCGTGACTGCCCGACTCGCCGACCAGAGGAGCAGCAGACGGTGGAGGGGCCACCCAGGCAGAGGCAGAGGGTCGACCGTGGCGGTCCGCAGAGAGGAGGCGGACGAGGCAGAGGAGCTGGCCGAGCAGCGGGTGGTGGGCGACGCTTCCAGGCTCTACCCCCACCACCACCAGGAGGGCCACCTCGACCACATGGAGCTGGCGGGCAGGGACAGGCCCAGCTCCAGGCAGTGGAGGCCTACGACCCCGACTTGCCAGAGATGATTCGAGGTACGATCTGTGTCTATTCCACCCTTGCTGCAGTACTTATAGACACAGGAGCGAGTCACTCTTTCATAGCCTCTGCCCTTGTTCGGAGCTCGGAGATTCCGACTGAGCCGTTGGCTCGATCCTTACGGCTAGAGAATCCGACGGGAGCAGGTTTACCTTCACCGGCGAGAAGGGAACCTTTGCAGCACAGGATGGACTTCCGCGGAGGAGAGTGCAGCCCATCTCTCATCAGTTGGCTAGCCTCATCCTAGGAGCAGTGGACGTGCGGAGTCCAGCTTTTCCTGCAGTGGTGGACCAGTACGTGGACGTCTTTCCCGACGACGTTCCAGGGCTACCTCCTCGTAGAGAGGTAGACTTTTACATCGACTTGTACCCCGGGACAGCCCCGATATCTACTCCAGCATATCGGATGGCCCCCGCCGAGCTTCGGGAGCTGCGGGTACAGTTGGAGGACTTGCAGGGCAAGGGGTTTATCCGACCCAGTGTTTCACCCTGGGCTTCCCCGATTTTGTTCGCCAAGAAGGCGGACGGGAGCTTGGGACTATGTGTCGACTATCGTCGCCTGAACCAGGTGACAGTGAGGAACAAGTATCCGCTGCCACGGATTGACGACCTCTTCGATCAGCTCAAGGGAGCGCGGTGGTTCTCGAAGATAGACCTCCGGTCAGGCAATCATCAGCTCAGAGTTCGAGACGAGGACGTGCAGAAGACGGCCTTCAGGTGTCGGTATGGCCATTATGAGTTCTTGGTTATGACGTTCGGCGTAACCAATGCTCCAGCAGTGTTCATGAGCCTCATGAACAGGATCTTCCAGCCATACCTCGACCGTTTTGTCGTGGTCTTCATTGACGACATTTTGGTATACTCGACGACTGAGGAGGAGCATGCCTACCACCTGCGAGTTGTGCTAGACACACTCCGAGAGCACCAGCTTTATGGCAAGCTCTCAAAATGCCAGTTCTGGTTACGTGAGGTCCATTTCTTGGGGCACGTCATCTCTGAGGCGGGAGTTGCAGTGGATCCCGCGAAGATCGAGGCAGTGCTAGCTTGGGAGCCACCCAAGAGCGTGACAGAGGTGCGGAGCTTCTTGGGCCTAGCCGGATACTATCGGAGATTCGTGCCAAACTTCTCCAGAGTTGCGGCACCACTCTCGGCTTTGACGAAAAAGGGGAAACCCTTCGTGTGGTCAGACAGATGTCAGCAGAGCTTCCAGGAGCTGAGACAGAGATTGACCAGCGCACCTATCTTGAGGTTGCCTGAGGAGGGAGTTGGGTACGTAGTTTACTGCGATGCATCAGGGACTGGACTCGGGTGCGTCCTGATGCAGGAGCGGGCCGTGATTGCCTACGGATCACGTCAGTTGAGGCCGCATGAGCAGAACTACGCCACTCATGACCTGGAGTTGGCAGCAGTGGTCTTCGCTCTGAAGACTTGGCGGCACTATCTGATGGGCGAGCGCTTCACAGTCTTTTCAGACCACCAGAGTCTCAGGTATATCTTCTCTCAGAAGGACCTGAACCTGAGACAGCGGAGATGACTTGAGTTCCTCCAGGACTATGACTTTGAGATAGTCTATACTCCTGGGAAGGGGAACGTAGTAGCCGATGCCCTCAGCAGGAGGACGGGCATTCAGCTACTTGAGGAGGCGACAGAGCAGCTAGCCTCCTTATAGTTATCCTTCGTGGATAGAGACGGAGCAGCCTTTCTTCAGTCTCTCACAGTCTCTCCTCCACTTTTACAGCGGGTCAGAGAGGCTCAGCGTGGGGACGCTGACTGTGAGACCCGGCGTGCACTGATATCCTCAGGTCAGGCGCCTGATGGCTTCTCCCTTGGAGAAGAGCACGACATCCTTTTCAGAGGACGTACCTTCGTACCAGTCGCTTTACGAGAGGAGGTGCTGAGAGAGTTTCACACTTCTCCCTTGGCGGTACATCCCGGAGTGGCGAAGATGTACCAGGATCTCAGGCGACAGCACTGGTGGCCGGGCATGAAGAAAGTTGTGGCAGAGTTCGTTTCACGATGCCTCACCTGCCAGCAGGTGAAGGCAGAGCATCAGGTACCAGCAGGCTTGGTACAGCCCTTGGAGGTCCCAGAGTGGAAGTGGGACGGCATATCTATGGACTTCGTGACTGGACTTCCACGCACTTCCAGAGGTCACGACTCCATTTGGGTTATTGTCGACCGACTCACCAAGTCGGCACACTTCTTACCCATCAGAGAGAAGGGATCAGTGGAGAGCGTGGGACGTCTTTACGTCCAGGAGATCGTACGGCTTCACGGTGTGCCATCGTCTATCGTCTCTGATCGAGATGCTCGTTTCACTTCCCGGCTTTGGAAGGGGTTGCAGGAGGCGTTCGGGACGCGGCTCCATCTGAGCACAGCCTTCCACCCTCAGACGGATGGTCAGACGGAGAGGACCATACAGACACTCGAGGACATGCTCCGTGCATGTGTTCTCGACTTTGGTCGCAGCTGGGAGGACCACTTACCCTTGGTGGAGTTCGCGTACAACAACAGCTACCACTCCACCATCGGGATGACACCATACGAGGCGTTGTACGGCAGACCCTGCAGATCACCGTTGTGCTGGACAGACCCTGGGGAGTCAGCACTCGTGGGACCAGAGATGGTCCGAGCCACGACGGAGAAGGTCCAGATCATCCAGGAGAGGATGAGGACAGCTCAGAGCCGGCAGAAGTCATATGCTGACAGGAGGCGGAGGCCACTGGAGTTCGAGGATGGCGACCACGTCTTTTTGCGTGTCTCACCTCGACGTGGTTTACGGAGATTTGGCCGAGGCGGCAAGTTGTCTCCACGCTTCATCGGGCCTTTCCAGGTCCTCAGCAGGATAGGAGAGGTGGCTTATCGCCTGGCTCTACCACCTCAGTTGCATCGGGTGCACGACGTCTTCCACGTGTCTCAGCTGAGGAGATACGTGCACGACCCGACGCACATCATCGACTTTGGGGAGCTGGACGTGGACGATGGGGCGACTTTTGCGGAGGTCCCAGTAGAGATCGAGGATCGACAGGAGCGGGTCCTACGTGGGCGGTCGATTCCTCTTGTGCGCATCAGATGGCAGCACGGGAACCTCCAGGAGAGCACTTGGGAGCGGGAGGCTCAGATGCGTGCTCAGTACCCCCATTTGTTCCCCTAGTTTTTGATGTATCTTTACGGGGACGTAAAGCCCTGAGGTGGGAGTAATGTAAAGACCCGCAAATTTCAAGGAATTTTTTTTCTTAATTTTCTTTGGAATTTTACAAGAGCGCAGCTTCAGACGGCACCTGATTCCGAGGCCCGGTGTGCCCGGAATCAATTTCCGAAGTTTGGCTCGGGTACGTTCAGTGAACGGACGAGCGGGTTTTTCTATCTTTTGAACCGGTTCCCGGAATCAAATTCTGAGGGCACCGATGAAATCGCAGCGCCGGTATTTGCTTAGAAACGCCTCTTCCGGAGTTGCGTTTGCTCAGACGTGGTTTTTAAATTTTGCGGCTTTAAGTCAGAAATAAAATAAATTTGTGCGACAACTTTATTTTATTTCACTTAAGCTGCTTGGAAGCCACTTGAAGCCACTTAAAGACGGCTTGAACTGAGTTGAACTGGATAGGATGCTATCCAGAAATATCCTACCCCTTGGTAGGATATTTGTGCGGTGGGGCCCGCACGAGCCCCGCCGTTTCTTTCGCTAAGTAACGCACCCGCGAAAACCCGTCAAAGTAACTGAAAAGTCAACCGACGCGTTTTCTTAAATTCTTAACAGACCATTTAATTGGGCGGTTTATTTCGTGAATTAAATGGGCTATTTCTTTCGTGAATTAATTGGGTCGTTACTTATGCGTTTTACGTTTGTTGGCAAAATAATAAAATAGACAAACTTGTCTATTTTGGAGGATTGCTATCGTTGTGCAATTCCTCTGAGCCTCCACCCTCTCCGCGAAGAACGCGAAGAACGCGAAGAACGCGAAGAACGCGAAGAACGCGAAGAACGCCGGAACCGGAATCCGACGACGCACGATCCGCGACGTCAACAGCTTTTCCGCGACCTTCTTCTTCTTCTTCTTCGGTGCCTCTTCTTCCGCGGCGAACCTGCGATCGGCGGTTAAAGGTGAGAATCGAAACTTCTAGATTCTCCCTTCTTAATTTCAATAACAACGGATTTAATTAATTAAATCTGTTTGTTCTTGATCCGGAGATTGGCGACGCGACGCCGGATACCGCGACGACGCGACGATCTCCTTCTTCCGCGACGAGCGATTCCGCGACGACCTCTCGTCCGACGACGACTTCGAGGTAGGGATTTATTTTGGAAAAGTTACCCCTTTTTAAATTTTCTCGTGAACGTTCTTGAAAATTTAAAAAGTCGGTTTCAAACGAACAATTTTATCTTTAAATAAAATTGTTGGATCATGTGTTGATCATCTTTTTTTTCTTTTCTCCCGTTGATTATGGCTAACGCGGAGGGTGCGGGTCTAACGAACAAGACCCGACAACCCTCCGCCGATCCCTTTTTGTTGTGCGGATATGACGGACGACGACAAACCGCGCGGCAGGGGCGATCCGTTGATTCCGCAGTGAAGGTCGGCATCCGGGAGAGGCATCGGCGCAGACGGGAGGCAAAACGGGCCACCGGAGCATCTCCGGCGGCCCGCGGAAGGCAGCGGCGGCGCCGGCGACCGGAGGCGGCGGCGCCCGGCGCGCCGCCGTGGAGATCTTCCGCCGCGGCTGAAGCCGCGGCGGTGGCGGCCGGTTCCGCGGCCGCGCGGAACCGGGAACGGACGCGGCGGCCCGGCCGCGTCCGCGTGACAGGCGGCCCCCCGCGGGGGCCGCGTTTCTTCAAATGCCGCGGGTCAAACCCGCGGCGGCGGCCTGTTCGGCCGCTCGGCCGAAGCCGAGCCGGCCGGTCCGGTCGGCCGGGCCGCGTCCAGGCCGAACCGGACCCGGCCGAGCCGGTTCGGGCCGGTTCGGGCCGGCCCGGTTCGGGCCGACCCGGTTCGGCCGACCCCAGGGCGGGTTCGGGCCGGGTCGCCCCGGGCCCAGAACCCCCGTTTTCGGGCCCTCTTCGGTCTTTCGCCCATATCTTGGGCCTGGGACCTCCGATTGACGAACCGTCAGCGGCTACGCGATCCTTGGATCGAGACGGTCGTTTAGGTATATTATACTCAAGGTTTCGGAAGACTTTGGGTTCGGCCGGGTTGGTTCGTACACGAAACCAACCGGGCCCTCGGAGCGGAAACGCTCATAACGTGAGCTACGGACGTCCGATCGACGTACCGTCAGCTGTGGTAGATTCCTCTAAGTGAGACGGAACTTTTGGCATACTCCGCCCGAGGATCGGATACAGGCGGAGTACGGTCGGGTTGGTTTTTCCCTAAAAACCAACCGGGCCCCTGGGACGAAAATGTCAATAACTCTCAGACCGGGCGTCCGATTGACGCGCCGTCTGTTGCGTTGAGATCCTGTTGTCGATACGGAACTTTTGGATACATCAACTTCGGACTACGTGTCAGTTGATGTATCAGCCTCTCGGCTCGTGGAGCGGACCCTCCTAAACGAGCTCGCTATGTGCGGGAACCCTAGCGCTGGCTGTGACTTCGACGACAGAGCAGAGATCCTCCGTGGACTGCGACGACGGCAGAGCAGAGATCCTCCGTGGACTGCGACGACGGCAGAGCAGAGATCCTCCGTGGACTGCGACGACGGCAGAGCAGAGATCCTTCGTGGACTGCGGCGACGACTGTGCAGAGATCCTCAGTGGACTGCGTCGACTACTGCACTCAGCGATCCTACGTGGATCAGTGCTACCGGTTCTGTGTGAGCCTCTGCCTACAGGTTCTGTGTGAGCCCGATCCTGTGTGGGTCCTTACTACCGGTTCTGTGTGAGCCACTGCCTACAGGTTCTGTGTGAGCCCGATCCTGTGTGGGTCTTCTGCGGGGGTTAGTACCTATCGATCCTTCGTGGGTCCGACGACTTAGATGGATCAGTGATCATCTTTGACGTCATCTGAAAAAGTATACCTGGTTGAGCTGAATCTTATGTTACTCTCCTTTGTGGATTGTGTTGAACTATCCTATGTGGATTTACTGTATACTCTCCTTGTGGATTTGAGTCTTGCTTTCCTTTGTGGATTGAGTTGTTCTTGAGCTCGTGAGCAGAGCTAGAATTGGGGACTTAGGTATATGTATGGGCATATACCTAAGTCGAGTCATATGTTACTTCGTGATTGCATCTTTCTTTTGTGCTATATCCTTTGTGGATTTCGGGAGACCTTCGGGGGTCTCGGGGTCCTTACTGAGTAGCTTGTACTCACCCCTGCACGGGCTATGCCCGCACCTTGTTGTGTTGGTTGCAGACGACGGACATCGCTGATCACGGTTGGGGCGTGGAGCAGGACGGTACCTGGAGGTGGACCACTGGGCGGGACGTGCTCGGAGCGGACGTGGGACCCGAGGAGCCTGGAGGCTATCTGTACCCACCCTTCAGGTGGGATTGCCAGTGGACGACACGAGGCCGCCGTCTTTTCTTCAGTTGCTGTACTTTACCTTTTCAGTTGTACTTTACAGTTGGGCTTGTATTTCCGGCCCCTTTACTTTTCTGCACTTTACTTTCCGCTTGCTGACTCTGTGTGGTTGTTACTTATAAAGGCAATGCCTTCCCTGTTTACTGGGATTTTACGCCTTGGTGCTAGTCGCCAGCCCCTGGCCTATGGAAGGCGGGCTTGGGGTAGTCACGGCACGGGCCCCGAGGACGGGTCGTGACAGCCGCGTATTGCACACTCGCTAGTCATTTAGCGATGATTTTGTTTATTTCACAACGGTTTTCTTATGTGTCATTTTTAGAACATTTAGCAGCAGTTTTATGTTTATTTAGCGGTGGTTCTTTTATTTTTAAAAAACTGGTGGAATATAAATAAAATGAAACTAACCGCCGTTGAACATATGAGCGGTAGTTTGTTTTAGCGGAAGCTTCAATTAACTGTTGCTAAAACATATTTTGTTTAATGTATTTAGTGGTGGTTACTAAAAACCACCACTAAATTAGTTTTTTTAATATTTAATAATAAAATGACATGCAATAAACTAAAACATGAATATATGATAAACCCATCATATATACATCATGCATCCACATTCATATATACAAACATCCACAATCATCATAACCTCAATCTCATTCAACTCATACATCTGTCAACCAATACCTTGGTCATCAATATATACATATAAAATATGTCCAATAACAACTGATTCCCAATATACATCCACATCATGACCTCCGCTACATTTTTCTGTCTCCACACCATCTCATCAACTAAAACTGACCGCGTCATCTCATCAACTGTAACAAAAAAGAAAACAAAAATTAAAACTAAACATAATAAATCAAAATTACAGTAGAAAACCCGAAGAATGTCGTGGATCAGAACGGTCAACCTCATGCCTATTGCTAGCATCTTCCACCTACAATGAAAACTAGAACATTTAAGAAAAGAAATGAAAAAGAAAAAATACTCAGAATATATTTAGAATACTGCACATAAAATTTGTTATTTTCTTAATCAAATAGAAGAAATTTTAACATAAAACAAATAATATATAATGCAAAACACTTTGAAAACATAAACTTACCTATTTAAGATAAGATTCAACACTTGAAACTGAAAAGTGATAAGTAAATATTCTAATTTATTTTTAAAGTGACGTGCGATGTGCTTAAACTTGACTTAATAAACTAATTTTAAAGACTTTGATATCACATCATGTCCTATATTTCAAAAAAAAATTAGCGGTGTTTGCCCAATTATTTCACATCAATTTGAGGTTGTTTGCTATGGTTTTGATTGTTCCACACATGTTTTAGTGTTTTAAAATACTAAAAATATGTTTATGGCCATCACGGGAAAACCATAATTCAAAATGACGTGTTGTCGGTTCCTAAAGTATCAAAATAATTCGAATGCGATTGCTCAGTTTTGAGTAGGTTATTTTTCATTTTCACTAAAATTGATGTCAATTTTAAATAAAAAGACACATTTGGATCCATATCAAGCACATCATTTATCGGATTGAGGAGTGATTGATCCATACACGTCAAAAATAACTTATGGATTGTTGTACTAAAGCATCAAAACAATCCAAATGTTTTTGCTCAGTTTTGAGTAGGTCATTTGTCCTTTTTACTAAAATTGTTGTCAATTTTAAATATAAAGACGTACTTGGAGTCATTCTGATCACATCGTTCATCAGATTGAGGTGTGGACGATTCCTACATATCTCAAATAAATTATAGATCATTTTCCTAAAGTATCAAAATAATCCAAATGCATTTTCTTGGTTTTGAATACGCCACTTGTCTTTTTTACTAAATTGTCATTTTAAATTGGAAACACGCACTTTGACTCATACCAATCACATCGTGTATCATTTTGACATGAGAATGATTCCTAAACGTCATAAATGACTTATGAATCTATGTTCTAAATTATCAAGAAAATCTGAGTGCATTTTCTTGGTTTTCAATGAGTGACACTTTGAACTAAAATGTTGGTTTTAAACTGATAACAGGCACATTAAGTCATACTGGGAACATCATGTATCAGATTGATGTGCGGTTGATTCCTAAAAATAAAAAATGACTTATGGATTGTTTTTCTAAAGTATAAAAACAATATGAATGTTTTTTCTTGATTTTGAGTAGGTCATTTGTCCTTTTTACTAAAATTGATGTCAATTTTAAATAAAAAGATGCACTTGGAGACATACCGGTCACACCGTGCTTTGGATTGAGGTTCAGCTGATTCCTAAACATCTCAAATGACTTATGGATTATTTTCCTAAAGTATCAAAATAATAAAAATGTGTTCACTCAATTTTGACTATGTCACTTGTATTTTTTTACTAAATTGTCATTTTAAACTGGAAACACGCACTTTGACTCATATCAATCACATCATGTATTGGATCTACATGATACTAATTCCTACACATCAAAAATGACTCATGAATTTATTTTATAAATTATCAAGAAAATCCGAGTATGTTTGCTCAGTTTTCAGTGAGTGACACTTTTTGAACTAAAATGTCAATTTTAAATTGATAACTGACACATTGAGTAAAATCAGGAACATTGTATATTAGATTCAAGTTCGGTTGATTCCTACACATCACAAATGACTTAAAGATTGTTTTCCAAAAGTATCAAAATAATCTGAAAGCGTTTTCTCAGTTTTGAGTAGGTTATTTGTCCTTTTTACTAAAATTGATGTCAATTTTAAATAAAAAGATGCACTTGGAGTCATACCGGTCACAACGTGCATCGGATTGAGGTTCTTATGATTCCTAAACATCTCAAATGACTTATGGATAATTACCCTAAAGTAACAAAACAATACGAATGCATTTTCTCTATTTTGAGTATGTCACTTGTCTTTTTTACTAAATTGTCATTTTAAACTAGAAACACGCACTTTGACTCATAACGATCACATATTGTATCAGTTCGATGTGATATCGATTCCTACACATCAAAAATTAATTATGAATCAATTTAATAAATTATTAATAAAATTCGAGGTTTTCAATGAGTGACACTTTTTGAACTAAAATGTCGATTTTTAACCAACAACGGACACATTGAGTCATACCGGGCACATCGTGTATCAGATTGAGGTGTGGTTGATTCCTACAACTCAAAAATGACTTATAAATCATTGTAAAAAAGTATAAAAATAATACAAATGTGATTTATCAGTTTTGAGTTGGTCATTTGTCATTTTTACTAAAATTGATGTCAATTTTAAATAAAAAGACGCACTTAGAATCATACCTATCACACCGTGCATCAGATTGAGGTGAGGATGATTCTTAAATGTATCAAATGACTTATGATTTTTTTCCTGAAGTATCAAAACAATTTGAATGTGTTTTCTCAATTTTGAGTACGTCACTTGTCTTTTTTACTAAATTGTTATTTTAAACTAAAAACACTCAATTTAACTCATACCGATCACATTGTGTATTGGTTTAATTTGAGACCAATTCCTACACATAAAAAATGACTTATGAATCGATTTCATAAATTATCAAGAAAATCTGAGCGTGTTTTCTCAGTTTTAAGTGAGTGATGCTTTTTGAACGAAAATGTTAATTTTAAACTGATAACGGACACATTGAGACATACCGAGCACCTCATGTATCAGATTGATGTGCAATTGTTTTCTACATGTCAAAAATGACTTATGAATCATTTTCCTAAAGTATGTAAACAATCCAAATGCATTTGTTTAGTTTTGAGTAGGTCATTTGTCCTTTTTACGAAAATTAATTTCAATTTTAAATAAAAAGACGTACTTGAAGTCATACCAGTCACACTGTGCATTAGATTGAGGTTCAGATGATTTAGATATGTCTCAAATGAATTATGGATCATTTTTATAAAGTATTAAAACAATCCAAATGCATTTTCTTGGTTTTGAGTATGTCACTTGTCTTTTTTACTAAATTGTCATTTTAAACTGGAAACATGTACTTTGACTCATATTGATCATATAGTGTATCAGTTATATGGGAGACCTATTCCTACATGTCAAAAATAAATTATGAATCAATTTCATAAATTATCAAGAAAACATGAGTGCATTTTCTTGATTTTTAGTGAGTGTCACTTTTTGAACTAAAATGTTGATTTTAAACTAATAACAGACACATTAAGTCATACCGGGTACATCATGTATTGGATTGAGGTACAATTGATTCTTACATATCAAAAATGACTTATGGATCATTTTCATAAAGTATCAAAACAATCTGAATGTGTTTTCTTGGGTTTTAGTAGGTTATTTGTCCTTTTTACTAAAATTAATGTAAATTTTAAATAAAAAGACGCACTTGGTGTAATACTAGTCACACCGTTCTTAGAATTGAGATTCAAATGATTCATACACATCTCAAATGACTTATGGATCATTTTTCTAATGTATCAAAAAAATATGAATGCGTTTCATTGGTTTTGAGTACATCACTTGTCTTTTTCACTAAAATGTCATTTTAAACTGGAAATATGCACTATGAATCATATCTATCTCATCATGTATCGGTTCAACATGAGAATGATTAATACACATAAAAAATGACTCATGAATTGATGTCATAAATTATCAATAAAATCCGAGTGTGTTTTCTTTTTTTTCATTGAGTGAAACTTTTTAAACTAAAATATTGATTTTAAACTGATAATGGAAAATTTGAGTCATACCATGCACATCATGCATCAGATTGAGGTGTGGTTGATTAATAAACATCAAAAATTACTTATGGATCATTTTACTAAAGTATTAAAATAATATGAATGTGTTTTCATGATTTTGAGTCATACCGATCACACCATGCATTAGTTTGAGGTGAGAATGATTCCTAAATGTCTCAAATTAATTTTTGATCATTTTAATAAAGTATCAAAACAATACAAATGCATTTTATCAGTTTTGAGTACGTCACTTATCTTTTTTGCTAAATTGTCATTTTAAATTGGATTCACACACTTTGACTCATACCGATCACATCATGTATCAATTCGATGTGAGATTGATTCCCACACATCAAAATGACTTATGAATCGATGTCCTAAATTATCAAGAAAATAAAAGTGCGTTTTCTTGGTTTTCAATGAGTGACACTTTTTGAACTAAAATGTCGATTTTAAACAGATAACAGACACTTTGAGTCATATCTGGCACATCGTGTATCAGATTGAGGTGAGAATGATTCCTACACATCCAAATGAATTATATATTGTTTTAATAAAGTATAAAAACAACCCTAATGCATTTTCTAGAATTTGAGTAGGCCATTTTTCCTTTTAACTAAAATTAATGTCAATTTTAAATAAAAATAAGCACTCAGAGTCATACCGATCACACCATGCATCGGATTGAGATGAGAATGATTCCTACACACCCTAAAGTCTTACAACAATTATAACTACCAATTTTATCATGATTTCCATTGTATTTATTTATTGAATTGAAAACATTTCATATTGAATGATGTTATTAGCCGCAAAAAATTTCTCATTGTTGAAATCAAAAAGAGTAGAGGAAGCTCATGTGCCCATTATATCATGAGAAATCACTACAATGGGAACATGAGATTCCTTTACTCTTCTGACTTGCAACAATGAGAAAGGTTTTTCATCTAATAATATCAAATCAATATGTAGTGTTGGTAGTTTGACAAAGAAATACAATGAAAATAGAAATCATGGTAACAATAGAGGAAATACACATTTTATCTCTTTTGTGCCTTATTGCAGATAGTGGAAATAAAAATATGAATTCTCAAAAGATCTGTAAAAAAACTAAATAAGTATCAAATAAAAATGATAAGTAAATTAACTTACAAATAATAGATAAAATGATGACAAAATTAATTAAATAAGTAGTATGAATTCACATTTTTATGATGGTTGTGTGCCACATTTCATTGTTACCATTATCTCAGTTGTAGGATCAAAGACTAATCACTCATGAGCATGAGAATCTTTGAACAAACCACCCCAACTCGAATAAAAGAATCCACCTATATAAATTATGTTTTACTAAATATATAAAATAACCCCTCTAACTAATTTTGTGTGTGTTCATCCTTCATTTTTATGAATTTAATGTAATTCAATTTATAATCATGATAAAAATGACATTTAAAATAATTTTTTTATATATTTGAAAACTATTTTCTATAAAAAAATTATATTTTTACTATTATTTTTTTATTAATATTATAATGCATTGATTACTAATAAAATGTGTGTTAATATAATCATATATGTTTTTAAACATCATTATGATGTCATTATTTTAAATAGACCAATCTAATTCATTAGTTAAATGTTACAAAACAATAATAAAACAATTTATAGAAAATAATATTTTTATCATTATTATGGTTATCGACATTAATCATAGTAATCATAAATTTATTCCCAAAAAAGACACTAGAATTATTAAATAATTTGATAATATTGATCTAAAATAAAATGTACATTTTATGGATATAATTTCAATAGGTTAAGAAAACTGATTTTTTAATTTAATCGACTAAATTGATATTTTGATTAAAATATTACATATGTTTGAAAAATTATATACAAGTGTTTTATAAATACAATAAAGTATATTTTTTGATATATTATATATATATTTTTATAAAATAAAAATCCTTCAAAAAAATTTAATCCATTCTTCCATTATAGTAACTAGCATTTTCCCCAGTGCAATCGCACGAGATCAGATTTTTCTTTAATTTTAAAAAATAACGTGTTGAGTATAGATTAAAAAAATTAAAAGAATAAATAGTAAACATGGAATGGAATCATGAAATTAAAATAATAAATAGTAAATATATAATGAAACTATGAGACCAGTGAGTGAAAAATCCATAGTGATTATATCTATGAAATTCTAAAGTTAAGAAAAACATGAAACCATATAGTAGCATGTATGTAAGGGTATTTAAATTAATTCCTTTAATGAAACATATCAATAATTAATGATGGTCACGTATTTCAAAATCATATACAAAATATATTCTTAGCATTAAACATAAATACTTCAACTAAAATTTCATTTGAACGTGAAAAAACTTATACCTAAATTGCAAGCTCCTCGGTGAAGTAATAATAAGAACCTACAAAAGGCCTCCTGAAACATGTGTTTTGTTTTAACTTTTAATTATACATGGAATTATAGAATAGGAAAGATGAAGGCATGTGTCTTTACCAACCTTGTCTCTACATTTTCAACATCCTATGTCTTGATCCAAAAAAAAATTAATATCAAACAAAACCAATTGTCACAAAAAAATGAATATTTCATATCAATGAAAAATTGAACTTGTAAAGATGTAATTAATTAAAGCATGATATATATAGTTATAGTAATTTGAATATTGATTTATTAATGGTTCAAATGAAAATGACAAGAAAGTTTTTTATAATTAAGCAACATTATAATTATGGTATTTTGAAGATTTATATTACTTCACAATATTTTCATCTCGATGTAAAGTGATGAAATTGTCAAATTATAAATATATGTCATTGTTGACTGAACATGGATGAATGAAACAAAAAAAGAACTCAAATTGTAAAATAATTAATCCACAACATGACCAGGGAGTAATTTTCATCTTATAATTTGCAAATTCAAATATCATTTCAATATATAGTTGAAGTATAATTGAATCTCAATTAAGGAATTACATGTTTATGTTAAACTATGAAATTTGGGACTGATAAGTAGAAATAGTTATAACTATGCAACACACAACACAAACCACCATGGGGGACCAAAAATATTATTAATGGGGCATGTTGAAGGATACAGATGGTAAATTTTTTTCATTTTGAAGGGGAGAATAAAATATAGAAGAAAATCAATTGATGTTTCAAAAAGAATTAATGATTTTTATTTGAAGAATAAGTGACTTATTAAACATAATTTTCATCAAAAAATCATGATGATAATTTAGATAAAGTCATGAGTTTCCTAAGTGGATGATTTTCATCTTGTATTATCATATAAATGATGTGAATCCCAATTACATTGTTGGATAACCTAATATTTTTTTCATATGAATCATTTTAATATTAAACATATTGGTTTCATACTCTCTGATGTAAAATCCTCACAATCCAGAAATAAACTATAGAGCGATTACAAAAAATTATATTAATTAGAAATTTCATAATCCAAAAGTAAAATATAGAGTGATTACATAATAAATAAATCATAAAGAATAATCATATAACTTCAATAAAAATTCATTTAATAGAAGCATATGTACAAAATTACTTTTGTAATAAAAATATAGATTGATTATGAAATAATGATAATGGGATCAAACTATAATAAATAAATCATAAAACATTGATTATCAAATGAAAATTAGCAACTGCATAATCTAATATAAGATATAGAGTTATTAAAAAAAATTATTAATTAATATATATGTATAGTTCAATAAAAATTCATGGAATGACATTTAATAATTAATAAAGTGTAATTTAATACCATTTATACATAAAAATCATAACTATAGAGAGAAATTACAAGTAAATAACTCCTTTGAGAAATAATAGATTTAGGGTGATTATGGGGAGGATGATGCAATCTTTAGGGGGGGGGGGGTCTGTGTTGCCACTGAGGAGGGGATCCGATCCAGGGATAGGGAGGTCAGAGGGGGGGGGGGGTCCGTGTTTCCATCAAGGAGGGGAACTGAGTTAGGGAGAGGGAGGTCGGGGGGGGGGGGGTTCATGTCACCAAAGAGACAACTAGAGAGGAGGTCGGGGGGGGGGGGGGGGTCATGGGGGTCAGGGTCAGAGTGGGGGGGGGGGTCATAAGGGTCGAGGGTCGCGGGCTCGGGGTCACCGCCAAGGATAGGAGAGTAGGAGGGTTAGAGGGAAAGAGGACCATGGTCTCAGGGTCGTCGTTGGGAGAGGAGAGGAGGAGGTTGGGGGAGGTGGGGGTGGGGGTCGCACAGAGGGAATGAGGGAGGGGGAGGGATTAGGGTTTTTTTAAAATGTTTAGTAGCAATTTAATTGAAACTGCCTCGAATTGAAAACATAAAACAATATATTGATGGTTTTATAAAACCACTAATATATTATATATATTTTTTAACCGGATTTATTTCATGGAACTTACTATAAACATCATGAATAAACCACCTCTAACCATCTCTTTTCTTTTAGTGCATTCTTTGAAATGAATTTTACAAAACCATTTCACAATGATTTGAAAACCCTTTTCCATTTACCAAAACTAGTGGAAAACTATATTTTATAAAAACATAGCTTCACACACAAAAAAAAAGTCATTAAATCATGTGATTTCATTTAATAAAAAATTTTATCAAATAAAGGAACAATGCAGTTCACTAACATAGGCTAGAGATGGAACCACCTACCTTAAAACTTAGGGAGCACACACTCACAACAAAATCCACTACAATGAAGAAACCAAAAACAAAAATAGAGGCCCTAGAATAAATACACACATCTTAGAATTGATCTAATTCAAAAAAAGGGTTAGTGGAGAAGAGGAAACAAAACATACCTCAAGAACGCACACCTATCACACCACAACCAACAAAGGAAATGACCCCTGAAACAAGATTGTACAACGGATCTAGAGATAAATAAGAGGAAACATTACCACATGTCAAATGATCTGATAACGTAATGCAACTAAGACATCATGATCAAAGAAAAAAATAAGTATAAAGTATTACTCATTCAAATAGATGCAATCCAACTGCAATGATGATCAATCACTAAATGAATTAATCCGAATCAAACAAAGACTTTCAAAATTTCTAGAAGAGTGATATAGGTCAAGAGGGAAGGTTGTTATAGTAGAATGAAATAAAAAATCACTCATACAATGCCTAAAAATTCCTCATCGCAACATTTACAGAGCATGTAACTCATTTACACATCATGTAATCCATAGTATTTAGATACATCGAAACACCCATCTCCTTTTATTAAAAACTGACCTTTTAAAATTACACAATGTGTAATATATACACGATGTGTCCTACCTTAACACTATGTACCAGGTTCATGACATCCACCATGTAGAACTTACACATTATGTACTCTAGTTACACGACATGTATTTCTCCTATAGACTGCAAAAACTGCAGACTCTTACACAAAAACCTCAAAAAAACTTGGGCATCCTCTAAACTCAGGGATAACCACAAAAATACATTAACACATTTATACCCAGACTCCATTAATTCAAAAAAACATACATCCATAAAATTTAGGTAATTTTTCTCAGTAAATGTTCTCCATCCTCAGGAGTCCCAAGACATGCCCAATTAAAGAGGAAAACAAGAAAAGAGAAGGAAAATACCTGATAGCAGGTAACGAGATGTTACATGTTGGGTTATATTATATTTACTATTGTGGATGTAACATACCATCTTAAATCATTGTTTTGAGAAGATATAAAGTGATACTAACCTTAGGTTACATCCCCAAGACACCAAGGGATGAAAATAAATTTTTTGGAAATGTAGTGAGTCACAACGAGAGAGGTTTGCAGATGAAAAAAATACAGAAACAAAATAAGAATAAGATTATGAATATAGATACAACAATTTACATGGTTCAGGAATAATCCCTATATCCACAGTGAGGCAGAATCACTTCACTAAAAATGGAAGCATAATTACAGGTAGGTTTCAGTGTTTCACACACACTGAAACCCTAGATCGAATGAGCTAATAAAGAATACAAATCACTATACCACCAACCTTATAGTAAGTCCACCATGATAAAGTTAAAAATGACTGGAAGTCTGCACTGCTATAGTGATGCGACCACCTAAGTCCAATCTACTATAGTGGCCAGTGGCCAGAAGTCTATGAAGCTATAGTACCACTGTCTTCAAAGTCCGGGATGATATAGTAACCATTCCAAAGTATTCACTACTATAGTTCCCTATCAGTGTCATCTGGTTATCTCTACTATAGTCAGTAAGATTTGTTATAGTTCCCCAAAATTTGGGTTGAGGGACTTCGGCCCTCAGACCCTTGAAGTAGGGGTATGTTTCCCCTGCAACCCCTAATGAGCTCACTATGGAGCTCGACCCTGTGAGAGTTGCAGTCTGTTGTGCAGTATGGGATGCTAGAATTCGACCCAACACCATCTAAAAAAATTGAGCTACAAAAATCCAAAAATAAATGATAAGGGATTATGAGGAAATTGGGGGATGATTTTCCCTATATAGATAAAATAACCCATATATACACAATATAAATAACCAATACATTTTAAATGATGCATGATATCAAACAATACAACTCAAAGGTAAAACTGCAAATTACAACCATATCATAGAGATAATAGAAGTAAATGGAAACATCCCCCAAATAAAAAAATACAACCATACCCAAAAGACATCGGGGAACATAAATATAACCAACATTTAAACTAGATCCAAGCTCCAACTCCATATTCCATGCTCAGGGTATCAAGATGCATCATTAGATAAGTATGATACCTTTCCCTTTCCTACATCCCAGTAAATTACATCTGCAAATCCACAAAAGTTACTAAGTGTAGGGTGAGTATAAACTCAATAGGAATTCCCAAAAAACTTCCAAACACATGCCACTAGGACAAGAACCGGTTAAAACATTTTATATAAAGCAATTGGAAAACAGGTAAACAGTTTACACAAAGAAATAAAGTAAAACCATGTGAGATAAACCATAAACAAAAATAAATCCATTTATTTAACATTTTAAATAATCCTTTACATGTATACACACACCAAACCACACACACACAAGTTTTGTGTTACCATTGATGGTGGTATATCATGATCTTACTCCGTCCCACTTTTGATTGTGGTATTTCATGACCATAATTCATCCCACTTGAACACAAACCAAACAAATTATGAAAAATTCCATCACAATTCATTTCTCACAAAATAATTCTTTATTTGAAAACATTTCATCAAACAAATTTCTTGTATCAAAACCATTCCATGATTTTAAAATCACCATTTTAAAATTATAACCCAAGAGGTTATCCAAAATACAACCCATTTTTCCTTGTTTCCAAAACATAAAATAAAAATGGTTTCCTTCAATAATCATACCATGTTTTCACAGAAAATACATGTAAAATATCTAAATAAAACCAATACTTCAAGTTCTAGGTCAAGTGGAGATGAGATAGAATCCACCTACCTCTCAACAGATGACGAAAATAGGGAACGACACTAAAAACTTCTAGATACATCCTTGAATATTATTCACTTAAATATATCCAATAATATATCATCAATATTCACAATATATAATATATATCAATTCATGTAAGAATAAATCTAACAATCCAAGTGAGATAAAGAGAGAATATCTAAAGAGAAAGAGAGGAAACGAGGACTTACTGATGAATCTAGATATCCAATTCACTTTTATTTTCCAAAATGTGATTCTAGATAAAAGTTAAACAACAAGGGAGCCTAGGTAGGAATAGGAGTTTGACACCATAGAATAATATGGTAAAAATTAGGGTTTTAGGGTGTTAATCCAGGTTAAAATGTAATTTTCGGTTTATTAACTGCACGTCGCATGGTTAGGCCGCACAATTTTTCAAACCATGTGACAACTATGTGTTGGATAATAAGAATTTATGATGGATATAATAGGGGGGTGAATTGTATTTTAAAAAAATTAAACTAAAACAAAACAAAATTCCTATTAAGTCAAAAAGATCAAACTCACAGATCTTCTAATGATCAAAGTGGTAAAATCGGAACCAATAATCGTCCGATATATCATAGTACTTTATCAGTATAACAGATAGTCCAATAAAATTATTATTAGAAAGATATGTATAAACTTAATTTCTAAAGTATATGAATAGTTTAAAGAAAAACTTTTATAAACAAGAAATATTCAAGCTTATAATAGTAAGAATGAATTACAAGTTTTTTATAAAAGAATTTACACTTTAACCTTAAGAGTTAAGGAATTCAAAAACCTTGACTTAATGTATCCACAATTTTAGTACCTACTATAAAGGTCTATCTTTCCTTACCATGAAATACCTTGATATGATGATCAATATATCTCTGTCTTCCTATCCCTAAAATCCCTCAATATAATGATTGGCATCTTTCTTCCTAGCCCTGGAAGTCTTTGATCTGATGGATCATATTCAACCATCTTCCTATCCATAAAATCTCTCAATCTAACCATGACCAGAATCAGAAAATACAAAAGTAAAATTTCTAAGGAATTTAAAATCATCACAAGGATTACCTAGAACTATAACTCTCTAAGAAATTATAAATCACTTAGAATTAGATGTTAAGGCAGAGTAAAAACCTAGACAACTTGAGTTACAAATTCATTAGCTCCCAGCTCTTAAAATGACCTCCTATTTATATGAAATCTTCCAATGTTCATATTTTAGAGTTGGTTGTAATGACCTTGGATAGATTACACTTTGAAAACTCATAATGATTTGGATCTTGAACTTGAAATCTAATAATTTCATTGTCCAAAGTCATTTTTAGATCCATTAAAATTCTATTAAGTATTCCGTATGATATAAACAAATCTATATACTATGATTATAAAATTTGTATAGTCATATGGAATATACTATTGATTTTAAATTTGATAAATTGAGCAGATTTCAGTCTGATGCATCGATACTAAATTCAGTCTGATGGTCATGACTTTCTTCAGTCTGATAGACAAGACATAAGTCTAACCATTGGTCAGAATACTAGTTGGTATGATTTATTAGACACACATTCATTCCAATGGATCATATTGAATAATATAAGTTTATATTTGATTTATACTATATCCATTTCTATCTTTAGTATAAAATAATTTTTTCTACAAAAACATTCTAAAACACTTAGGATATACAAATTTAGTAAAATAGTGATTTAAGAAGTTGTTTGTGATTTCCAAAACTAAGGAAAGTAAAAATTAAAAAGTCTTAATTTTGACTCAAAACTGTGAACATGATACTTCCTCCCAAATAGAGAGTCGCATGGTTGTATCACATGGTTTGTAAAACTATGCAGCGACTATGCAATGCCACTATCTTAAGACCACACCCTCACATGGTTGGATCACATAGTTTGACAAACTGTATACCAACAGTGATTTTACCGCTATTACCACTTTCATGGTTTCTCTTGAACATTTTCATGGTTTGGACAAACAATGCACCAACTATGTGCCTGCCCAGTGATTCCCATCCCCACTTTCATGATTTCCTGGAGATAGTGCACAATTTCTACTAACTATTCTAAACATGTGTACCTCCAAAAATATTTTCAAAACACTCTAAACTCTCTAAAAACTCCAAAATCTTAACCCAAGCATTATATAAATTCAAAATACATAATAAATGGATCAAATACCTAAAATAATGGGTGTTTGATTCTCCTTACCATTGGTATTTTCATACTAAGAAAGAAAGAGTATAGTGTTGTTTGGGAAGAGATCAGACTACTGTTCCGACATTTCCTTTTCATGTTCCCATGTTTCTTCCTAAATTTGACCATACTTCCATAAAAGGAAAACCAAACTAATGATTTTACTATAAAATATATTCTCTTTTCTATTCATAATCTGTATTGGCACATGAATCAATGTAACATTCAGATCAATATTAATATGTTACCATTAAATCACATGGCCAGGATTAGGATGGTACTTCTTTAATTGAGATACATGAAATACATTATGAAAAAAACTGAACCTTGGCAGTAAATCCAACTGATAAGCCACATCACTAACTTGTTAAAATATCTCAAAGGATTAATTTAATGAGGATAGAACTTTCCTTTCTTACCAAAATGACGATTCCCTAACCTTGGAGTGATTCTCAAGAAAACATGACCACTCACCTCTAATGATAATGATCAACGAAGATGATCTACATACAATTTCTGATGACTCTGAGCCATCACCATTCTCATTCTGGTCATCTGAATATTCTCTATTGTCTCATGCACAAGGCTAGGTTCGATAAGTGAAGTATCACCTACTTCCACCCAACAAAGTAAAGAACAATAAGGACAGTCATACAAATCTTTAAAAGGGTCCATATGTATCGATGCCTAATAAATATTATTGTATGATAACTCCACCAATGGTATATGTTCCTTACACGGCGCGGCACTTCCTTCTCGCGCTCGATGGGTTGGTGGTGGATCTCCACTGTAGTGGCGTCTTAGTGGTCTTCTCTACAGCTATGGAGATGCACTATGGGCCTCTGTGGTTGCTGGTTCAGATCCGCAGGTGTAAGACCAGTTCTTGTTGACGACATACTCTTCGGAGCTCTCCTCGCTCTGATCTCGGTAGCTCACTGTTGTCCTGGGGTGTTTTCGCATTGGAGGGTCGTGCTCAATCATCAGCAGTTTGTTGGGTTCTACCTCCTCTCAGGTGAGTTCTCTAGGGTTTCGTTTTGCTGAATGCGGTTGATTTGTCTGGTGGTGGCGGGATCTTCAGTTCTTTGGTTCTATTTTTCTTCTTCTGTGTCGTGGTGAATCTGTTGACGCAGGTTGAAGGTGGTGCTGTGATGGAGCGACGACGATGATGTTTATTAGGAGGTGACTCCTTGGATGATTTTTCTGTTGATTTTTAGTTTTTTGTTCGTTGGTCTGTTTAATTTTCTGTCTCGATTGAATGTTTTGACGGTATTTCTGGAGTTCTTTGGGCTGGAGACCCTATTTTTCGGCACCGGTGGTTGTTCACGGCGTATGGTGGGGAGACGTTGTGACGATGGATGCCGACGAATCTCACCGGTGATCCGGTGATGTGGATAGGCTGGTGCACATGGTGTGTCAGGTCTGATGGTGGTTCGGTGCTCAAGGCGGTGCAGGCTCATAGCTCGAGGTGGTGTGGCGGTGGTTTTGAAATTTGAATTTCCATTTTGAAATGTGGTATGTGGTTTTGGGTTCATGCTGTATGGGTCCCAGCAACCCACAATCCGGATTTCTAAAATGAAAAAAAGTGATTTGCAGCAGGACGAAGTGAGCTGAATTCGTGAGGAGATCCAAGATCACCCATATGACATAGTGTTTACGAACTATTTTTGGTAGACCCATGATAAAATCAATCATTATCCACTCCCATTTCCATATGAAAATAGAAAAAGAATGTGACATACCAACTGTCCATTGGTGCTTTGTCTTGACCTACTGACAAGTGAGGCATTTCCAGACAAACTTTTCCACTTTCCTCTTTATGTAAACCCACCAAAACTATGCTCTCAACACATTATACATTTTTTGAATACCAAGATGAACAACCCATTTTGAATGGTGGTAGTCTTTAAGAAGCTATTCCCAATAAGCTATAGGAACCCCAATATGATATCTAAAAAGTAGTATAGGTCTCTCATCTAGGATACATCCCTCAATGGTCTCCCCACCATTGAGTTTTGACCTCATGACTACACATTCTAGACCAAATTTCTGAGCATCCCCTACCAGCGCAACCAAATCAGTAAAAAAAGATACTGTAAAGAAAACCACAACATGACCTTGCTTAGTACAATCCATATGCATATCTTCTATGACTGATATTATCCTCCATTGATCCGAATCCTCTTTAGCCAACTGATTATATGACTTCCTACTCAATGCATCCACCACGAAATTTCCTTTACCTGGTGTATACATCACATTAAAGTCAAACATATGAAGATATTTCATCCATCTTCATTGTCTTAATTTAAATCTCTTTATGAGAAAATGTGTTTCAAGATCTTATGATCCGTGAACACCGTAATTTTTTTTAAAAAAAGATAACGATTCCAAGTATTTAAAGGATGGACTACCACAACTAATTCCAAATCATGTGTTAGTTAGTTATTCCATGCATGAGAGCACATCCCATGTAGAGACCTGATTTATGCCTTGTAAGACTTTGAAATATTTATATATATATATATATATATCCAAAGAAAGGTGCTGAGACAACATGCAATTCCGAGGCCCCATGTTCTGAGAATTAATTTTATAAAAATATTAAATATATTTTATACTGTGAACACACTTTCCATTAAAGAAAATAGGATAAATCTTAAATGGTTGATTGGATCAAAAATCTGAGACCACAGTTGGGTCCAAAACATGGTGTTTTCCCTAGGCACAATATAAAATGAGTCAGCGTGAGATGTTCGGACCCCTCGCTCATTGGTAGTGTGTTAAGTGGACTCATTTAATTAAATTAATTAATTAACTAAATTAATTTGAAAAAAATGATGTCTAAAAATATATTGTTAAAGGAAATTTTCCAAGGTTGGCCTCACAATTTTTGGAATCTGCTGAGGAGAGATCCTCCCTCCTCATTTTAGTGAATCAAGAAGAACGATGATAGAACACCAGATCAAATAGGATCAAGATGCAATGAACACATCGGCTTCTTCCAATCATTGCGCAGGTGCATTCTTCACCAACGATCGATCCAAAATAGAGGTAAGACTCTTCTTTTGGTGTTTTTATAACTTTGGATTGAAATATTGAGTAGATAATTATTCATTCTTCAATATGCATCTTTTTATGGCCTTGGAATGAGCCCAAGTACTAGATTTCATATTGTTTAATCAATGTTCTAACCTCGGTGCCCCATTCTTGATCACAGACCAAGAACACTTGGTCAGTTATGTTTAAAACATTGATTTATGGCGCTTTTATCCCTCAATTATTCGCATTATTCGTTATTTGGATCCCCACGGTCCCGGCTCGACAATGTCGGGCAACACCGAGATCGATCAGGCCCTTAGATTCACGGCGGATCGATGATGTGACAATGATTTGGCGAGCAAACACTACTACAAAACACACCTTTAATAGTGTTGACATTTATCATCCCTAGAAAAATTCGCTGATAAAGTCCATCATTATCAGCACTAATAAAGGAATCCCTTTATCAGTGCTAAAAAAGCACTGATAAAGGGAACACTTTATTGAATATTTTTTTAGCGCTGATAAAAGATAACCTTTATCAGTGCTTTTTTTTAGCATTGATAAAGTAAACCTTCATTAGTGATTTATTTTTAGCACTGATAAAAATCCAGAATAAAATGAAAAATTAAACAAATAAAAATAAAATGAGTAAATTAAGAAAAATATGAAACATTTTTTTAATTAAATAATTATTGATAAAAATGAATAAATTTAATATACATATATATATATATATATATATTATAAATATTAATAAATACTATGTATTAAATATAGGTATATAAAATGAATAACCATAATATATATATATATATATAATGTTAATTAAAAACATATTAATATCTTATTCATTTTTAATGTTGTTTGATTTTTTAATTTAACCTAAATCAAATATCATTTTTTTGTATTTATTTCACGTACACACACACATGTATATATTAATGAATTTTTATACAAAAACACACACAAATATATTTACGCAATATATAGAAACACATACACCTAATATTTATGTAATTTATTCAAATTTTAGTACATTTTATAATTTCATTATAACATGATACATTTAATATATTTTATGTTTTTAATCAATCAATTTTATTTATTTGTTTTTAATACTAAAGTTAGGGCATTCATTTTTAGTATTATTTTATTTTATTTTTGAATATGATCATTTTTTATTATTTATTTATATATATATATTTATTATGTTTTATTATTTTCAATATTTATTCATCCACTTCAATATATATATATATCCATATTTTTTTAAAAATTATATTTAATTAATAAAACTTATCTATTTTTTCAATATTTTTAAAGTGTACTCATTTTGAATTATTCAATTTCACTCATTTTTAAAATTCATGTATTTAAGATTATATATCCATTAATAATGTTAAAAATATATTTTTAAATAAATATTTATAAATAAATATATCTATAAATGTATATTTACTATATTTATAAATTTATAAATTTATAATTATTATAAATAATAATAATAATTTTTTAAATAATTATTTATATAATTATAAATAAATAATTATATATATTTAAATAATTATAAATAAATAATTATAATATTTAAATAATTCTAAAATTATAATAAATTTATTTAAATAATTATAAAATTATAATATATTTATTTAAATAATTATAATTATAAATTTTTTATCAGTGCATTTTTAGCACTGTTAAAAGAGATATTTATCAGTGCTAAAACATTAGCACTGATAAATATGTCTTTTATCAGCGCTTTTTTAGCATTGATAATGCTCGATATTTATTAGCGCTAAAAAATCACTGATAAATATTCCTTTTATCATCGCTTATAAATTTAGCGCCGATAAAAGTAATCTTTATCATTGCTTTTCTGAAATAACTATTAAAAGTATCCCCAATCTATTTAAAAAACCCTAACCATGACTTAGTCACTTGCGATTGTCAAGATCTCAGTAACTCCTCTGCTGCCAGTGCGACTATTCTATGTTCCCTCAGGTTAATTAAGGCTAGAATCCAATGTATGTTATTTTCAACTTTTCCTCTATCATTGTTTGATGTTTTGGGTTCCACATTTTTGCACTGTTCTTAACCATGATAAACCCAAAATCTCTTCTCCTCACTACCAAAATAAAACAAATGGTTCTATTTATCATTTTCCTCCATAGACAATGGTTTTGAAGAAAGATAAGGATGTTTTCATATGGTAAGGTTATTCAACATATGTGTATGGGACTGTATGGATAAATAAAATAGATTTTTCACCACACACTACTGCCAAGGTAATGCTGGATTTATAGCACAATCAAATCGAGTTTAGTTAAACATTGAAGAGGTTAACCCATTTCTCAAACATGTTATCTATATCCCTTAGCATTGACACAAGACTTTAGTGATCGGGAAGTGTGTCTGAGGTGACGTGTTGACCTAAATTAGGAACTATTTGGGTATACTTTGTCAAAAATGTTACAAAATGGAATCATATTTATACTAGGGATATTGGTGTTGATTATATCCAAAAAATAAAAAACTTTCCAAACATAAGAAGTAATCCATAAATATGTCTGGATAGCATCATTATGTTGGATACTTGAGTTACCATACGAAGTCTAGGTTTTTTTCCTTGACCTATCTTATCGATTCTCATGCCTCTTATTTAGGATTTGATATGTATGAATTAGTAAGAATATATAAAATATAATGTTCTTATGTGTCCTTGTTTATTTTTTTCTAGAATCAATTATAAATTTATATTAATAGAAACATGAATAGTAAACAAATAGTGCATTCTTATTTACTTATTAGTGATGATTAGGTTTATATAACTTATTAATTGATGGGGTTTATTTAATGACCCCCTTTATTGATACTATTAGTTAGTTGATTTGTAATTATATTTAAAATAATGCTTCTAACATATTTTAAATTATTCATAAAGTATGAAAAGACTTATTAAAAAGGAAATGAATGAGAGAGAGGGTCAGGGGGTTCACATTTAATATAGATTATTTTTTACCTATTTCTGAAAGATTATTGTTTTTTAGAAGGGGAAAATTATATAAATCTCTACATTAATATAGAATATGTCACCACTTTGAACCCTAGTTATCCATAGGAAGGATCCAATGAACATCCTATGTATGCTAGAACTTATATTGATCCTCATGTACTAGAGGTAATTGTAGATCTACTTCAAGATATGTGGTATAATTTTCAATGACGGGAAGTATCTATGGTTCCTCTAAGATTTTATGGTAATATATCATAATAATAAATTTAGGATTTTATTTAATATATTCATTTCATTTATAAGAGTAAAAAAATTCTTGAACAATAATGAGCATAAGTTGAAAAATTAACCCTTTAAAGGGATGTATGTTATTGGAGGGATCTTATGGTGGATTAAAAAAATATCCAAAATTGGAAGGTGAGAAATCCTTGAGTAGACAGAAGTGATGTCCAATATAGGAGGGGTGAGATTCATTTCATCAAGACCATTAGAGTGGAGGTATTCCAATTCCTCTTCAATTGAGGATACTTTTTGAGTGATTCCATTAGCGTAGGTTCCTAGGACACTTTAATCATTATATGCTTGATTGTCTTTCATCTCTTGATGATGGATTGGACTCCCTCTTTCAAACTATCCTTCCTCCCATCATTGTGGTTCCAAATTTCATTGATGGAATACCTCCCGAACAGTGATGGGAGGAAGGCTAGTTTGAAAGAAGGAATGAGTAGCCTCAAATCCATCATCAAGAGATGGAAGGAAATCAAGTGTCTGAGGACAGATTAAATAAAGGTAGTGAAGGTTATTTGTATTGTAGTATTGAAGTATTATATCTATGTTCGAGATAGTAACAATTTTCATGCAAGATGCATGAAATTGTAGAATTTTATGCACAGAGTGTATTGTATTGTTGTTATTCAAGAAAAATTAAATGTTTGACTACTTATATAAATAATGTATTCTGAACATGATGATGTTACCGATCCCGAGGAAGAATAGACTATTGATGATGAAACTGCAGAATTTTTAGGGGATCAACAAAATGTTGATGAAAAAAACAACAATGACGTAACATCATGATTTTGAATAAAATTATCAAGGAAATAAGTCAGGGTATAAAATTTGAGGTTGGTTGGAATCAACATGGCCAACCTATTAACCCCAAAAAGTCAATATTAATTAGTTATCTTGGGGTCAAAACAAGGATGAATGTGTTGATTGATATTGACTCATGGAATTGTGTCCAACCTGTAATGAAGGAAATTATTTGGAAAGATATGATGGTAATGTTACAATATACTTTCTCTATTTTACTAAAAAATTATATATTAAAATGTTGATTTAGTTTTCATTATTCCTTGTAGACTTCATTTATTTTAGATGATTTCCATAAGAAATTTATCTTAATTGACACTAGAAAATCCCATATAGTATTTCGAACTCTTCTGATGAAGTTACATCTTAGGGATGCTGAGGGAAAAATAAATCCCCACCCACCACTTAGTTATGAAAACATTATAAAGAAGGAAGCATGGACTAATTTCAGAAATCATCGCAATGATAAATTATTCCAGGTAAATTGTGGTCGATAATATATTATTTTACATTATTTATTTTATCTAACTTGATTCAAAATTGTTAATTTATGAAACAAAAAAAGAGTGCTGGAAATAAAGAATGTGTATAAAAACCAACACACCCTATCACAAAGGAAGTATGGGGTACACTTTATTAGAGAAGAAATTGGTATGAATTTTAAATCAACAATAAAATTTTAATTATGTGATATGAAACAACATATGTTACTTTGTTTATATGTAGTTTGATTAATCAAAATCTGAAGCCACTTCCATCCCATGTCATGTGCTATGGAAGGAGACTTTTTTAAATAAGGAGGGTAAATTAGTTGATGAAAGAAAAAAATTATTATGGGAATCATGCGTAAGTATAACATAATTGTAATTTTTTATGATTTATAACAATATTACATAAAAATAAAATGTTCATATTTTTTATATGTTTTAGACACAAGAATCAGCAACGAACTTACTAGAAGAAAAGTGACTTTCAGCAGCTTTGAAGCGGCCTGAACAATATGGTCACCTTAGAGGATTAGGTTTTGGAGTATCTCTTAAAAAATATTTTGAGAAGATAAAACCACATGAAGATATATATAAAATGATGAGATGATTGAAGGTACAAATAGACTCACTACAAGATATTATTTTGCGGTCTGGTTTGGCAGACCAATGTATAAGAAAGGATCAAAGAAAACCGACGGTGGAGAAAATATCTTCACATGATCCAAATGATTCCAATAGATTTGAGGCTAGTCATTCTCTCCAACCACATATTTTAGCTGATATAATAATTTTTTTTCATTACTCTTTCTCTTAAATGTGAATTAAACAACTTCCAATAACTTTATATTACTAAAATTATATAGGGTACAATTGTATGTGATTTTTATCTATCAACACCCATGTACCATCATGTTGTGATGGGTACAATGTATAATATCCTGAGAGACCAGCTGCATAATCAACCCCTTCCAAAAAATCACACGATAGTTGGAATTGAGGTTGCTTATGAGTTGACTGCTGAGTTGCCTGTTCCACTTGATGGTCTGAATATTACAATCGTCGAAGATGCTATTGGAGCTTTCATAGAATAACCGTCTAATCTTATAAAGATACATGAGGTACATCATTAATTTTTTTCATATTAAAAACATGTAAAAGTTGATGATAAAAGGTCTGAAGTGAGGTATGATATTACAGATAGATAATGCTGTGGAGAAACGACAGGTCGAATCAAGAAAATCCAGTGAATCGACAAAGAAAACAAAAAAACCTTTTGAGAGTACCTTCTCCCCACCAATTCCAGAGC
The DNA here is from genome assembly GCA_963277665.1 of Viscum album. NCBI lineage: Eukaryota > Viridiplantae > Streptophyta > Magnoliopsida > Santalales > Viscaceae > Viscum > Viscum album. The sequence goes on along the minus strand of OY728160.1, from coordinate 456,603,609 downwards.
AACATTTATTATCATTACAAATTCATATAGACACCAAATTTAAAGATAAAACTATGTCTTACATTGAATATGAAGAAAACATATATAGATATTCCTTCATAGATGTAATTGGTCTCAAGACTCTAACTGAGATTCTCAAGCATGAATGGCTAGGTGTCTCAGTTTTGAATACATATATAAGGTACATTTTCATAATACATCTATCAAAATAGCGAGATAAATATGTTTATTAATGTTAATAACTATTCATATTTTATATAGGTGTTTATATTACAACTATATAAAGGAAAGATCATGCGACGCATGATTCAGATTCATTAATCCCTATACCATTTCTAAGATAGAAATTACTTTGAAGGAGGAGGCAATTAAGAAGAAAAAATATGAGTTACTCAACACATTTAATAAAAAATTATCAGATGACATACTCTTTTTTATGCCTACATTTCAAGGGAAAACTCTATGATCTAATCACATAAAACATATTTTTATTTTTTTCATTACTTAATTGTTTTTGTTTTTTAGGAGGCACTGGATGCTGATAGTAGTCAATATAGACACCCCAGATATTTATTTTTTGGATTCAAAGCATGGATATGAAAATAAACGACCACACATGATGTGTATTGTGAATATGTAATACACTACAATAAAATTTTTATAGATAAAATTAGAATTATATGTTTAGTATGTTTTTTAATGAGAATTTTGTTATGATAGGGCGGTCGCTTAATACAGGATATATCATGGCATGAAGTCGGTATATGAAAAGATAAAGCCTATGGATTACTACAAATGAAAAAAAATTAAGTTATATATAGAAATATTTAACTACAAAAACATTTTAAAACAATTTACTTATTTTGGTCAATGTTTCTGTAGTGTCCGAAACAAGATAATGAAATCAATTACGGATATTATGTTTGAAAATTTATGAGATAATCATAAAGGAAAAAAAACCAGCATCCCCAATATGTAATTTATAAAGGTAATTAAAATTTCATTAAATATATTTCATAATCATTTGTTTGTCTATATTTTCTCAATACTATCAAGATTTCTGACAACAGAGTTACTCAAAAGAAGAAATCAATTTGTTTAGAGATGAGTGAGTAGCATACTTTTTATCATAATGTATGCTGAAAAAAATTTAGGTGATTACCTACTATGTTTGTGATCTATTAAGAGTTATGACCTTAAAGAGATATTTGGTTTGCAAAGCATTAGTGTCAGAATGATTATATATTATTTTTGATATCTTTCTCAAGGAGAATAATAATTGAGGAAATCAATTTGTTTCAAAGTGATGACCTGAAAACAATAAAATTGTTGGGAAATTGTGAAGGAAGAGGTGGAGGTAGAGGTGAAGGAAGAGAAGTATACATAGGCAAAGGTGGAGGTAGAGTCGGAGTTATAGATCGACATGGAGGAGGAGGTAGAGGCGAAGATTGAGGTGGAGAATGAGGCATATGAGGATAAGAAGCACTGGCTTACAAACAATAAATTTTTTGGGAAATTAAGTAGAATTAGGATCATACCATGATTATGTTTTAGAAAAATTGTTTAAAATTTCACACAACACTTGTCACTTAACATAAGATCCATTATGCGTGTTTTTAATTTAAAATGACATTTTAGTAAAAAACACACATGACATACTCAAAAGTGAGGAAACAAATTATTATTATTTTGATACTTTAGGAAAATTATCCATGAGTCATTTGGGTGGTATAGAAATAATCCTTTCCTCAATACGACACACAGTGTAATCGGTATGACTCCAAGTGCATCTTTTTATTCAAAATTGACATTAATTTTAGTGAAAAAACAACTAACATACTCAAAACTGAGAAAAAAACATTCGTATTGTTTTGGTACTTTAGAAAAATAATCCATGAATCATTTGTGATGTGTAGGTACCAGAATCACCTCAATTTGATGTATGGTCTGACTGGTATGACTCAAATTACATCTTTTTATTCAAAATTGACATTAATTTTAGTGAAAAAAACAACTGACATACTCAAAACTGAGAAAAAAATTAGAATTATTTTGGTACTTTATGAAAACGAACCATACATAATTTTTATGTGTAGGTATTAAAAACAACTCAATCCAATGCATGGTGTGATAGGTATGACTCCAAGTGTCCATTATCAGTTTAAAATTGACATTTTAATACAAAAAAGATTCACTCACTGAAAATTGAGAAAACAAACTAAGATTGTTTTTATAATTTGGTAAAATTATTCATAATTCATTTTTATATGTATGAATTAGTCTCATGTCAAACCCACACATGATGCCAGTTTTATGGCTCAAAGTGTGTGTTTCTAGTTTAAAAATGACATTTTAGTAAAAAACACACGTGGTGTACTCAAAACCGATGAAACACATTCCGATTGTTTTGATAATTTAGGAAAATGATAAATGAGTAATTTGGGATATTTATAATTAAACCTCACCTCAATATTACACATGGTGTGACCAGTATGACTCCAGGTGCGTCTTTTTATTCAAAATTGACATTAATTTTAGTGAAAAAAACAACTGACATACTCAAAACCAAGAAAATAAATTCATATTGTTTTGTTACTTTATAAAAAAAATCCATAAGTAATTTTTGACATGTAGGTATCATCCACACCTCAATCCAACTCACGGTGTGACCGGTATGACTCCAAGTGTCTATTATCAGTTTAAAATTGACATTTTAATACAAAAAAGTGTCACTCACTAAAAACCAAGAAAACATGCACGGATTGTCTTGATAATTTTGGAAAATGATTTATAATTCATTTTTTATGTGTATGAATCAATCTTACATAAAACCCACACACTATTCCACTTGTATGGCTCAAAGTGCATGTTTCCAGTTTAAAATGACATTTTAGTAAAAAACACACATGGCATACTCAAAACTGAGGAAACACATTTAGATTGTTTTTATACTTTAGTAAAATTATCCATGAGTCATTTGGGATGTGTATCATTTATCTGTGCCTCAATTCGATGCATAGTGTGACCGATATGACTCCAAGTGTGTCTTTTTATTCAAAATTGACATTAATTTTAGTGAAAAAAACAACTGACATACTCAAAACTGAGAAAACACATTTGGATTGTTTTGGTACTTTAGGAAAATTATCCATATATCATTTGTGACATTTAAGGATCAACTAAACCTCAATCCAATGCATGGTATGATAGGTATGACTCTAAGTGTCCATTATCAGTTTAAAATTGACATTTTAATACAAAAAAGTACCACTCACTGAAAACTATGAAAACATGCTCAAGTTGTCTTGATAATTTGAAAAAATGATTCATAATTAAATTTTTATGTGTATTAATCAGTCTCATATCAAAACCACACACGATGCCACCTGTATATATCAAAGTGTGTGTTTCTAGTTTAAAATGATATTTTAGTAAAAAAAAACGTGGCATACTCAAAACTGAGGAAAGACATTCCAATTGTTTTTATAATTTATAAAAATGATTTATCTATCATTTGGGATGTGTATCATTCAGCTGTTCCTCAATCCGATGCACGATGTGATTGGTATGACTCTAAGTGAGTCTTTTTATTCAAATTTGACATTAATTTATTGAAAAAAACAACTAACATACTCAAAACCAAGAAAATGAATTCAGATTGTTTTGGTATTTAGGGAAAAATATCCATACATAATTTTTTATGTGTAGGGTTTATCCTCACCTCAATCTGATGCACGGTATGACCGGTATTACTCCAAGTGGTCGTTATCAGTTTAAAATCGACATTTTAATACAAAAAGCGCCACTCACTAAAAATTGAGAAAACACACCCAGAATGTCTTGATAATTTGAGAAAATGATTCATAATTAATTTTTTACGTGTATCAATTAGTCTCATACCAAACCCACACACGATTCCACCTTTATGGCTCAAAGTACATGTTTCTAGTTTAAAATGAAATTTTAGTAAAAACCACATGTGGCGTACTCAAAACCAAGGAAACACATTCCGATTATTTTTATACTTTAGAAAAAAGATACATGAGTCATTTGAGACATATATCATTAATATGAACCTCAATATGATGCACGGTGTGACCGGTATGACTCTAAGTGCATTTTTATTCAAATTTGACATTAATTTTAGTGAAAAAAACAACTAACATACTCAAAAATAAGTAAAAACTTTTGTATTATTTTATTAATTTAGGAAAATGATCCATACATCATCTGTGATGTGTAGGTATTAGACACACATCAATCTGACACACGGTGTGACCAATATGACTCCAAGTGTGTCTTTTTATTCAAAACTCACATTAATTTTAATAAAAAAAATAACCGACATACTTAAAACTGAATAAAAACATTCTTATTGTTTTGGTACTTTATTAAAATTATCCATAAGTCATTTTTGAAATGTAGGAATCAGTAACACCTCAATTCGACTAACGCTGTGACCATTATGACTAATAGTGTGCCTTTTTATTCAAAATTTACATTAATTTTAGTAAAAAAAAAACAACTGACCCGCTTTATAATAAAGTATTCTTTTTCTTGTATTTGTGTTAAGAAATTTTATTTCATTTAAATTTAGTATTTGTATCTTATTTTGATAATTTATGTTGCTGTTTCTGGTGATGTAGTGTGTTTTTGCAGCACACTGTACCCATTTTTGGTGATGCAGTGTGCAACAACATCACACTCTAGTTTTCACCTTTATCAGTGCTACTAAATATTCTAATAAAATTATGATTTATCATAACTTTTAAAAGAACTTATAAAGATACCTTTTATGAGTGCTTTTAAAATCACTAACAAAGTAATCCTTTACCAGTGCTTATACAGGCACTGATAAAGTCTATCTTTAGTAGCGCATTTAAAAGTGGTGATAAATCATACATTTATCAGCATAAATAAAAGTGCTAATAAATCATAATTTTATCAACACTTTTAAAATTACTAATAAAAGACCCCATTTATCAACGCAAAATAAAAGAAATGATAAAATTATGATTTATCAGTTCTTTTATTTGTGCTGATAAAATCCATGGAATTTTAACCACACTAAGGTAGCTAGCACTTTTATAACACTGATAAAGGCTGATTCTATCACCGTTAAAGGCGTTTTTTGTAGTAGTGGAATCATAGATATGGAATTATTGTGGTATAGGGAGAATAAATATATTGGTTTGAGATATAAGATATGATATTTGAGATATAAGATATAATAAAAGAGATATAAGATATAAGACATGAGATATGAGATATGAGATATAAGATATAATATACAAGATATGAGATATAAGATATGAGATATAAATCTTGGTTAAATAATCTTACATCGGTTATATATTTTAACCGAGGTGTTCGTTTGACAATCCGTTAGTGACAAAATGATCCTAGAATTAAGACGGTCATTTTAAGACCGATGTTGGGTAACTTTTTTGGACTCGTGCCTTAGTTCAATAGAACACCCAATAATAATAAAATTATTATTATTTTGGAATATTGTATCCAACATATCTCCATCATACGATGTCATAATGAAAAACTATCTATGATGCTGTGACCCTGAAATTTAGGTAGACATTTCAAGTCCAATATCAGGTATTTAATTTGGACTCATGGCTCGGGCCCATGAGAAACCATTCGATCATGATGTGGTGAAATGTTACTTTTTCAACGGGTATCCAATTGAGGCATGTGAATAGCCTATCTCAAGAATTTTTCCATGTAGAACGTGATGGTTCCCTTCATTGTGGATTTTGAGATACGATGTGAGATGTTATGATCATGATGCACTGATGCGACGCTCGATGATGGTAGAAATCGTACAATATAACCAAATATTTTTGGTCTTACCCTTCAGTAGGCCTGGGCAGTGTTGTTCCTCAATTATATTTCCAAGTTACCCTCCAACAGGCCCAGTTAGTGGAGTTACTCAATGTTTTGGGATTACCCTCTAGTAGGGATGGGAAGTGGTGTTTCCTAATGATCTGTTCGAGTTACCCTCTAGTAGGTATGGGTAGTAAAGTTCCTCAACATTCTGGGATTACCCTCTAGCAAGGCTAGGTAGTGGAGTTCCCCAAAAACCTTATTGAGCTTACCCTTCAGTAGGAATGGGAAGTAGAGTTCCCTGATGACCTTCTTGAGTGACACCCTCTAGTTGGACTAGGCAGTGGAGTTCCTCAGTGACTATCAAAGCGAGACCATCCTGGCATACCAAGATATAAGATCCTTACCTAGAATTTGTGGCCCCTTGACTATGCAGCATAGTGACGAGACATGGTTTGATGTGGATTTAGACTCACAAGGAAGAGGGATAATTTCCACACCAAGATGCATTCTCGTGACACGACCTAAAACCATGCGGGTGAGTCAGTTCCACCCAAATCAGATAGTATCAAGGTGTGGTGATTGAGTCCCTTAGACTTGTGAGTTCGGGGAAGACGTGTGAGACGGTAGGAATTGTTGATGGAATTCTTTTGGAACTATTAGAGACTCTTCTTTTTGGGATGATCTATGAGATGGAGACTCCCTTACTCTCTCATTTTGGATTATTTGACTAAGAATATATTTATTCTTTCTTCTGGATTCACCCTTTGGATTTGGATACTCTCCTTCTAAGAGAGGCTAAGATGTGTAGGGTATGCCACGTGATTTCCATGTTTAGTTTCACATGGTTGGATGACCACACTCTTCTACTATAGCTAGTGAATACTTTATAAGAAGTTCATCTTCTCTCCAAGTTTAGATCCTTATGTTTGGACAAGTTTACTTTCACTCTCTTATTGGTTTGATTTGTACTATTTCACTATACCTTGTTCTATCTACTATATCCCTCTTAAATTATATCTCTTATTTCTCCCACTTCACCCCTTTTGGGGTATTCTACTGGGTATGTATATACCCACCCATGTATGGGATTTTCCCACATGTGTTGAGTCTTTTTCAGATGGAAAATGAGTTGATTGTGACTTTAGAGGAGCTTAGAGATACTGGGTGCTTGGACCACATATGGTGGTCATAGCTATAATTTCCATGATTTTTATGTGTATTATTTTTTAAATATTATATGAAATTAATTCGAGAACATGCATTGAGATGGCATGCGATTATGAGGCCTAATGTGCCCAGAATAAATGTTTGAAATATATTAAATATATTAAATTTCACGTGTGAACGGTTTTCATGAAAAAATGGAATAACTTCTAAATGGATGCACAAATCAAAAATATGAGGGCACCATTGCATTCAGAGTATAAATTTTATCCTAGGAACAAACTGACATTGACTAGCATGAGTCATATATGAAAATTAGTTTTTGGCATTTTAATAATAAAATAAAATAAGAATTTATTTTATTTCATTTTCTTTCATCGAAAAAACAATAGTTTATTTTTAAATAAACCTAGAGGCAGGGATTTAGGGTTAAGATCATAACCCTATAATTCCCTGGAGGCTCTAGAGAAGAACTTGGAGAATTCTCTCAGCGGTAAACAATGACAGAACTTAGATCAGAGATCGATGAACACCGTTCTTGATAGATCTCACTAATGATGATGATGCGGTAACTGATATTCTTCAATAAATTATCCAAAATTGAGGTAATATTTTTTTTGTTATTCTTTCCTCGTTCTTAGAATTAACAATGAATGTAGATCAACCAAAGAATATGTTGACCCACGGTTCGATCATCCTTACAGGATGGATTTTGACTGCTTGATTTTTATCGGGGTTCGATTATTGGAATTTCTTTGGTTTTTCTTGACCATTATTATGGAATGGATCGAGGAAATAATGGAAAATGGTTGAGGTTTGTTCCTTGGGTCGTTCCTTTTGCATTTATCCCCCAAAATTATTCATGTTCTTCATGTTCTTCATGGTTTACGAACAAACGATAATTTCACATTCATTTCATGGTGAAAAGATCCAAGATTGAAGATCCAACATCGACACGACTAAACAAAGGTACAGCGGTGGTTGCGGTAGTGGATCAAATGACGGTGGGTACTGATTTCTCATTCTTTATCAGAAATGAAGAATGATGATGATCTTGTTTTCTGAGTTGATTCAAGGCCCGAATCTTACAAATTCAGTGATGGAATGACTAGACGACCTCAGATATGGAGTTTCTCGATGAGGCGTAGCCAAGATTGGTGGCTGGAGAGAAGGGGAAGATGAACGAAGCGCAAACTAGGGTTTTTGGAAATTTCTAAACAACACGATGTGTATTCCAAAATACACAACAGATGGTCCCCCTATTGGAACCATGGTCTTCTATGCATGATTTGGAGTGTGGTTTGTGTTTTTTGTCCATCATCAATGGAAGCTCGGATCGTGTACCAACAAAGAGATCATACCGTTCAAGCAGACAACAGTTTTGAAGGTGGCGCCGTTTCCCAGTGTTTGCCAAATTTTGGGGGGTCCAAAATCTGGATGTTGCTGAGCATCGCGAAAAGTGGATTTCCAGGAAGATCATCATTTAATATGGCAAGGGAATGAGTTTCGTGAAGATGGGATGCATGGACTGGATTTCGCGAAGACCAGAAGAATGGAGGCGGTGAGGCTTCACGATTACGTCAATCTTTGCGATTACGTCAAGCTTCGCGAACGACAGAGGCTGGCGAGCTTCGCGGCGAAGAAGGGCTTCGCGAGGGAGCTTCGCGGTGAAGGCACGAAGGTATGTTGACGGTGATTCTTCGCGACTACGTCAAGTTTTGCGAACGACAAAGTGCCGTGGAGCTTCGCGATTTGGACAGAATTCCGGCGGAACTTCAGAGCTTCGTGATAGGTGCTGACGTGGCGTTGACTTCGCGCAGAAAGTTCGAGGGTCGGTGGAATCGCCTATAAATAGAGTCCAACCCCCTCAAGAGAAGTAGAGAAAGAATTTCAGAGAAAGTCCTTTGCTCTCGGTTCGCAAAGGTCTCTCACGAAGGCAGCGTGCTTCGTGAAAGAGGAGCTTCGCGGTGACTATTCTAGCTCCGCGAAAGACGTTCGCCCCGCGTTGGCTCAGTGAGTTTTGCGAAGAGGCAGGAGCTTCGCGATTTCCAAGCATTGCGAAGGCTGGAGCATCGCGAGAGTGCTTCGCGATTGAGCTTCGCGATTGAGCTTCGCGATTGAGCTTCGCGAAATGGCAGGGGCTCCGCGAAGGCTTGTTTGAGCTATGCAATATTGGGACCCTCGCGGAGTAGGGTACTTTGCGAAGGCCTTTTCCAAAGGTTGATTGCCTTGTGGACAAGGGAAAAGGGAGTTTTTATTAGTGGTTGGAATTTGGATCTTAACAGAGCATTAAAATCAGAACTCTGATGTAAGCAAAGTCTCATGCTGAACAGGAGACAATGAACTTCATGACTATCAATTGAAGAGACCTTCACATCTATAAACTGAGTGGGACTTCACCAACGACAGTGATCCAGGGGGAGTCAACGGGAGTGACCCGAGGGGAGCAGTAAGCTTTCCCTGAACCTTTGTAAAGGCAGTGAGCCTAGGACAGAGTGACTATGCCCGAACGTTTGTATTCTCGAGCTTGTGAAGCATAGTGGATTTTGGTACGACCGACAACTTGTCGGCGTATGCTCCTTGGACGTAGCCCTTAGTGGTGAAACGAGTAAAAAGGGCTGTGTCTTCTCTATGCATGTGCATGTTTTCTTTCTAATCTTTTTCATCATACAGATTCAACAAGTTCCTACCAACGTGGGAACAAGATATATCCCATTAGAAGAAAAATTTGACACCCTGATTCACCCCTCCCCTCTCAGGGCATCCTGGGGTCCTTCAAGTGGTATCAGAGGGAAGGTTGCTGGTGTTGAATCTGACCTTCCTTTTCCGTCATGGAAAACGCGGTCAATGTCAGGGGAGTCCCTCCCTTCGATGGAAGCAATTTCCAGATCTGGAAGAACAGAATGAGATCTCATCTAAGATCTCTTGGAATGGAAGTTCTCTTTTCTACTGTGCAAGGAATACAAGTCACTAATCCAACAGGCCTAGCTATGACTGAAACAGACAGGAAACTTCTTGATGCAGATGCTAAAGCACAAAATGCACTCACTGCAACCCTTTCTGATCAGATCTACCTAAAGGTGATGAATTGCACCTCAGAAAAATCTACGTGGGATAAACTTGAGAATATTTATGAAGGAGATAGCAAAGTGAAGGAGGCGAAACTACAAGTGCTGCACAACCGGTTTGATGATTTGAAGATGCATCCAGACGAGAATGCAGACTCATTCTTCAATCGAATTACTGAAGTAGTTGGAGCAATTCGGGGTCTAGGCGAAGAAATAAAAGACATTGATATTGTAAAGAAAATATTGAGAAGACTTCCACCTCTGTATAATGCAAAGGTGTCAGCCCTTGAGGAAAGGGACCTTTCCAAACTTTCTCTTGATGATCTACTGAGTAGCTTGGTAGCGTATGAAATGAGGGTCAAACCAGAAGATGCTACGACTCGGGTGAGCAAGGAAATGGAATTCAAGGCCATGGATAAACTGAAAATCTCAAAGGATAGTAGCAGTGAATATGACGAAGAAAAAGAAATTATTTCTCTCATTGCAAAGAATTTCCAGAAGGGGAAAGGTAAATTCAAAGGGAAGTTACCTCTCGCGTGTTTCCGTTGTGGAAAAGTTGGGCACATTGCCTCTCAGTGCTTAAAAATGATCAATAATGAAGACCGTGAGGATGAAAGCCTCAATAATCCTTAGAGAAGGTTCTTCAAAAAGGGATACTTCAAATCTGGTAAGAAAATGCAAAGGAAGAGTTTTGTCTGTGAAGAGGAAGAAGATGATAATGAATTCTATGACGAAGAAGAACCAGAATTCAAAACTGGGAACTATGCTTCTATGATGGCCACTGTTGAAAAGCCAAAAGATACTGAAGGAGAAAAGCAACTGAGAACTTGTGCAGATCCTGAGATACAACTTAAGGATGCGGTTAGTAAGCTCAAGATTAAATGTAAGAGCTGCAATAAGTGGAAATCAATTGTAGAAGAATCAACTGAATACGTTGATCAACTTGAAGCTGAAATTGAATGACTGGAAGAATTTGTGAAGGTACAGTCTAAAATAATTGAAAGTAATGATGATGTAGTAGATCTGAAGCTGAGAATTGAAGAGCAGGCTAAGGTCATCAATGACCTCACCTCCAGACTGGATGAAAAATCCAAGACTACTGATGGTCTTGAGGAGGAAGTAGTTACTCTAAGAAGAAAACTAGAGACTGAATCAGTTTCAAAAGAATCAAAGAAGAAAATACAGTTTGGAAGATTCTCAGATGCAGAATTACTAGCAAGAGCCAAGTGTGGTTTAAATGGGGTTGGAAAAATCTTGAGTAATCAAAGACCCGCTTGCATGGGAAAGAGTGGAATTGGCTGTGAGGCTGAGACATCAACTGCTGAAAGTGAAAAGACCCAAAAGAAAGATAAGATGAAAGTTGAATATGCTGAAACGTTGCCTAGAATTCCCAAAAAGGAACCCTCAATCCAAACTAAAAGGGGACCTACAAATTATCCTCAAACATTCAGAAATGACAGACAGTCTTACTATTCTCCCAAGGAAGAAGGTATGAGGAGAAATTCAAGTGAGAAGACATTTCCACTCATGAAGTGTCAGTTCTGTGGCTATCTGGGCCATACCATGTCATATTGTGAAGAGGCAAGAAGCTATCTGAATGGAGAAGATATAGAAGCTCAACAAAGGAGAACAATTTCATATCCTAATTCTTATAGAAGAAATAATTTCTATGGATATTGTTTTTTTTGTTCTAACTTTGGTCATAAGGCCGCTAATTGCAGGCAGAGAAGGGACATGGACACATCATACCGAAGCTCAAGACAAGTCAAGTCTCGTCATCAAGATAGTGTTTCTCTTTCAAACAGGTTTTCACCTCTCAAAGAAGACTTTGACTATGAAGAACCTGGGTATGCAGAAGAGATAATTGAAAGACCATCAGTTATTTATACTCGATCTAATGTCTCATGGAAGGAAAGGAAGAAGATTGAGAAATTCAACCTTGCAGAGGTGGCTCTCAAAGCTACAAAGAACAACAGTACCTGGATTCTGGATAGCGGTTGTTCATCTCATATGACAGGTAATGCCGGCCTACTAACGAATATCATAAGGAATGTCAATGGTACAGTAAGATTTGGTAATGATAAGGCTCTGAAAATCAAAGGGAGTGGAAGTAATGAATTAGCTAATGGAGAGCTAAAGAAGACTGAAGTCCTTTACGTAGATGGCCTACGTCATAATCTCCTCAGCGTGAGTCCACTCTGTGATTCAGGACTTATAGTCACGTTTAATCAGAAAGGCTGCACTATCAAGGGAAAGACTGGCAATTATCTTATGAAGGGATGCAGAACAGAAGGAAACTTGTATCAGGTTGATAGTGAAGAAAATGTATGTTACATGACTATTGAAGAAGAAAACAATTTGTGGCATCGGAGACTGGGACACATCAATCAACAAGACATGGAGAAAATATCAAAATTGAGAATTGTCATGGACATTCCCAACCTGAAGCATGAGCGTGAAAAATCTTGTGATGCTTGTATGCGTGGGAAGCTGGTCTGCAGTTCATATCGGCCAAAGAAGAAAAGAGCGTCTCACCTTCTTGATCTGATTCATACAGATGTTTGTGGGCCAATAAATGTTGCCGGAACTCATGGAGAAAGGTACTTTGTCCTTTTCATAGATGATTACAGTAAAATGGCATGTGTGATGGTCATTCATAGGAAACGACAAGTCCTTGACTGCATGAAAACATATCGGCGAATCACTGAGAATGATACTGGATGAACAATCAAAGTGTTGCGATCTGACAATGGAGGAGAATACACGTCCATTGAATTTGAGAATTATATGGAGAAGCATGGGATACAACATGAGGTAGCTGCTGTGAGAACTCCACAACAAAATTGAGTTGTTGAACGAAGGAATCGATAGGTGAACAACATGGCACGAACAATGCTGATTGAGAGTCGTATTCCACGGCATTACTGGAAAGAGGCTATTCAAGCTGCAGTGTACATTCAGAATCGAACATGACTCTATATGGGTGAGACGAAGACACCATATGAATTGTGGCATGGACGGAAGCCTTATCTAAAATACTTTCGTGTATTTGGAAGTAAATGCTTCATCAGGAACAAAGAAGGAAATCAAGGGAAGTACGGTGACAATGCAGATGAAGGAATCTTCCTCGGTTACTCAATGAACAACAAAGCCTACAAATGTTTCAACAAGAGTTTGGGAAGGATTGTGGAAAGCAGTGATGTTAAGATAATTTAAGAGAAAACCACAAATGATTCAAGGATGCCATATGCTGATGTGATAGAAAGTCAGGAAGAATGTGAACGTGAAGAAAATACAAATGCAGAAATAGAGGAAGCTGTTCAAAACACTCAGCAGTCACATCAAGATGTTGACTCGGAAGAAGAATCTGAAGATGAAACAATGGCTGAAGAGAATACTACTGAACCTCGCAGGAGAAATCGAAGAGCTGAGATTGATCCATCCAACATAATTGGGGACAGGAATGCACCCACTCAAACAAGAAGGATGAGGAATACCACACAATCTTCATTTCTATCAGTTGTAGAGCCATCCTCATTCGAAGAAGCTGCAAAAGATAAATCTTGGGTGAAAGCCATGAATGATGAATTAGATCAGATTGACAAGAATCAGACATGGGATCTTGTCTAGAGACCCGAAGGTTACAATGTTATTGGTACCAAATGGATCTTCAAAAATAAGTTTGATGAGCATGGAAGTGTCATCAGAAACAAGGCACGACTGGTATGTAAAGGATACTCCCAGATTAAAGGCATTGATATTGAAGAAACCTTTGCTCTAGTGGATAGACTTGAGTCAATCAGGCTTTTCCTTTCCATGGAACTCCAAAGAGGATATAAAGTATATCAAATGGATGTCAAGACAACATTATTGAATGGTGTACTCGAAGAAGAAGTCTACATTGAACAACTAGTGGGATTTGTTTTGGGTACTGATGAAACAAAGGTCTGCAAACTGAAGAAAGCTCTATATGGTTTGAAGCAGGCACCACGGGCATGGTACTCATGGCTGGACTCATATCTCAAGAAGTTGGAATTCAAAAGAGGAGGATTTGATCACAATCTCTATGTGAAGAATTCTCCAAAAGATCAATTCATGGTTCTTGTCTACGTTGATGATATCATATTTGGTGGCAGTAGGCAGAAATCAGTGGATGAATTTTCCAACCAAATGAAATTAGAATTTGAAATGTCTATGATTGGGGAGCTTACATATTTCTTGGTGCTACAAGTGATTCAAAATAAGAAATACACTTTCATTTCTCAAGAAAAATATGCAAGAGAGTTTCTAAAGAAGTTCAATATGCAAGACTCCAAACCAATGTCAACTCCGATTGCAGTTGGAACTAAACTTGGAAAGCATGAGGATGGGAACTCTGTTGATCCCACCATGTATAGGAGTATCATTGGAAGCCTACTGTACCTGACAGCGACAAGGCCAGATATTGTCTTTGCAACATGCCTTGCGGCCCGCTTTCAGAGAAATCCAAAGGAGGAACATATGGCAGCAGTAAAAATAATCATGAGGTACATTCAAGGTACACATAACTTCGGGTTATTTTTTGCTGCAGGCAGGGACAGTTAATTATCAGCGTTTTCTGATGCTGACTCGGCTGGTGATGCAGTAGACAAAAAGTCCACTAGTGGTGGAGCTTTCTATATTGGGAAGAAATGTGTTGTCTGATTGAGCAAGAAACAAGAAAGTACTTCTCTTAGTACTGCTGAAGCCGAGTATATCTCCGCCACAAAGTCATTCACTCAACTTCTATGGATGAAGCAGCAATTAACTGACATTGGCGATGAGGTGACGCAACCAATGGTGATTTACTGTGACAATAAGAGTGCAATTGATCTTACGAAGAATCCTGTTCAACATTCTCGTACAAAACACATTGAAATCAGGTATCACTTTATCAAAGAAAAAGTTGAGCAAAGCGTGATTAGATTGGATCATGTGGGAACAGATGAACAAGTGGCTGATATCCTGACAAAGCCACTGTCAGTGGCTGTGTTTGAGAAGCATCGGTTGAACCTCGGTGTTCGACCACCTCCCATTGCATAAGGAGGATACAGAGTACCCCTCTCCCCGTTTGTTATAAATGTTTTAATCTATTTATGGATATGATGCAGGTTTCTGGGGGAGTTACTATCCAGGGGGAGTCTGGTTTGAGTTGAACGTGAAAATTTTTACTGGTCTTTGGATTTATTGTCAATGGGGGAGAAAGGAGAAGGAATAAATTCAGGAGACTTATGAGAAGAATGAGAAGGAACACAGTGGAACCCAATTTAAGACTCCTATCTTGTTTTCTACACCGAGCACTGCTCACGTAGACTTAGAGTGGTGGCCGGATTGATTCCTGTGTTTTTTTGGTTTTCACATTGATGGAGATCTATTGAATTTTTCTTCTGATTGCCAACAAACCCAAAGGGGGAGATTTTTGGAACCATGGTCTTCTATGCATGATTTGGAGTGTGGTTTGTGTTTTTTGTACATCATCAATGGAAGTTCGGATCGTGTACCAGCAAAGAGATCATACCGTTCAAGCAGACAACAGTTTTGAAGGTGGTGCCGTTTCCCAGTGTTTGCCAAATTTTGGGGGTCCAAAATCTGGATGTTGCTGAGCATCGCGAAAAGTGGATTTCCAGGAAGATCATCATTTAATATGGCAAGGGCATGAGTTTCGCGAAGATGGGATGCATGGACTGGATTTCGCGAAGACCAGAAGAATGGAGGCGGTGAGGCTTCACGATTACGTCAAGCTTTGCAATTACGTCAAGCTTCGCGAACGGAAGAGGCTGGCGAGCTTCGCGGAAAAGAAGGGCTTCGCGAGGGAGCTTCGCGGCGAAGGCGCGAAGGTATGTTGACGTTGATTCTTCGTGACTACGTCAAGATTCGCGAACGACAAAGTGCCGTGGAGCTTCGTGATTTGGACAGAATTCCGGCGGAACTTCGGAGCTTCGCGATAGGTGCTGACGTGGCATTGACTTCGCGTGGAAAGTTCGAGGGTCGGTGGAATCGCCTATAAATAGAGGCTGACCCCCTCAAGAGAAGTAGAGAGAGAATTTCAGAGAAAGTCCTTTGCTCTCGGTTCCCAAAGGTCTCTCATGAAGGAAGTGTGCTTCGCGAAAGAGGAGCTTCGCGGCGGCTATTCTAGCTCCGCGAAAGACGTGCGCCCCGCGTTGGCTCAGTGAGATTCGCGAAGAGGCAGGAGCTTCGCGATAGCCAAGCATTGCGAAGGCTGGAGCATCGCAAGAGTGCTTCGCGATTGAGCTTCGCGATTGAGCTTCGCTATTGAGCTTCGCGAAATGGCAGGGGCTCTGCGAAGGCTTGTTTGAGCTATGCAATATTGGGACCCTCGTGGAGTAGGGTACTTTGCGAAGGCCTTTTCCAAATGTTGATTGCCCTGTGGACAAGGGAAAAGGGAGTTTTTATCAGTGGTTGGAATTTGGATCTTAACAGAGCATTAAAATCAGAACTCTGATGCAAGCAAAGTCTCATGCTGAACAGGAGACAATGAACTTCATGACTATCAATTGAAGAGACCTTCACGTCTATAAACTGAGTGGGACTTAACCAACGGCAGTGAGCCAGGGGGAGTCAACGGGAGTGACTCGAGGGGAGCAGTAAGCTTTCCCTGAACCTTTTTAAAGGCAGTGAGCCTAGGACAGAGTGACTGTGCCCAAACGTTTGTATTCTCGAGCTTGTGAAGCATAGTGGATTTTGGTACGACCGACAACTTGTCGGTGTATGCTCCTTGGACGTAGCCCTTAGTGGTGAACCAAGTAAAAAGGGCTGTGTCTTCTCTATGCATGTGCATGTTTTCTTTCTAATCTTTTTCATCATACAGATTCAACAAGTTCCTACCAACGTGGGAATAAGATCTATCCCATTAGAAGAAAAAGTTGACACCCTGATTCACCCCTCCCCTCTCAGGGCGTCCCGGAGTCCTTCACCCCCCTGATTGGTGGCTAGGGTTTTGAGAAGCAGTGAAGTTTCATACGACATGTGACACCTATAACACAGTGTGTGGGACCTTCTTCGAGACTTGTCATGTATCTTAGGAAATACACGAACACGAGGTGGAGTACATGAGTTGCCTATACAACATGCCCCTCATCACACGGCTTGGCCTAGAACAGTTACATGGGTTATCTGGTGTACTGGTACATGGGTAGGTGGACATTGGTTTACAACATGTACTGGCACATGATAAGAGTACACGATTGGACTGAGATAGAAGGACACAATGTGTTACTCTTCTACACACCGTGTACTCTCTTTTTACATGACATGTTCTAACGACATGGGCTATTGTACACGGCCAGTACCCAGGGTCAAGGGACACATCGTGTGACTCTACTACACATCATGTAAACCTTTATACAAAGACTGAATCTCTTTTTCACCGTATCTTGGACAATATTCATTAGGGTTCATTCCATTGATCATTTTCTTGAAGGTTGGTGGGTATCATTTCCTACTTATAAGAGTATGATACCTTCAACATGAATTTCTAGATAGGGTCATTGGAATCCCCTATGAGAGGTCTAGAGAAAGATCCTCTATTAATTATTTATGACCTAGGTTGATTCATTGGTATTAACATGACCAACTTCACCGAGCGTTGATCCTTTACTTAGCAGGTTAATCCATATAGAGTTGTTGGTATCACCCCATGGCCCTAGCTGTGATCCTCATATGTGGTATCATATCTATCTTTAGATCTATCAGTGTATCTATCTCATGAAAGTTTTCGACGAATAGTACTTCTTAGACATATGTCATCAGTGATATCATACTCAAGAGTGTGTTCTCTCGAATGAGTGTTTTGTGGAATCTTCAGACTGAATCCCTAGTGTGGGTATGCGGTAGTTGTGACTTACCTCTAGACTGTGTGTCTTGGTTTGAGTATATCTAAATATTCTTGTTATATGTGTTGTATACATATACTGTGTAGAGATGACTATATCTTCCTTTATGTATTTCTTTGTGGTTTCAGGGTGTCCTAATGAGTATTTTTATATTCACCCCTGCATGAGCTTTGCCGCACGTGTCATGTCTTGTGTAGATGAGCGACCTTTTGATGAAGTCCAAGGTGGACCAGGACCAGACAGAGCTTTGTGAATTCATGTAGGTTGAGGTGTTTCTATATCTTTGAGTAGTAGTCCTAGTACCTATTTTGTTTACAGGTTAGACTTTGTACTTTACAAACTCTTTATTTTTGGTAGGATTATATTCTGGCCCAGTTTACTTTTCTTCACTTTACTTCCTATCATACTTTTTTGGTTGGGATAGTGGTAAGCATGCATTTTTTTCTTAGTGGTTTCTATATTTCAGTATTTTTTGGGCTTGGATATGTGTGTATGCATACAGGTATATAGGCAATGCCTCCCATGTTACTGATATGCCTACTTAGTGCTAGTCACTAGCCCCTGTCCTATTGGAGGCAGGCTTGGGGAGTTGTGGAACGATCCCCATTGGGATGGGTCATGACAGAGTGGTATCAGAGGTGGTTGGTTCTACCTTAGGACCGAGAGTCTATGATATTGATTTAGGGAAATAGTGTTATGTTTTTTGAGTTTGGATTTCAGGCCAGGGAATCCAGTGTTGGTGCAGGCAGCCGATATATCCATACACTAGGACTCTGATAACCTTCTTTTTGACTTGGTACATGAGAACACTAGTTGTAGGAAATATAATGGTACATGAATCATATAGTAATGGGTTTTAGTTTCATTTTCTTATTTGACTTATTAGGGTGATGGTGGAGTTTGGCTATCCAGACTCACAATGAGGTGACTCTTTCATGGACAGAGTTCAAGAACCTCTTTAGATAGGAGTTCTAACTAGTTATGCTAAGAGTTGTGTGTATACAAGAGCTTCTTCAACTCTAGTATGGTAGCTTGAAAGTGGATGATTATTCATCGAGGTTCACCAACCATTCCAGGTACTCGATAGATATGGTTAGAGATCAGTACTTCAGGGATCATACCTTCAAGTGAGGGTTTTTTAGAGACATACGAGATAACATTATCCCTCTATGCATTAAAACATATGCTGGAGTGCTTGAGTGAGATTTGGTGGTCGAAATCTTCTTGGCTGAGCAGATACAACTGATGATAGTCAGTAGTGGATAAGAAGGTGAAGATACCTTAGTAGTAGGGAGACGATGTCAGTCTTAGGGATCCATACATGGGATATGTTTTAGTAGAGGTCCCAGGACATAGGATCTACATTTCAGGGATCATAGGGTGGGTACAGTCAGCCCAGGGAGAGGCAGTGCTACTCGTGTAACGATAGGGGACATCTCACTTGAGATTATTCGACCCCCCGTGCTTCTAACAGGGAGATAGTGGATGGACCACTGAGGAATAGGTAATGACAGGAGTAGGTAGATCTACTAGGTAATGGATGTGGTAGAGGATCTAGGAGAGTAGCATGAGGTGGCTTACATTTCGAATTATTACCACCACCACCCCCAAGAGGTCTACACCAGGCTCAAGGAGATGGAGGATAGGGGTGGGGAAAACTGCATACGGTCGAGGTGTATGACCTAGGGGCTCCAAGAATTATTTGAGGTACGATCTGTGTCTTTTATACTTTAGCTTCAGTACTAATATACACAGGTTATAGTCATTCCTTTCTCACCACATATCTTTTTTGAGACCTGGAGATTCTTGTTGAACCATTGGCTTGAACCTTATTCCTATATATACCCACTGGATAAGACTTAATGATCACATATCTATGCTAACAGTGTGACCTGACCCTTAGAGGTGAGAGTTTCGGTTGGAACCTCTCGGTGGTAGTGTTGAGGCCTTACGATGTCATTCTTGGTATGGATTGGTTATCCACAGTACATGCATAGATTTATTGCTTTAGGAAAAGGGTACGGTGTGTCTGCAACAATAGAATGATGGTTTCCTTTTTTAGTGAAAGGAAACCCTAATATCACTAGATGGAATCATGTATAGGAGGGTGCGACCGATCAATCATGAGTTCTCTAGTCTGACCCTCGGTGCAGTAGATGTTATGAGTTTCCAGTTCCCAGCATTAGTAGCAGATTACGAGGATGTCTTTCTTGAAAATGTTCCAAGATTACCTCCCCACAAAGAGATAGAATTATTCATCGACTTACACTCTGGGACAACAACAATATCTACACCAACATATTGGATGACTCCTGTAGAGCTTTATGAGCTGAGGGTGAAGTTAGAGGACTTGGAGAGGAAGGGCTTCGTGAGACCCAATGTTTCACCCTGGGCAACCCCAGTTTTGTTTACCAAAAAGGCATATGGGAGCTTGAGATTGTGTTTGGACTAACAGTTCCTAAACCAGGTGACTGTGAAGAACAAGTATCCACTACTGAGGATCGATGACCTCTTTGATCATTTGAGAGGAGAACGATGGTTCTCAAAGGTTGGCCTTCAATCAGGCTATCACCAGTTGTGAGTAAATAATGAGGATATACCAAAGATGACTTTTAGATGTCACTACGATCACTATGAGTACTTAGTGATTCCCTTTGGCATGAAGAAGGCCCCAAAAGTGTTCATGGGACTCATTCACCGGATCTTCCATCCTTACTTATACTGATTCATGTTAGTCTTCATCGATGATATCCTTATGTACTTGGTGTCTGAGGAGGAGCACATAAGACACCTAAGGATGGTTATGGATGTACTCTAAGAGCACCTATGGGAAACTCTCAAAGTTCCAGATCTAGATTTAGGTGGTCCACTTTCTAGGATATGTTATCTTATAGGATAGAGTGATATTGGACCCAGCCAAGGTGAAGGCAGTGTTATCATAAGATACACCTAGGAGCATGACAGAGGTGTGGAGCTTCCTTAGGCTGGTAGGATATTACCATATATTCATACCCGATTTCTCTTGGATATCAACACCTATGATAGATTTTAATAAAAATGGGTGGCCTTTCATAAGGACAAAGAAGTTCCATCAGGATTTTTAGTAGTTGAGGTAGAGTTTGACGGGTGATCTAATCTTGATATTTCTAGAGGAGGAGTTCAAGTATATAGTGTTATATGATGCATCAGGGACCAGACTTGGTTGTGTCTTGATGTAGAGACAAGCAGTGATTTCCTATGGTTCACACTAGTTGAGGCCACATGAGCATAACTACATGACCCATGATATTGTGTTAGTAGTGGTAGTCTTCACATTGAAGATGTGGAAACACTACCTGATGGGTGAGTGGTTCATCATCTTCTCTGATCACAAGATACTCAAGTATATATTATTTCAAAATGATCTGAACTTGAGATAGTGGTGATGACTATATTTCCTCCAAGACTATGAATTAGAGATTATCTATACTCCTGGGAAGGGGAACATGGTGGAAGATTCTCTCAACAAGAGATCTAGTTCACAATTTCTAAACAAGGAGTTAGAGTAGTTGACCTCATTACAATTATCCTTTGTGGATGAAGATGGAGTAACTTGCCTTTAGCAGGTGTTTGTCACCCCTCTACTCTTACATCAAGTCAAGGAGTCATAGCTTGGGGATAATGAATATGAGACCCTATGTGCTTAGATATTTATAGGTCATGCTCCTGATGGATATTCTAAAGGTGGGGAGCAGATTATCCTTTTTAGAGGATGCACAATTGTATCAGTGGCATTGCAGGAGTAGGTTCTTTAGGAGTTCCATATATCCCCTTTATCATTACATCATGTAGTGGAGAAGATATAACAAGACCTCTAATTTCAGTTTTGGTGGTCAGGTATGAAGAAGGTAGTGATAGAGTTTGTTTCTTAATGCCTTACGTGCCAACAGGTGAAGGATGAGAACTAGGTTCCAACTGGTTTAGCTCAACCCCTTGAGGTGATGGAATGGAAGTGGGATGAGATATCGATGGACTTTGTGATAGGTTTATCACGTACTTCTAGGGTAAATGATTCCATCTGGGTGATCATTGAACAACTCATCAAGTCGGCCCACTTCCTAGCTATCTAAGAGAAGTGTCCAGTAGAGAGCTAGGGATGCCTCTACGTTTAGAAGATAGTTCGACTTCATGGAGTCCCATCGATGATTGTTTCTGATCGTGATGCTCATTTTACATCTCGATTGTGTAAGGTATTGTAGGATGAATTTTGGACTCATTTATGCTTGAGAACGTCATTTCACCCCTAGACAGACGACCATATGGAGTGGACCATTCATGTTCTGGAGGAAATGCTGCGAGCTTGCATGTTGGACTTCATCTGTAGTTGGGGGGATCACCTACCATTGGTGGAGTTTTCATACAATAACAGATACCTCTCAACCATCAGTATGGAACCATTTTAGGCTCTATATGGGCAACCCTGTAGGTCACCACTTTACTAGAATAACCCAAGAGAGTTAGCACTCATGGGAACGAAGTTGGTGTGAGCTACTACCGAGAAGGTGTAGATCATTCAGGAGTGTATGAAGACTGCACAGATCCACCAAAAATACTATGATGATATGTGGCATAAACCTTTTGAGTTTTAGGAAGGGGAACATATGTTCCTTATAGTTTCACCTCAATGAGGATTATGGATATTTGGCCAGGGAGACAAGTTATATTTGAGGTTCATCGACCCTTTTCAGATACTGCGTAGAGTTGTCGAGTTATCATACCCCTTTTCTCTACCCTCGCAGTTAGACCGGGTACACGACATCTTCCATGTGACACAATTGAGGAGGCACGTGCATGACCCATCACATGTCATCAACTGGGGTGAGCTGGACATTGAGGATAGAGATAATTTTTCTGAGTACCCATTAGAGATCGAGGATCGGCAGGAGAGGATCCTTTATGGGTGAGAAATTCCCTTGGTTCATGTTCGGTGGTAGTACAATAATCTTCAAGAGAGAACATGGGAGTAGAAGGCTCAGATTCATTCATAGTACCCACATATTTTTGACTAGCCTTGTTTTGGATTTTTTGGGACATAAAGCCATAAGGTGGGGAGAATGTAATGTCCCATATTTTTCCATGTATTGTTTTTAAATATTATATGGAATTAATTTGAGACTAGACGCTGAGACGACGTATGATTCCAAGGCCTAGTGTTCCCAAAATAAATATTTAAAATATATAAAATATATTAAATAGAAAACGTGAGTGGTTTTACTGAAAAAGTGGAATAAATTCTAAATGGGTGCCCAAATTAGAAATTTGAGGGCACCGTTGCAGAGCAACAACTTTACCCTAGGTGCGAACTAACATCATCCAACATGAGTCAGCTATGAGAAGCAGTTTTTGGCATTTTAATAAATAAAATAAAATAAAATAATAATTTATTTTATTTCATTTTGTTTCATCGATGCATCGATGGTTTATTTTTAAATAAATCTAGAGGCAGGGATCCAGGGTTAAGCTCATAACCCTATAATTCCCTAGAGGCTCTGGAGAGGAACCTGGAGAATTCTCTTAGCAACTAACGATGACATAACTTGGATAAAAGATCGAAGGATACCATTCTTGATGGATCTCACCAATAGAGATGATGAAAAAATTGATCTTATTCAGTGAATGATCCAA
Organism: Viscum album; assembly: GCA_963277665.1. Lineage (NCBI taxonomy): Eukaryota > Viridiplantae > Streptophyta > Magnoliopsida > Santalales > Viscaceae > Viscum > Viscum album. The sequence goes on along the minus strand of OY728160.1, from coordinate 456,580,001 downwards.
CCCTGAGGTAGGGAATGTTGTTTTTTATTCTTTCCCTGTTGTTAGAATTAACTATGAACGCAGATCAATCAGCGAACAGGTTGACCCATGGTTCGGTCATCCTTGCAGGATGGATTTTGACTGATAGATTTTTTTTAGGGTTTTATTTTTGGAATTTCTTTGGTTTTTCTTGATCATTCTTATGGATTGGATCAAGATCAGAATGAACAATGGTAGAGTTTTATTCCTTAGGTTGTTCCTTAATCATTTCTCCCCTGAAATTATTTGCGTTATTTTCATTCTTCATGGTTTACAAACAAACCATAATTTTACCTTCATTTCATGGTGCAATGATCCTTGATTAAAGATTCGACATTGGTATGACTCGATGGAAGTGAGATGGTGGTTACAGCAGTGGATCAAATGATGTTGGGTGCCGATTTATCATTCTTCATCAGAAATGAAGAACAATGCCGATCTTATTTTCCGTGTTGATTCAAGGCCTGAATATTATTGATTCGATGATGGTGTTACCAGAAGACCTTAGATATGGAGTTTCCCAATGAGGTGTGGCTGAGATTGGTGGCCGAAATGACGAGGAAGATGGCCGGAGCGTGAACCAGGGTTTTTGGAAATTTTTGAACAATACAGTGTGTATTCCAAAATACATGGTGTGTGGGGACCCCTGAGTGGTGGATAGGGTTTCATGAAGCAGTGAAGTGTCACACTACATGTGAAAAATATCACATAGTGTGTGGGACCTTCCCCAAGACTCAGTGTGTATCTCAAAAAATACACAGACATAGGGTGGAGTACATGGGTTTCCGACACGGTGTGTACCCCACCACATGGCTTGGCCCAGACCAATTACATGAGTTATCCCATGTACTAGTACATGGTTAGGTGGAAAAAGGTTGACACCATGTATTGGAACATGACCAAAGTACATGTGTGGACCCTGGATAGAAGGAAAATACATGTTACCCTTCTACACACCGTGTACTCTCCTTTTACACGAAATTTTATAACGACATGAGCCGTTGTACACGGTCAATACTCAGGGTTAAGGGAAACAACATGTGACTCTACTACACACTATGTATACCTTTCTAGATATCTTGAATCTCTTGTCCACCATATCTTGGACAATCTTCATTAGGGTTTGTGCCATTTATTGTTTCCCTGAAGGTTGGTGGGTATCATTTCCTACTCATAGGAGTATGATCCCTTTAGTAGGAATTTTTGGATAGAGTCATTAGAATCTCCTCCAAGAGGCATGGAGTAGGATCCTCTATTATTTCTTAATTCCCTAGGTAGAGTCCTTGGTATTTATGTGACCAAATTCACCGAGTGTCTATCCTCTACTTAGCAGGTTAATCCAGATGGAGTTTTCGGTATCACCCCATGGCCATAGTTGTCATCCTCATATATGGTATTGTATCTCTCTTCAGATCTATCAGCATATCTCTCTCATTACAGTTTACGACAAATAATAATTATTGGACGAACATCATCAGTGGTATCAGACTCAGGATTCTGTCCACCCAGATGAGTGCTTCAGGGAATCTTCAGACTGAATCCCTAGTGTGGGTATGTGGTAGCTGTGACTTACCCATAGACAACGTGTCTTGGTTTGAGTATATCTAGATAGTCTTGTTATATGTGTTTTATAAATATACTATGTAGAGATGAATGTATCTTCCTTTGTGTATTTATTTGTGGTTTTGGGGTGTCCTACTTAGTATTGTTATACCCACCTCTGCATGGTATTTTCCACACATGTTGTTTCTTGTGCAGACGAGTGACCTTTTGACGGAGTCTAGGGCAGACTAGGATCGTAAAGAGCTTTTCAAGTTCAGCCAGGCCGAGGTGTTCCTATGAATTCGAGCAATAGTCCATGGGACTATTTTTTTTACAGGTTGAAATTTTCAGTTTACAGAGTCTTTCTTTTGGTGGGCTTGTATTCTATCCCACTTTACTTTACTTCACTTTACTTCTTGTCATACTCTGTTGGTTGGGATAGTGGTATGCATGAATTTTTTTCTTATTTATTTTTACATTTTACCATTTTATGGGCTTGGAGATGTGTGTGTGCATACATGTACATAGGAAATGCCTCCCATGTTAGTGATATGCCTACTCAGTTCTAGTCACCAACCCCTGTCCTATTGGAGGTAGGCTTGGAGAGTCACGACATGAGCCCCACTGGGATGGGTTGTAAAAATAGCTTGGGATTCAGGTGTTGGTCTCTAGTTTAGTTGTTTCTTTTTCTATTTTTCTGTCAGTTTGAGACACATTTCTGTTTGGTCGTGTATTTTTCCCCTTTTCTTTTCAATTTACACTATCATACTTTTGTACCGTCTAGAGGTTCATGCATTCCTAGTTTATTTTATAGCAGGGTTGAATCTTTTCCCCTTTCCCTTTGCACTATTTCATTGATTTGGATAAGTGTGTGCATATAGGTAATTAGTCAAATACCTTCTTGAGTTTAGTTGTGCCTTCAATGGCTGTCAACACCCTCTGGCCTATGGAGGTAGGCTTCGGGTAGTTGTGGATCAAGCCCCAACATGGTTTGGGTTATGATAGATTGGTATCAGAGCAAGTTCATTCCTTGGGATGTTGTTCAAATTTATCCCCTTAGAGAAAATCATTTGGGTTTATGGAAAAAATTTCAAAGTGTTTCAAGTTTTTCTCTCAGGATAGGGAGTCTAGTGATGGTACGGGTGGCTGACATATCCCTTCACTAGGACCTTTAATACCTACTTGTCCACTCAGCATGCCGAGAAATTTTTTGTACAGATTAATGGTACATGCATCATATAGGATTGAGTCATTGAATTTATTTATTGAGTTATCTCTCCATTTTTGTTGATATATATATATATATATATATATTCTCATATGACCACGACACTCAATAAATTTCAGGATGCCTCCGTGACAACAACCAACCAGGATACCAGCTATAGTTCATGATGATGACCCTATGAGTGATAAGGCCTCAGTTCAGGGTTCATCATGTGATACCCTTTTTCTAGGTGGTAAGGTAGAAACACCTACACTTATGGAGTAACAGATCATCCCAGGAAAGTAGGCTGAGGATGCATGCATGATTAACGCTCTTTGAGAGTTCCAATATCAGAGACCACTAAGGTTCTACGAAGATCCAAATCCTCAGGCAGTAGAGGGTTAGCTAGAGTCAGTGTTCCACATCTTCAATATTGTTCAGACCCCGAAGGATCAGGTGGTGGATTTGGAAGTTAGCATTTTCCATGGATCATCTGGATGTTGGTGGATTCTGGTTATACAGATGCACGATTTGTCAACACTCTCATGAGACAACTTCTAGTAGATATTTCTTGAGGATTACTACCCCTCCTTATTATGCTCAGTTTGGATCCATAATATTTTTGGAATTGAAGAGAGGATAGATGATGGTGGCTGAGTATGCAGCAAGGTTCATAGACCTTATGTGCTACTCTCTTAACATGAAAATGGATGGATACTTCAGAGCACAAAAGTTTGAGTAGAGACTCTAATGAGAGATCCATTCTAGTATATTGACCTTATTTATCCCCACCTATGCCGGGGTGCTGGAGTAGGCGCTGGTAACAGAGAGATTTCTATTATAGGGATGATATAGAGTTGGAGCTGGTAGTGGGATTCATGGATTTGAGTCATCTACAGCAGCTAGCAGGCATCAGTCAATGGGATCTCAATTTAGGAGGCCTTTTCTTGAGTAGGACCAGGTATGTGGTTGTATAGTTCAATGGAGTCACAGATCACCAGGGTAGCTTGAGGAGGGATGGTGCAATGCTTGGGATGAGTAGGGTCACATGGCATGAGACTGCCTCACCAGACATGATGATCAGCCCATGAAAATAGCTTATGAACCAACATGGAAGAGGCAGTGCCATGATTAGGTATATCCCAGGCATAAAAAGGGTGGTCCCTAGGAAGGAGGAGCTGGTAGAGAAGCAGGATGAGATGTAGGTGGAGGAATACATTTTGAGGTCCTTCCACCACCATCACCAGGAGACCCACGTCAGGATCAGGGAGCTAGCGCCCGATGCCATGGACAACTTCATTCTTTGGATTTCTATGATCCCGTAGTGCATGAGATGATAAGAGGTATGATATGTGTTTATTATAATATTTTATTAGTATTATTATACACAGGTTATAGTAATTATTTTATCTCGATACTCCTGGTGCGGGAGCTGGATCTCCCAGTAGAGGTGCTTGCATAATAGCTTAGACTTGAGGTTCCTATCTGGAATGCTTCTTCTATATCTTTCATCTGTCGGCAGTGCAAGAAATTAATTAGATAAGAGAGGTTTATGTGGGACCTTTTGATCATAAAAATGGAACTCTATGACATCATATTGGATATGGATTGGTTTTCCTTTGTCTGAGACCAGATTGATTGTCACAATAGAGAATTCAGATGCCTACACATTGATGAGACAAGATTCTCCTACGGTGAGAGAAATATCATGTAAGGGAAATTGGGTTCAGCAAGAAAGAGGCTATATCCCATCATCCATCAGTTGGAAAGTGTATCCCTTAGTACATTAGGCTCTTCAAGTATTTGGGTTCCTTCATTTTTGGAGGATTATATGGACATATTCCCTGAAGATGTTCCAGGACTACCTCTGATGTGATAGATGGTGTTTTTCATTGACTTGAATCTTGCTACTACCCTGATATCTTCTACAACATATCATATAGAACCTAATGAGATCTAGGAGATATAGTTGAAGTTGTAGGACCTTCGTGAAAAAGGTTTCATCAGACTCAGTGTGTCCCCCTGGGTAGCTCCAGTGTTGTTCATGAAAAAGGTGGATGGGAGCTTATGGATTTACATGGATTATCATCACCTAAACTAGGCCACGATAAAGAACAAGTACCCCATGACTAGAATTGATGATATATTTGATCATTTGTGAGGTGTGATATGGATCTTGAAGATTGATCTCAGATATGGATACCACCAGTTGAGGGTTCACGAGGATGACGTTTCAATGTTAGCATTCCAATGTCACTAAGGACACAATGAGTTTCTAGTGATGCCCTTTGGTGTAAATAATCCCCCCACTGTGTTTATATATTTTATGAACTAGGTATTCCAGCCATACTTGGACCAGTTTTTTGTTTTCTTCATCGAAAAAATACTCATCTACTTTTCAAAATAGGGGGAGCATTAAGAGCACTTGAGGATGGTCATAGACTTACTTCGAGAGAACCATCTATATAGAAAGATCTAAAAGTGATAGTCCTAGATATATAAGGTTAACTTTATGTGGAATTTCATTTATGAACAAGTTTTATCCATGGATCCAATAAATATCTAAGCATTTATTTCTTAGGATCCACCCAAGAATGTGTTTGAGGTACGAAGCTTCCTTGGCTTAGTGGTGTACTATAGGAGTTTTGTAGTAGAATTCTCTAGAATTTTAGCCCCTTTGACCGACCTGACATGAAAATGGAATCCATTTACCTGGTCTGAGTAGTGCTAGAGGGCCTTTGAGGAGTTGAGTCAGAGGCTAACAAGTTCTTAGGTATTGAGACTACCAGAGGAGGGCGTGGAGTTCATTGTGTATTGTGATGCCTTAGGAGTTGGGCTCAGTTGCATGTTGATGACACAATAAGAATTTATCACATACGGGTCAAGTTATTTGAGATACCATGATAAGATCTATGAAAATCGCAACCTAGAGCTGGCAGTGGCAGTCTTCACCCTAAGAACGTGGAGACACTATCTTCTGGGAGAGCGCTTTGTGGTTTACTCAGACCACCAAAGTCTCAGGTATGTCTTCACTCAGAGAGACTTGAACCCAATAAAAAAAATGAAAGTTGGTGTTTCAATAGGACTATGAATTTGAGATAGTCTATACTTTAGGGAAGAGAAACTTTGTGGAATATTTCCTTAATAGGAAGTCCTAGAATCACTTAGTACAAGAATCTTGGGAGCAGTTAGCTTCCCTACAACTGACCCTGGTAGAGTAGGAGGGTAAAACTTTTCTTTAGTAAACGGGTTTGAATCCTTATATTCTTGTTCATGTGATAGATTACTAGCTGGGAGACATCAACTTCAAGGTCTTACATGATTAGATATCCATAGAAAATTCGATAGATGAATATTATAGAGGGAATCACATTATCTTATTCCATGAGCGAACAATGGTTCCAATCACAATGAAGGAGTTCCACACTTCTCCCCTAGCTGTACATCCCAGTGTGGGAAATAAAAAAAGATACCTTCAGTGATAGTTTTGGTGGTCCAACATGAGACTAAGTGCAACTAAGTTCGTCTCTTGGTGCCTCACCTATCAATAGGTGAAGGTTGAACACCAAGTTCTCGAATGTTTTTGCATCCCCTTGAGATCCTGGAGTGGAAGTGGGATGACATACCCATGGAATTCATCATAGGTCTTCCATGCATAGCTAAGGTTCAATACTCTATCTAGGTTATATTTAACCGACTCACGAAGTCAGTACACTTCCTTGCCATTAGGGATCAGAGTTTGGTGAAGAGTTTGAGGCAACTATACATATGAGAGATAATTCTCCTTCTTGGGGTACCATTGATGATTTTCTATGATCATGATGTTCGGTTTACAACATGATTATGGAGAGGTCTGGAGGATGAATTTGGGACCTAGGTGCAGATGAGTACAACATTTCATCCCCAGACCAATGGGAAGATCAAGTGTACTATCTAGTTTCTAGAGGATATTCTGGGGGCTTGCATGTTAGAATTCATTTGGAGCTAGCAGGATCACCTTCCCTTGGTAGAGTTTGCGTATAACAACAACTACCACTCTACCATTGAAATGAACAAATTTAAGACCCTATACGGGATAACCTGTAGGTTACCCTTGTGTTGGAAAAAGGTCAGTGAGACATCTATTGTGGGCCCAGAGTTGGTGTAGGCGATAAGGGAGAAAGTCCAGGTCATCTGGGAGTAGATGAGGATGACCCATAGAAGACATAAATCCTACAAATACCACCTTATTAGGCCCTTGAAGTTCGAGCAGGGAGACCACATTTTTTTTCAAGTCTATCCACAATGAGGATTGCGAAGGTTCTTCTGGGGAGGAAAGCTATCCCCGTGGTTAATCAAGACATTCTAGATCATGTATAGAGTTGGAGAGGTTTCCTACCTCCTTGACCTCCCCCCACATCTAGATCTGGTGCACGATGTCTTCTATGAATCATAGTTGAGGAGATACATGCATGAATCTACACACATTATCGACTGAGGTGAGTTGGACATTGAGGATCAAGCCAAATTTACAGAGCACTTGGTGGTGATTGAGGATTGAAAAGAGAGGACCCTGTGCGGACAAACCATCCCTTTTTATCATGTGTTTTGGAAACAAAAAAATGTGAAGAAGATTTCCTGGGAGCGGGAGAACCAAGTGCGGGCTCAATATCCTGAGTTTTTTTCCTAGTTTTTGCTTTATGTGGATGGAAATATTGAAGGAGGGAATGATATAGAGACCCAATTTTTCCCTTGTAAGACTTTGAAATATTTCTATATATATTTCCAGATCCAAGAGTTGAGACAACATGCGATTCTGAGGCTCGGTGTGCCCGAAATTAATTTTATAATAAAAATAAATATATTTTATACTGCGCGTGTGTTTAGTTAAATAAAATTGGATAACTATTAAATAATTGATTAGATCAGAAATCCAAGACCACATTTGGGTCCAAAACATGGTGTTTGACCTAGGAAAAACATAAAATGAGTTGGAACAGGACATTCAGACCCCTTTCTTGTTAGCAGTGTGTTAAGTGGATTAATTTAAATAAATAAATAAATTAATTAAATTCATTTGACCTAAAATGATGTCTATAAATATATCATTAAAATAAATTTTCTAGGTCTGGCTCAAATTTTTTGGAATCTGTTGGTGATATATCCTCACTCCTTCCTTTGGTGAATCTAGACCAATGATGAAGAAATATCAGATCAGATCAGATCAGGACGTAATGAATGCATCGACTTATTCCAATCATTGTGTGAACACATTATTCACCAATGATCAATCCAAAATAGAGGTAGGACTCATATTTTTATGTTTTTATGACTTCGGATTACAATTTTCAGTATATCAATATTCCTTCTTCAATCTGCATCTTGTTATGGCCTTTTTATGATCCCAAGTACTATATTTTATATTGTTTAATCAATGTTCTAACCCTAGTGCCCAGTTCTTGATCAACGGCCAAGAACTCTTAGCCTGTGATGTTTAAAGCTTTGGTTTATGGTGATTTTCTCCCTCATTTTTTTTATTTTCCGATTGGATCCCTGTGGTCTTGGATCGACATTTCTAGGTGGCATCAAGCTCGATCGGGCCCCCAGATTCATGGCAGATTGACGATGTGACAACATTTTGGCAAGAAAAGCATAGATCTGGAATCACTGTGGTAAAAAGATGATTGATATATTGGTTTGATATATAATATATTATATTTGAGATATAATACATAATATATGAGATATAAGATATAAGATATGAGATATAAGATATATAATACAAGATATGAGATATAAGATATGAGATATAAATCTTGGTTAAATAATCTTATATTGGTTATATCTTTTAACTGAGGCATTTTTTTGATGAATCGTCAGTGAAAATGTGATCCTAGAATTGAGAATTTAATTTTAAGACTAATGTTGGATACCTTTTTTGGAATCGTGCCTTGGGTCAATGGAACACCCAATAATAATAAAATTATTATTATTACGGAATCTTGTATTCGACATATCTCACTCATACGGTGTCAGAATGATGAACTATATGCGATGATGTGACCCTAAAATTTAGGTGGACATTTCATAACCAATATAGAGTATTTAATTTGGACTCATGGATCGATCCCATGAGACTCCATTCGAGCATGATGCGGTAAAATGTGACCTTTTCACCGGGTGTCTGATTGCGGAAAGTTAATAGACCATTCAAGCATTTTTCCACATAGAATGTGATGGTTCCCTCCATTTTGGATTTTGAGATATGATTTGAGAAATTATGACAATTATGCAATGAGGAAACACCCTATGACTGAAACAATCATTCAGGATCACCAGAGCTTTTTGGGCTTACCCTCCAGTAGGGATGGGTAGTGGCATTCCCCAATGATCTTTTTGAGTTACCCTCCAGTAGGGATGGACAGTGGAGTTCCTTGAAGTTCCGATATTACCCTTCAACAGGGTTGGGTAGTGGTGTTACTCGATGATATTTTCGAGTTACCCTTCAACAGGGATGGGTAGTGGAGTTCCTCAACGTTCCGAGCTTACCCTCTAGTAAGGATGGGTAGTGGAGTTCCCTGATTACCTTACTGAGCTTACCCTCTAGTAGGACAAGTCAGTGGAGTTCTCCGATGACCTTTCTGAGTGGTACCCTTCAGCAGGACTAGGTATTGGATTTACTTAGTGAATATCGGAGTAGGACCCTCCTATTATACTAGGACATGTGGTCCTTACATATAATTTGTGTCCCCTCGACTATGTGGCATAATGAGGAGATGTGGTTTGATGTGGATTTGGACTCACAAAGAAGAGGGAAACATTCCCCAATGAGATGCGTTCTTGTGATAGGACCTAAAATCGTGCATGTGAGTCAGTGCCTCCTAAATAAGATAATATCAAGGTGTGGTGATTTTTTCCCTTATAATTGTGTGTTCAAGGAAGATTCTTGAGATGCTGGGCATCGTTGATGGACTTATTTTGGATATGTTGGAGACTCCTCTTCCTGGGATGCGCTATGAGATGGAGATCCCATTACTCTCTCATTTGAGATTCTTTGACTGATAATATATATATATATATTCTTTCTTCTAGATTCACCCTTTATATTTGGATACTCTTCTTCTAGGATAGGTGAAGACATATGGGGTATGCCATTTTCTTTCCATGTTTAGCTTATCATGGTTAGATGAGTCCACTCTCTTGCTATAGGTAGCGAAGACTCGATGAGAAGTTCATCTTCTCATCATGTAGAGATCCTTATGTTTGGAAAAGTTTAATTTCAATCTCTTATTAGGTTGACCTATACTCTTTCACCGTACCTTGTTATATCTACCACATCTCTCTTTATTTGTATCTCTTACTACTCTCCCTTAAACCCTTTTGGGGAATTCTACTGGGTATGTATATAGTCACCCCTGTATGGTATTTTCCCACATGTGTCATGTCTTTTGAGGATGACAGATAGACCAAACATGATTTTAGAAGAGCTTATGCATTTTGAGTGCTTGGACCACATACAATGGTTGTAGCTTGGGATTCAGGATTTGGGATCTCATTTAGGTGTTTATTTTTCCAATTTTCTATCAGGTTGGGACACATTTATGGTTGGGAATATATTTTTCCCCTTTTATTTTTAGTTTACACTATAATAATTTTGTACATTCTAGAGGTTCATGCATTCCTAGTTTATTTTAGATTGGTTTTATATCTTTTCCCCTTCCCTCTGCACTTTTTCATTGATTTGGTTGTGTGTGTTTACATACAAGTACTTAGGAAAAGGCTTCCCTAAGTTTAGTTGTGCCTTTAGAGATTGTCTACACCCCCTGGCCTATGGAGGTGGGCTTGGGGTAGTTGTGTCTTGAGCCCTAACATGGGTTGCGTCATGAACTCCCAACCCAGAACAAGATGCATCACAGTAAACCACGTAGCTTTTTCATGACTCTGGAAATGTAAGGATAAGTGCTGATGTAAGTCAAAACTTAATCTATTGTAAATATTTTTGGAATGCATCGATACATTATAAAGGAACACCTTTACTTATAAAATATGTCATTGGCGAGGAAAGTCATGAGAAATCATGAACAAATGATCGATAATATACTACTAATCCAATGAAACTGCATATCTCAAAAATATTCTTTGGTGGTTTCTAAGAGATAAAAACTTCATATTTTATGGATCTATAGAAAATACACTTTTAAATATGAAATTACCAAGGAAATGTACCTCTTGTATCCAGAAATCACACTTTGAAATATTTTCAAAAGGTGAATTTCCCACTATATACTCAACACCATAGTCAAGTGTTTATCATGATTGATCTTAGTCCTAGAATAAACCAGAATATCATCAAAGAAAACCACTATAAAAGAGTCAAGATACCTATTATAGATTCGATTCATCAATTTCATAAACATTTTTTGTTCATTCATTAGATAAAAGTGTAACACCCCAATATTTTTATGAAATATTTATCTTTAAATAATTTTATTTCTTTAATGGCTTTCGTTGCATACAACAATGAGTTTAAATGAACCGCATAACATTATTAAAATACTATGTGTACATTATATCCTAGATATTAGATTGAAGGGAATGAATAATAATAAATAAATTATAAAAAACATATTATCTATTCATTTATAAAATGAAATCATTAGTTATCAAATTATTAGAATTTAAAATAATTTTTTTAAAACAAAAGTGACGTTTTTTTGAAAAATTGTTTTATGTGTGCAATGAATTTTATATCAATATATTAAATTAATATTGTTGTATTATTTTAATGAAATATATATATTATTTAATTGATAATTTTTTTAGTCATTCAACAAATATTTTTCTAATTTTAGGATGATAATAAATATAGTGTTATCCTTAAAAATGATTTTTTTTCTAAAAAGCAGTTTTTGTCACATTTTTCACACTTAATTTAAAATTAATTTATGAAATTTGTAGGTATTTAATTAGATAAAATTAATTACATATTTATAATCAGGATGTTTAAATTTCATAATTAATCTCCTTTTATTTTTAATCAATATGAATAGTAACTATGGTAAAATTTATTACCTCTCTAAAGGGTAAAATGGGTTAATATAGATTAAAAATAAGTGAAAAGGGCATAATTTTTCATCATATTTATTATTTTATGAATCTAATTTAAACCGTAACACCTAATACTATAAATTTAGTTTTTTAATGGACACTTTTCCATGAAAATGACTTATATATTATTTAAATCAATGAAATTCACAAAATGTCACTTTCATTGTCTTAAATATCCCTTATCTGTCCACATGAGAAAAAAAGTAGGTTATGAACGAATATAAGTGTGTATTTTGAACTTTATAGACTTAGTTTCATGATAAAATTTTATTTATGAATTTTTAGGGCCATTTGAATAAGATTATGACCTTTTTGGTATTTTATTAAATGAAAAGTCAAACATGTCACACTCTTGTTTTAATAAGTATAATATTTTTAATATGGTGTTATAAAAAGGATATGTTTGACTATAAATAGTATTTTTAAATCTACAAAATTTATCTTCATCATGATAATTTATTTATAATTTTTATAAATTAAATAATTACCCTAAATGCTTGCACAATGTTTATGTAGTAATTGGTTAATGAGAAGGAAAATCAAATAAATGGTATTAAAAATATTAAAAGTAAAATAATTTGAGATGTTTAAGGTGATCCAAAAATTATATATATTACCTTGAAATATTAGAGATATAATAAAATAGTTTTTTATAATTATACATGTTGTATTGATGTTTTTAAATGTTAAAGTAATGAATAGTATCAAAATTGAAAATAATGATATTTTGTGGGATTAATATTTTATTAAATTATTTAAAAATCATAAAAATATTCAATAAAATAAAAAGTAATTATTATATGGTCTAATATGTCATAAATTGTCATTTTATGATCCAATTTACATAATATAAGTAAAAATTAAAAAAATTTAATATTGAAAAAGTTGTTAGTTAAAATTAAAATAGAATAACTAAGGGTTGATCAAAATTATAAGGTTTAAAATGACAACAAAACATGTCTAAATTATATTGGTTTATGATATTAGTAAATTATATTTTCTTATCTTCAAATCCATTGAAATTTGGTGGTATTTGGATAGAAAATGAATTTATTGTAATTTAATATTTTTAGAAATTTCAAAAGTGCCTCTCACCTCAATTATAAAATGGAACTTCCTCCCTCACTTATTTACACCACTTTGAGCCTTCTATTTCAACCATCCCCCTACCAAATTATCTTCCCAAATTACCTATCCACATTCTATAGGTTATGGTATTCTCAAAATACCAACCCTATATATCTTTAGTGGAGATCTAAAGAAGATGTTTCGAAGAAGAGGATGTTTGAACATAAACAAAGAAAGGAAAGACTTGAGGTATGGTTTATTTCACAATCTAATTTCTATTTGAGATTGTTTATGTTTAAGTATCCACTAGAAAATATTTCTATTCCATTTCCATGTTTTCTAATTTTTTTCAAAAGTTTTTAATATTCTTATTAGAATATTTTAATTCATTTTTACCCTTGTTTGAATTTTTAAAAAATGGTTTGAAAGGAATATTTTTATCATTTTAATGAAATTTAACTTCGTGATTTTTTTGAAAAAAATAAGGAAGGCATATTTTTTTAACTTATATGAAATGAGTGGATTTTTCTTCTTTCTTGAAGCCAAATTTTTTAAATATTCCTATAAAACCATACAAGGTTCTTTTCAAAGAAAATGTTTTCCTTTGTAATTTCATGATTTTTAGCTAAAAAAAGGAAAGAATATTATTTCAAAATGCAAAGAATATTTTCCTCAAGAATTATTACAAGTGATCTTTTAAAATCATTTTCCATCTAAGACAACATTATTTGATGTTACTTATTCTTTACTGGGGATATGATCCAAGGATACCATCCTTATTCTTTATCTGAATGGTTTATGTTTATGGTGGAATGATTTTTATGAATCCTATTAATTTTATATGAGTTATTCTATGATGAAATATTTCTTAAATCTATTTATTTTCATGGGTTATGATATAATGAATGATTTATATTCTTGTGGCACACATATGTATGGTTTTCATTATGTGTTAGGTGAAACCTATATCTCCCTCCAATACAATGAGTAAAGATTTATATCTCCCGAGATAGATAGGGTTGGAACGGGGAGTGAACTTGGTTTAGTAAGATATGGCTAGAATGGGGAGTGAACCCAGTTTTGTACAAGACTTTGTCTGCTATGGTAGTCTCAGTAGTGAGACTTAACTACTACAAAAATGATTTTCTATGCTTATGTATATGCCGAAAATTTCATGTCTTATGAAAATGTTATGCTCTCATGGTTCATGTTTTTTGATTTCCTTATGATTCATGTCTTATGAACTTCCAAAATTTATTACATCATTCATGATTATGATCTTTGATATGTAGGGTAAAATTTCCAAATGTTGTTTTCATGTTCTTATACCCTTATACTCATATTATGATTATGAAATCATTGTTATCTCACTTATTTACCCTTAATAATCATTTGAGATCACCCTTTCTTATGTTTATTTCTCCCAAGATATGAAGAAATATATTACCTATGATATGTAAAAAAAAGGATTGTAGTTATGAAGGACTAAATGAGAGATGATGTAAATGTTTTATGAACCAGTTTTTTATGTTTCCAAGTTTCCAAAGACATGAAACCTATACGATTTAGGCGTGGATTTGTTATGTTATGTAATGAATATTCATATAACAAGACTTAATATTTATCTATAAAAAGTGTGGGCTATTATAATTGGTATCAGATCCATGCTTATTTAACCTTTGGAAACTAGGATGAGAAACGATTAGTATAAAACCTAAGGATAAGTATAAGTATAGGTTGCAATCCTAGAGTTTTTAATTATCATGAATAACCTAGGATCAAACATAAGATGTCATAAATTGAAATTTTATAATAAATTTCCATTGATTATATGGTTTTACCACTATGATTAGTGTTTCTAACACTATGGATTTTGGTTTTAGTTAATGGATAGAAACTGAAGGAACCATGTTAATTCTGAATGTGATGTACAATGCAATGATTGTGCTCCTGAAAAGCTGAGTTTTATGGGAGATGTAATTAAAAATCTTATTTCTATTATCACACAACTTTATCAAGCTATGAATCATGACGGACTTCTAAATTAACAAATGAGGGAACAAAATTCAGTTGAGTCCTTCATGAGGAAACACCCACCTTCTTTTAGTGGGTCTTTTGATCCACTAGTGGCTAAGTAATGGATTAGTACCACTAAAATAATATTTTCTATTCTCCAATATTCAGAACATGAGAATTTCATTTTGGATGTACATCATTTGGAATGTGAATAATATCAATGGTGTAATATTATCAAGAATACAAGGCAATGAGATGAAATTTAATGAATGGAATGGGATAAGTTAAAGAAATTATTTTTCAATAAGTACTTTCCCCGCATTATTCATAAAAAAATGGAGAATAAATTCCTCGAGTTAAAGCAAAAAAGATGATGAATCAATTAGAACCTATGAAGAAAATTTTTACAAGGCTTGTGAGGCATGCTTCTAGAATTATCATCCAACCTAAAATTAAGTTTGATCAATTATTCAGTGTCTTAAAATCAAGTCTCTAAAGGGTGTTAACCATAAGATACTTCAGTATCTATGAATAAATTTTCTGATGTGACATCATGGTGGAAATGGAGGTTGAAGTTACATATCAATATCATGGTTTTGATAAGAAAAGGAAGATGGATTTCAAATAAAAATCTAAAAACCATAGAGAGAATAAGATGAGATTTCCTTTAGGCTCAATGCATGGGAAGAGTCATAGAGGAAATTTTCTTAAGGGGATAAGTAAATGATTTAAGTATTGAAGTGAAGGTCATTGAGAAATTGATTTCTAAAGTGATGTGAAGAAGTTAGATAATGATGTTAATAGAGAGAAGGCAATACAAAATGAAACTTCCACACTTTAGTGCTTTAAGTGTAAGTAAAATAGGAATTATTCTAATCAGTGCCTAAATCTAAGGGTTAATGATGATGATCGAGACCAAAAACCTATTAAGGATAAAATAAAAAGGAAATCTCATGCAATCACTATTAGTGATGTGGAGTATGACAATGAAGTGGTGAAAGGCATACTTACCATACACTCTAAAATAGATAATATCTTATTTGATCTGGATCCACCCACTATTTTATTTCTAAATAATTCTCTAAGGGTATCAATATATCACCTCAACAATTATTTGTTGATTTAGTTGTGAAAAATCCTAATAGAACAATAACAACATATAATGTTTATAATTCTTCTCTGGTTAAAGTTTGTGGGAAAGTGCTTCCTATGAATCTTGTGACCCTTCCTTTAGTTGAATTTGATGTGATTATTGGCATGGATTGGCTTTTTTTTTGTATGTAGATCATATCAATTTATGAGGAAGGGAAGTCACATTTCATATTCTGAATGAGCCTATGGTCATCTATCAATTCAAGGATGAATATGAACTTCCAATGAAAATTAATTTCATCTCATGGGTCTTAATTCCTATAAATTAAAGTAATCTATATCATATATTTGGGAAAAAAACTCAACATTAATTATACACCAATTATACAAGACTTTTTTGATGTATTTATTGGATAATTTATAGGTATTACATGAAATTGTGAAGCTAATTTTTCAATATAACTCATACATGGTGCTATGCATATTTAAAATAATCCTTATAGAATGGACTGGATTGAGTCGCAATAATTGAAGAAGCAAATCTATGAGAATTTTGATAAAGGATTCATATACCCTAGTGCATCACCTTATGGTTCACCTATTCTGTTTTTAAGAATAAATATGGATCAATGTGACTCAACATTGATTATCAAGAACTTATCATGATTACTATCAAGAAAAATAATCCTATTCCCAGTATTGATGACTTATTTTATCAACTACACAAAGCTTAATAATTTTACAAGATTTAACTCTAATCGTTATATCATCAATCCAGGGTTAAGAAGGAATATATACCTAAGATGATATTCTATAAAAGGTATGGTCACTATGAATTTATAGTGACACCTTTTAGTCTTACTAATTCCCCCGCTATCTTCATGAGTATTGTACTGAAGACCCTGAGAAAGGAGAAGATATATGAAAAATTTACCAAGTATGAATTTTGGATTCAGAAATTTTCATTTTTAGGTAAAATAATCTCAAGAGAGAGTATATATATGGATCCATCAAAGACGGAATTTATTTAACATTGTCATAGATTAACAATGGTTGATAAGATATGAAGTTTTCTTGGTTTGGATGGATATTATTGGAGCTTTGTAGATAAATTATCTTAACTTTTCAATCCACTCATAAAGTTAAATTGGAAGGGTTCCATGTTCCTTTGGATAAATGAATGTAAATAAAATTTTAAGGAAATAAAGAGAAGGTTAGTCAATGAATCTATGATTACATTTACCTACAATGGAGAAGGGTATGCAATTTATAGTGATGCATCTAAAAATGGATTAGGATGAATTTTCCAGAAAAATGATATGGTTATAGCTTATGGATCATGAAAATTGAAGGTTCATGATAAAAATTACCCAACTCATGATTTTGGAGTTAGCTGTGGTAATATTTACATTAAATATATTAAGACATTATCTTTATAGAGACAAGTTTGATATATATACTGATAATTTTTTTTAAAGTATATATTAATATAGAAGGAGTTGAATATGAATAAAATAATATGGTTAGAGTTGATTAAAGATTATGATTGTTCAATAAATTACTACCTTGGGAAATTAAATAAGGTGGAAGATGCTTTGAGTTAAAAGGACCATGCTAGCCTATCTATGATGAGGATAACAAAAGAACCAATATTTATATATTTTAAAAGGATGTATCTAAAAATTTTTAAGGGAAGAAATATTATATTTCTCAAATGAATGTTCAACTATCTATACATGTGAAGATTAAGGAGGCACAGAAGGAAGATGAATAGCTTCAATAGAAGGTGAGAAATTTTCCTCAGTTTAACATTGATTGTGATTAAATAATAAATTTTAGGAACCATGTTTGTGTCCCTCCATACCGGATTTAAATAAGGATTTGTTGTATGGGGATCATAGTTCATCCTTATCTATTCATCCTGGAAGCATAAAGATGTATACAGACCTGGAAAAGTATTTCTGGTAGTATGAAATGAAAATAGATATTGAAAAGTATGTTTATAGATTCTTTATATGTTAGTGAGTTAAGGTTTAGAGACAGAAGTCTAAGGGTACGTTACAATCATTAAATATACTAGAATGAAAATGGGAAAAAATCACCATGGATATTGTCATAAAAATCCCCAAAACATCTAAAGGCCATAATTATATATAGGTTAAAGTTGATAAACTTATGAAGTAGGAACACTTAATTACTATCAAAGAATATTTCTATGTTGATCATATTTCTTGATCAAAGAATTGGTAAGATTTCATGGAGTACCACTTTACATTGTATTTGATCAGGATATAAGGTTTACCTCAAAGTTCTAGTGAATTATTCAGAAGGATATGGATATAAATTTAATTTTCATCACTAATTATCATCCTCAGATATTTGTTCAGTATGAGAGGAAAAATTAAAACTCCAGAAGACATATTGAGATCTTTCTCTAAGGATTTTAATGGTGGTCGGGATCAACACCTACCTTTAGTAGAATTTTCTTACAAAAATATCTTTCACTCCAGAATTCAAATGGATCATTATAAATCCCTATATGGTAATAAGTTCATAAATACAATATGATGGAATGATGTTATGGAAATAAATCTATTGGTACCTTATCTAGGTGAGGAAATGGCAGAGAAGTTTAGATCTATTCAATAATACATAATAGAAACTCAGATTCAAAAAAAATGTTATGCTGATAATCAAAAAAAATACCTAGAGTTTGAAGTGGGTGACAAGGTATTTATATGAATATATCCCTAGAATAGAGTAACAAGACTTGGAAAGAAGGTAAATATAAGCCCTAGTTATATTGGTCCTTTTGAAATTCTTGATTGTGTTGGGATCGTAACTTATCAATTTGTGATTCCACCAAATCTCTCTCAACTTAATGATGTGTTCCACGTATCTCTCCTAAGGAATTATATAATTGATCATTCAAATGTACTAAAATAATATGTTTTATCATTGGAGAAATATCCTTTTTATGAATAAAAATTAGTATATATTCTATATCATAGATATAAAATTCTACAAAACAAGACCACCCACCAGGTTAAAGTTTTATGGAGAAACCACCAATTTGAGGAAGCTACATGGGTACCTAAGGATGAGATGAGGTAGATGTATCCTCATAAATTTGTATCCAAGTGATTAATTTAGAGGGTAAAATTTAGTTTAATGGGGGTAGAATGTAACACCCCTATATTTTTATGAAATATTTCTCTTTAAATAATTTTATTTATTCAAGGGTTTGCATTGTATGCAATAATGTGTTTAAACAAACTGCATAACATTATTAAAAAATAATGTGTCCATTATCTTCTAGATGATATATTGGAGGGAATTAATATTAATAACTAAATTATAAAAAACATATGATCAATTCATTTATAAAATTAATTCATTAGTTATCAAATGATTGAAATTTAAAACAAAAATTATTTTAAAACAAAAGTGATGTTTTTATGAATTTTTTTATGCGTGTAATGAATTTTATACAAATATATAAAATTAATATTGGTAAATTATTATAATTAAATGATTTTTTTATATAATTAATCAAAAATTTTAAACATTTAACAAATATTTTTCTAAATTTAGGATAAGAACAAATCCAGTGTTATGCTTAAAAATCTATTTATACTAAAAAGAAGTTTTTTGTTTTCAAATTTTGCGCACTTACTTGAAAATTAATTTCTGTAATTTATTGGTATTTAATTATATAAAATTAATTACATATTTATAATCAATAGGTTCAAATTTGGTAATTAATCCCCTTTCATTTTTAGTCAATATGAATAGTAACTCTTGTAAAATTTATTACCTCAGCAAATGGTAAAACAGGTTGATATGGATTAAAAAAAAGTAATAAGGATATAATTTTTTAACTTATTTCTTATTGGATGAATTTAATTCTACACTTTACACCTAATTTTCACAATTTAGTTGTTTAATGGACACATTTCCATGAAAATGACTTATATATTATTTAAATCAAAGAAAGTCACAAAACGTCACTTTCTTTGTCTTAAATATCTCTTATGCATCCACATAGAGAAAAAGTAGATTATGAATGAATTAAAGAATCTATTTTTAACTTAATAAACTTATTTTCATGATATAAATTTATTTATGACTTTTTGGGGCCACTTAGATAAGATTATGACCTTTATAGTATTTTATTTAATGAAAATTCAAACATGTCACACTATTGTTTTAATAAGTATAATATTTTTAATATGGTATTATATAGAGGATATTTTTAATTATAAATATTATTTTAAAATATAAAATATTTATATTTATCAGGGTAATTTATTTATAATTTTTTGGAATTAAATAAATACCCTAAATGCTTACACAATGCTGATAGATTAATTATTTAATTAATAGAAAAATAAAATAAATGGTATTAAAAATATTAAAAGTAAAATACTTTTAGGTATTTAAGGTGATCCAAAAATTCTCTAGATGACCTTGACATGTTAGGGATATAATAAAATACTTATTTCTAATTTTACATATTATCTTGATGTTTTTAAAAGTCAATGTAATGAATAGTATCAAAATTGACAATGATGATATTTTATGGGATTAATATTTTATTAAATTATTTAAAAATCATAAAATCTTTAAAAAAATACAAAGAGATTATGAAATGGTAAAAAAATTCATAAATTGGCTATTCATGGTCCAATTGAAACCATATAAGTAAAAATTATAACTTTTTAATATTTAAAAATTTGTTACTGTAGTTAAAATTAAAATATGTTAACTAAGGTTTGATAAAAATAATAAGGTTTAAAATAAAATAAAAAATCTCTAAATTCTATTGGTTGATGAGATTACAACCTTATATTATCTTATCTTAAAATACATGTCCATTTGGTGGTATTTTTATAGAAAATTAATTTATTATAATTTAACCTTTTGGGAAATTCAAAAAGTTTCCCTCACCTCAATTATAAAACAACACTTCCTAAATCACTTCATTACACCACTTCAAGTCTTCTAGATCAGCCATCCACTACCAATTTATCTTCTCAACTTACCTATAAACATTCTAGAGGTGTTGGTATTCTCAAAAGAAAAACCCTAGATATCTTTAGAGGATATTAAAAGAAGATGTTTTGAAGAAGAGGAGGTTTGAATATGAACCAAGAAAGGAAAGACTTGAGGTAAGGGTTTATTTCACAATATCATTTTTATTAGAGATTGTTTATATTTAAGTCTCCACTGAGGAATATTTATCTTCCATGTCCATGTCTTCTAAAAATGTTTTCCAAAAAGTTTTAATATTCTCCTATGAATATTTAATGTCATTTTTAACCATGTTTGAATTTTTACAAAATGGTTTGAAAGGAATATTTTTATCATTTTTCATACAAGTTACTTTGTGACTTTTTCAAAAAAATAATATGGAAGGAATGTTTTTTTAACTTATACGACATGAAAATCTCTTCCTACTGTCATGATGCCTTAATGTTTCAATGCTTCTAATACAATCTTACAAGGTTCTTTTCAAATAAAATGTTTTTCTTTGTAATTTCATGAATTTTTAGAATTTTTTTTTCAAAATGAAAAGAATATTTTCCTAAATAATTATTTCAAATGATATTTTAAAAATAATTTTCCATCTAAGGAAAAATTATTTGATGTTACTTATTCTTTATTTGGGATGTGATACAAGGATACTATCCTTATTATTTCTCTCGATGGTTTATTTTTATGATGACATGATGTTTATGAATCCTATTACTCTTACATGAGTTATTAAATGATGAAATGTTTATGAAATTGATTTATTTTCATGGGTTCTGATACGATGAATCATTTATGTTCTTGTGGAACACATATGTATGGTTTTCATTATGTGGTGGGTGAGACCTATATCTCCCTATAATGCATTGGGTAAATATTTATATCTCATGAGATATACAGGGATGGAATGGGGAGTGAACCCTATTTAGTAATTCAAGGCTAAAATGGGGAGTGAACTCAGTTTAATAAGACATGGATGGAATGGGGAGTGAACCCAGTTTTATAAGACATGGTTGGAATGAGGAGTGAACCTAATTTAGTACATGACTTTTTCTACTATGATGGTCTTGGTTGTGATCCATAAATACGAAGGAAATGATTTTCTATTCTTATGTGTATTCCAAAAACTCCCTATCTTATTCCAATGATATGCCATCATTGTTCATGTTCTTTGATTTCCTTATGATTCAGGTATTATGAATTTCCAATATTTATTCCATCATTCAATATTATGATCTTTGATATACAGGGTATAATTTCCAAATGTTGTTTTAATGTTCTTATACCCTTATTCTCATATTATTCTTATGAAATCATTGTAATATCCTTTTTTACCCTTACTAATCATATGAACTCACCCTTTATTATGTTTCTTTTCCCTAGGATATAAATAAAGGTATTAAATATGATATGTCAAAAAATGGTTCTAGTTATGAAGGAATAAGTTGGATATGATGTAGATGTTTTATGAACTAGTTGTTTATGTTTCAAAGTTTCTAAATACACTAAAACTATAAAGTTCTAGTGTGGATTTTTTTAGGTAAGGAATATTCATCTAAAGAGATGTAATATTTATATATAAAGATAATGTTCCATTATAGTTGGTATTAGAGCCAGGTTTAGTTAACATTTGGAAACCAAGATGAGAAAACCTTGGTATAAAACTTAAGGATAAGTCTAAGTATTGGTTACAATCCTATAGTTTTGGTAGTGATTTTGAATAATCTAGTATTAAAACTAGGATATCATAAATTGAAATTTTATAAGTGATTTTCCTTGATTATGTGGTTTTCCCGCTATGATTAGTGTTGCCCACACTACGCTTTTTTTTCATTTTAGTCAATGACTGGAACCCGAAGGAACTATGTTAATGTTGAATACGATGGGAAATGTAATGATTGTCCTCATGAGTATCTGAATGTTATGGGATATGGAATGAAAAATACTATTGTTATGATCACACAAATTTCTCAATCTATGAATCCTAATGTAATTCCAAATGAGAAAAGTAGGGAGAAATAGTAAATTGATTCCTTAATGAGGCAACATCCACCTTCTTTCAGTGGGTCTTCTGATCTACCAATGGCTGAGCAATGGATTAATAATACTAAAAAGATATTTTCTATTCTATAATGTTTAGAACATGAGAAATTCCTTTTATATGTCTATAATTCATAAGATGAAAAAAATTAATGGTAGAATCTTATCAATCATACGAGGCAATAGGATAAAATTGAATCCATGGAATGAGATGAGTTCAAGAACTTATTTTTCAATAAGTACTTTCCTCATATTCTTCATAAAAAAATGGATAAGGAATTCACTGAGTTAAAGTAAATGGATGATGAATCTATTGGAACCTATGAAGAAAATTTAACAAGACTTGTGGGATGCACTTCTTAAATTTTCATCCAACCTAAAATTAAGGTTGAATGATTCTTCAGTGTATTTAAACCAAGTCTCCAAATGGAGTTATCCATAAGATACTTCTGTAGCTATGAATAAATTGTCCAATGTGGTATCAAGGTGGAAATGGATATTCGAGTTATATATCAATCACATGTTTTTGACAAGAAAAGTAAGATAGAGTTCAAAGGAAAATCTAAAAATTATAGAGAAAATAATATGATCATTCCTTTATGCTCAAAATGTGGGAATAATCATGGAGAAAATTTTCTTAAATATACTAGTAAATTCTTTAAGTATGGAAGGTAAGGTCATCAAGAAACTTATTTCCAAAGTGATGGGAAGAAGTTCGCTAATGATGCGAATAGAGAGAAGGATGCACAGAATTCACCTATCACACTTTAGTGATTAAAGTGTAAGGAAAATTGAAATTATGATAATTAGTTACCATATCCAAGGGTTACCAATGATGATCGATGTCAACAACCTATCAAGGCTAAATATAAAGGTAAATATCATGAGATCACTATTGGAAATGTGGATTAAGAAAATGAAGTGGTGAAAGGTACACTTACCATCCACTCTAAAATAGAAAATGTATTATTTGATTTTGAATAAATCCACTCTTTTATTTATAAACAATTTTATAAGGGTATCACCATATAACCTCAATAATTAGATTTTGAGTTAGTTTTGAAAACTCTTAATTGAACAATAGTTGCATATAAAGTTTATAATTCTTATTTAGTTGAAGTTTATGGGAAAGTAATTCTTACAAATCTTATGATCCTTCCTTTAGTTGAATTCAATGTGATTCTTGAAATGTATTGGATTTCTCTATATGGACCTCTATCAATTTTTGATGAAGGTAATTCACATTTCTTATTATTAATAATCCTAGGATCACCTATCAATGAAAGGATGAATATGAACTTCTAATGTAAATTACTTCCATCTTGTGGGTATTAATTCCTATAAATTAAGATTATCTATCTCAAATAGTTAGGGATAAACTAAACATTAAGGATACACCATTCTACAAGATTTTTTTATGTATTTCTTAAAGAATTTATAGGTATTCCACCAAATCATGAAGTTGAGTTTTCAATATAACTCATACCTAGTGCTATGACTATTTCAAAGACTCATTATAGAATGGCCCTAATTAAGTTTAAGGAATTTAAGAAACAACTCCAAGAGAATCTTATTAAGGGATTCATATTCTCTAGTGCATCACCTTGGGGTGAACCTATTCTGTCCATTAAGAAGAATGATGGATCAACGAGACTCTACATTGATTATCGAGAACTAACAAGATCACTATCAAGAATAAGTATCCTCTTCCCTATATTGATGAATTATTTGATCAACTATATGGATATCAATACTTTTCCAAGATTAATCTTCATTATAGATATCATCAATTAAGGTTCAATAAGGAAGATATACACAATATTCCATTCTATACAAGGTATGGACACTATAAATTTATAATGATGCCTTTTGGTCTTACAAATTCCTCCACCATCTTCAGGTATTTAATGAATAGTGTATTTATAGACTATCTTGACCAGTTTATGGTAGTATTTATAGAAGATATTATTTTATATTCAAAGAGAGAGGAATAACTTAAATATCAATTTAGGATTGTACTGAAGACCTTAAGAAAGGATAAGCATTATGAAAAATTTACAAAGTGTGAATTTTGGCTTCAGAAAGTTTCATTTTTGGGTCACATAATCTCAATAGAGGGTATACCTATAAATCCATCAAAGATGAAAGTTATTTAATGTTGTCCTAGACTAACAAAGGTGGATGAGATCCAATGTTTTCTTGGTTTGGATGGATATTATCGGTGCTTTGTGGAGATTTTTTCTAGACTATCCAATACACTCACCAAGTTAACTTGGGAGGATGACATGTTCATTTGGATGAATGAATGTGAATAAAATTTCAAGGAACTAAAGAGAAGGTTAGTCAATGTACCTATGCTTACATTACCCTATATTGGAGAAGGGTATGGGATTTATAGTAATGCATCTAAGAATTTATTGGGATACATTATCATGAAAAATGACATGGTTATATATTATGCCTCATGATAACTGAAGGTTTATGAGAAAAATTACCCAACTCATGATTTGAAGCTAGCTGTGGTAATAATTTCATTAAAGATATAGAGGCATTATATTTATAGAGAAAAGTGTGATATATATATCTATTATATAAGTTTAAAGTATATATTAACATAGAAGGAGTTGAATATGCACTAAAGAATATGGTTGGAGTTATTTAAATATCATGACTACTCAATACATTACCACGTTGGGAAAGAAAACAAGGTTTCAAATGCTTTGAGTCAAAAGGACTATACTAGCCTATCTATGATGAGGATCACAAAGACCCAATATTTCTAGATTTAAAAATGATGGGTATGTAAATTTTTAAGGAATGAGAGAAATATTATCTTTCTCAAATGAATGTTCAACCATATATACAAGTGAATATTAAGGAGGTGTAGAAGGAATATGTAGAGATGAAAAAGCAGGTGAGAAATGTTACTAAGTTGAACTTTGATTTTGATGGAATAACAAGGTTCAGGAACCATGTTTGTTTCCCTCTCATACCATATTTAAAGAAGGTACTATTGTATGAGGCTCATAGTTCATCATTCTCTATTCATCCTAGAAGCACATAGATATATAGAGACCTAAAATAATATTTTTGGTGGGATAACATGAAAAGAGATATTGTAGAGTATGTTTCTAAGTGCTTGATATGTAAGAAAGTTAAGGCCAAGAGATATAAGTCTAGTGGATGTTACAACTGTTACCCATACCATAATGTAAATGGGAAAAAATCACCCTGGATTTTGTTTTCAGACTCCCCAAAACATATAAAGGACATAATGCTATATGGTCTATAGTCAATCAGCTTATGAAGTCGACACACATAATTTCTATCAAAGAATATTTCTATATTGATCATCTTTCCAGAATAAATATTAAATAAGTGGTAATATTGTATGGAGTACTACATTCCATTATATCTAATCGGGATATGAGTTTTAACTCAATGTTTTGGAGAAGTCTTTAGAAGAATCTGGATATAGAGTTAAGTTTCATCACTGATTATCATCCTCAGATAGATGGTCAGTCTGAGAGGATAATTAAAACTATAGAATATATTTTTAGAGCTTACTCTATGGATTTAAAAGGTGGTTGGTATTAACACCTACCTTTGGTATAATTTTCTTAAAACAATAGCTTTCACTCCAACATTCATATTAATCCTTATGAAGACCTCTATGGTAATAGGTGCATAAATCCAACATGATAGAATGATGTTGTGGAAATAAAGTTATTGAGACCTGATATAGTTATGGAAAT
Organism: Viscum album; assembly: GCA_963277665.1. Lineage (NCBI taxonomy): Eukaryota > Viridiplantae > Streptophyta > Magnoliopsida > Santalales > Viscaceae > Viscum > Viscum album. The sequence goes on along the minus strand of OY728160.1, from coordinate 456,553,142 downwards.
GGTAGATAATATTAGATATATTCAACAGCACATAAGAGCATCTTAGAGTCGACAAAAATGTTATGATGACAATTGATGGAAAGACCTAGAGTTTGAAGTGGGTGATAAGAAATTTCTATGAATTTATCCTTTTAAGAGAGTAATGAGACTTGTAAATAATGTAAAGATAATCCCTAGGTATATTAGTCATTTTTAAATTCTTTATTTTCTTGGGATGTTAGCTTATCGATTAGATCTTCCACCAAATCTCTCTCAAGTTCATGATGTGTTCCATGTATCTCTCCTGAGGAAGTACATACTTGATCCTTAAAATTTACTAAATTCAAAGGTCATATCACTAGAGAAAGATATTTATTATTAATAACAACTATTATATATTCCATATCATAGAGAGAAAGTTCTATGAAATAATACCACTCACCTGGTTAAAGTTTTATTGTGAAACCACCAATTTGAGGAAGCTACGTGGGAACTTGAAGATGTGATGAGGTAGATGCATCCTTATCTGTTTGTATCCAAGTGATGAAATTCGAGTCTGAAATTCATTTTAAGGGGGTAGAATATAACAATATAAAATTTTTATAAAATACTTCTCTTTAAATAATTTATTTCTTTAATGGCTTGCGGTGCACGCAACAACGAGTTTAAACAAACCATATAACAATATTAAAATATAACATTTATATTATCTCCTAGACATTATATTGACGAGAATGAATAGTAATAACTAAATTATGAAAAATATATGGTCTATTAATTTATAAAATGAATTAATTAGTTATCAAATTATTAGATTTTTTAAAAAACATTTTAAAATAAAAGTGACATTTTTATGAAAAATTATTTTATACGTGCAATGAATTGTATATCAATATATTAAATTAATTTTTGTGAATGATTTTAATAAAATTTATATATTAGTAACTTTATTAATTTTTTAAACATTTAGAAAATATTTTTTTTAAGTTTAGGATAAGAATAAATCTAGTGTTATGCTTAAAAATGTATTTTTGCTAAAAAGCAGATTTTGTCACATTTTGGGAACTTACTTGAAAGTTAATTTCTTTAATTTATAGGTATTGAATTAGATAAAATGAATTAAATATTTATAATCATGTGGTTAATTTTTTTTAATTAATCCCCTTTTATCTGTATTCAATATTAATAATAACTGTGGTAAAAATTATTACCTCAATAAAGGGTAATAAAGGTTAATATGGATTAAAAATAAGTGATAAGGCAATAATTTTTCATCTTATTTCTTATTGGATAAATTTAATTTAACCCTTATAACCTATGGTTTTAAATTTATTTGTTTAAAAAACAATTTTCTATGAAAACAACTTATATATTATTTATATAAAAGAAAGTCAAAAAATGTCACTTTCTTTATCTTAAATATCACTTTTGTGTTTACATGGGTAAAAAAGTAGGTTATGAATGAATATAAGTCTCAATTTTTAAATTATTAAAATTATTTTAATTATATAAATTTATTTATCAATTTTCTGGGCCACTTGGATAATATTATGACCTATATATTATTTTATTTAATGAAAATTCAAACATGTCACACTATTGTTTTAATAAGTACAATATTTTTAATATGGTTTTATCCAGAAGTTATATTTGACTATAAATAGTATTTTTAAATATAAAAGATTTATCTTTATCATGGTAATTTATTTACTATTTTTAGGAATTAAACAATTACCCTAAATGATTACACATTATTGATAGAGTAATTATTTAATTGATATAAAAATCGAATAAATGATATTAAATTTTTTAAAAGTGAAATAATTTGAGATATTTATGGTAATAAAAAAATTTTCTAGAAGACCTTAGTATTTTAAGTATATAATAAAATAGTTATTTCAAATATTAAAAATTGTCTTGATGTTTTTAAAATTTAAAGTAATGAATAGTATCAAAATTGATAATATTGATATTTTATGGGATCAATATTTTATTAAATTATTTAAAAATCATAAAAATACTTAGAAAAAAAGTTATTATTATATTTTTCAAAATTTTATAAATTTTCCATATATAGTACAATTTACACTATATAATTAAAAATTAAAATATTATAAATATTGATTTTCCTTTCATATTTAAAATTAAAATAGGTTAACTAAGGGTTGATCCAAATGATAAGGTTTAAAATAACACAAAAACATGTATAAATTATATTGGTTGATTATATTACAACATTATATTATCTTATCTTTGAATCTATGTCTATTTGGTGGTATTTGGATAAAAAATAATTTATTATAATTTAATCTTTTGTAAAATTCCAAAAGTACCCCTCACCTCAATTATAAAAGGACACTTTCTCCCTCACTTATTTACACCACTTTGAGCCTTATATCTAGACCTTCCTCTACCAATTTCTCTCCTTAACTTCCCTAGACACATTTTAGAGGTGTTTTTCTTCTCAAAAGACCAACCCTAGAGATATTTTTAGGAGATCCAAAGAAGAAGTTTCAAAGAAGAGGAGGTTTGAACATGAACAATGAAAGGAAAGACTTGAGGTAAGGGTTTATTTCACAATCTCATTTTTATTTGATATTGTTTATGTTTATGTCTACACTAGGGAATATTTCTATTATATTTATTTGTTATATAAAAATGTTTTCCAAAAGGTTTTAATATTCTCCTATGAAATTTTAAACTCATTTTTTACCCATGTTTTACTTTTTACAAAATAATTTGAAAGGAATATTTTTATCATTTTCCAAACAAGGTACCTTTTGAATTTTTTGAAAAAAATATACAAGTAATGTTTTTTTAACTTATATGGATTGATTGGATTTTCCCACTATCATGATGATTTAATTCTTTGAATCTTTATATACAAGATTACAAGGTTCTTTTCAAAGAAAATGTTTTCCTTTATAATTGAATGAATTTTTAGAATTTTTTTTTTAAAATGGAAAGAATTTTTTCCTCAAGGATTATTTCAAGTGATCTTTCAAAATCATTTTCTATATAAGTCAACATTATTTGATGTTACTTATGCTTTACTGGGGATATGATCCTAGAATACTATCCTTATTCTTTCCATAGATGGGTTATATTTATGATGACATGATTATGAATCTTATTACTTTTCTATGAGTTATTCTATAATGAAATGTTTATGAAACCCAATTATTTTCATGGGTTCTGATATGATTAAGGATTTATGTTCTTTTTTAACACATATGTATGGTTTTCATTATTATATGGGCGGTACCTATATCACCCTATAATTCATTAGTTAAGATTTATATCTTATGAAATAGACAGAGATGTAATGGGAAGTAAACCCAATTCAGTAAGACATGGATATAATAGGTAGTGAACCTAGTTTAGTAAGATAGGGATGGAGTGGGGAATAAATACTATTCAATAAGAGAGGATTGGAATGGGGACTGAACCCGGTTCAGTACAAGAATTTTTCTGCTACGATGGTTTTGGTAGTGTTCCTTGATTATTAAAGAAATGATTTTCTATACTTATGTGTATGCCACAAATTCCATGTCTTATTCTAATGGTATGCTCTCATGGTTAATGTAATTTTATTTCCTTAGTATTCATGTCTTATAAACTTCCAAGATTTATTCCATCATTCAAGATTATGATCTTTGATATGCAGGGTATAATTTCCAAATATTGTGTTCATGTTCCTATACCCTTATGATTATATTATTCTTATTAAATCATTGTTACCTTACTTGTTTAGCCTTATTGATCATCTGAGATCACCCTTTATTATGTTTCGTTTACCCAAGATATAAATAAAATTATTAACTATGATATGTCAAAAAAGGGTTCTAGTTTTGAGGAATAAGCGGGTGATGTTGTATATGTTTTATGAATGATTTTTTATGTTTCCAAGTTTCTAAATATACTAAACCTATATAGTTTTAAAGTGTATTTTTTTATGTAATGTAATGAATATTCTTCTAAAAAGATGTAATATTTATGCATGAGATTTATAGGTTGTTATAACTTGTATTAGAGCCATATTTAGTTAAAATTTGGAAACTAGAATGAAAAAACCTTAGTATAAAACCTAAGTATAAGTATAAGTATAGGTTAAAATCTAATATTTTTGATAAAAATCATGAATAAACTAGTATTAAAGATAAGATGTCATAAATTGAAATTTTATAATCAATTTACCTTGATTATTATGTTTTCCCACTATGATTAGTGTTTCTCACACTATGTTTTTTGGTTTTTTTTCAATGTATGAAACCCAAAAGAACATGTTAATGTTGAATGTGATAGGCAATGAAATGAATATACTCCCAAGTAACTGAATGTTATGGGATAGGGAGTGAAAAATATTATTGCTATGCTCACAAAATTTCTCAATCTATAAATCATAATGGACTTCCAAATGCACAAAGGAGGGAACACCATTTTTTTGAGTCATTCATGAGGCAATATACACCTTATTTCAGTGGGTCTTCTAATCCACTAGTGGATGAAAAATGGATCTGTACCACTAAAAAGATATTTTCAATTCTCTAATGTTCAGGACATGATAAATTTATTTTGGATGTCTATCATTTGGAAGGGGAAATAGATAAATGGCAGAATCTTATCAATAATATGAGGAAATATGATTAAATTTACTTCATATAATGGTAAAAGTTCAAGAACCTATTTTTCAATAAGTAATTTCTTCATAGTATTTGTATAAAAATGGAGAAGTAATTCCTTGAGTTAAATAAAAAGTATGTTGAATCTGTTGGAAGTGATGAAGTAAATTTTATAAGACTTGTGAGGTATGATTCTGGAATTATCATCCAACTTTAAATTAAGGTTGATAGATTATTTAATGGATTAAAACCAAGTATCTTAAGGGAGTTATCCATAAGATACTTCAGTAGCTATGAATAAATCATCTGATATTCCATCAAGGTGGAAATAGAGTCTAGAATTAAATATCAATCTCATGGTTTTGACAAGAAAAGGAAGATAGAGTTCAAATAAAAATTTAAAAAACTTAAATAGAAGAAGATTATATTTACTTTTTTCTCAAAGTGTGGGAAGAAGAATGTAGTAAATTTTCTTAAGTATACTAGTAAATTAGTTAAGTATGGAAGGGAAGGTTATCGAGCAACTGATTGTTGAAGTGATGGGAATAAGTTAACTAATGATGAAAATAGAGAGAAGGTTGCACATAATGTATCTCTAAAACTTTAGTACTTCTAGTGAAAGGAAAATGGTAATTATGGTAATTTGTTCTCAAATACAAGGGTTAATTATTATGATCGACATCAACAGCTTTTTAAGGCTAAAGAAAATTGAAAATCTCATGTGATCACTATTAGCGACATGGAGTATGACGATGAAGTGGTGAAAGGTATACTCACCATCCAATATAAAATAGATAATTTCTTATTTGATTCTAGATCCACTAACTCTTTTATTTATAAATAATTTTATAAGGGTATCACCAAATCACTTCAACAATTATATGTTGAGTTAGCTGTGAAAACCCCTAATGGAACAATAGTTGTATCTCAAGTTTATAATTATTCTCCGGTTGAAGTTTGTGGGAAATTTATTCTTAAAAGTATTGTGATAATTACTTTAGTTTAATTTAATGTGATTATTGGGATGGATTGGATTTCTCTATATAGATATCATATCAATTTCTAAGGAAGAGAAGTCACATTTTAGATTCTGAATGATCCTATGATCATCTATTAATGTAAGGATGAACATGAACTTACAATAGAAATTAATTCCATTTTGTGGTTCTTAATTCCTATAAATAATTCTACCTAGCTCAAATAGTTAGGGAGAAACTCAAAATTAAGGATACACCTATTGTATAATATTTTTTTGATGCTGTTAAGTCAAAAGTATCCTTTTGACCTTTTCATTCCCTTTGTTTTGGAAATCACAAACTCATTCTTAAATATACAATATCTAAGTATTTTATGTCCAAATTATTTTTACAATGTTTTTATATAAAAAAAATACTTTTACTATACTTAAAATAGTTTTGAAGTATTCCTGAATTTACATAACAATTATCGTAATGATCATTAATACAATTATGATCTGATTCAACTTATTAAATTGATTTAAAGTATTTATGTCATGTATTTTTACTAACAAATTTTTCAATTAGATTTGAAATTGGAACTGATATAATTGTATCCACACTCATAAATAAAATTTTAATGAGTCTCTTTAAGTAAATCCATAATATTGACAATCCATTAGATTAAATTCCATTTTAATCCCAAATACAAAGAACTGTTTTATCATATTGAAACATTTTACACTTTACACTAAAATACTATATTATCAAAATGATTTCATGCATCCATTTGTAATATGTGTGAAACAAAATGGTTTTGTGATTTTAGTTATAATATAACTGTTGAAGTTCCCGATGTCCAGGTCCTCCCTAAAATCTTGGATAAAATATGACCATTGAAGATCAAGATGACTAGTGAGATGCATTCCTATAAATACCAGGTCATTTTAGGGAGATATGTAACACAACACAACCAACACCGTGTGAGAGATATGATATTTTTTTTACTATGTATGATATCTCTAAACCTTACAAGTTGTGAACTACTTATTACTTTTACTTTTAACATCTTAAATTTTGTTTTGTTTCACACGACTCTGATTATTTTGATTACAATCGGAGGATTTTGAGTGTAGGAATACAAAATATGATCCATCGAATCAAGGAATTACAAGGATCAGAAGACAGAGGAGCTAATGAATTTCTTGATCGAGGGCTTGTGGGTATAGAAAGATAAAGCCGATCATCCTATCGAGAGCTGTTGAGGATAGGAAAACAGAAACTGATCATCGTATCGAGGGATTACCCTGGTGTGGGTAAGACAGACTTTCTTGAAAGTATAAAACAAGGTAACATTATCCTAGGTTATTGTATACCCTTCTCTTTGGGTTAAAAGAATTGTATTCATTTTTTTACTTGTTTCTTACAAGTATTTAATTTTTGTAGTAATTTTATTAGAAATTGAATTCATTCATATTCAACTTTATATTTTTATTTCAATTATCACAATAGATTTAATTACGATTCATTTGATTTACTCTATATTACGTTGAGAATGCAATTTTACTCTGAATACAATTATATACGCTTTAAGATAGAATCATTATTTTGTATTAATAATCATAACCACTGTGATTACGATACTTTCATACTATGATATATCTTTTCCTTATGTGAATAAAATCATATCATCATTAACTGAATATGATTTTTTTCAATAGAATCAAACCTGTGGATTTCATATCAGAATCATCTTTATTATAATATTCTAATCATCATAACCTTGGACCCAGTCCAATCACTATTTAAATACATAATAGGTATGGTAAAAATGATTAGTTTAACCTTTTAAACTAAGTTTCTTTTAAGGTTAAAAATAAAAGTTTTTAAACTTACAATTCACCCACTCTTGTATTTATCCATCTACATATACATTTCTATCCAAAAATTGGTATCGGAGGAGGTTTACACTGCTCAAATACTTAATGATTATTTTACATTTACAAGTTATCTTTATTTATTGTTATAAACTTTTTGTTTATAAATATTTGTTACACTAACATGTATTGTGGAAAAAGATATTTTGTATTGTTTTTAAGATGGTAGGACTTAATGTCGGTTCTATAGACAATCCCAATTCTACCAGACCCCAATCTTTGATGGTAATTATTATGAATACTGGAGGGATAGAATGAATACTTTTTTGATCAACATAGGAGTTAATAATTTTGTTATTCTGATCGGTGAATATAAAATTCCTAACAAATAAATCATAAAAATCAAGAAAATCAAGAATATCAGCTGAATTACAGGGTAAGGAATACTTTATTATGATCTATGATAAGAAACATATATATCTTGATTTACTCTTGTGAATAATCCAACAGTATTTGGAACTCATTTTGTAACTTCTAAAGTTATTGAGACTAGAAGAGCTATGTTAAGAGCCAATTATCATGATTTTGAATTTCCTTATGGTGAAACTGTTGTTAAGGTAAAACAAAATTTTATGATAATTGTAAATAGTTTACAAAATATGGGTGAAAAAGGATTAGAGGATGAAATTTTTATTGAAAAGATGATTGATATCATGCCCAATGAATGAGAATCAAAGAGAAAAATAGTTGATGAATAAAAGAAGATTAAAAATCTTACACTTGATGATTTATTAAGAATTATTTTAAAGTATGAGGGTAGTATGAAAAGAGATGATGATATAGATAAAAATAAGAATGGTGGAGTTTCTTTTACTTCTACTTAAAATTCGATAAAAGATCAAACTACTGAGAATATTTTTATGTCATCAAAGAAAAAGGTTGTTGTTCAATCTGATTCAAGTGATTCTGAAAATTATGAGAATAATCTATCTAATATTTCTCAAAGAATGAATAATATTGTTGGGAAAAAGGATTTTTAGTATCTTTAAAATAAAATTAAAAAGGAAATAAATGAAAAGAAAGATTCCAATGTCACTTGTTATGAATGAAAAAGAGTTGGAAATATCCGACCTGACTGTCCCAAGTTGAAAAGAAAAGATAGGATAGAAAGGAATTTTTATAAGAATAAAATAAAGTATTACAATTCAAAAGGGATGAAAGTATTGAAATATAATGACTCTTGGAGTTCTAGTGGAGTATATTATTCTCATGATTCTTTAGACAATGAAAAATTGGATAGAGGAATATTGGTCTCTATGCCAGAATACCTTTTGAAAATCAATATCATATGAATAACATACACACTTATGATTCTTTAACAAATATTTATTTAAATGAAAACTATCCTGATGAGAAAAAATATATTTCTTCTAATGAAGAAACTTTCCTAGAAGAAGATAATAATTTAATTCTTTTGATGAAGTATCTATATTTTCCAAATTACTTAAAAATAAAAATTGTAAAGTTAGTAAAAAACATGAAAAAGAAAATACTAGAATAAATGTTTTGACAAAAGAATTATTAGATATTTCAAAATATATTGATAAAAAATATTTTGAAATTGATTCTATTTTAAAAACCTTGAAAAAGATAGTTCTGAAAAGGATAATATTTATAAAGATTTTGAAAAATTCATTTTTGATAAAAATGTTTTAGAAAAAAAACTCACTTATGAAACTAATACAAATATGGATAATAATTTAGTTATTAAACTAAAATTTGAAATTTTATCTTTAAAGAAACTTTTATAAAACTTTACCACTGGTAAGGAAGGTTCTGAATTTTTTTTAAACAACTCCATTCACATGGTAATAATTTAGGAATGAGATATACTCATAGAAAATATATATTTAGTAACAATTTTTTTCATTCATGAGAATGGCCCCTTTTTTCACAAAATGTCAAAGTGGAGGTCACTAGAATAAAAATTGTTCTTTAAATAAAATTAAATATATAGGATTTCACAAATCACATTTTTCAAAATAAATGCGAATTACTAAAATTTTATTTACTAACATTTCTGAAACCTAGGAAAGTTTGGGTTCCAAAAGCCTAATTGTTTTGTTTTTAGGAAAAAATCAAGTACCAACAACAATAATACATGGTACATGGATAGTGGTTGTTCCTATTATACTATTGGTAATAAAGATTTATTTTTAAAGATTATAAAAATTAAAGGTGGAGGATTTACATTTGGAGAAAATGCTCAAGGAAAGATTTTTGGTATAAGTAACATTGTTCTTATTGGAAAATCTTTAATTTAAAATATTTTATTTGTTAAAGGTATTAAGAATGACCTTATAATCATTATTAAACTATGTGATGAAGTTTACCCTGTGAATTTTAGGAATGATAAATGTGTAGTACAAAATTACAAGGATGAATTCATTATTTCTACCCATCGACATGAGAATGTTTTCACACTTAACTTAGAAGACCTTAGAATGCATACCTTGTCTTATTAAAATAGAAGATAAATATTGGTTATGGAATAGAAGGTTAGGACACTGTAACCTTAGAAAATTATGTAAATTTAATAAGAAAAGTCTTGTTAAGGATGTATTGGAACTTAGATTTGATTATTTAAAAGTCTATAAACCTTGTCAATATGGAAAGAAACATAAGTTGAGATTTAAATATATTAGTGAATACTCAACTATTGATGCTTCACAGTTAGTACACATGGATATTTTTTGGTACTATACAAACTGGAAGTATTTGAGGAAATTAATATGTATTTTTTTAGTTGATGACTACACTAGATATACATGGTTCTATTTTCTAAAAAATAAATCTGAAGCCTTTTTTCTTTTTAAAATTTTCATATTAAAAGTTAAAAATGAGAAAAAACTTCCTTTGATAACTATCTATAGTGATCATGGTGGAGAATTTGTAAACTCCAATTTTGAAACATTTTATAGTAATAAAGACATTACTCATAACTTTTCAGATCATAAAACTCCTCAGTAAAATAGTGTTATTGAAAGAATAAATCATATTCTTCATGAAATAAAAAGAACCTTGTTGATTTAATACTCAATTTCTAAAAACTTTTGGGCTGAAGTTGTTAGTACTTCTTTCTATACTATAAAACATGTTTTATTTCAAACCTTTATTAATAAAAATCCTTATGAATTATGGACATGATGAAAAACAAAAGTTTTGTACTTCAAAGTATTCAGATTCAAAGTATTCATTTTGAATACAAAAGATAATTTACACAAATTTTCACCGGAATATGATTAAGGAATATTCTTTGTCTATTCCACCACTTCTAAGGCATATAGAGTTTTTAACAAAAAATTCTTGTACTGTTGAGGAGACATTACATGTTAAATCTGATGAAACAGATCCATTTGTTTTTAAACAAACCCAAACAACATATTAAGACATGTTTTCCAAAATTTATTTTCAAGATTTGATAGAATATTATTCTAATAAGGAAAATACTCAAGAAATAGTTTCTAAAGTATTCACTCTGGAATAATTTCTATCTTATCTTTATGAATAGGTTTTAAAAAACCCAAGTCAGTTGTTTCTTAAGAATCATTATAGTGATAGTATCATTAGTGATGTAAATAAACCAGTAAGGATTATAAGTTCTTTGATAAATTAAGTAGATCACATTTCTTTCCTTTCTCAATTTGAACCTAAAAGTCATGATGAGGCTTTAGGTGATGAATATTGAATTAAGTCTATGCAAGATGAACTAAATGAATTTGAAAGAAACAAAGTATGGACCTTGGTTGAAAGACCTAAAGAAACCTTTATAATTGGAGTAAAATGGGTTTTAAAAAAAATGTGATGAAAATGGAATAATCATTATAAATAAATCAAGAATTCTTGCTAAAGGTTATAATCAACTAGAGGTAATAGATTATGAAGGAACCTATGCTCTGAAAGCTAGACTTGAATCTATTCATATTCTATTAGGCTTTGAACCATTATTTAATTTCAGAATTCTTTAAATGGATGTGAAGTGTTATTTTCTTAACTAATATGTTCAAAAATAAGTTTTAGTTAAAAACCTCCTGGTTTTGAAGATACAAAACATCCTGAATACATCTATAAACTTACTGAAGCTTTATATGGACTTAAAAAATCCCCAAGTATAACACCCTGAGACTTTATAATATTTTAATTTATAAATAAATTTAATTTTTTTTATTTTTTTTATTTTTACACAACAACATGTTAATATTATTCTACACACAATAATGAGTTGTCTTGCGTTACACACAAGGCTCGGTTTTTCCAAACAACAATATATTAATAAAATATTATTATTTAATATAATATATAACCTAGATGTTTAATTAGTGGTTTTGAATAGTATTAACCAAAATTTTAATTTTATATATTACATATAATTTTTAAATTTATCTTATGTATTTTCTATACATGATATAAGAAAAGATTCAAATTTTTAAATAAAAGAAGTATTTTTCCAAAAATAAAGTTTTACCGCCTTTTAAAGGTAAACTCTTTTTGAATAAAATATTTTAAACTTTTATATATTAAATTTTAAAAAATAAACTTCTTTTTTATAATTGGTACATAAAAATTTATTTTGTAAATTTTTTTTGTGTTTTTCTGATAACTTTCATATTTTAATGAATAGTAAAAAATACTGCATTTTAATTCAAAACTGATTTTCTCCTAATTTATTTATATAGATATATTGTCATTTTATTTAGTTTTATAGTGTAATTATACTATTATTTTATCATTTAATTTAATTTAGTTCATTGGAAAAATTTTTAAATTAAAATTGGATATAAAATCTATGTCAACTTTTGAACATTTCACTTAAAAAACTAACTTTTTAGTTTTGTCTGTGGAATTAATTTTAAATACTATTTTACCAATTCTGTAAATTTAATTAGATAAAATGGATTCCATTTTTTTAATTATTAGGTACAAATTAGTTTATAATTTTAATTTTATTTTTAGTTATAAAAAAGTTACCATGGTAAAAAAAATTATTTACCATAGTAAAAGTAAAATTTTGACAAGGGTTAATATTAGAAGTTAAAAGTTTAAAATACCTAAAAAATACAATATTTAATGGTTGGATGTGGTGTGTATTGAAACTAAACATCATATAAAAAATTAATTATAATCCAAATATGTGTAATTCAAATCCACCTCTATATGGTTGCCTTTTTAATATAAAATAATCAATAAATTAATCACTTAAACCCACCTCTCCTCATGTATAAATACTACCTGTCCACTAACCTATTTTGACCCACAAAGCCTTTTAGCTCCTCAAATATTTTACCATACCTATTCTCACATTCCCCATATCCAAGTGTTTCTGGTATCACCAAAATACCAAATCCAAGGCTCTCAAGGGTCTTTAAAGGAGGTGATATTCAAGAGGTAATTTTCTCAAAGTACCTCTCTTAATTTATTTCCTTTTTCTACTTTCTCCTCACACCCTTTATACATAAATGCATGATAACTACAGAATAATGTATATATTTTTGTTTTATGTTTTAATGGAATTTCTCATATCCATGTTGTTCCCCACCTCCTCTTATTCAAAGAAACGAAATTATTTTCTATGTTATGCCGATTAATCGACTCCGTGAATATTGTTTTTGTTATTTTTTACCACCACCTTCATGAATGGTATTAAAAACTATTTTTATGGTTAAAAAATATTTTTATATTTACATCATAATCTATTTAATATTCTGTAAATTTTATATTAAACATACCTTCATGCTTTCCATATTGTAGATATATGATAATATCATTTGTGGAAGTGTGGACTACCGCCCCCTCCAAGCGATGTGGTTCATTCACACTATACATGGAACATATTAAGGATAATTTTAATAAATATATGTAACATATATGAAATATATATGATAATATAATTATAATATGCATATTTATCATCCACTTTTCAATATTTTAATTTGGAAAAGAAATGAAAGTAACGTTCATGCGTACGCACGTCTTACCATCTCCATGAACGTTTCATTTCATTTCTATCTCCAAAATTTATAGATTATTATAAATAAATATATAATAAATATATAATATAATTAAGTCATGGTTTACATTCTTGATATGATTAAATTATTATCTAATCAATATAATAATCAAATAAAAAGTCAAAATATACTTGAGAAAACTAGGCAATTAACACTCGAAATAGTTAAATAATGAAAGATTGTTAACAAAAGGGTAATAAGATATTATAAGGAGATGATATATAATATTATAAAAATTATTATGGTTCTATAATAATTTATTAAAACTCTTTAAACCATTATACTGGAGGTTAAATGATGATCACCCAAAAAGGAATCGCAAGGTAAGGGTTAATTTCTTAGTCTCTTTCTTATCAAAGATTATTTATACGTAAGTATATATTGGGACATATTTATCATCCATGTACATGTTTATTAAAAATTTAATTCAAAATATTATTAATATTCCTTGAAATTTTTTAAATTCATATTTATCCACGTTTGACTTTTTATAAATTGTTTGAAAGGAATCCTTCTGTCATTTTCAAAACGAGGTACTTTATGAAATTTTTGAAAAAATCAAGGAAAGAATGTTTCTTTTAAATTATAAAGTGCAATCGGATATTTCCACCATCATGACCCATTAATGTTTTTAAGCTTCCATTATAATCTTATAAGGTTATTTTTAAAAGAAATGTTTTCTTTTATAATTTCATAACTTTTAAATGATTTCAAGGTAAAAAAGGGATATCTCTATCAAATAATTTTAATGATTTTATTAGATTATTTTAATCTATTTCAAAATCATTTGTTAGATTTTATACTTATTTGATGTTGATTTATTATGATATAATCTTCAATATTATATAAATTTTTTTTATGATATATTTGACTTTGGATGTGATATTTTTATACCATTCATGGTTTATGGTTAAAGTATTAACATTTTATATGATAGTTTTAATACAAATGTTTATTTAACCCATTTTATATGAGGAATGAATTGAACTTAGTAAGTGATGGGAAGGGACCACTATATCCCCTCGATGAATTAGTATGTATCATGAGAAAAACTAGCATCTTGAAATAAGGCCTTGATAGTATGGTTAGTTATGGTCTTGTCACAAGGCCTTGACGGTATGGTTATGATTTCCGACATTATGCATTCCCTCATTATGAGATTAGTTATTGATATTACATGTGATTATCAAACTAGTATAATATCTATGTGAATGTATAAATGGAATTATTTGATTTATTTATTTCCATATTATGCGTAATATTATTTTTAAAAGCCTTGTGTTTCAGTTTTATAACTTTATTTAAAAGTTTATACTTATTTTTGATGGCTTACGCTATATTTTTTATCCTTACTAAGCATGTGAGCTCACCCCTTTCTTATGTCTCATTTTCCTCAGGATTCCAAGATGTGTATTATGATTTATATTCAGGGTTATGCTAGGAGAATAATGGTATTCTCAAAGGACAATCTAGGTTGTTTTTTATGTTTTGAATTGTAATGTATGGTTCATGTATGTAATCTATATTCAAAGCCTACTAAATTGATCAGTCCTTCTAGATTTGATTCTTTTTAATCGTTCCAATGTATAAAATAATGCACTAGCTCTGGGATTCTGGGGTCAGGGCATTACAATTGGAATCAGAGGAATTTTGGAAACAACCTTGGAAACTAGATTTAGAAAACTTAGATTAGGAAACATTACCCAAAGATATACTTTGAGGATGAGTATAGAAGAACATACTCGAATTATGATAATATAAGGATTATGTGGGTATTCCTAGAAATTATATACCTATTTGGATACTACAGGTGGATTTGGTTTTAGCACATATGTACCTAGGAGTAATAACTTTGTCAAGGTGTTCTGGGCTTGACTCGAGGTAACCTGGTACATGACAATGAGTCTTATTGCGCACCTAGTTTGAAACTCCTGGGGGATATTCTTAGGATAATTCACATTTTCTTTATAAACCATTATGAAGGATTTATTAGAAAATATATCCTCAAAGAAAACATTTTTATGATTATGGATTAGATATGCATAAATTTTTAAATTTATTTTACTAGTTTTGAATTATTCATTATGATTCATAACCTTATCTAGTGTATGATTTTTTTAGAAATGTATCCTAGTAGAAGGAATGAAAACCATATCAATTAATTTAATCCATGTAGGGATTTAACTCTTATGAAAGCTACTTATAGTGTAACTGGTGATACAACTAGTGCTGAACAGCTTATAACCATATTGGGATAGCTAACTCAAGTTATGAATAATAACCTTACCTGTATGGAGCATCCTGACCCACAACATAGAGGATAAATGTTAGACCGCTTCATGAGGAAAAACCACCAACATTAAATGGAACTAAAAATTATTTTGTAGGTGATCAGTGGATAAGTTCTTTAGAGAAAATATTTCTTACTTTAGGGAGTAACGAAAGGGAAAAAAGTTGTTATGGAAGTCTATCATCTATTAGGAGATGTTGATCAATGATGGTCATTAATTTAAAACACAAAGGAGTATTAAGAGGTCTCAAATATAGATTATAGGGAATTTAAAGAAATTTTCCTAGAAAAATACTTTCCTTGTGATCTATGAGCAGACATGGAGAGGAAATTTTTGATTTTGAGGTAAAAGGAGGATGAGAATGTTGAAAAGTATGATACTAACTTCACAAGGTTAGAAAGGAATGATACATACTACATATGTAACCCAAGAAGTAATATTGATCAATTATTTTATGGGTTAAAACCATTCATCTGATGAGAATTGGTCTCACAATATTTCTCATTATACAAAGGTATAATCTTATGTGATATCAAGATAGAAAAGGAATTCTCTATGTATTATGACTTTAAAGTAAAGCAAGATAAGAAGAGAACGGTGGAGCAAGAGACGAATAAAGGGAAAAAGGGAAATAAATATTTTACTATATGTGATAATTGTGGAAAGAAACACCCTGATACTTTCCTAAAGGAAATGAGAGTTTGTTACAAGTATGGAGAAAAATGCCACCAAGTTCGTGATTGTAAGGGAAAGAAAGAATCTGTAAATGTAAAATGCTATAATTTCAAAGATATGAGACATTATGAATATGATTATCCAAAGCATCAAGGAAATATAGATCAGAAGAAGCAAATTAATCAAGGTCAATCTCCTACTTTTACTATGGTCATTGTCGAATAATTAATGTGTTTGTGTTCAAGAATTATTTTATTATATTCTATTTATAAGTATAATGTGATATATAAGGATTATACTGCAATAATTTTTTAAGGATTTGGAGGCATGAATGTTTTAATTAAGGTTTTTCAGATGATCAAATATTTAGTATGTGTCAATAAGAGCTTCACTACATTGTTTGGGAAATATTATGTTACGTTTGATTTTTGAAATTTAGAGACCCTTTTAGGTTGTTAATTTGGATATAAGTATGTTGAAAAAAATATTAAGGTATGAATGGAGTGAGTTGAACATTGAATATTATTGTTTGAGGTTAAAGTATGATTTATTAGATACTTTGGGCTAACCTTTTTGGTTTCAATAAAAATTTAGAGTATTAATGAAATACTTTAGGGACTTATATGATTTATCAAAAGTGCATCAGGTGTAAAAAAATTCATTTTGAACATTCATTTCCTTGTGTAAGAGATGAATTAAAAATAGATCAAAGTACAACCAAAGGTTGAGATTATGCTTATGACATGGAAAGAAATCAATTAAATGCATGCCTAATAATTCTTCACAGGGAAAGGATCTTGGAACCAAAAATATTATCCTAGTAATTTTTCTGATGAATGAAATGATCCCTTAGATCATTACATATTTAGATCTTTGTTATTGTTAACTTTTTCCTCATCATGTTCTATATCACTCTCCATCAGAACATGATGGTTAAATTTTTCTTTCATGTCCATGTTTTCCTTCATGAAATCTTAGTATGTGTTATCTCTGATGAACTTCATACTTCCCTTTATTTATTTTAAAGTGGGGTCTCATTAATCCTTTTTTCAATGTTGGATTTCATAAAATATGTTTTGAAATGTCAAACCCCAAGTTTTCGATCTCGAGTTTAAATTATGAGGATGCAATTTATTGAAGGAGGGGAAAATTTAACACCCCGAGACTTTATAATATTTTCATTTATAAATAAATTTAATTTTGTTTATTTATTTATTTTTATTCAAAATCATTTTAATCTTACACTACACATAATAAATATTTGGCTTTCATTACACGCAAGACCCAGTTTTACCGAACGACAATATATTATTAAAATATTATTATTTGATATAATATATAACCTAGAAGTTAAATTAGTGGTTATAAATACTATTAACAACATTTTAAATTTTATATATTCTATATAATTTTAAAATTCATCTTATGTATTTTCTATACATGATATAATAAAAGATTTAATTTTTCAAATAAAATAAGTATTTTTCAAAAAATGTAGTTTTACCGCCTTTTAATGGAGAACCATTTTTATTCCAATATTTGATAATTTTATATATTAAATTTTACAAAATTAAATTATTATATATAATAGGGACATAAAAATTTAGTTTGGAATTTTTTTGGGTGTTTTTATGATAACTTTCATATTTTAATGAATAGTGAAAATACTGCAATTTAATTGAAAGCTACCTTTTAACCTAATTTATTTATATAGATAGATTGTTATTTTATTTGGTTTTATAGTGTAATTAGACCATTATTTTATCATTTAATTCAATTTCGGTCATTGGAACCAATTTCAAATTGAAATTGGATATAAAATATATGTCAACTTTTGAACTATTCACTTTAAAACCTTCTTTTTAGTCTTGTCTGCTAAATTAATTTTAAACACAATTTTCCCAATTATGTGAACTGAATTAGATAAAATAAATTACATATTTGGAAAAATAATATCCAAATTAGGTTGTAATGTTAATTTCATTTTTAGGTATAAAAAATTTACCATGGTAAAAAAAGTATTTATCATAGTAAAAGTTAAATTTTGACAAGGGTTAAAGTTAAAAGTTAAAAGCTTAAAATACATAAAAACTACAAAATTTAATGGTTGGTTTAGGTGTGGATCAAAAATAACCAGAATATAAAACATTAATTAAAATCCAAAGTCATGTAATTTAAAGCCACATCTATATGGTTGGATTTTAATATAAAATAATCAATAAATTAATCACCCACCTCTCCTCAAGTATAAATACCATATCTCCACCACCCTATTTCCACCCAAAAAGCCTTGTATCTCCTCAAATATATACCAAAACCTCTCATACTCACTCTCCAAATGTCCAAGTTCTTATTTTATCACCAAAATACCAAATAAAAGGCTCTCAAGGGTATTTCAAGGAGGTGATATTCAAGAGGTAATTTTATCAAAGTACCTCTCTTAATTTATTTTATTTTTCAAATTTCTACTCAAATCCTTCATCAATAGATGAATTATAACTATATAATCATGTATGTACTTTAGTTTTATGTTTATAATGGAATATTACATATCCATGTTGTTTCTCATATCCTCTTATTCAAATAAACGAAATTTTTATTCAAGTTATGCCGCTTAATCGACTCCGTGAATATTGTTTTTGTTTGTTTTCTATTACTAATTTAATGGATGGTATTAAAAATATTTTTATGTTTAAATAATATTTTAATATTTAAATTATAACCTATTTCCTATTCTTTAAATTTTATATTAAATATACCTTCATGCTTTCCATATTATGGATATACGATAACATCGTTTGTGGAAGTGTGGACTACCGCCCCCTCAAAGCGATGTGATTCCTTAACACTCTACATGGAACATATTAAGGATAATTTTAATAAATATATGTAACATATATGATATATATATATATATTATATTTTAATTATAATATACATATGAATCATTCACTTTTCAATATTTTAATATGACAAAGAAATGAAAGTAGCATTCATGCATATGTACGACTTACCGTCTCCATGAACGTTGCATTTCATTTATATCTCCAAACTTTATAGATTATTATAAATACATATGTAATAAATATATAAGATAATTAAGTCATGTTTTACATTCTGTATATGATTAAATTATGATCTAAGTAATATAATAATCAAAAAACAAGTCAAAACATACTTGAGAAAACTAGGCAATTAACACCCGAAATAGAGAAATAATGAAATATTGTTAACAAATGGGTAATAAGATATTATAAGAAGATGATATATAATATTATAAACATGATTATGGTTCTATAATAAGTTAGTAACACTCTTAAAACCATTATATAGGAGTTTAAAGGATGATTACCCAAAAAGGAATGGCAAGGTAAAGGTTAATTTCACAATCTCTTTCTTATCTAAGATTGGTTATATGTAAGTATATATTGGGACATATTTATCATACATGTACATGTTTCTTAAAAATGTAATTCAAAATATTATTACTCTTCCTATAAAATTTTTTAAATTCATTTTTATCCTTGTTTTAATTTTTATAAAACATTTTAAAGGAATATTTTCATCATTTTGAAAATGAGGTACTTTATGAAATTTTCGATAAAATTAAAGAAAGAATGTTTCTTTTAACTTTTATATCCTGAAAGAATATTTTAACCATAATGAAATCTTAAAATTTTTAAGTTTCCATTACCATATTACAAGTTTATTTTTAAAGGAAATGTTTTCTTTTATAATTGCGCGACTTTTAAATGATTTCAAAGTAAAAAAGAGATATCTCTCTCAAAGAGTTTTAATGATTTTATTTGATCATTTTCATCTATGTCAACATGATTTGTTGGATTTTATGCTTAATTGATTTTTATTTATTATGATATAATCTTTCATATTGTATTTAAGATTTTATGATATGTTTGACTGTGGATATGATATTTTTATACCATTCAGGGTTTATATTTAAAGTATTAACATTTAATATACTAGTTTTAATACGAATGCTTATGTTATGTTTCACCCTTTTCATATGAGGAATTAATTTGAATTAGTAAGTGATGGGAGGGGCCTGATATAGCTCCTTGATGCATCGGTAGGACCCATGAGACAAAATAGCACCTTTTCTCAAGGCCTTGATGGTATGGTTAGTTATGGTCTTGGCACGAGGCTTTAACGGTATGGTTATGATGTCCGGTATTATGAATTCCTTCATTATGAGATTTGTTATTGATATTACATGTGATTATTCAACCAGTAGAATATCTATGTGATTGTTTAAATGGAATTATTTTATTTATTTCTTGTCATATTTTGTTGAATATTATGTTTAAAAGGTTTGTGTTTCAATTTTATACCTTTCCTTAAAAGTTTATGCTTATTTATAATAAATTCTACTATATTATTTATCCTTATTGAGCATGTGATCTCACCCCTTTATTATGTTTCATTTTTTTTCCAGGATTCCAATATGTGTATTATGATTTATATGCAGGGTTATTCTAGTATAATAATGTTGTTCTCAAAGTAATATACATGTTGTATTTTATGTTTTGAATTGTAATGTAAGGTTCATGTATGCAATCTATTTTCCAAGACTGCTAAACTGATCGGTCCTTCAGGATTTGATTCCTTATAATCATGCCATCATATTAAAATAATGCACCATCTATGGGATTATGGGGTCGGGGCATTACACCAAGATACTTGTTTGATATATTAACAATATTTTTGTTACAAAACAATTATGTTAAGGGAACTTATGATCCAACTCTTTTTATAAAGAAATAAAAAAATGTTTTGATTGTTCAAATTTATGTTGATGACATTATATTCAGATCAACTCAACAATCTTTAACATATTATTTTTCAAATCTTATTAAATCTAAGTTTGAAATGAGTATGGTGGGTGAGTTAACATTCTTTCTTTGTTTTAAAATTTCTCAAAAACCATAAGGTACTTATATATATCAACATAAGTATATTAAATATCTTCTTAAAAAGTATGGATATGATAATAATAAAAGTATTAGTAATCCAATAGGTACCTCAAATAAACTTGATCTTGATGAATCTAGACAACCATTTAATCAAATAACTTTTGGAGGTATAATATGGAGTTTACTATACTTGAAAATTAGCCACCCAGACTTAATGTTTTTCATATTCTTATGTGTAAGGTATCAAGAAATTCCAAAAGAGTCCCATTTAAAAGCTGTATTTTTTTAGTTATTTAAAGAGAACTATGGATTTAGAAAATTTCTATACTTCTAGAAATAATTTTGAATTAATTTTTTTCAAATGGTAACTTTAGTGGTTATAGAATGGATAGGAAAATTACATCTAGAGATTCATTAGTTTCATGGTCTTATAAGAAACAACACTCAGTAGAACTTTCCACTGTTGAAGTAGAATATGTGGCGGCTAGAAGTTGTTGTGCTTAGGTATTGTAGATGAAATATACACTCACTAACTATGACATGAGTTTTAAAAAAACTCAAATACTTTGTGATAACACAAGTTCCATTTTCCTTAGCAAAAATCCTATATAGAAATCTCATAAAAAATACATAGATATTAGGAATAATATTCTTATGGATCATAAAAAAAAGGAGATATCATTTTAAAATCCATCAGAACATAAGAACAACTTGCTGATATCTTTAAAAAACCATTACCTTATGATATATTTGAATAAATTAAACAGAATCTTGGAATGATCACTGTAAATTAATAATTCATATCTAATTCTTGTTTAAACCGAATCCTTACATTAAGTTACTCGTTTTTATAGGAGTAGTATATATGTTTTAATTTACAAAACTTCTAGACTTTCAATGTTTTAAGTTTGTCAAAATTTTTATAATTAGTATTTATAAAAATGGTATGTTTAAAAAAAAGATTTAAAATTTTCAGTTTTGAATTTTTTTATTTACATTCATATTTTAAAATCTAATCAATATCATAAAATTCAATAAGATTTAAAAATTCAATCAGATCCAGAAAAATAATCGGATTTTGAATATAAATCAGATTTGTTTTTTTCAATCAGAATTGAAAAGTTTTTATATTCATAATTGAAATCGGATTTTAAAACTTTTCGTAGGTTTTCCAAAAATATCATATTAAATTTTTTTTCTAAATAAGAAAAAATTATCATATCAATACTTCCACTACGAAAGATATTTTTCTTTCTTTTATTCTTTAACATTATTTTATTTTAATTAGTTTCAATCTTATTTTTTGTTATTCTAAATGTTTATTTTTAAAAATTGGTTTAATTTCACAATTGTATTCACCCAATATGATAAAAGTTTTAATAAAACTCAAGAGTTTATATTTTAAGAAAATATTTCTTCAAATATAATCTCAACTATGAGATTAGAAATATTGAATTTTATCTATCAGATTAAGCATATAAGATTAAATATCGCTCGAATTTTCTTATAAATAGGGGACCACCCCATGTACCACATCACCTATCCTCATAAGTTTGTTGCAAAGAACTCACAAGTTTAAATCTCAGACTCTAATTCCTTCATGTATGATTCCTATATTTCCAATCCAAATACGATGGCCCCAAATAAAGATTACAAAAAGTGGGTTGTATTCTATGAAAGGTTAGTACTGAGATCCTTATATGAAAAGTATGATTCTTCACTGAAGAGAATGATTCAATTTCAAGGATGGGAATCATTATGTGTAGAATAATCAGATCTAAACTATGATTTTTTTATTTAGATATAGTTCATGATTGCTATGACTCTGTTAAGTTTTTCAAGAAATATGGAAAAGATATATTTTCATTTCAAATTTATGAAAAAACCTATTAGATGACTCTAAAAGTTTCTATAACTATTCTTGGTGTTTTTGATAAAGGAGATGAATTTTTACCATCTCATAAATTATTAGAGTCCAAGGGTACCTTTTTAAAGGAGAGAGAAGAAAATTATTTGTTCAAAACCTTTGAAGATCCAAGGAAAGTTACCCATCTTATTCTATATCACAATGTTTTAGCCACATTGATTCAAGGTTTTCTAATACCAATGAGAGGTGATAATGATACTCTAAAAGTATCTGATGTTTTTTTGTTTTAGATTATCTTTTTAACATGAGAAAGATCAACCTTGACAAATTCATTTTTTTGAAGGTGAAAAACAGAAAGTCAAAATCCATTAAGTCCCATATTATTATGTTTCCAGGTATTATTAGTAAGATGATTGAAAATAGTCTTAGAAATTTCCACACATAAATCAAACTAGATCCTATCAGAGAAAAGATTTCATTTATTAGTGAAGATACATTTAAAAGGATAAAATTTGTTTTTGACCCTAAGTAAAAAATGTTTGTAAATAATACCAAGGTATCTGTATCAAAGGCATAACCTTCCTCTACCAAGAAATATGAAAAAGATGATAAGAAAAAAAATCTCATTATCTTCCAAAAAATAAAGGAAATAAAGAAAATAAATACTCAAAGGATGTCATTGAGGAATCTAGTAAAATAAAAGAAGAAAGAAAAGATGGAGATCCCCAAATCAGACTAGACCCAACTGAATCTTTTTCACTTATAATTCATGGTGAAGAAGCATTAGAAAAATAAATCAAATAAAAGAAGAAAAATAAAAATCTTTTAGAGGCACAATTTTGTGAAAAGTTATTGAAGTCTATATAATTGGCTTCAGCAAAAAATATTTTACCCAACACCAATGCTGGTATTATTTTAAAACAAATATTCATTGTTCATATTGATGACTCCACTATCAAAGAAAAAGGAAAAGAAATTATTGATGTTCAAAAATTAATTCCAGTGGGAAAAGATGATTTGAGATCAGATTCTCAAATTCATGAAGTGATAGAGAAAATAATTGAAGAATAAGACAATATATTTATTTAAATTGAAGAATATGAATGAAAATTAGAATAGGAATAAGAAAAATAAGAGTAAGAGGAAGAAAAGGAAGAAAAGGAATAGGAAAACCATTTAGAAAATATTTCTTTAAAAACCTCTAAATCATTATAAAAAAGATTATCCTATTTAGGAAATAATATTGAGAGTTCAGTAAGCATTTAAAAATAAAAATCACCATTGATACAGAAAATTGTGTCTTCATCCAAGAAGTATGATCAAAATCAGGTTAGAATGGTCGAAGAAATTAAAAAGGATAAAGTTGAGGAAATTCATATTTCTAATAGAAAAAATTAAGATCAAAGTGTTCATAAGCTGGATTAAAGGAAACAAAAAAGAATATTGGTGAAAAAATATATTGGATCATGTAAAATATTTATTCAATCTGAATTCAAATATTAGAATACAATCACTTCAAAATTAATTGATTTCATATTTCATAACTTAATTATATTGGAGAATACAATCCTATACTTTCCAAATTTAGAAACTAAAGTCTATTTTGTTATGAAAAAACAATATAAAAAATTGGATTTAGTAAAATCTATGACAGAAAATATGATATGATTGGAATCAAATTTCATAGTTTTTAAAGAAAATGATTAAAATCATAGAAAGAGTTGCAAAAAAATTCTTAAATGGTATCAAGGATTTGATTAATACTTTAAGATCCATGAATATAATATTAGAATATTTAACAAATCCTTGGATGAAACTGAATTTTCTTTCAATAGTCTCATAAGGGATGTATCCAATAAAGTAAAATTTATTTAATCCTTCAAAAGTGACTCTAAAAAGTAGATTAAAATAGTTTATGATTTTCAAAAGACTTTAAAGTGTTTTCTTAGTGAGATCCTTGCTATGAATAATTGTTTTGATAATTTATCAGAAATAATTAAAGCTCAGGAAGCTCAGATCAAACTTTTATAAGAAAAGGTTCAGACTCAATTAGAAGAGAATAAAGAACAGAATAAAAGGTTTCAGATTCAATAGGAAATAATTCAGCAGCCATAAATGAAAAAAATATCTAGAATATATTTTTCCAAAAGTGGAATATGATAGTAAAGAATTAAATAATCTTAAATTTTTTTTAAAATATTTGATACCTCTCAAGAAGAAAGATCCAATTTCCTAAAACTCGTATTGTATTAATACTATTTTGGAAACTTGAATGAAATACCTTTTCATCTATATTTAGTTTGATTTAATGTATTCCAATTTTCTTTGATTGAATATTATTTCATTTATTTCTAGATAATCAAGTACTTTATTACTTTTATTAGATTCTTTTCTAGCCCTTTTGAAGTACCTCAAATACTATTTCCATTCCTTTTTAAAATTCAAAAAGGGGGATAATGTTTTAGATAAAGGAGATAATTCTATAAAGGTAGAAATCTATAGATAGGGGGATATTTGTTTTTTGGAAAATCCCATATTAAGGTTTAGAATCACTTAAAAAAGGTTATAATACGATCTTTAGGGGATTATTATCCTAAGGGAGAGTTATTCATATCCAAAATTATATTTAGAAGAGTTTATAAACTCAGGTGGAGATAAGTATAAAATTTTCATTTCTAAATACAATAGTTATAAAAATAATTTTGAACTAAATTTTTTCAAAGATATTTCTATTCAAGATTTATGGTTTGCGCTTTCCAAAAATTGGGAGATTGTTAAGTCTGAATTATCTTTTTTACTTTTCCATTCCTTTTGGTTTGGAAATAAAAAAGTCATTATTAAATATACAATATCTTAGTATTTTTTCTATAAAGTATTTTTACAATGTTTTTATAGAAAACATATACTTTTACCATAATTAAAATAGTTTTGTTGTATTCATGAATTTACATAAAAAATTATCATAATGAGAATTAATCCGATTAAGATCTGACTCACCTTATCAAATCGATTTAAAGTATTTCTGTCATGTATTTTTACTGAAAAAAGTTTTAATTAGATTTTACATTGGAACCAATATCATCGGATCCACACTCATAAAGAAAATTTTAATGAGAATCTTCAAGTAAATCCATCAGATTGACAATCCGTATGATTGACTTATGTTTTAATCATGAATACAAAGAATTGTTTTATCGTATTGAAACATTTTAATCTTTACACTGAAATAATATATTATCAAAATGATGTCATTCATCTAGTTGTAATATGTTTGAAACAAAATGGAATCGTGCTTTCAGTTACAATATGACCGTTGAAGTACCTGTTGTCTAGGTCCTCCCAAAAATCTCAAAGAAAATATGACTGTTGAAGATTAAGAAGACCGTTAGGATTCATGCCTACAAATACCAGGTCATTTGAGGGAGATACATAACATGACATGAAGAACACCATGTGAGATATCTTATGATTTTTCTATTGTGTGTGAGAGCTCTGAAGCTTACAAGTTGTGAACTGCTTGTTCCTTTTACTTGTAACTTCTTAGAGTTCGTTTTGTTTCATAAGACTCTGATTGTTGTGATTATGATCTAGGGATTACAAGGATAGGAAGAAATAATCCAATAAATAATATTGAGGAATATAAAGGATAGGAAGATAAAGGATTTGATCACCTTATTGATCAAGGGCTTGCGGGGATAGAAAGACAGAACTGATCATCGTAACGAGAGCTTCTGAGTATAGGAAGACAGAAACCGATCATCGTATTAAGGGATTACCCTAGGTTGGGTAAGACATAATTTCTTGAAATTATAAATCAAGGTACATTTATCCTTGGTTATTGGATACCATTCTCTTTGGGTTAAAATAATTGTATTCATTTTTTACTCATTTCTTACAAGTCTTTCATTTCCACTGTAATTGTATTATAAAGTGAATTAATTTATATTAACCTTTATATTTGTATTTAAATTATCATAATATATTTAATTAAAATTCATTTTATTTACTCTATATTACATTGAGAATAAAATTTTACACAAAATATGATTCTATATTCTTTAAGATAGATTCATTATTTTTTATTACTCTGATTAATCGTAACCACTGTGATTATAATACTTTCATACTATGATATATATATTTCTTCTGTGAATACAATTATATCATCATTAATTGAATACAATTCTATTCAATAGAATCAAAACTATGTATTTCATAGAATAATCATCTTGATTATGATACTCCAATCATCATAACCTTAGGCTCAATCTGATCACTGTTTAAATACATAAGAGTTATTGTGAATATGATTAGTTTAAACTTGTTAAACTAAGTTTATTTTAAGGTTAAAAACAAAAGTTTTTAAACTTAAAATTAACCCCTCTTGTATTTATCCATATAAATATACATTTCAATCCAACAAATGTATTTCTTGAATAATTTCCTAGACTTACACCAAATCGTGAAGTTGAGTTTTCAATAGAACTCATACCTGGTTCTATGACTATTTCAATTAATCCTTATAAAATAACCCCAATTGAGTCATATGAATTAAATAAAAAACTCATAGATAATCTTGATAAGGTATTTATATGCCCTATTTCATCACATTTGGGTGCACATGTTTTATTTTTTTAGAATAAATATGGATTGATGAGACTCTACATTGATTATCGAGAACTTAACAATATTACTATCAAGAACAACTATCATCTTCCCTATATTGATGTCTTATTTGATCAAATATGTGGATATCAATACTTTTACAAGATTGATCTTCTTTTTAGATATCATCAATTAAGGGTCAAGAAGAAAGATATACCCAAGATGACATTTCATACAAGGTATGGACATTATGAATTTATATTGATGCTTTTTGGTCTTACTAATTACCCCTCTATCTTCATGTATTTAATGAATAGAGTCTTGAGAGACTATCTTGATATGTTTATGGTATTATTTATTTATTATATTCTTGTATATTAAAATATAAATGAAGAGCATGAAGATCACTTGAGGATTTCAATAAAGACCCTGAGAAATGATACGCTTTATGAAAAATTTACCATGTATGAATTTTGGATTCAGAAAGTTTCATTTTTGGGTCACATAATCTCAAGATAGGGTATATATGTGGATCTATCAAAGATATAAGTTATTTAACGTTGGGCTAGACCAACAATGGTGGATTAGATCTGATGTCTTTTTGGGTTGAATAGATATTATTGGTACTTTATGGATAATTTCACTCAAATTTCTAATCCACTCACCAAGTTAACTCAGAAGGATTCCAAGTTCCTTTGGATGAATGAATGTGAAGAAAGATTTAAGAAACTAAATAGAATTTTAGTCAATTCCACTATGCTTACATTACCCCACAATGGAGAAGGGTATGTAATTTATAGTGATGCATCTATGAAGGGATTGGGATGCATTCTCATGCAAAATAATATGGTTATAACATATGCCTCATGAAAACTGAAGGTTCATGAGACAAATTACCCAACTCATGATTTTGAGTTAGCTATAGAAACCTTAAAATTAAAGATATGAAGGCATTATATTTATACATAAAAGTGTGATATATATACCGATCGAAAAATTTTAAGTTATATATCCACATATAATGACTTTAATATGCACCAAAGAAGATGGTTTTAGTTGATTAAAGAATATGACTGCTAAATACATTAACACCCTAGGAAATAAAATATAGTAGCAGATGATTTGTGTTGAAAGGACCATGATAAACTATATATGATGAGTATCACAAAAGAATCAATATTTCTACATTTGAAAATTATGGATCTAAAAGTTTTGAAGTAAGGGGAGAAATCTTATCTTTCTCAACAATCAATACAAGTGAAGATTATTGAGGCGTAGAAGGAAGATATAGAGCTAAAAAATATGGTAAGTGTTCCAAAGTTCAACTTTTATTATGATGGAATAATAAGGTTCATGAACCATGTTTTTTTCTTCCCATACCAGATTTAAATAAGGATCTATTTTATGAGGCTCAAAGTTCATCATTATCTATTGATCCTAGAAGCACAAAGATGTATAGAGACCTGAAAGAGTATTTTTGGTGGGATGGAAAGAAAAGAGATATTATAGAGTATATTTATCAGTGCTTAATATTTCATCAAGTTAAGGATGAGATATATAAGTATAAAGAGATTTTACAAAAATTACCCATACTAGAATGGAAATGGGAAAAACTAACATGTATTTTTTCATCGTACTCCCCAAAACATCTAAAGGCCATAATGTTATATGGGTTATAATTAATCACCTTACGAATTAAAAACACATCATTTTTACTAGGGAAGATTTATCTCTTGATCATATTACCAAAATATATATTAAATAAGTGGTAATATTTCATGGAGTACCATATTACATTATATGGGATAGGGATATGAGGTTTACTATGAGGTTCTAGCGAATTCTTTAGTAGGATATGGATACAGAGTAAAGTTTCATCACTACTTATCATCCACAAATAGATGGTTAGTTTTATAGGAAAATTAAAAATCTAGAATACATGTTGATATATTTCTCTATGGATTTCAAAGGTGGTTGGGATCAACACCCACCTTTGGTAGAATATTCTTACAACAATAGATTTCACTTTAGCATTCAGATGGATCCTTATGAATATCTCTGTGGTAAGAAGTGAATAAATCCAAAATTATAGAATGAAGTTGAGGAAATAAATATATTTAGACCATATATAGTAGATTAAATGGTAGAAAATGTTATATATATTAAACAACAAATAAGAGCATCTCAAAGTCAACAAAAAAGTTATGCTGAAAATAGACATAAATACCTAGAGTTTGGAGTGGGAAACAAGGTATTTCTATGAATATATATATATATAAGAGATTAATGATACTTTTAAATAAGGGAAATCTAATCCCTAATTATATTTTTCCTTTTTAAATTATTGATCATGTTGGGATGGTGGATTATTAATTGGCACTTCCACCGAATCTCTCTCAAGTTCATGATGTGTTTCATATATCTCTCTTGGGGAAGTAAATACCTGATCCTCCACATGTTCTAAAATCAGAGGTCATACCACTAGAGTAAGATATTTTTTATAAAGAACAATCATTAGATATTCTGGATCATATTTAAAAATTTCTATGAAATAAGACTGCTCACCTGGTTAAAGTTTTATGGAGAAACCACCAATTTGAGGAAGCTATGTGGGAATCCAAGGATGTGATGAGGAAAATTTATCCTCATATTTTTGTATCAAAGTGGATAATTTTTAGTGATAAATTAATTTTAAGGGGGTTAGAATGTAACACCATGATATTTTTATGAAATATTTATCTTTAAATAATTTTATTTCTGGCATACGTTGCACACAATAGTGAGTTTAAACAAACCGCTTAACATTATTGAAATATAATGTTTACATTATATCATAGCTGTTATATTAGTGAGAATTAATAGTAATAACTAAATTATGAAAAATATAATGTATATTCATTTATAAAATAAATTCATTATTTATTAAATGATAGGAATTTAAAACAAAATTTATTTTTTAAAAAAAGTGACATTTTTCTAAAAAAATGTTTTATGCGTGTAATGAATTTTATATAAATATATTAAATTAATATTTGTGAATAATTTTAATTAAAATTTTATATTATTTAATTTATAAAATGATTTATACATTCATAAAACATTTTTCTAAGTTTAGGATAAGAATAAATCCAGTGTTATGCTTTAAAAATTATTTTTACTAAAAATCAGTTTTTGTCACATTTTATGCACTTATATAAAAATTAATTTATGTATTTTATAGGTATTGAATTTTATAAAATAATTTAAATATTATTAATTAGTAGGTTAAAATTTGGTAATTAATCCCCTTTTATTTTTAGTCAATATGAATAGTAACTATGGTAAAATTTATTACCTCAGTAAAGGGTAAAACAGGTTAATATGGATTAAAAATAAGTGATAAGGCCAAAGTTTTTCATCTTATTTCTTATTATATGAATTTATTATAACTTTAACACCTAATATTCTAAATTTAGTTTCTTAATGGACAATTTTCCATGAAAATGAATTATATATTATTTAAACCAAAGAAGGTCACAAAATTTCACTTTCTTTGTCTTAAATATATCTTATGTGTGCACATGGAGAAAAAAGTAGGTTATGAATGAATATAAGTTTCCATTTTTAACTTAATAAACTTTTTTTTCATGATAAAAATTTATTTATGACTTTTTGGGTTCAATTGGATAATATTATGACCTTTATATTATTTTATTTAATGAAAAGTCAAACATGTCACACTATTGTTTTAATAAGTATAATATTTTTAATATGGTGTTGTCTAGAGGTTATGTTCAACAAAAAATAGTATTTTAAAAAATAAAAGGTTTATCTTCATCATGGTAATTTATTTATAATTTTAAAAAATTAAATAATTACCCTAAATACCTATATAATGCTGATGAAGTAATTATTTAATTAACATAAAAATCAAATAAATGATATTAAAAATATTAAAAGTAAAATAATTTGAGTTATTTAAGGTAATAAACAAATTATATAGATGAAATTGATATGTTAGGGATATAATAAAATAGTTAGGTCAAAATTTAAATGTTTTCTTGATGTTTTTTAAAGTTAAAGTAATGAAAAGTATCAAAATTGACAGTAATGATATTTTATGGGATTAATATTTTATTAAATTATTTAAAAATAATAAAAATAATTAAAAAATAAAATTTCTTTTAAAATGTTCTAAAATTTCATCAATTTTTTTATGGTTAAATTGATACCATATACATAAAAATTATAACTTTTTAATATTGAAAAATTTATTACTATAGTTAAAATTAAAATAGTTTAACTAAGGGTTGATCAAAATGATAAGGTTTAAAATAACACCAAAACATATCTAAATTCTATTAGTTGATGATATTACAAGATTATATTATTTTATCTTTTAATCTATGTCCATTTTGTGGAATTTGGATAGAAAATTAATTTATTATAATTTATTATTTTGAGAAATTCCAAAAGTTCCTCTCACCTAAATTATAAAATGGAAATTCTTCCCTCACTTCTTCACACCATTTTTAACCTTCTATCTTGACCATACCATGCTAATTTCTATTTTAAACTTACATATCCACATTCTAGAGGTGTTGGTCTTCTCAAAATACCAACCCTAGAGCTCTTTAGAGGAGATCTAAGGAATACATTTCGAAGAAGGGGATGTTTGCACGTGAACAAAGAAAGACAAGACTTGAGGTATGGGTTCGTTTCACAATCTCATTTATATTCAAGATTTTTTATTTTTAATTCTCCAATGGGGATTATTTATTGTCATTGTCCATGTTTTCTAAAATTTTTTCCAAAAGGTTTTAATACTCTTCTATTAATGTTTAAAGTCATTTTTTACCCATGTTTTAATTTTTACAAAATGGTTTGAAAGGAATATTTTTATCATTTTCCAAACTAGGTAATTTGTGACTTTTTTGAAAAAAATACAGAATAATTTTTTTTAACTTATACATCATGTGAATATTTTCCCACTTTCATGATGCCTTAATGGTTTGAATATTCCTATACAATCTTATAAGGTTATTTTCAAAGAAAATGTTTTCCTTTGTAATTGTGTGACTTTTTTGAGAAAAATGTTTTCAAAATGGAAAGAATATTTTTCTCAAGAATTATTTCAAGTGATCTTTTAAAATAGTTTTCCATCCAAGACAACATTATTTGATCTTACTTATACTTTACTAGGGATATGATCCACGAATACCATCGTTATTCTTTCTCTAGATGGTTTATATTTATGATGACATGATGTTTATGAATCCCATTACTTTTCCATTAGTTTTGATACAACAAAATGTTTATGAAACCCATTTATTTTCATGTGTTCTAATATAATTAATTATTTTTGTTCTTTTGTCCCATATATATATGTTTTTATTATGTGATGGGTAGGATCTATATCTCCCTACAATGTATTGGGTAAAGATTTATATCTCATGAGATAAATTGGGATAGAATGGGGAGTGATACCAGTTTAGTAAGATAGATCTAGATAGTGGATTGATCATAATTCAGTAAGATAGGGATGGAATGAGAAGTGAAATAGGTTTAGAAAGATAGGGATGGAACGGGGAGTGATCCTGGTTCAGTACATGACTTTTCCACTATTTCAATATTGGAAGTGATCCTTTACTACTAAGGAAATGATTTTCTATGCTTATGTGTATACCCCAAATTACATGTATTATGAAAATTTTATGCTCACATGGTTCATGTTATTTGATTTCATTATGATTCATGTCTTATAAACATCCATGATTTATTCCATCATATAAGATTATGATCTTTGATATAATGGGTATAATTTCAAAATGTCGTGTTCATGTTCTTACACCCTTATGCTTATATTATGCTTATGAAATCATTTTTATCTCTCCTTTT
Organism: Viscum album; assembly: GCA_963277665.1. Taxonomy (NCBI): domain Eukaryota; kingdom Viridiplantae; phylum Streptophyta; class Magnoliopsida; order Santalales; family Viscaceae; genus Viscum; species Viscum album. The sequence continues at coordinate 456,519,394 of OY728160.1, read as the reverse complement.
TACCCTTATTTAGAATATGAGATCACCCTTTGTTATGTTTCTTTTCTATAGTATATGAAGAAATTTATTAAACATGATATTTCAAAAAAAGCGTTTTAGTTTTGAATAAATAAGTGGGAGATGATGTAAATTTTTTATGAACCGGTTGTTTATGTTTCCATGTTTCCAAAGAAACTAAACCTATATGGTTCTGGAATGGATTTTTTATGTTATGTAATTAATATTAATCTAAATAGATTTATTATTTATTTATGAAGAGTATGGTCCATTATACAAAGGGTATCACCACGTACTCATAATTTACATAACAACTCTCTAAAGCATATTTCAGAATATCCTCCTTCCAAACTCATAGTTAATAGTACAACAATCATAAAAGGGAATCATGTGGATCCCATAAATTTATCAAATATATTATATGTTATTGGAAGAGGATACCAATTCTTTATTATAACTTGATTGTGCTTATTATAATCTATATAAATATGAAGAGTTCCTTGCACCTTATTTACAAAAATAACAGGTAATGCCCATGGAGATGTACTATGTTTGATGAACCATTTTATTTCCCACTCTTCCAAATCAACTTTCAATTCCCTTAATTTCATTAGTGATATCCTATAAGACAAAAGTAAAATAGGATAACTCCCTGGTAAGAGATCAATCATAAATTATAATTCTCTTTCATATAGAAACCCATGGAAATTGTCATGGAATACATAAGGAAATTGGTCAATGATGGTTGTAAAATTTATATGTTTAATTGCATAAATTAATGTTAGAGTAACTATTTCTAACTGATAATATATATTCCAAACCACCAGTACCAAAGGTACTTATCTTATTACATTCACATCTCAATATTCTTTAAATAGATGATTAATGTCATTAGAATATGTGAAACTATCTTGAAGTGAATAATAGTCAATGTGGTCCTTGAAATATTTCAGATAATCGCTTCCCAAAATCATTTCATAGATATCCATATTAAGAAAAAAGAAATCTCAAACCAATTTAGCCTCATCGATAGTTATAGAACACATTGGTCACTTAAAGGCTCAATACTCACATTGTCAAAGAGGTGTTTGATGTTTCAAGATAGAAGGAATCATATCAACATGTACAACCATATGACCAACCACATGATTAGAAATAAAATAGTGGAAAAAACTTGTATCAAAATATATCTGTATAGGGGTATAATTCAAAACAATAGTACCTTACATCATTGAAGGACCATATTGGTCTTCCGTAATCATCTTCTCAACACCATAAATATTCTTACTAGATCATTCCTAATCCTTTATTCCTTATTGATATTTCATAACATGAAGAGTTATGGTGTTACTAGAAACACTTTGACTTTATTGGTTCTGAGGGTGAGAGTTATTCTGACAAGATCACCCCATCGAAGCATATGATTCCTAAGAAACATGAGATGTATCTCCAACACTATACTTTAGATCACTATAACAATAATGTTGGAGATTTACCATATGTTTAAAGTTATGGAAAGATCGAGGTGGTTCTGTATAATTTTTATTGATGCGATCAAGTGAATCACACTGAAAAACCTAGGATTACTCTTGGGACATTGAGGAAAGTTAACCGATCCCATGGTATGGTTATAAGATTCTTCACCACCTTGGAACAGGTATCCCTCTTCTACTTATTCTTATATTTTGAAATCCCACCTATTTCTATGGATATAAACATACTTACTCTAGCTGTATTCTCATTTATATCTTTATCCTCCACTATTTTTCTATTTAACATCTCCATATAATCCATAATATAAATAAAAACTATCCTAGAGAAAATATCTGGTCAAAACCTAGACTTAAATATTCACTTCTTCAAGGATTCACCTACAACAGCTTCTAGGAAAAATAATACCATGTTCATAAACATAGATATATACTCTATCATGAATATATTATCTTGTTTCAAGCTGAAAAAATCCATTATTCTGGTGATATTGAATATGTGAATATATAATTGTTTTTGAACAATTATTCAAATCTCTTTCACATAATTCCTTGTTTGAATTTATCTTGGATAGCTAAATTCCACCATTGGAATGAAACATTTTTGAGAATATTGGTTTACCACTTGACCTTTAGCTCAGTTAGTGTACTAAGGAATTCAAATATTATATTCATTCTATTAATCCATATTTCTACTTTTTCAAGCCCAAAATCCAATCGAAATATGGGTGAATTATGTTTCTTAAACTATAGGGAGTGATCCACTTTTCAGAGTTCATTATTCTTATTTCATCTATAAAATACTTTAAAATAATAAATTATTCTTTGGAAAAGTCATTTGTTCACCTATGGATCAGGTGAAACCAAATTTTCTACAACCTCTTCTTGGTGATTTATATAATTTCTACACTATTCCATTTTCTATAAATAGAATATAGATCTATTTATCCATAAATCACATGTAACTAATGGATTATAAAATCCCAAATCACTATTAGAAACAATCAAAACCATTATTTTCAAAATACATCCATTGTAACCATATTCCATAAATCATCAAACATAAAATTATAAATGTAGTCCTAGTGGTAAGTCTAACTAAACTTGCATTATATGTGACACTCACATGCTAAACCCATAATGATGAGATAAAAACACACCTATAATTGTCTTAGAAAAATTTTGTACCCAAACCATCCTAGTATCTTGAATTTCAATATAAACAGGTCAGCTATGTATTTTTAATACATACATTTCAAGTTATGACATTATTATATCCTTACTGACATCCTAAGAGTCATAAAGATCAACCAAGACTGATAAAATTTGTAACATCCCTCCCCAAATCATTGTATTTAGAAGAGAAGTAGTGATATTAACCTTAAGTGACATCCACAAGACACCAAAGGATTATAATAAATTCCAAGGGCTTATGAGGACATTGATGGATGAGTTTTCCTATAGAGATAAAACAACCCATAGATATACAATATAAACAACCAAGAAATTTAAAATGATTGATGATCAAAAACAATACAAATCAAAAGAGAAACTAAAAAAGTATAACCATATTAAAGTGACAGTAGAAGTAAATGAAAACATCCCCAGGAGACCAAAATACAACCAAACCCAAAATAAATAAAGGAACATCAACCCGACCAACATATAAACTATCTTTAAGATCCAACTCTACATTCCATGCCTGAGGTATCAAGATGAATCACAAGAGAAGTATGATACCTTTCCGTTTTCTATATCCCAGTAAATGACATATGTAAACACACTAAGGTTCTCAAGAAGGGGGGAGTATAAACTTAGTATGAATTCACTAAATAATTCCCAAAACACGCTACTAGGTCAAGAAAGAGTTATTATATTTTATATAAAGTAGTTGGAAAATAGGTAAATTGTTTATACGAAGTAATAAAGGAAAACCATGTGAGATAAACCATAAACAAACATAAATACATTTCTTTAACATTTAGCATAATTCTTTCAGTATCCAAACACACCAAAACACATAAACACACAATCTTGTTGTTTCCATTGATAGTGGTATATCATGACCATACTCTATCTCACTTTTGATGGTGATACTTCATGACCATAATCCACCCCACTTGAACACATTCCAAACCATTTTTTCCAAATTCCATACCAATTAATTTCTCATAAAATAAATTTTCCTTTGAAAATATTTTTTCAAACAACTTTATTGGATCAAATCCATTCCATGATTTTAAAACCATGATTTTAAAATTATAAACAAAGAGGTTATCCAAAATCCAACCCATTTTCCATGTTTCCAAAACATAAACTCAAAATAGTTTCATTCAAGAATCACACCATTTTTTCAGAGAAAATCCAAGAAAAATATCTATATAAAACCAACCCTTTAAGTTCTAGTTAAAGTAAATATTAGAGAGAATCCACCTACCTCTCAACAGATGACAAAAATTAGGAACAACACTAAAAACTTCTAGATCTGAAGTTGAGTCTTCTTCCATTTAATAGATCCCAAAACAATTCACAACATAGAATATAAATATATTCATGTAAGAATATATCTAATAATCTATGTGAGATAAGAAGAGTTGATCTAAATAGAAATAGATGAAATGAGGACTTACCAATGAGTCTAGATCTCCAACAAAATTTTATTTTCCAAAAGGTGCCTTTGGATCAAAGGTAAATGCCAAGGGATCATAAGGAGGAAGATGAGTTTGAGAAGATGGAAGAATAGGGAATAATGAGATTTTTAGGGTCTTAATAAAAGTTAAAATTTAATTTTAGATCATTAATTTAATATCCCAGACCCCTCTGGTCTATTCCTTTTTGAAAATCTAGTGTTTGAGGTGTTTTAGGAGGCAACGATGGCTCATTTCAAGAGTTTTCCAAAAATCTAGTTTTTTCAATGGTGAGTCAAGATTGGTAGGTCATGTAAGTAGGTCATGTCGGTAGGTGGCGTTGGTGAGTGGAATTGGTAAGTTGTGTTTGTAGGTGACATTAGTGAGTGGTTTCGGTGAGTGGCATCGATAGGTGGCATTGATAGGTGGCGTTAGTGAGTGGCGTTAGTGAGTGGCATTAGTGAGTGGTGTTGGTGAGTGGCGTCAGTGAGTGGATTTAGTAGGTGATATCAGTGAGTGGTGTCGGTGAGTGGCCTCGGTGAGTGTCACATATGAGTCATGTCAGTGAGTGGCTTTGGTGAGTTGTGTCGGTGACTCGCGTCGGTGACTCACCCAATGGTGTGTCATTTCCAGTTTTCTACAGCTTTTTCTAGTTTCTCCCCTTTTATGTTTCCTTTGACATTAAATGAGTTAAATTAGATATTTAATGAGTTTTTAGGCTGTTTGAAATGGTATCTATCTCTTAAAAACCTAAAGCTTCCTTTGACTCCTAAATCACATGGTCTTGATTATGATCTGGCTTTAATGGCCTTTAAAACCGTTTTCCCCATAGATTTAGGATCTTGCCTTTTTTAAGCCAATAACCTTCCCTTTTTATGCATTTCCCTTTATTTTGATACCGAGGTTCCCATAACTCTTATTCCATGATGATTGTTCATTTTTAGTGACCCCTTTGGATTGCAGCTCCTTGGAGGTTCCTCCTATTGTTTGCGCACCCCCTGTTTTAGTGCAAGGAGTTGCTGATCGCTTGTTGTTCCAAGTAGGGATCCCTTCATCTATCTCATCTTATGTATCATACAGGGTGGGTGTACTGATGTCTTCTTGTGGGTATTTATGAAACTAATTTCTTTTTAAAAAATATAAATGAGGGTCTGAGAATATGATAATGATGATCGTATTGTTTTATATGTTATCCTTGATCCATGTTGTAATTGGTATTGGTTGTATTCCTTTAGAAAATCATGGCCATTGATGGTATCTATTTTCACAACTATATGGATTATTAATACTTTCTATTGATTTCATGTTGAATGGCTGTATATATGCAATTGATTTACCATGTATATTCGATTAAATAAATGGATTCCCTAGGATTGAACTTTTTTCTATGATAACCCCTATTTTATCAAAATGGAATTAAAGAATGAGTGTTTGAATACACTCAGTCTTATTTGGTGTGGTTGTGTAATATGTGTGGTTTTATTCTAATTTGTTCCTTATAAGGCGGTGTGGTTTTGATATTGAGGGTATGCCTATAGTTGGGGTGGTTCAGATAGTGTAGTGGAATCTCAGGTTGAGAGATTGATTGATTGCGGAATGGATAGGAAGAGTTTGAGTAGTAGGGATGTGGGTTTGGGTTATTCTATGTTTATCTTACTAGGCATAGTGCTATTATATAGCAACACTATCAGGTTGGTTGTGATGAGGTGTGCTTTGAGATTTGGCTATAAGTTGGGGGTTTTCTTGTTGAGAGAAAGGACAACCCATCAGGACTTTGAGGAATGATAATGGAAGTGGTTGACTTGGGTGCTAAGTGGAGAGGAAGTTTTAAGTGGGGTGTTTTATCATAGTTTTCTTCCTATATTTTTCTTGTTTGTGAGGTTGGTTGTGTGCTTTGGTTGTTAGTTTCCCATGTAGGGATGAAATAACTAGTAAATTCTTAATAACGTCGAAATTATTGGGTGTTAAGCGGTTTTCTTTTATCAACTTCAGAAGTGACCATTGTTCATCCTGATACGTGCATTTAGAGGTTGAAACCAAGGTAGTTTTTTGGATGATTTTTTCTTGGAACCCCATAGTTTTGGTTTGAGTTTTTTATACCTATATATATATATACTAGTATTTCCTTGTTAATTCTATATGCACCCACCCTAGTTGAGCGTTATGCACCGAACACCCCCATTTTAATGGGGGAGGGTGTCTTTACCAAACATCCCAGTGGGAGGATGGATAGATAGCCCCCCACTATTCCATGCTACCTCTTATAGGTGGTGATAGCCTAATACTCTTTGGGAAGGTTGTGGATTGTGAGGCCTAGGTGTGTACGGGTGAGTTGTGATTCCCAAGTGTCTTCAGGATGAGATGTGTTGTAGTCCCCTGGTGTCTTCAGGATGTGGTGTGGTTTGTGGACCAGGTGTCTACAGACGGGATGAGATGTGGTTTTGAGGCCCAAGTGTCTACGAGCGGGATGTGGTGTGGTATTTTTGGAAGAGGTGGGAGTGCTAGAACGTCTTCCGTTAGGGTGTGAGAGTGTCTAATCAGTGGGAAAGTGGTGCGGGGTACCCTATCATCGATGTTATCTATATTACTTGACTTGAATTGCATTATTTGGTGAACATAACTTTAGTGAGGATGTGGTGGATAGTATACATTGTTAGGTGTTTTTGGTTTATACTATTTTCTCACAGGGGAATTAATATGATTCTCCACTTATGCATGAGATACTTTGGTTTTCCTACTGAGTATACTTGTATGCTCACCCTATGTGTATAAAATTTCTTTCAGGTTTCCAGGGGGACTACATAGATTGTTATGGGTAGTACTAGCTCAAATGTTGGGGAAATTTGTTGTGTCGCTGCTTAGATTTTCTTTTGGTATCTACTTTGGAGACTATTTATTTTGTATTGGTATTCATTTTGAACATGCATGTGGGATGGTTTGGCATTTGATATATATATATATATATGTCTTGGAGTTTTTTGAGGTTGTTAAATCTTATCTTTTGATCTTGGTTACTATAAAAAAGGTAATGCCTCTCATTTTGTGAGATTTATATACCCTTGGTGCTGGTCTCCACCCCGGGGCCTACTAGAGGTAGGACTCGAGGGTCATTATCGTCTGGGAAAATCGTCTAGTATACGGGATTTTATGCCCCACCGTGATCCGATGCAAGGACTCTGAGCCTACCGAATGACCAAGTGAGGCTACAATGTTTGCTGGGTAGAAACCCTAGGAAAGGTACATGCATCATAATGACTTGTATTACTATTTGAATTGGGTTGTTTTGGGAATTTAAAATGGGAAATGAAATGATTTAAAAGAGTTAAAATAAATCTTAAATAAAATTTTATACTACTTGGGCTTAGGAGTTCCTTGTTTACTTTTTAGCTATGGACCCCGATCATCGTCCACGAGTGGCTCAGGAAGTGGAAGCTTAGCATGATAATCTAGCTGATCAGTAGAGGGTTGATCCAAAGGATGAGGAAAACTAGTGTCAGAGAATATTAAATGATTTCTAGTAGCATATCATGGGAGAGTAAGATGGAAGTATCTCAGACACAGAGACAGAGGGCTGGCTTGAGGAGCTTGAGATCACCTTCAGCTTGATCTAGGCTCTGACAAAGTACTAGGTTCCATTGGTGGTTAGTCGGATGAGGGGAGATGCACATCAGTGGTGTATGATGTACTTGGGGGAGGGAAAGGAGGATGATGTTATGTGGGTCGATTTTGAGGAGTTTCAAGCAGAATTCGTTTCTTCGACCATGAAGGTTAAAAAGTGATGTGTGATACTCTCCCTCTAGTAGGGGATTATGTCAGTATGGGAGTTGGGGATCAATTTCTAGGATCTTCTTCACTTCTCTCCAGATATCTTTATAGATGAGGAGTCTTAGACAAGATTCTTAGAGGAGGAACTTATTCTTTTTATCCAGTACACAGTTACTCCCTTCACCTTGCCAACATACCTAGAGGTCCAGAAGAAGGCAAAGGTAGTTGAGTAAATGAAATCGCAAGGAGGTATACCGTGAGAGTAGATCTATAAGGTTTCTTAAAAGGAAAAGGCTACCAGCAGCAGGTCTCAGGCACAAGGGCCTTCATGGTTTTGGCTGTCAGGGAGTCGACCTCAGCCGTTTCTATTTTGACCTTCTGGTCCTCGTACCTATCCTGCATGCCTTGGGATGATGTGTTTTATCTGTGGAGTTCATGGTCACCTTCAGAGTTAGTGCCTGATGGCTGTTAGATCTTGGTATGGTGGAGGTGGGTAGGTTCGACACCCTCCTCAACAGTAGTTTCTAGCCATGCCATTTCAGTAGTAGGGACAACAGGCTCCTGCTCCACTGAGGGGAGACTGAGAAGGTATAGGATGACCTTAGGGTGTTCCTCAGGGAACTCAACCTAGTAATGGTTGAGGAGATGATAATCAATATAGGGTAATAGGATCTGGACGTGGTCAGTTACACACCGTAGATGCAATAGTTCTAGTAGGACCAGATATCGTTCGATGTATGATCAGTTTGTTCAGTACTCTTTCTTGTACCTTGTTTGATTCGGGATATTCACACTCCTTTTTTTCACCCACTATATCCCATTATATGGGGATATAAGTAGATATTATTCCCATTAAATTGGTTTTAAGCACACCAGTTGGAGTTCAGACTATCTTGTTTGATATATGCTAGGGATATAGACTGATGATGGGGATGCATCAGTCCCATGGGGATCTTTTCTTTCTATAGATACAACTATAAAATTCCATTATTGGAATTGATTGGTTGTATTTATTACATGATATTATCAACTAATTCTGAATGAGGGTCATGTTTTAGATGTATATGGATGGCGTGTGGCTTTCGTTAGAGAGCAGCTGTCAGGTGGGCAGTTGGTGTGTGGAGCCTCTTCTTTCCTTGTTGGCTAAACTGTCAGAAGAATTGGTGAATGCTGAGATGGTGGAGGCTCCAAGAGTTTTGGGGTAGTTTTTGAATGTTTTCCCTAAGGATATTGTGACTCTACCCCCTCTATGTGACGTTGATTTCGGGATAGACTTAAAACCCTATGCTATTCTAATTTCAATGACTCCCTATTGGATAGAACCTTCTGAGTTGAGGGATCTGTGGATTTAGATTGACAACTTGATGAAGAAGGGATTTATTTATCCTAGTGTGTCACTGCAGGGTTCTCTATTCTAGTTCTCAAAGAATGAAGATGATGGTATGAGGTTGTGCATAGACTACCATAGGTTGAATCAGGTGACGGTCAAGAACCGTTACCCTCTCTCGAGGATAGATGATCTTTTCGACTATCTGAGGGGAGCAAGTTGGTTTTATAAGATAAATCTATAGTTTGGGTATCACTAGATGAGGGTGAAGGAGGGTGACATCCTGAAGACTGTTTTCAGGTGCAGATATGGGCACTTCGAGTTCATGGTTATGCCGTTCAGTGTAACGAATGCACTAAACACATTTGTGGGACTTATGAAATCCATATTTCATGAGTTCCTAGACCAGTTCTTCATCGTATTAATCAATGAAATTCTGATCTACTCAAAGTCAGAGGAGCAGACCAATCATCTTAAGACTGTCTTGAAGGTTCTTCGATGGCACCATATTTATGGGATGTTGTCCAAGTGAAAGTTCTAGACAAGAGAGGTATTCTTCCTTGGACATGTGTTGTCTCATCAGGGCATAGAAGTGGACCCATATAAGGTCAAGGTAGTTGTTTATTGGGAATCACTCAATAACGTGGAAGTGGTTTACAATTTCCTTGGTCTAGTAGGCCATTACCAGAGATTTGTACCCAATTTATCCTGAGTTATAGCTCCATTGAAGTCTATGACCAGAAATGGATATGCCTTTGTGTAGAGTGAATAGTGTCAAGAAGCTTTCAGCTATCTGAAGGGGAAGTTAGTCAGTGCTCCAGTGCTCTGGTTTCCAGAGGAAGGGGTGATGTTCAAGGTGTTTTGAGATTATTCCTATCTGGGATTGGGATGTGTGTTGATGAATCAATGGGGAGTGATCTCTTATGGGTCTAGGAAGTTATGTATCAATGAACATAACTATGCCACCCATGATTTGGAGCTAGAAGCGGTCGTGTTTGTGCTAAAGTTTTGGCAGCATTACCTCATTGGGGAGAGCTTTATGGTCTTCAAAGATCATAATATCTTGAGGTATATATTTTCCTAATGAGATCTAAACTTGAGACAATAGTGGTGGATGGAGTTTCTTCAGGATTATGATTTTGATAACTCCTACACCTTAGGAAAGTGGAATGTTGTAGCTAATGCCTTGAGTAGAAAGTTATAAAGATAGGTAGTTTTGGAATCTATAGATTCTTGGAAGGTGATGGGGGAGTTGGATACCTTGAACTTAGATGCAAGAATGGATGGTGGCAGAGGTTGTCTGTTTAAAATAACAATGTAGTAATCTATGATTCAGCTGGTAGATGATTCTTAGTGGGGAGACTCAGAGGCAGAGGTGATGCGCAATCACATTGACCAGGGTGACTCTCTGAATTGATGGTCGGAGAATGGTTAGAATCAGATGTTATTCTATATTAGGATATTAGTTCCAATAGAAATTCCTAAGGGATCCCTCCTTGAGTTTCATAACTCACCTTTAGAATTGAATCTAGGGGTTTCCAAGATGTATCATGGCTTGAGGGAGTAGTTTTTTTGGCTTGGTATGAAGCAGGATGTGGCGCAGTTTGTGGCGAAGTGCTTAGTGTTCCAATAGGTGAAGGCTGAGCACCATGTTCCCGATAGTTTTTTTCTTCCCTTAGATGTTCTCGAGTAGAAGTGGGATGAAATAACAATGGATTTCATCACAGGGATACCCAGGTCTCAGGGAGTCTACGATGCTATCTGGGTAGTAGTGGATCGACTGACAAAATCGACACATTTATTGGTAATCAAGGAATTAGGTGCGGTGAATTTCTTGTCCATGAGGTATGTGGATGAGGTGGTGCAGTTTCATGGAGTTCCATGATAAATTATCTCAGATTGGGTTACACATTTTACCTCACGATTCTGGAGGGTATTGCAACATGCTTTTGGAACTCAATTATACCTCATCACTTCTTTCCACCCTCAGACAGATGGGAAAATAGAACAGAAAATCTGAACATTGGATGACATGCTGAGAGCATGTATCTTAGAATTTGGAGGATCTTGGGTATGAAAATTTCCCTTGGTAGAGTTCTCTTAAAATAATAACTATCACTCTTCCATTGAAATGACTCTATTTTAAGCTTTGTATGGAATTCCGTGTCGTTCACCTTTGTACAAGATAGAGGTTGGGGAGAGAGTTGTTCTTGTCTCTAAGTTAGTATGGAGAGTGACCTAGAAGGTTCATATTGTTCATGAGAGGATTAAGGTAGTGCATGACCAGTAGAATTCGTATACCAATTGTAGGAGGATTCCCTTGGAGTTTAAGGTTGGGGACCACGTGTTCTTGAAGGTTTCCCCTCAACGTGGGAAACAGAGGATTGCCATAGGGAGTAAGATTTCTCCAAGGTTCGTCAGACCCTTTGAGGTGTTGGGGAGAGTTAGTGAGGTAGAAAACTAGTTGGTACTACCAGCATAGTTGGAGAAGGTCCACAACATCTTTCACATATCTTGGTTTCGTTGTTATCTTCATGATGATCCCATGTCATTGAATGGGGAGAGTTGGATATTGAGGATGACATAATGTTTGTGGAGTGGAAAGTGGAGATCCAATATTATTGGTAGAAGATGGTGTGTGGACAAAACATTACTTTGGTTCAGGTGTTGTGGAAGAATAGTGGCCTGGAAAAGAGTACTTTGGAGCGAGAAGTGAAGATTCATGCCCAGTACCCAGAGTTGTTTTCAGTTTCACCTTATCCTATTTTTTCTTTGTAATTCTTGAAACTTGTTTTCTTTGAGATGAGTTGTTTCCTTGTTCTATAATTTGTGATAAAGTCCTAACTTGTGAATATGGGAGTACCTAATCCCTAATCAAGGCACATTTATGCAGATGCGATTAAACCCATGAAGGCGAGTCAATGCCGCCCAAAGCGTATAGTATCTTGACATCTAGGAAGGAATTATCTAATTCATGCATTCAACCAGTGTGTAATTTTTGTGCTTGTGTGGTGTGTCTTGTGGTTGTTTGGGTTAGTATATGTTAAAGGATGTTTTCTTGGATTTTGAGGTTTCACTCCAATATTTGAACAAAACAGGGCGGTTTATCATTGAGCTTTGGCATGTTTGGTTGTTAGCAGTTTGTAAGGTATGGAAAGATCCTTGAGAGGTATCTTATAGGGTGGTTTTTTGGACACCTATTTCTTCTGTGTTTGTTTTAAATTATCAAGGGAGAGAATAGTTTGATAGGTATCTGTTGTAATGTCCCAGACTCCTCTGGTCCATTCCATTTTGAAAATCTAGTGTTTGAGGTGGTCTGGGAGGCAATGGTGGCTCATTTCAAGAGTTTTCCAAAAATCTAATTTTTCTAATGGTGAGTCAGGATCAGTAGGTCACGTTGATAGGTCACGTAGGTAGGTGGTGTCTGTGAGTTTCATCGGTAAGTGACATTTCTAGGTGGCGTTGGTGAGTGGAATCAGTGAGTGGTGGTGGCGAGTGGTGTTAGTATGTGGAATCAGTAGGTGGCATCAGTGAGTGGTGTTGGCGAGTGGAAATGGTGAGTGGCATCGGTGAGTGGCATCAGTGAGTGGCGTTAGTGAGTGGCGTCAGTGAGTGGCATCAATGAGTGAAATTGGTAGGTGGTATCGGTGAGTGGCGTCAGTGCGTGGCATCGATGAGTGGCGTCAGTGAGTGGAATTAGTGAGTGGTGTCGGTAGGTGGCATTGGTGAGTGGAATTAGTGAGTCATGTCAGTGAGTGGTGTCAGTGAGTCTCATCAGTGACTCGCATCAGTGACTCACCCAACATTGAGTCATTTCTAGTTTTCTCCAGTTTTTTCCAGTTTCACCCCTTTGATGTTTCCTTTGACATTAAATGAGTTAAATTCTATATTTAATGAGTTTTTGGTCCATTTAAAATGGTATCTATCTCCTAAAAACCTGAAGCTTCCTTTGACTCCTAAGCTATGCGGTCTTGATCATGATTAAACTTTAATGGCTTTTGAAACCGTTTCCCCTGTAGATTTAGGATCTGTCCTTTATAAACCTGAGACCCTTACTTTCTTGTGCGTTTCCATTTATATTGATACCGAGGAACCTAGAACCCTTCTTCCCTAAGTGATCATGCAATTATGGTGATCCCCCTTGGATCGTGTTTCCCTATAGGTCCCTCTTGCTATTTTCACATCCCCTATTTTAGTACAAGGAGTTGCTGATTGACTGTTGTTCTAAGAAGGGATCCATTCATCTCTCTCATTTTGTGTATTATACGGGGTGGGTGTAATGATATCTTCTTATGGGTACATATGAATCTAATTTATTTTTTAAAAAGATAAATAAGGGAATATTAATATGATAATTATGATTTTATTGTTTTATATGTTATCCTTGATCCATGTTGTGATTGGTATTGGTTGTATGCCTTATGAAAATCGTGTCTGTTAGTCATCTCTATTTGCACACCTGTATAGATTATGAATAGTTTCTGTTGATTTCATGTTGAACGGATGTATATATGCAATTGAATAATCATGTATATTTTGTTAAATAAATAGACTCACCGAGATATAACTTGTTATGTGATAACCCCTATTTTATCAAAGTGGAATTAAAGAACGAGTGTTTGCTAAATTTGAATACACTTTGTATTGTTTGGTGTGGCTGTGTGTGGTTTCATTCTGATTTGTGCCTTGTAAGGATATGTGGTGGTTCTATTGAGGATAAATCTATAGTTGGGGTGGTTTGGATGGTGTAGTGGAATATTAGGTTGAGAGATTGATTGATTTTGGAATGGATGGGCAACGTCTAAGTAGTAGGGATACGAGTTTAGATTTTTCTATTTTTATCTTACTGGGTGTGATGGGTGTGGTGCTGTTATACAACATGGATTTTGAGTTGGTTGTGATGAGGAGTGTTTCTGGGTTTGGATGTAATTTGGGGGTTTGCTTGTTAAGAGAAAGGACAGAGTAACACGACTTTGAAGAATTATAATGGCAGTTGTTGGATTATGTGCTAAATGGGGAGGAAGTGTGAAGCAGGGTGTTTTATCATAGTTTTCTTCAACTTTTTTGCTTGGTTGTGAGTCTGGTTGTGTGTTTTGTTTGTTATTCTCTTGGGTAGAGATGGAATAACTGGTAAATGATTAATAAAGTCAAAATGATTTGGTGTTAAGCAACTTTCTTTTATCAACTTTAGAAGTGACCATAATTTATCCTGATACATGCATTTAGAGGTAGCAACAAAGGTAGTTTTGTAGGATGGTTGTTGTTTGGAACTCCATAGGTTTGGATGAGTGTTTTCTACCTATATATATATACACATGTATTTCCTTGTGAATTCAATATGTACCCCACCCTAGTTGAGTGTTATTCATTGAACACCCCCATTGTTATGGAGAAGGGTGTCTTTCCCAAACATCACAATGAGAGGATGAGTGGATGGCCACTCTCTCTTCCCCAATCCCTCTTCTAGGTGGTGATAACCCAAGAATATTTGGGCAGGTTTTGATTTGTGAGGCCCAGGTGTGTGCGGGTGAGTTGTGCTTCCCATGTGTCTTCAGGATGAGACGTGTTATAGTTCCCAGTGTGGTGTGGTTTGTAGTATAGGTGTCTATGTGTGAAATGATACGTGGTTATGACACCTAGGTTTCTATGGGTGGGATGTGGTGTGGTATGTTTGGAAGAGGTGGGATCCCCAGGACATCAACCATTAGGATGTGAGAGCTTCTAATCAGTGGGAATGTGGTTTAGGGTACCCTATCATCAATGTGCTCTATATTAATTTACTTGACTTGTGTTATTTGGTGAGCATGCCTTTGGTGAGGATGGGGTGGCTAATATTTCTTGTTACGTGATTTTGGTTTCTACTATTTTCTCATAGGGGTATTAGTATGCCTCTCCACTTGTGCCTAAGATACTTTGGTTTTCCTACTGACTATACTTGTATGATCACCCTATGTGTATAAAACTTCTTTCAAGTTTCTAGGGGACAACATTGATTGTACTGGGTAGTACTATCTCAGACATTGGGGATAGTTGTTGTGTCGTTGCTTAGATTGTTTTTGGTATCTACTTTGGAGACTCTTAATTTTGTATTAATATTCAGTTTGGACATGCATGTGGGATGGTTTGGATTTTCTTTTTTCTATATATATTTGTCTTGGAGTTGTTTTAGGTTGGTACATCTTATCTCATAATATTGGTTACTATAAAAATGACAATACCTCCCATTTTGTGATATTTCTATACCCTTGGGGATGGTCTCCACCCCAGGGACTACTGGAGGATGGACTTGAGGGTCATTATCTCTCTTCCTTCATTGCCAGCTCAGGAGGGGAATCTTTGGAGGGAGGGGGTTGTGATAATTAACTACACTTATCATGGTTAGGCTAAAAATTTTATCAAACCATGAACCAACCTTGTTCATGTTACTGCCTCACAAATAGAGAGTTGCATGATTGTGCGACACCATTTGGAAAACCGCACGTGAACTATGTGATGATACTCTCTTAAGATCATATCCTTCCACGGTTTTAAAAACCATGTGCTAACTATGATTTTCCCTCTATTCCCACTTGCACAGTTTCTATTAGTAATTCACACGGTTTGGCCATTCCATGCGCCAACCTTACACCTACCTAGTGACTCCCATCACCACTTTCAAATTTTCTAGAGATAGCACACAGTTTCTACCAACCACAATCAAACCATGAACCTCCAAAACACTTCAAAAACTCTCTAAAAACTCCAAAAACTTAACCCAAGTATTATATAAGTTAAAAATACATAATAAAAGGGTCAAGTACCTAAAACTGAGGGTGCTATAATGAAGTAATAATTTGATGATGACTTGAGAATTGTGATCATTTTTCGATTCTTAATAAAGAGGTTGCAACACCCCCTATAGATTAGGTCTCACATTTATACCATGTTAAAACTTGTGTTATTAATTTTATTTAATTTGTTTCAATCATTTTCTTTTAAAGTTATTTTCTAGTTTGTTTTGAGGTTAGAAATTCAGTGTGGTGACTTAGGTGTGATTTTTCTTCTAAGTTATAGTGTATTGTGTTTAAGGATTCAATCAAGTACTTTGATTATTCCTTGTAAGTTTTAGAGGCATAACATCATGTATTTTATGAAATGTTAAAATATACCCAAAAAGTGGTATAAGAGATTTATTTTTAGAGATTTATATGACTATACTATACCGAAGGTGATTTAGAGCTTAGTTTAGCAGCAATATTCCACCCTTTTCCTTGTACGAGAATTCTGATAGGTAGTTCATGATCTCTCTTATGTATTTCGTATTTTTAGTGAGAGTTCACTATATATATAGATGTTATGACATTATATGTGGGTAAGGTTTGAGTGGAAAAGTTTTTTGGGAAGGATTTTTGATTTTTAAAGATGCAGATAGAGGATTGACTATTATAGAAGGATCTTGATCTTTCATTGACAAATACCATGTCAGAAGTGATGGAAAATGAAGAATGGGAAAGGTTGGATCAGAAAAAATATTTAGTTATTTGGATGTCACTATCCCATAATATTTATTAAAACATATAGGAAGTCACATGTCGATATTTATGAGAATCCCATAGTGATTAACACAATGTTCTTATTGTGGAGTCTATTATAATGAAAACACTAGAAGGAAAGGGAGGAAAAAATCACATCAATGATTTTAATATGATTATAGGTCAGTTGAAATAAATCAATTTAAAAATTATAGATCTAGAGTGGGTTTTTATGTTACTCTAATCACTCCTAGAGTCATGGGATGTGATGGTTACCATAGTGAGTAACTTAAGAGGTAAGCGCGATCCTAAGTTTTCAGATGTTATGGATTTGATCTTGAACAAGGAACTTCATTAGAAGGATATTTATACATATTTTAGAAATTACTATAATGTGGAAGGAATGGAGAATTCCAAATCATGGAAAGGTCATAATAATGGAAAAGGAATGATAATTTATAGCAGGAGTAACTTAGAGGAATGTGGTTTCATGTGTTGGCATTATGAGATGAAATTACACCTAAAGAAATATTTCAATGAACAAAGAGTCAACTTTGAAAGATATAATTTTGGAAGTGGATCCATGAATCCTATGTTAGAATATAGTATATTTCTACTATTAAGTTCCACCAAGTCACTTGTGTCTTGTGTAATAAACTATGGATATTTTTTTCACTCAATATCTGAGAGAGGGAGTATGAAGAAATATATTTTTATATGTTTCGATAATGTGAATATTATAAATGATAAAGATATCGAGATTGTAGAAAGGGTGGTGACTCCCTCTATATAAGTAACAAAATCATGTAATAGTTTAAAGGAGTAAGACACACACCAAGGTTAAGGAAGAACTTAATTTCTATTGTATAGATAGATGATGTGGGTTTTTGTACTATATTCATGGATGGATTTTTATAATTACTCAAGGTTCCATGGTGGTGGATAAAGGTGTGAAAGATACAACTTTTTACTTAACTAGAGTATCATAAGGTGAAATGAATTCTAGACATATAAATTCTGAAAAGTTATGGAATTACTATCCCGATCACTTGAGTGAGATGGGTAAAAATTCCCAGATACTAAGGGAATTCAAAATATTAGATGCATGAAGTAAAAATCATGTAAATATTGTTTCCTTGGGAAGAAATGAAGGGTTTATTTTCAAAAAAAGGTAAAAAATTAAATATTTAGAAGTTAGAGTTAGTTCAAACAAATGTATGGGGGATAGTTTAAGTTTATTCTCATGGAGGCCCATCGTACTATGTTATTTTCATTGATGATTTGAAAAACAAGGTGTGAGGTTTCTTTCTCAAGAACAAGTCCAAGGTATTCGGAACCTTAATCTAATTTATATCCATGGTGTAAGAGGAGATCAAAATCAAGTTGAATTGGTTGAGATCTAAAAATAGTGGGGAGTACAGAATTAGGGAGTTCTGAAGATTCTATCAGTATAAGGGAATATAGTTTCAGAAGATCATAACAGGTACTTTGGAACATAATAGAGTCGCATAGAAGACGAATCATATGTTATTTGATATGTTAAGGAACATGAGAATTCACATAGGATTCCTAATGAGTTTTTTGTGGAAGTGTTGAATTGTATGGAATACTTGATAAACATGAGTCCTTCTCTATTGGAGAAAGAAATTTTAGAATCCTATTGTTTTGGAAGGAAAATTTATATCAATCAAGTCAAAGTATTCAGTTCAATCACCCATAGTGACAATGAGTTTGGATTTTGACTATGGTATAATAACTCTCAAAAGGTTTCCATAAGTTGAAAATTTTTCTTAAATAAATATATCATGTGGAAATATTATAACCTAATAGATATTACTAATGATATAAAAGTATAATCATATGATGAGGTACGATTGAATGGATATCCATAAGTAATGTATGTTCTAGATAATTTTGAGAGTACATTAGTTTAAAAAATGGTAGACAATTTAGAGGAAGTTTTAGAAGGAGGTCAAGTTATACTAGTGTTTCCATGATCGAAAGTGCCAGAGAGCTTAGGAACTATGGAAGCTTGGTGAAGATATCTAGAAGGTAGAGTTATAGAAGTAGTAATTTGAGAAGGAGCTGGGCCACAGAGGTAGTTACAAAGATCTACCAGAGTTAGGTTTCAAGTGAAAAGGTACAAAATTATTATAAATTAATTACTTATCATGAACGATGGAGAGACCGATATCTTGTAAGAGGATCCAAGTCTAAAGGAATCAAATCATTGGGATTTATCCATGAGGGATGAGACTGATTCCTTACATGTTTCCAGAAAACGGGATCTAACAGAAAGGCCTACCAGGAATATATTTCTTTAGAATAAATGGGTTTATTAGATAGAGGAAGAAAATGGTAGACATAGGAATAAGGAAATTATAATCATGAATGGGTTTCAATAAAAAATGTGCATATTTATCAAAGATATTTTCTTTGGTTGTTAAGTATATGACTATTTTAATGGTTCTCAGTATAGTTGTAATGGAATGACTTTAACTGGAGTAGTTGGGTGTGAATACCAACTTTCTTCACATAGACTTAGATGAGGAAACTTACATGGTGCATCCAAAAGGTTTCATGAAAAAAAAACGTAAATATTTTATTAAAGCTAATATTTATCCTTTATGGTTTGAAGTTGGAACCAAGTTAGTTGAAGTATAAGTTTAATGCCTTTATGTCTGATAAAAAGTTCATCTGGAGAAATGTGAATAATTTATATACCAAAATGTGTATAATGATGGGGAATTCATCATTATACTTATCTATGATGATGACATGATCATTTCTAGTTTGGTAAAGGAAAAAAATGATGAGATGAAGGATTATTTTTTTGGAATATTCAAGATAAAGGTTCTTAGTTTGAATAAATGGATGTTAGGGATATGGATTTTTTGGGAATTAACTTTTTCAGCTTTGTTCTTGAGTTATACTAACTATATCTAAAATGTGTTGGAATGCTTCAACACGAGTGAGGTGAAACTAATGAGAAAACCAATGGATAGAATTTCATGTTAAGAAAAGAGAATACACCATGAACATAATATGAGGTATGGTACATAGAAAATGTCCCCTATGCATAAAAAGTTGAAATATTGATGTATTACATGATATGTAATTTACCAAACATTAATCAAGTAGTGGGAGTTGTTATAAGATTCATAAAAAATCATATAAGAGAGCACTGACAAGCGGTAAAGTGGATCCTCTAGTATTTAAAGGGTTCTAGAATCTTATCTATTTTCTTTGAAACTGATGAACTATTGCAAGGGTTTACAAAGTAAAAATTAAGAGATATTTAGATAAATGTAAGAGAACCATAGATTATGTGTTCACTTTTGGAGGGATGGATTTGAGATTTATTTTGAAGATTTAACCAATAGTTTCAATTTATATAATGAAAGTAGAGTATGTTTTCCTAATTAAGTTGAGAAGGATTTGATCTGGATGAAGGATTATTAAAACCTCTCAGAAGAAGGTAAGAAGTTGGGGTTCTATTTTGTGATTTACAAAGTGTTATTTACTTTTCCAATAATCCAATTTTTAATTACAAGACAAATAATATTTAGTCAAAGTATCAATTCATCGAAAATTTATTAGAGAATGAAGTGTTAGATCTTTAGAAGATATATAGAGCTTGAAATTCGATGGATATAATAACAAAATTTGTAGTCTAGGATGTATAGAGGTGGTTCTATTCCAAAATTGATACCAAGAAGTGTTGATATGTTTTTTGTAAGGATTTTTTGGATAAATCGGCAGTAGTGGATGTATTAATTATGTTAGATTTGAAGGATCCGGACATAGCGAAAGCATGGTGGTTAGGAGAGCCCAACTTTGATTTTTCTGTAATCGATGACCAATCCGAGATCAATATGACGATGAATGCTAGTATCCTTAGATTAAAATCAAATATTTAGATAAAGAGAATGAAAAATCTGGATTGAAGAAAGAGGATATTGCACATCATGTTTATAATTAATTTATTAATTTCTGAAGAAATTAAATACCTGGGTCTTTGGTACTTTCTTCGTTGATGATCGTTGATCATCCAAAATGACCCTTCCAAATTGTCTTCATTGTGCTCGCAAGGATCTAAAGTAGAATAACTCTTGAGGTGATCCACACATTCTCTAATAGTCGCCGAACAATGCCACCCATTCTTTGAGTGCTATCGTGGTGAAGTGAATATTTTTCATCGATTGTTCTTGATCGCTCGTCCTTCGGTCTTGAAGAAATTCTCTCATTCTTGAGAGGGAGAGATGAGAGGAGTCAAGACAAAAAATGTTTGGCTCAAAAATTCTCAATTCACTAGGGGTTGGAATAATAGACGTACCTTCATATTAATTGACATGGGGTTTCAGTTACAATATTTAACCGTGAAACAACAATTAAATGCAATTATAAATATTAGAGAAAACCCATACCACATAATAACAATAATATAAAAATTATTTATGGTGAGCCAACTTGCACAAAATGTAACCATAAATGAAGTCTTGTTCCATATAATGATAACAATATTATTATTATTTCTTATGTAAACTGGATAAACATTATTTACTAACTTGTAAATAATTAATTTATCATCGAACACAGTCTTGGTCCATTTTAACTCCTCTTCCATTTATTGAACACCCAAATAAAATATTTCATTATCTTAAAAAAATATTTTTATTTACAAACTTGTAAATAAATATTTATTAAATGTTTAATAATATAAATAAATATATTTTATTCACAATCTGGAGGATAAATATTTATTTAATTTATCTGATCATTTTAACTTGAATAAAATTATTCCTCGGTCTCTAGAATAATATTTATTCCATTAATTAAATTCAAATATAATTTAATCGATACCACTAGAAACACTTAGTTTGTGAACCTCTAGGATTATTTCTCATTGGAATTAGGTAGGCTTGCCTAAAGTCCGAGATTATTGTCTAGAAACGGGTTAAGGAACCCAAGATAAATAACTTAAAGTTGAAACGACGACATCCACATATGATAACTCACCGCATAATACAATCCCTTTATCACAATATATAATCAAGTAGGTTTCATGATAGTGTCATTAACCTACATGCTTGATACGTCATTATTTGACTACCTAAAATAAACTCATCATTATATCATGGCCATGTAATTTAGGGAGACAGTTATATTTCAATCAAAGGGATAAGATATCAACTTCCATAAATGTAAGGGACCAATCCTTCGTTGAATTATCCATTAATAACATGTCATTCATGATGCACCCAAGATACCCTACTTCTTACCAACATATGGCATGACAATTTTCATCAGTAAATCAAAGTACGCAAGTCGTGACACGTATTAATGATAATCTTAAAGTCTAAGGACCAATACATACGCTCATATATAGGAATATCCGATGACACCAAAACATGCGTAATTATTACTAGTGGGTATGTTCTCATTATCTTATGTATTGGATATTACCAAGTGTGAACTTCATGAGAATAAGTCTCATTTGCTTACAAGTACTCACACATGATGGTCTATATACTATGTTTCCCATAATATTATATCATCCAACTATAAAACTATATTTAAGAATATTTTCATAGCACTTCAAGGTTCTCATCATAGTAGGGAACTTCTATGACCTTATTAATGCGACAAATACTCAAGGACATTATTACATTATAGTCATATAGAACAATGAACAATATATAATAAGATTTTTAATATTTAAATATATTAAATATTCATGTAATCAAAGTGCAAATAGTTGGTTCTAGGACACCAACTCTAACAAACTACCACTTGGACTAGAGCCAACTGCCTACAAATTTTAGTCCGATAGACCTCACATGATGATCATGTTTCTACTGTAACACCCCGAGATTTTATGAGAAAAATTATTATTTTTAATTTTTTTGATATATTGTGTTGTAAGATACACCAAGATTAGCTTGTACTATACGCAAAACTGTATTAGCTTGAAGTATACACAACACTATTCTTGGATTGCATTACACGCAATCACGACCTTCCTCGATAACGTGTGTAGTACGCAATATCAGGTTTCACTAAACAACGATATATGGTTATAATATTATTATGAACTAGCCGTTATGAATATTATTAACTAAATTTTTAATTTTATAACATTATTATTTATATTACACATTTTCTAGAACATGGTATGAGAACAAAATAAAATTTTCAGGTAAAATAACCATTTTTCAAAAAGTGCAGTTTTGCTGCCTTTTGATGGTGCACCGAAATTAAATTTAGTTTTTGACATGTTTATAAGTTCAATTTGGAAAAATAAAATTCTTCTTTGGAATCAGGATATAAAAGTTTACTTTGGATAAATTTTTCATATTATTCTGAAAACTTTTATATTTTAATGAATAGTAAAAACACGCTATATTTTAATTAAAAACAACTTTTTTCATCAATATAATTTATATGGTTAAATTATAATATTTAATGGTTTTAAAGTATAAATAGAATATATTTTTACCATTTAATATAATTTATGTCATTACCATTAATTTTACATTGAATTCATAGGAAAAAACATTTCAATCTTTGGCAATGTTTTAACTTTTAAAACCCGTTTCTTAACAACGGGATTAATTTTAAATTAATTACTGCAACTTATGTGTTTTGAATTTTAAAAAATGGATTCCATATTTTAATTTAGTGGGTCCAAATTATATTAATAGGATAATTTTTATTTTTGGGCACTGTGAATAGTAACTACGGTAAACTTTATTTACCATAGTTAAAGGTAAATCAGGTAATTGAGGGTAAATATAATATTATAAAATTACCCTATCACTTGTCTTAATATAATTGGATGATTATATTTCTTCCTATGGCATATTTTGGTCGAAATGGAATTAATTTGAACCCACTTGGATGTGATTAAGACCTTTAATTTATTTTATTTAAAAGAAAATGAAATATATCTCACTCAAACTTTAATAATTAAACTATTTTTAATATAAGGTTATACAGAATATAAATTAGGTTATAAATACTCATTTGAAATATAAAATGTGATTCTTTATCATGGTAATTTATTTTTAATTTTTAAGAATTATTTATTTACCTTATTAGCTTATACATTAATGATACAGAAATTATTTATTTAGTGAAAAACCAATAATATAGTTTTTATTGAAATAATAATACACATCAAAAGGCCCAAAAACCTGAAAATACTTATTTGTAGTGTATATATAAACCCTAATCATCCAATTTCCGAATTGGTGACCATTTGGATCCTTATAAAGAAGATTATGACACTTATATTATTTTGTTTTAAATGATTCCAAAGTTGTCACGTTCATAATTTAATAAATATAACAATTTACATGTTGTGATTTTAAGATGATAAATTCTAGTAAAAGTATTATTATAAAATCTATGAGATTTATCTTGAGCATAGGATTTTATTTTTAATTTTTACGAAACAAATAAGTACATTAAATAATTATACAAAAATGTTGTACTAATTATTTTATTAAGAGATATACCAAATAAATGGTTTTAAAAATATTAAAATAAATACTATATGAACTATTTAATGTGATACACTAATTTTATAGAAAAATTTTACATTTTAGGAATATATTAAATATTTTGGTTAGAATATATCCTTTGTGTGGATTTTATTTAAATTAAAATAAATAAATAATGTTAAAATTGACACTATTGTTATTTTATAAAAATAACATATTATAAAATTTTTTAAAAATCACAAAAGTATTTAAAAATTATAAATTGAAATTTATGTGGTCTAAAATGTCATAAATTATCCAATTATGGAAAATTCACAACACATAAGTAATTATTTATAACAATTTAAAAATTAGAATCTTATTACCATAAATAAAATTAAATAGATTAAATAAGGATAAATCAAGTTGATAATGTTTAAAATAAATTCCCAACATGTCTAAATTTTATTGGTTGATGATATTACAACCCTATATCATATAATATTCGTATTTGAGTCATTTTTGGAGGTTTTTAAGTGAGTTTTAATTTATTATAAATTAATATTTCTTATGTTACCAAAGGTGCCCCTCTCCTCCCTTATAAAAAGGGCACCCATTCACTCTTCTCTTCACACCCTTTTGATCCTTAAAGCTCGTCCAAACATGGAAAATTAATATTCTAAACCTCTATATTTATATCATAGAGGTTCTGGTATTCTCAAAAGACCAAATCTAGTGCCCTAAGAAGAAGTTTAAAGGAGGTGCGTCGAGGAAGAGGTAATCTCTTCTACCGACTATTTCAATTTTCTTTCTTCTTCTACTTCCTCTTATTTAGTTTTTTCATTATAAAGTAATAACATAAGTATTACTTATATACTTATATGTTATTATAAATATTAAACAACCCTATTCCACCTTCTATCCATCCTACGGAAAATGAAATCACCGCGTGTGCGTACGTACGAAATACCGTCTCCACGCTGTGGTGTAATCTGTTTTCCACCACCACCTTACTTGGATGGGTATAATGGTGTAAATAATAACTATATGTGGTTATTATAAAATAATAATGATTTTGAAATATTATATCATCTACTCCAATTCCATTCAATAATTATGGGAATGATATCATCGCTCGTGCGTACGTACGGATTACCGTTTCCACGACGCAATGAGATTCATTCTCCATGATAACCATTCAAAAATGATTATAAAGTATATATAATGAATAATAATGAAATATATGACATAATTAAGCTACTGTATTTATTTATTTATACATACATATATATATATATATGTCATCTACTTACTTCAATTCAAGTCAATAAGGAAAGGAAAATAGCATTCATGCGTACGTATGACCTACCGTCTCCATGAACGGTGTATTTCATTTCATTTATCTATATATTATGTATATATATATATACTGAATATATATGATATATAAATCATTATTTACATTCTTTAAGTAATTAAATCATGATATAAGAAATAATAATATCAATAACAACAAGTCCAAACACGTATGATAAATAAAACGATTTTACCCAAAACGCTGCTTTAACATGGAATTTACAAAAGAACGGGTAATATAAAGTCATAAGTGAACCATATATGATATCATAACAATAAATATGATTCTTTAATAATTTAATTAAATTATTTAAATCATTATACAAGAGGCTCAGATACGTACTAAGCATATCGGACCTAAGGTAAGAGATAATTTTGCAATCTCATTTTTATCCAAGATTTCTTATACGTAAGTATTTAATGGGGTTATATTTTTCATCCATGTACATAAAATGTTTTTCATAAAGTGTTTAATATTCTTAAATGTATGTTTAAAGTCATGTTTACCCTTCTTTGACTTTTACTTTGTGTTATGGATGGAATCTTTCTTTTGTTTACCATACATGTTACTTTTTGACTTTTCCGTTAAAAGTACGAGGATAATGTTTTTTTTAACTTATACGACATGAACATATTTTTAAGGTTTCATAACACCTTATTTTAATGAAGATTACTCTACAATATTTCATTACTATTTTCAACAAAATCCATTTCTTTTAAAATTGAATGTCATTTTGTAAAAAGAAAATGATTTTGAAGAAGAAATGATATTTTCCTCCAGAATTCATTTCATGTGTTTTATCAAAACCATTTTCCATATAAGATGGAATTATTTCATATGTGTATGTTTCAAGTATAATGTCTCTATGATTTACATGGTTTCACTTTTCTTATGATGAAATGATATCCATTTTTTTATATGGATTATGTTATGATGGGATGATGTTTATGAAACCCATTTTATTCTTTGGGTAATGATGAATGATTTATGTTCATGTTGTGGCACACGTAATAATGATTTCATTATAATATGGGTGGGACCTATATCTCCCTCAAATGCATTGGGTAAATATTTATATCTCATGAGATAGACATGGCTGGAATGGTAAGTTAATCCGGTTCAGTGTTACATGACTGGAATGAGGAGTGAACTCAATTTAGAAAGGGACTTTGTCCACTAAGATGGTCTTGGAAACAATGCCTTGGATACTATGGAAATCATATCATGTTCTTAATGATTTTACACAATTACATGATTTATTCCCATGCTATTTTATGATGATTTATGTTCCATTATGATCTATGCCTTACGTACTACCATGTTTTATGTCATTGCTCAAGATTTTGATGTTTAAACATTATGTTCATGTTTTTAAGTTCAAATGTATATGGTTTGTTTTATTTTCTCCATGCTTACCCTTACCGATCATTTGAGATCACCCTTTATATGTTTTCTTTTCCCCAAGATTTAAAGAAAGGTTTTAGGTATGAAACAAAAGGGGAAGATCTTTATGGGAGATGTTGAAGATCTTTCACCATGATTAGAAGATTATGTTTCGAGTTTCCAAAGACACTAAACTATTACGGTCCTTGAGTGTTGGTTTTTGTTATGTGTTAAGTATTCCTCAAAAGTAATGTAATGTCCATGTACGTCAAGTTTGGGGTCTCTTCATCTACTGAGTCAAGGATTTAGTAAAAGGGTCCACCACGTTGTCTTCCATGGAAATAATACTCACTAAAACCTCACCTATATAAGAAAAATACCTCAAGATATGATACTTCCATAGTATGTGCTTCATCCGCTGATGTGACCTTGGATCTTTTGTGAGAGCCACCACTGAAATATTATCACAATAGAGTGTGATGTGATCTTTACTTATAGGAACCACATCCAGGGCTTGTATGAAGCTCCACATACAAATTGATTCTTTAGCTTCCTCAAAAGCTGCGATATACTCAGACTCTATTGTAGAATCTGGGACCACACCTTACTTTGAGCTCTTCCATCTCACAACACCTCCATTCAAAGTGAAGATGTATTCTGTTTGTGACTTAATGTCATCTTGATCAGTCTAGAATCTAGCATATACATATCCTCTGATGACTAGTTCCTCATCTTCTCCATAAACAAGGAACATATCCTCAGTATGCCTCATATACTTAAGGATAGTCTTGACTACCATCCATTGGTTGTCACTTGTAACATATTTATATCTTACTACCACACTCAATGCATAGGCGATATCTAGCCTAGTACATAGAATATCATACATGACTGACCCAATCACTGATGCGTATGGAATCCTTTCCATTATCTTTCTTTTCTCATGTATCTGAGGACAAATTTTATTGGAAATATGAATTCCATGTGATGCTAGAAACAATCCCCTCTTGGATTTTTCCATACTAAATATCTTTAGTATCTTGTTAATGTATGTACTTTGACTTAGGCCCAACAATCTCTTAGATATATCATGATGGATCTTGAACCCAAGAATATATGATGCCTCACCCAAGTCCTTCATGGAGAAGTATTTATTCAACCTTGCCTTAACAGAGTGTAAGACTGGTATTTCATTTCCAATAAGTAATATGTCATCAATATATACTATTAGTAACATGAATATACTCCCAATAAACTGTTTTTAGACACAAGGATCACATTCATTATTTATAAAACCAATTTCTATCATGGCTTCATCAAAATGAATGTTCCCTGACTTGGATGATTGCTTTAATCCATAAATTGATTTTTGTAACTTGAATATCTTATCAGTATACTTTGGAGTAACAAACCCTTCAGGTTGTGTCATATAGACATCTTCCTGAAGGTTCCCATTAATGAAGGATGTTTTGACATCCATTTTCCAAATCTCATAGTCATAGTAAGCAGCAATGTACAGTATAATTTTGATGGATTTTAGCATTGAAACTGGTGAAAAGGTTTCATAATATTCAATTCCTTGATGTTGTTTAAACCCTTTTGCAACCAGTCATGCTTTATAGGTACTGAATTGTCCTTTCATGTCCAATTTCTTCTTGAATACCCATTTGAAACCGACATGATTTACATATACTGGAGGATCTATGAAAATCCAAACTTGGTTTTAATACATGGAATCCATTTCAGAATTCACGGCTTCTTGACACTTGGAAACATCTGTGCCACCTACTGCTTTCTTAAAGGATAGAGGATCATTATTATCAACTAATAATGAGTCAAAATCCCCAGTAACTAGAAAACCATACCATTACAGTTCTCTAACCTCTCTTATACTTCTACAAAATACTTTTTTCTATGGAATATGTCTTTATTCCTTGGGGATTTGTGTAATATTCTCTTACACCAACTCTTATGTACCTTGAGCCTTGACTTCATCGAAGTCTATCTCTCTCCCACTATCTCTTTTGGATATGTGTTCCCTCTCAAGGAATAAAACGTGTCTTTCCACTAAAACCTTTTTGTATAAGGGGTCATATAGGTAATATCCCCTTGTTTCCTTGGGGTATCCTATAAAGTTACACTTTGTGTCTCGAGGTGCGAGTTTGTTACCTGAACATGCCTTAATAAACACTTCACTTCCCCACACATGTAAATTAGATATCAAGGATTTTCTTCCACTCCAAAGCTCATATGGAATACCATTTATCGATTTAGTTTTTACTTGGTTTAGTATGTGTGCTTCTATTTGTAATGCATATCCCCAAAAGGATAATGGAAGACTTGCATGACTCATCATTGGCCTTAACATGTCTAATAAGATTCAGTTCCTATTTTCTCTTACACGATTCCACTGGGGAGTGTAAGGAGGAGTGAGTTAAGATAGGATCCTAAAATCCTATATATAATCAATGAAGTCTTGGTTAATATATTCTCTACCTTGGTATGAGTGGAGTTTCTTAATATTCTTACCAATATGGTTCTCAACTTCATTCTTATATTCTTCGAACTTATCAAAAGAATCTGACTTATACCTCATTAAGTAGATATATCCATATCTATTAAAATAATTAGTAAAAGTTATGAAGTATGAGTACCCACCCCTTGATTCAACTAGAAATGGTCCACACACATCGGTATGAACCAATTCAAGAATCTCTTTGGCCCTTTCACCTTTCCCACTAAATGGGGCTTTGGACATTTTTCCTTGTAAACATGCATGACATACACCAAGTGGGTTTAGTTCAAAAGAATCTAAATATATATCCTAATGTAACTTTATCAATCATTTCTCATTTATATGACCTAGATGGTGATGCAAAAATTTGATGTGGCATGAGTAATTTGAATTAGATTTGTTATCAATTTCCATTACTTGGTTTGTGTAATCCAACACGTAAAGTCTATTATATAAATGTTCCTTACCAAAATAAATTTTATCTTTATAAAAGAAGAAACATTCATTTACGAACTTGAAAATAAATCCATCTATATCTAGTTTAGATCCAGAAATAATGTTTTTGGTTATATAAGTCACATAATAACAACCTTTTAATACCAAGATCATTCTAGTCGGAAACGTGAGGTGGTAGTCCCTCACATATACATCAACAAGTCTAGCTCCGTTGGCTGCTTGTAGATCTACCTCCCTTCAGTAATTTTTTTTGAATATACTTGGTTCTTTCATTTGGATACATATGTGAGAACCAAAAGCTATATATAATTCCCAATTTATTGAAATAGATTAATTTCACTCGATAAAAAATTCACCTGAAGCTTCCCCTTTCTTCTATAGCTGGGTACAATTTTTCTTCCAGTGGCCCTTCTTGCCAAATGAGAAACAAGAAGCTTTCTGTTCCCTTCCCTCCCCCTTGATCTTTCTTTTATTAGAAGGGTTTAAAGAATCTTTGGTCTTAAAGCTCTTTTCTTTACCTTTCATATTATTCAACATAGGGACATAAGGCTTTTCACACTTCATGACTTTGTCCACTTGGCAATGGAGGATAAGAAGATATGGTAGAGACATCTCAATGTTTTTCATGTTTAAATTCACAAAAAAATTGGAGAATATATGAGGGAGTGATGAGAGAATGAGATTGGTACCCAGTTCTTTGGGGAGTTTTAATCCTAGAACCTCCATGCACTTAATATATCCAATGATATTGACTACATGAGGCCTATCTGGGGTACCCTCTCCTTTATTACTCTGAAAGAGTGCCTTGGAGATCTCAAACCATTCCTATCTTTCTCTCTCCTGGTAAAGACCACAGAGGTACTCAATCATTCTATAGGAATCCATGTCTTCATGAGACTTCATGAGTTCACTAAACATTGATGATAACATCAAATAGTGAACATCAACCACATCATTTATATATTTCTCATAGACGAGGAACTCTTCATCACTCACTTCTTAGGTAGGTGGATCAGGTAATGAGGACTCCATCACGTAATATTTCCATTCATGGTGTAGTATGAAGTGAAGGCGTCTAAAACATTCCTATAAGTTACTTCCGGTGAGGATGTTGTCTTTATCTAGTATTGATCACAGGGATAGTGTAGTTGACAAGATTTTAATTTTTATTCTATAATTAAAAGAGCAGATAATTATTACTTTCTTGATTACATTTTATGGGAAATAATAAATTAATATTATTAAGTCTCCCTCTGTTTTATCATGTCCTCATGGCCCTCACCATTGAACTCAGAATGTATAGTTTCTAGGACATTCTAGTGGAAAGGATCCATATCCCCCTTCGGATAACCCCAACAAGGGTTGTCAAGCTATTTGAAGGTATTTAGGTAGGGAGGTCTTTTCCAACTATGGGCTTGTAGCTCCTTGATCCATTGAGTGGACTCCCTAATCTTGAAATCCTGACTTGGATTTCCTCAACACTTGCCTCCAAATTTACACCAAGTCTATCAAGGGATACTCTTAATGTAAAATGGTTAAGCCAACCCAAAAAATTTATAAGAGATTCTTGTATAAAAGTAAGTATCCAAACAAGGGTTGTTCAAACACCTAGTTTTATTGAGTCTTTCCCTTAATCAAGTAACGGAAGGATTAGTCTGACTTAATATTTTATTGAGGTATTTTTATCTCTTATGCATAAATTTACTTATTATCTTTATCACATACTTTTTAATAATAAGTGGAACTTACTTAAGTGATTAAGAATGTCTTGATATAAGCCTCATTTATTTTAGTTACATCTTGCATGCTTTTTAATTAATTAATTATGTAGTCATGACAATACATCCATAATGAAAAACCATGCAACTTACAAAAATAAAATAAAGTAAAGGTCATGATCATGAGCTCTTCTAATGGTTAGTTTATCTAGCGGTTGATAAACTAACCACTAACCTAGGGGATAAACACCTTGAACCATTTATGGTTCATGTTTGCAGCTTTCCACATGTACACCTTTTTATCTCCTTGGATTGGATTTACCTTGGCTCCCTACTTGAACCACCTCTACAAGCTTGGGAGCTCCATCCATTACATATGCTTTTTAACTCACATGCAGATTAGGGGTAAAAAGGGGGTTTACATAAAAGAAACCATGGGAACGTAGTCCCTACATATTAATGAGGAGATATGGCACACAGACAAACAATTTAATTTAAAATAAATTAAAAGGAAAACAATCTCATACAAAGGTCTATTCTATCTCCTGATCATCCACATACATGAAACTAATTAAGCATTTAATAAAACTATTATTAAATTATTTAATCGTTCTTATTAAGATAAATCATGCTCGAATTTATTAATTATTATCTTTAATTAATCAATCCTTACATCTTAATCCTTTTCTAAAATCCCTTGATATTATCATCCATAACCTTGGAGGCAACACAATGAACACCAGTTCGAATCTATTTGATATGTAATTCTGAACCTGACACAAACATTAATGTTTTAGTTCTATGTAATTTGGTAAAGTACATGGGGTGTAGTTCCGACTACACGACGTATACTACCTTCACCGTCTTATCTGAAGTACATGGCTAGGGACTCGATGTGTGAAACATACTTCTGAAATCTCAGAGTACACGACATGTCCAGTGGGCCACACGCCGTGTTTTCTCCAGGTTACATGGTTACCTGTCGACTTAGCCGAGTATGGGATACACAGTTTGGCCCTTGACTTGAAGGGACCACACACTGTGTACAGTGGGCCACACAACATGTAATTCAGCTGATTGTGTTCCATTCTATCCTGGTCAACACACAGTGTAATAATTAACTACACCACATGTCATTAATGCACATGTCTTGAGTAATTGCCTAATTACTCCCGATGCATTGAACACAACTACATGGTGTGTAATCCAGATTACACGGCATGTATGGAATATTACATGGAATGTGACTCTGAATACACAGTGTGTACTATTGTGTTTCCCAGATAGAATCATCAGCACCTCCAGATGAGATCCTCCATTTAATTTTAATCAAAAAATTATTTTTTTCTGTTAGATCTATGAGAAACGAAAATAGGAACAACAGATCTCGAAATTCAGTTTACAATAATGATTAAACATGAGTTGACAAACTAAATTATTAAAGTGTAAATCATTAAATAATTATTTAAATAATAATAAACAATGACGTGACCCCTATGATACCACTTTAAGGATCTAGATATAGTCTAATCATGGAAGTTGGGAGATCCCAACATTGATTTTTCCAATCGATGACCAATCTAGGATCAATACGATGATGAACACCAGTATCCATGGATTCAAATCAAAGATTTAGACAAAGAGAAGAAAATTTCCAGATCTGAGAAAGATGATATTGTACATCATGTTTATAATTAATTTATTACTTTCTAAAGAAATTAAATACTTGGGTCTTTGGTACTTTCTTTGTTGATGATCGTTGATCATCTGGAATGACCCTTCCAGATTGTCTTCGCTGTGCTCATGAGGATCCAAAGTAAAATACCTCTAGCAGTGATCCACACTACTCTAATGGTCTCCAAAAAATTCCACTCATTCTCTAGGTGCTATCATGGAAAAACAAATGTCTTGCGTTGATCATTATTGATTGCTCATTCTTCAGTCTTGAAGAACTTCTATCATTCTTGAGAGGGAGTGCTGAGAGGAGTCGAGAGCGAAAAGGTTCGACTAAAAAATTATCAATTCACTTGGTTTGTCACAATAGACGTACCTGCCTATTAATCAACATGGGGTTTGAGTTATAATATTTAATTTTGAAATAATAACTAAATGAAATTATAACTATTAGAGAAAACCCATGCAACACAATAACAATAACAACACCATTATTTGTGGTGTGACAACTTGCAAAAAATAGAACCATAAATGAAATCCTATGCCACATAATGATAACAATATTATTATTATTTCTTATGCCAACTGGATAAATATTATTTACCAACTTTTAAATAATTAACTTATCAATAGACACGGTCTTGGTCTGTTCAAACTCCTCTTCCATTTATTAAACACCCGAATAAAATATTTTATTCTCTTAAATAAATATTTTTATTTACAAACTAGTAAATAAATATTTATTAAATGTTAAGTAATATAAATAAATATATTTTATTCACAATTCGGTGAATAAATATTTATTTAATTTATGTGCTCATTTTAACTTGAATAAAATTATTCCTCAATATTGAGAATAATATTTAATCCATTAATTAAATTCAAATACAATTTAATCGATACCACCAGAAAAACATAGTGTGTGACCCTCTAGTATTCTTTCTTATTGGAATTAGGTGGTATTACATAAAGTCTAAGATTACTATCTATAAATGATTCAAGGAACCCAAGATATATAACTTAAAGTCACAATGATGGCATCCACATATGAACTCTCACCATGTAATACAATCCCTTTGTCATAATATCTAATCAAGTAGGTTTCATGATAGTGTCATCAACCTATATGCTTGATACTCCATTATTTGACTACCTTAAATAAACTTATCATTACACCATGACCATGGAATTTAGGGAGGCATTTCTATTTCAATCAAAGGGCTAAGATATCAACTTCTATAAATGGAAGGGACAAATCCTTCCTTGACTTATCCATTAATAACATATCATTCATGTGGCACTCAATGAACCCTACTTCCCACTAAAATATGGCAAGATGGTTTTAGTCAATAAATCAAAGTGTGTGAGTCATTACATGTATTAATGAAAATATTAAATTCTAAGGATCATTACACACACTCATAGATAGGAATATCTGATGACCCCAAAACATGTAGAATTCCTACTGGCAAGTCTATTCTCATAATATTCCATCGTGGAGATTACCAAGTGAGAACTTCATGAGAAGAATTATCATCTGCTTATGAGTACTCACACATTATGGTCTGTATACAATGTGTCCCATCATATTATGTCATCAAACTGCAGAACTATATTTAAGAATATTGTCATAGTGCTTCAAGGTTATCATCATAGATGGGATTTGCTATGAACTTATTAATGTGACAAATACTCTAGGAAATTATTACATTATAGTAATGTAGAACAATGAAAAATATGTAATAATATGTTTTAAATTTAAATACATTAAATATTCATGTAATCAAATTACAAATAATTGGTTCTAGGACACTAAATGAAACAACATTTTGTTTTCAATACATAAATCATATTCAAACTCACATTTCTTATGAGGTGAATATGTTTGGATAATTAATTCATAAAATGATTAAACTTGTTTTTAATTCTTATATATCATGAAAGGAGTTCATGATGCAAGCTGACAGAGGAAGGAGTATCATACAAAAAATCATGATATTGATCTACATAAGTCACTTTAAGAATAAGGTTTGTTCTATAAATAATATATTAAACTATAAAGGAGACTAAGTCAATTTTTGGGTGAATCTATCTATTTGAAGGACTCAATATTATAAGGAGTTGGCAATATCGTAAAAAAGTTTGAGTATCTTTTACATGTATTTAGAATATTGAGGACCTCTATGCTGTAAATGAGTCACCACATCGCAATGGTGTTGTGATAGGGTGGTCATGACATGGAAGTAACATCATGTCACAAAGAAGTATAATTGGTGGTTTTTTGTGTCTCTGGAATTTTGAAGGATCCCGTGATTTAATTTTTATACCATGCTGCAAGCAAGAAGTTCATGTTGTAGGAGAATATTCCATGATGCAAAGGATTATAGGAACTTATTTCCATGTCACTAGTCTTTCTAAGACAACTATGTTGTAGTGACATAATCATGATGTAATGTCTTCAGGTAGTTTAAAAATAATTATTGTGAACAACTATGCTACATAACATACTAGTTAGTTTGAACAACCTTAATGACTTGGATTCATATAAGATAGTTTTTAGTTATTTCATCCCATTATAACAAATAATTTTAATTTTATGGTAAATATTAAATGAAATATGATCCAAGGGTTGTGTTTTAAGAAGATGATTTGAATTATAATTTCAAATTCAAATCCGAATGTGTTCAAATTTTAACTGCTATACATGTATGAATATATGGAAAAAATTTAGTAGGAAAGAGTAGAAGATGAATCTTAGATAAGAGAATAAATTCTATATATATAAAAAATAGAGAGGATTCTATTATTATCCAATGAATAATAAAGGGAGAAGGATAAGTAAATCAAAGTGGCTATGTGCATGTACTATGCACACAAAGTAAAGAAATAACTTGTACATGTGGAAGTTTAAAAGTGAAGTTCTACATTATTTATGTTGTGAAAGTAGAGAAGAATTGAAAGAAATTAGTAAACTAAACAACTTAGAGTAAGCCTATTTGGTTGAAGACTCTTCAGTTATTACTAAGATTTATCTTTGTAAAGTTTTGGATGACCAAATAATAGCCAAGAAACATATAAGAATGAGTTTCAAGGTTATACCTTTCTTGTTTGTAATTACATGATGATTCTAGTGGGTAGTGTGATCCTGGATGAATCCATATCACACCAAGGACTAGCCTTATCACATAGAGAGGTAAACCTTGTAATAGTGTAGTGTTTCATTGTACTAGTGTGTGTGTGGATGTGATGTTAGATAATATCAATATGATTTAACAATTGGTGAAGTTTTTTTATGAAGTAACATAAAAATAATTTTAGACCACTGATCTAACCTCCATTTTAGTGATCTCTCATAGATTTTATTTGTGAATTATCAAGTGGTATCAGTGAAGGTTCCCTTTATTTATGATTTTATTTTGGTAGTTTCTCCTAGGAATAAGATTCAATCATCGCTTTCTCTTATAAACTATATATAATTTTAATTCGGTGAAGAATAAGGTAATTATTACATTTTATGAGAAATGTTATCATGTTTGGACTGAAAAAATGTTTCCATATATTTTTTCTATCATTTACGAATCTTTGGAAGCTGCTATTGATGGTTTCCCCCCATGTGTTGAATGCATTTCTCTAGCAAGAAAAAATAAAAATAATATGGAGAATGATGGTAATGCTAGAAATTCTATTTTATCTTATATTTCAAAAAGTGAATTTTTGAAGGTCAAAGGCATCAAAATACAAAAAGGTATTTGAGACAAATTAGAGATTATCTATAAAGATAAAACCAATATGAAGTGAAAAAATTTATAGTTTTTGAGACTTAAATATGAATATATCTAGATGTATGATGATGAGATAATTAATAGATTATTTATGAGGGTAAATGATGTTTTAATCAAAATCATAGGCTATAGTGATAAGTTAGAAGACTCCACTATTATAGATATGATCTTACATATCTTACTTGAAAAGTTTGATGTAAAAGTATCTACTGTAGAAGAAAATGAACCATGTAAAATACCTCTTTTTGATTTTAATATTACACTTTTTATTATAAAATGAGGAAAAATAATGTTATAATGAAAAATAAAAAGGTTGAAAAGATGATTTCCTTTAAATTCTCAAAATCTGAGAAAGGAAAGAAGATTATTTATGAAGATAATGAATCTAGTTGCATATATTGATGTTTATATGTATATATAAGGTTAGATAAAATGATGTATTTTATCTCTAAAAATTTCAGAATTGGTAAGGGTTTATTCAAAGGGAAATTATTACTTAAATGTTTTAATTGTGGGGCTGTTGGACATTTTGCAACAAACTATCCAAAGTTGAACGAAGACGGAGCTAGTGATGATGAAAGTGAAAGACCAAAAAGATTATTAAAGTAAAATTCATCTAGAACTAAATTATATTCTAAAAGAAAAGGTCTGAATTTATCAAAGAACAAAAAGAGGAATTTCATATCAAATTTTGAAGAAGGTGAAAACGATGGTGAATAAGAAGAGGTTGATACTAAAAGTGATGTTGTTGAAAAACCTCTCATTTACAAGTTGAGTGATGAAAATTTCACTAGTTATAAAGGAAAAAATTATAGAAGTGGATACGAAGAAACTCATTTGAATCTTATGTTGATAATTTAATTGAAATAATTTCTTTAAAAAATATCAAATCTTGAGAAGAAAAACATGAAATTGAAGAAATATATTTAATCATACAACTATAAAGAATCAATTTATGATGAAGAAAAATATAAGTTTTTAAAGGATATTTGAAACCTAAATAAGTATTTTGATGATGATAAAATTATGAATATCAAGATTTAAAGAAATGTTAAAGATATGGAGAAGGATCTTAATCTTTCTCAATAGAAAATGATTAAATTTGAAGAAGAACTAAAACTATCCATAATTATTTTTTAAAATTATATTCAATAAGATGGAGAGTTTTCAAATAAGAATGGGGAAAAATAATATAAAAAAATCATCTTTTTAGGATAATGTTAATATTTACAAGTCTGATAAAGAGATGGATAAGAATAAACAAGTCAAAAGGATCAACTTTGTGGCTAAATAAAACGAGTCTTAGAAATCTATAAATTCTATAAATCTAAAATTTGATTCAAAATATACTACAAATAAAGTATCTAGAAAGTTTTAGAATAATCCTAATATTAATAATACTATGTGAGGAGTCAAATAATTTTTTTTCCAAAAAAAGTAGTTGAAATTGTTGATCATAAGGAGGTTGGAAGTCAAGAACACATTTCTATACAACATGTAGTTTTCAAAGGTAAATATAATTTTTATGGCTACTGATGGTACTATGAAGGTTTTGGGAATATATATTTTTTTGGTTAAACTACCAATATCATAACATTCCTATAATTCTTGGGAAATTAGGTTTTAGGGGGAGTCAACCTTCTTAAAAGAAGGAAGTTCAGAAACAAGTTATGTATTATGGATAAAAGACATAGAAAAAGTTTGATTTACTTGAAGAAGTATGTGGAAGGTGTGACCAACCTGATCACTATGAAAATGAATTTCTCATCCTTATGCAAGCCCAAAAATATATGAGTTTTAATATTCATAATCCTCAAAAGACAAAGAGCATGGGGAAAGAGAAAGGATTTGTTGTGGAAGTGTCACTTAAAGCATAAAAAAGATAAAGTCCATGGATCTTGAATGGTAGGTTCTTATCCCATATTATAGTAGATTTAAAACTCTTGAAAGTTTATGAGAATTTAAATGGAGACTCAGTGACTTGAAAATAATGGGTCACTGAAAGTTAAAGTAGTTGGATCAACTATAATTGAGAAAGAAAACATGAAACCTAAAAACAATATTTTTATTGATGGATTGACACACAATCCATTAAGTTTATCATATAATTGTGATAAAGTAAATGAATTGGTGTTCAATAAGGATGATTTCTTGGTTCATAACTAGTAGGTAGAAGAATTATGACCATAGGAAAATAGTCCGAAGGGAATTTCTTCCTAGTATGTGATACTGAAAATTAATGCTATCTAAGCATGAAAGAAGATAATAAATTATGGCATTAAAGGATTTCACATTTGGGAAAAAATAAGATGGACCTGATATCTTGAGAAAAGAATGTTTGGGATATTCCTTTTCTAAAAATATAAAGATACTGTATGTGGTCAACATTAAAAATGAGGAATATTTTTAACTATTATAAAAATAAGGTGGAGATTCAATCTACTCAACCTTTGGAGACCATTCATTTATATGTTTATGGGCCCATGAGGAAGCAATAAACTGATGGATATAATTAATCTATTACTTTTATATATTACTTCACTCATATTACTTGTGTTATGTTTATGAATCACATGTCTGAGGCCATAATTTTTTTAAATGTTTTCAAAGAGGAGCAGAAAAGGAGTACAATTTTTTTCTTTAAAAGATCCAGATAGATACTAGAACCAAGTTTAAAAATTGTTAATTTAAATATTATTTAGAGAAACATAGTATTAAAATGAATTCAATGCACTTTACACACTATAAAAAAATGGCATGACTGAATGAAAGAATAAGTGTTTGGTAGAGATGACTTGGAAAATGCTAGCCGAGTATGATAATTATCATTATTTTTAGAGATAAGATATTGGTACAATGGTTCATATCCAAAACCAAGGTTTATATAGGAAAAATTTAGATATTTCCCATTATTATATGTATTATAAAAAATAATGATGTTTGAAGTATCTTCACGTGTTTGGTAGTCCTTGTGTTATCAAGGTAAAAGGTGAGAATCTTAGAAATTTTAAAAATTGAGGAGTTGATAGGATCTTTCTTGGATATCCTCCAAATGGAAGGGGTTATTTCTATTTCAAAAAATAAAGGGGAAATATCATTGATGATGCTAATGTGAAAGTGATGAAACAATCATATAAAGAATTTTCACATGATAAAGTTGGTTCTATAAGTGTTGATGATTTTTTTATTAAACAACCTAGAACAATTTCTGACAAAGATTAAAGTGTTTAAGTTGTACAAGTTGGGGAATAAGACTCAACCATTTCCTGTGATGAGGAAGAAAATGCTCTCTCAAGTTGAACCTAAAATGTTGAAGAAGATTTAAATAATCAAGAGTCGGTTGGTACTATGAATGATGAATTGGACCAAATAAAAAAAATGAGACTTGTGAATTAGTTCCCAAACCTAAAGAAAAAATGTGATAGGAACAAAATGGGGGTTTCAAAACAAGTTTAATGAAAAAGGAGAAGTAGTGAGAAATAAAGAAAGATAGTTTATAATGGTTATTAATAGGTTAAAGGAGTGGAATTTGATTAATTTTTCCACCAATTTTGAGGATTGAAACTATTGTAATATTTCTTACTATTGATGCACAAAGGAAATATAAGTTTTTTAGTTGGTTTATAAGTCCGCATTTATCAATTGTGAGTTATAAGAGTAGGTTTACATTGATAAACCATGTGGGTTCTTTCTTATAGAAAATTAATGTTATGTTTCCAGGTTAAATAATGATTGTTATGGGATGAAGCAAGCTCCAAGAGGTTGGTATTCAAAGATATATTCCTAATTTAAGAGGTTTAATTTTAGAAAGGGAATAGTGTAAATCAATCTCTACATTAAATATTACAAATAAGAATCTATTATTATTATTCTTTATGGAAATGGCATAATATTTACTGGAAATGATGATTTTTTTTGAAAAGTTTGCTAAGTATATGAATGTTGGGAGAAATGAGGTACTTTCTCGACTTACAAATCTCTCAAAATAAATATTAAATTTTTTATTTTTAAAAAATAATTATGATAAGGAAATATTGAAAATATTTAGAATGGAAGAATCAAATCCTATTTCCACATCCATTTCATTGGGAGAAAATATATCCAAAGATAACGATAGAAAAGAGGTTGATCCTAATGTTTTTATAAAATTTATTGAAAGACTTATATATCTTATAGATTCAAGGTCAGATATAGTGGATACCATTAATATTTACACTAGGTATCAAAGTGAACGAAAAGAGTCACGTTTTTTTGGATGAAAAAAGTATTCTCATATATATTAAAGGCATAATTGATTTAAATTTGAAATATGACAACACAGGAAAGTTTGACATGTTTAGTTATATGGATATATATTGAACTTGATATGTTGATTGTAAAAGATCCACATCAGATGGATTTTCTTCTTGGGTGAAAGGTTTGGGTGTTGGTACACTAAGAAGTAGAGTTGTATGAGTTTAAGCACTATTGATGTAGAATATGTGGTTGAAAATCATTCCATAGCTTAGTTAATATGGATGAAGACACAATTGGAATATTTTTAGGTTGAGGTAAAGATACCAATTATTCTTTAATGTGATAATCAAAGTGCTATCAATGTGTCATATAATTGTGTTTAATATTAAAAAATCAAATGCATTGATATTAAATATCACTATATCACGGATCTTGAAAAGATAAATGAATTGAATTTAGAGTATGTTCCTATAATGGAGTGGATAAATAATGTGTTCATGAAGCCAATATCTAAGGATGCTTATCAAAATCTCAGGTTGATTATGGGAGTTCAACCTCATCCATATCGCGGATAAGGTATGGTGTTCAAGTCCTCCTTCCCATATTTTATTTGGATATTTTTGTCACAAGGGGGAAAAATGACAACATAAATCTCTTGAGAATATCCATTGATATGTTCTTTACCTATTCAGTGGGATCATGTATTTAAGGGTAGTTTTTAAAATAATAATTTTTTTATTTCATCATTGTGAATGTGTTTGAATTATTCTAAAATATTATTGAAGTGAATGTAGGAGTTTTTCTAAGAAATAATTTGATATGATGT
The DNA here is from genome assembly GCA_963277665.1 of Viscum album. Classification (NCBI taxonomy): domain Eukaryota; kingdom Viridiplantae; phylum Streptophyta; class Magnoliopsida; order Santalales; family Viscaceae; genus Viscum; species Viscum album. The sequence continues at coordinate 456,477,246 of OY728160.1, read as the reverse complement.
CTATAGTGATAATTGTGTTTTTGATCATGATATAATTGATTTATGTTTTTCATGTGGTATCTCATCATAATGAAGGTTTGAGTGTTTAAGTTTGAATGAAAATTGAATATATATCACTTTTTATTGATAACATGGTATTATTTATTTAATGTTATTGTTTCCTACACTGATTTTACTCAAGTATGACTATAATTACTGATTGGAGATACAATTATAAGAATTCAAAAGTTGATAATTATTTATGTTCATTGGTTGAAAAAAAATTACATAGGGGTATATCATTGATACTAATAGGTATTAAGATTTCTTAAGGAGTTTTTGGATGAATAGGTTGAATTGATTTTGATTAATTATATTATATTTTATTATTAATAAATAAATAGCATCCAAACACACATTTATTATGAGGTGAATATGTTTGGAGAATTAATTAAAACACTACTTAAGCTGGTTTGTAATTCTTATATATGATGATAGGATTTCACGATGCAAGATAATGAATGAAGGAGTCTCAAGTATAAAATCATGGTATTTCACCATAGAAGTTGATTGAAGAAGAAGGTTTTCACCTTAAATAATATTCTACATCATAAAGTATAATGAGTTGGTTTTTGGGTGGTTTTCTCTATTTACAAGACTCCACACTGTAAGTAGTTGGATACATCATAAGTAATTCTAAGCATATTTTACATACATTTGGAATATTGTGGACCTCTACACTTTAAAGGAGTCACTACATCACAATGGTGTTGTGATAAGGTTCTTATTCCATGGAAGTAGGAGCATGATGAAAACAAGAGGATCTAGTGGTTTTTGGTGAATGTGGAATTTTGAAGGATCGTACACCATAATTGTGTACCATATCATAAGTAGTTTGTTTTCAATGACCTAACCCACCTGGAACCTCTTGGCTGGTGGAAGGCCGAGCTATCACAACTCTAAGCCCACATATAATATGCTATGGGCTAGTGACAAGCATCAAGAAGGAATAACTATAATGGGTAGCCTTTTCCTAAAGTGACTATATGCACACACCCAACCATCGACATACATAAGTGAAGATGTATATAAATTAAATGCCGTAACATCTAGAGATAAACCATGCATGTAATAACATCAAAGTAATAAATCAGAGTATGACACAATTAAATCAAAGTGAAATGGGGGAAAAATACATGCCCAACTGGAAATGAAGTCCCAACCTGACAATTATTGGAATAAAGAAATCTAATAGAGCCCAAATTCTGATATCCAAGACCAACCACCATATGCAGTAAATGCCCTTGAGTATCCCTATAATCCACCAAAATCACCACTTATTTTCCATATTCAACATAATACATGACATGTGTGGGAAAATACCATGCATGGGTGAGTATATAAATACTCAGTAGGATCTCTCAAAAACTAAAGGATAAAAATAGAGAGATACGATAAAAGTAATCAGATCAACCCAAATCAAGAGAGAAATGAAACACAAAAACATATATATATGCTCATAAAGAAACCTAGTAGAGAGATAAAGGGTATATCTATCTCCTAACCTATCCCAAGATGTCGAGTCTTCATGTAGCTATAAAGTTCCTTTATTGATGCCTAGTATCTCATCTTCCAGTTCAAAGAAGTCATGAGGAGGACCCTAACCTCACCACTACTTTATATCCCAAGGGGAAACAATCTCCAATAGAGGAACCACACCCTATTACATTTGGAGGATTTCACTCAGTAGCTAGATAAAGGACCCATGACCTGGTGTATCAAGGGGATGTCACTCAGTAGATAGATAGAGGACTCACACCCTGGTGATTTAGGGGGATGCCACTCAAATAATAGAGGACCCACACCCTTGTATGATAGGAGAGTGACACGTAGTAGGTATCGATAGAGAAACCATTCCCTAGTGCATCATGGGAGTTCCAATCCATGGGTAGAGTACCCATGCCCTAGTATACCGGGGGGGGGGGGGGGTGGGGGGTTACACTCAGAGGGTAGAGGACCCACGCCCTAGTATTTCAAGGGGTTCCACTTAGAGGGTAAATGACCCCTGCTCTAGTATGTCAAGGGGTCCACAAAACCGGTGTAAGGAGTATGGGGGACCCACTCATAGGTGCAACAAGGGGGTTTCCAACCTTGACCTCTCTCACTGACAGTCCTTCCTGATCATTTCCATCATCAAGCATCTCCTAAAGAGACATCATGCCCAAAACATTCCATGTCATATTTTAAAATCCACTACGAAGGATACCATTGAATTATACAAAAACAAATTATCAGTATAAGCTACTCATTGGAAAAAATCCAAGTCCACAAGAAGAACATACATAAAGTGGGACTTTATCATAGGGGTTCACAATAGGTATGGGGTCCACACGATTTGTGGTCCCACTCTACTGCCTGGCCATTCTCTTTCATAGACATGGATCAAATACCATGTCACCATATAGAGCATATAAGGGATCCTACAAGGAATGTATCAGCTACCCAGGGCTTTCCCTTGTGCTTATTTCCATGCCTATGTTCATTGGTCCATGTACGTGTACTTAGTCATGTACCTGGCCATGCCTGGGTACCGGCTTGTGACTGTCTACTCCAAGAGTACATGGTGTGTCCTCCTACGTGGCAATTTGTTTGTGTGCAGTTGGAAGATAGCTTTTCTACCCATGGAGGTTCAGATATAGTATGGGACTACCACATGACATGTGACCCTTATCTTCTATAAAACCCTAGCCTCCATAACTGGGTGGGGCTACATGATGCATGTTCTTCAACTACACGCTGTGTAGTCAGTTTTTTCTATTGAAAGTATAGATCTTCACATAGATCCTAGATTTTAAACTTCTCCCATGATTTCCATTGTTTGAACACATAAAATCAATGTGGGTTTCCTATGGTCATCATTTCTTGGCCTCTAATGGACAAAAAATGGATTCCGTTCATTCACATGAAGCCCTCAAACCACCTGATGCACCTCTTGCCATCTGCCGCTTGATCCCTTTATCACTCAAGATCCCAGATCGATGGAGAATCACCCAAAACCTATGATCCATATCCACATATCCTAAATTTTACAATATGATCAGTGTATTCACAAATTCCATGAATCCAAGGGTTCGATCTCTCTTGAACCAGCCCAGGAAAAGTTGAACCGTGACCCCATAGGCCAATATTGAAGAACCTGATGAGTATAGAGGAAAAAAAGAACAAAGTAAATCAATAATTATCTAAGTTTTATTGGAAAATGATCATAGATCAGGGATTTCCAAGCATGATATAATGTGTAACAATGATAGAAATATTGAATTAAAAATATAATAGATTACAGGGATCATGTGAAAGAACAGATACATCACATAACAAGAATAATAGATAAAAATACATGCTCAAAATTTAAATCAAGGGAGGAAAAAAAATTGAAAACACCTACCTCGATTGTGGATTGATCATTGGTGAAGAACACATTTTCTAGTAATAAAGAAGACCCACTGCATTCAATGCCTCTTGATCCACCACAATCCAATCATTGTTCATCATCCATTTCTGATTCACCAATGAAAAACTCCAAATTTTCCTATCAAGGATCCTAAGGTTATGTGTTTAACCTTGGAAAATTTCTATAGAATCAATTATATATAGGAAATTAGGTTAAGGGTATTAAATTAATTAATTAAATAATTAATCCACTTAATGTACCCTCTATTGACTACATCATCCGAACATCCAGTGCTGACCAAATTTAGGTCTCACCTAGGGTACAAACCACATTTTTGATTCAACCTTGGTATCAGATTTCTTATCTAAGGATATTTTTGGAATTTATTCCAATTTTTTAGGAAAAATGCATTCATGTGATACTAATATATTTAATATTTTTATAATATCAATTCTGGGATCATCAGGACTCAGAATCTCATACCGTCTCAATTCTTGGCTCCAAAAATATTTATTAATATATTTAAAATTCTTACAAGGAAAAAATAGGGTCACTAAATTATTACCCCCTTAAAGGATTTTTGTCCCCAAAAAGAAAAATCTGAACAAAATGGTGAAGAAAATGATCCCACGTATGTCTCTCTTGATTCTAGGAGCTCTCTTGAATGCTCCCTTGCTGCTACAACACACAAACCAAGGGGATGGTTCATCCTCATAGGATCCTCTCCTGTTGATCCATGATCACCAATGGGTACTCCTCGAAGGTGGTACCATCCTCGATGTCCAACTCACCCAGTCAATGGTGTGCATAGGATCATGCATGCATCTCATAAGTTAAAACACATGGAAGATTTCATGAACCCACTCCAAGTATGGGGGTAAGTCTAGGTGGTAAGAAAACCCTCCAATCCTCTTTAGGATCTTGAACAACCCGATGAACCTAATGGATAACTTGCCTCCATAGAAAACACTCCACAATCCTTGTCATATGGAGTATCTTAAGAAAACATAGTCTCCATGAGTTAACACCAAGGGCCTAAGACGTCGATTTTCATAAGATTTATATCATCTCTGGGTTGTCCTCATACAATCGTAGATCACCCGAACTTTCTAAATCATTGCCTACAACATTTCTATCCCAATAAGAGATGCCTATCCAATCTCAGTCCAACATAAGTTTCACCTGTAGGGTCTTCTGTACAAGGCCTCAAAAGGTTCAATGCCGATCATATATTGATAGATATTATTATAAGTTAACTCTACCAATGAAAAGTGATACTCCCATATTTTGAAAAAGTCCAAAACAAAATCTCTTAGCATATCCCCCAAAACCTAGAAATTGCTTGCAGTTTTCCCATCCATTCGAGGGTGAAACACCATACTCATCCACAAATGGGTCTCAAATGACTCTTATAGGCCTCTCCATCCATCCAATGGCCTGAAGGCCTTCATTTTTTTATTGATTTTGATAATCCACCTTTCAAGGGGTGAGTTATAACCCTTACAAGGCCCGTTGGCGTAAGTATTACATGGCCTATAGGCCTTAGAGGAATTCATTTTCCCGTAGGCTTCAAACATTACATAAAACCTAGACTCACTACTTGGAACTACTCCTCCCCAGCATCTTCATCATGAAATCATCTCTCCACCCTCGCATGGCTATTCGACTAGGCATTCCCATGCATGCACATGCTTGTCCCGATGGTAGGTTCCATACCCTCTCATTCTCGAAATCCATTTAGCTTCTGATGTGGTGAAATCTCCTTGCTCATCCTCCTTATAGATCTTGTTCCTCATAGGACGTTTGGTTTGCATCTACACTTAAGGTGGCTCGAAGGCCTTGAGGTGGCCTGAAGGCCTTACTGACCCAAAGTCCTGGGTGTCCTGAAGGCCTTAAAGGACTTGGGGACCAAATCGGTGGCCCGAAGGCCCAAACGGGGGCATATTCTCAGCTGCTACAGTACCAAACAGTACTTGCTACAGTTCTCACTATAGTACCTACTACAGTACTGCTGCAGTACTGCTGCAATACTACTACAGTACTGCTACAATACTGCTACAGTACCCCCCAAAAATAATGTCTCAGCCTAGATTTGATCCTGGGTCTCCTGAATGCACTTACAGAGTCCTTACCAACCGAGCTAAGGCTCATGTGCTATAGGCCTCTCCATAACTGTGAAATAAACTTCACATCATAGCTGTAGACAATCGTCAAGGGTATCCCATGGATCCAAAAAATATCCTTCATGTAAAACTACCCTAGACTCTCTACATAAATCCACTCCCAGATAGAAAAGAAGTGCATCAGCTTCATGATTTAGTCAAAAATTAACTAGATAGATTTGTGTCCTTTCACTATCCATGGAATCCATATCATAAAGTGAATATATATTCCATCCCATTTCCACTTTTGGGATCTCAAGAGGCCATGAAAAACCTACGGTAAGTAGGTGATTAGCCTTCACCTATTAATATGCGGGTCACTGAGAGATAAACTCGACTACATTCCACCTCATTCCATATCAACAAAACTACCACTAAAGTTCCTTGTACATATTCACCACTCTAGGATGTACATAAATAGGGAAAGTATGAAACTCCCTCATCAACCCTCTTGTATCACAATTTGAAACAATGTCTATTTTTGGAAATGGATGACAAGTTCCCCTCTATTAGAAAATCTATCTGGTGAATCTTCAGAGGAAATATAATCACAAGGAACCTCATAGTCAATGTATCCTAACTAGGTCTCCCCCACAAACTGAATAAGTGGATAATTCACCACCATTGACTAAAGAAAAAATACACCCCTATCCTACATTAGGGTCAGCTGTAAAGAATCTAACTACTCAAATTAATCCTCTACCAAATGAGAACATGACTTAATTCTAAGGTAATATTCCAACATGTTTCCCTTCTTAGGAGTATAGGCTATCCTAAAGTGATAGTCTTGTATGACCTACAACCAGTGCCTCTAGTTCAGGTTTAGATCTCTCTAAATGAAGATATACCTAAGACTATGATGGTACGAGTAAACAATAAAGCACTCTCCTAGAAGATAGTTCCTGTACATCATAAGAGAGAAGAATACCACTACCAACTATAGGTCATGAGTTGTATAGTTTTACTCATCGGATATTAATTTCCCTTACCCATATACAATCACTACCCACCTCTAAATCAATACAAAATAGATCCCAACTCTAGAGGCATCGTAATACACTACATAATCCATTCCCTCCTCTATTATTCTTAACATAGGAGCACTGGTCAACCTTAGCCTCAACTGATCAAAGGATCTCTAACAATGCTTGGTCTAGGTAAACAGATTCCCTTTCTATATTAAAGTGGTCAAATGGGTTGCAATCTTAGTGAAGTCTACAATGAACCTCTAGTATTACCCATCCAATCCAAGAAAACTATACACCTCCGATATTCTTTTGGGTGGATCCCAAGAAAGCACTGCATCAATATTCATCGATTCCACAACTAATCCATGCTCGGAAATGACATGCCCCCAAAAGTGAACCTCATGGATCCAAAAATAGCACTTTGAGAGCTTACCATAAAGATGATTCTCCTAGAGTAAGTCTAGATCCATTCTTAGTTTCTCTGCATTATCCTCCTATGATTCGTAGTAAAAAATTATTTTATCAATGAAGACAACCAAAAATTGGTCCAAGTATGGATGGAATATTTGGTTCATCAAAGCCATGAACATATCAGTGGAATTTTTTACACTGAAATGAATCACTAGGAACTCATAGTGTCTATAGTGACATCAAAATTCCATATTCCGAATATCATCCTCAAAAAACCTCAATTTGAGGTATTTGAACCTGATATCAATCATTGAGAACAAACTCACACATCAAAAATGATCTAATAGGTCATAAATCTTCAATAAGGGATACTTTTTCTTGACCATTTCCTAGTTCAGGCAATGATAATAAACACAAAACCAAAATATACCATCTGAATTTCTCATGAACAAAAACAAATATGCCAAGGTGGACACACTAGGTATGATAAAACCATTATCTTAAAGGTACTCTAACTAATCCCTCATTTTTGGAGCTCAACATGGGCTATATGATATACCAAAGAAGATATAAATATTTTACTGGAGAAAAAGTTAATGAAAAATTACATCTCCCACCTTGGAGGTAGTCCTAAAACATCCTTAGGTAAGACATCCATAAATTAATATACTACTGAAGGAATATAGATTTATGAAGAGTCCAATACACCAATTTATAATCTCTCCAAGAGATGGGTAATGGGATATACCCTCATTCTCACAAGAAAAATATGCTAATACATGATATATATCTTGCTAAAAAAGAATAATATCATCCCATATATTCAAAAGATTCCGACCCTCCTATAATGAGAGTTGATATGGGATTGAAACATGGACAAATAGTCTATAAATAATATGAAATAATAGGGTTTCATCATGATGAATACGAGGTCCCTTGTAAAAATCTCTCCACCAACCAATAGCTCGCACTTCTAGTAGACAAGGGATATCAAATAATCCAACCCATTTGGAACCTGTAGAAAAAGCTACTTTGCTAAGGTCTCAAAGGGGAGCTCTAGATCTCACACAAAGGATAAAAAATTAAGGACTGACTCGAACCTATGTCTATAAGTACTAGATCAATTTTATAATAAACACAGATCATAACTCATATCATCTCATGAGTTTTTGGGTCATAAGCCTCCATAACCTGAAGCTGCTCATGGCCCCGACCCCCAGCTCCCTGAGTCTGGCTTGGGTCGTCTAGTGGTGATGATGTAAGTAGTTCATTGAATATACATCCACTAGAAGCACCTTATACTAGAGTTACACATTCTCCTCTACCAGCATCACCTCCTTGGGGCCACCCCATACATTCCTAGGAGAACCCTGATGAAGGTGCCGCCTCTGCCATAGAGGTCCATCTGCTTCCTTCCTGCCCTCCTCAGAATTTTGAGTTAAGTAATAACATGTTATGTAACCTATCCCATCACATGAATAACACATACCCTCTCTGAGATGACATGGTTTTCTGTGTGAACCTTGTTCCACATGTCCACATGACTGAGATTGGATATGAGGAGGTCTCCTATTCCAATATCCTACCAACTGGAACTTTTTATCCATTTTAGATGACTCAAACCAATGATTCCCACTATTATCTCCAGATGCATGGAATCAATCATATAGGAAGCTCTCCAACACCATTACTCTCTCTAACACTCTAGCATAGGTGGGAATGAAAAGGTGAACCACACTTTCATGGATGTTTTTATGGAGACCCTACTTGAACATCCACGCCCAGAAGTAACCATCCCAAACCATTTCAAGAGAGTATCATGTAAGGTTAGTGAACCTCACATAATAGTAAAAAAGTTTCATACTACCATGTTGTATCTCTAGAAGCTCTTGAATATGAATAGATCATAAGAATTAGGTGTAATAATCCTCATGAAATAGCTACTAGAAGTCAGACCATGAGATCATCGTATCATCATGAGTCTGTGTGACTAGAGTACACCAATTCATAACTTCTCCATGAAACATATTGATTTCTAGTGAAACCATTTGATCATTCAGGGTCCTAAAAAGCCTCAACAATCAAATCACCGACTCAATCCAATCCTCCATTTACTAGATATCTGACTCACCATGGAACCTCAACAACCATTGGTGGGAGAACTCACGTAGCATGATAAGACTACGGGTATAATCATCCTTCCCTGTTGGTACTTACTATTGATCAATAGGTGAGGGTTCTACTATCTACCTACCTAGAGGAAGATCTTCAAGAGATAGACCTTGAACTGAGGCCCCATCACTCATTAGATCATTGCCAAAATTCCGAATCAGTAACCTGGATGGATGCCTTCACAGAGGAATCCTGAAAGTGATCAAGATGTACCATGGTAAGATGAGAATATATATATGGGGAGCTGACTAAACAAGGAGAGTCAAAAGGATTAAATCCTCCTCCAAATCCTTTTTTTCATTTTCAAAATAAACCACTTTTTGGAATAGAGACAATGCAAAATCGTACCAAACCAATATTTTAACTTCAAAACAGAAACAAAAAAACAACTCCATGCAGGATTCGAAAATTGGAATTCGAAAAAAAAAACTAAATCCCAGACTAAAACCCAAGGTGATCTTGATCAACACATTAGAGAAATTCATGTCGTCAACATTCATGATTACCACATATCGTCATTGTCACCCTAACACCATAGGATATTTCTGGAGAAGGGTTTTAGAGAAGAAAAACCAAGACAACTTCCACCCACTATAGCCAAGGACATCATTGCCTTCATCGAAGTTGAAACACCTTCTTAGATTCAGACTGTACCAGCATCACCATCAATCTATCATTGCGCCTCATTGCTGACAAGATAACCACTAGAGATCACCAATGTCACTGAAATCACTATATCCAAGCTAGAGAGACCAACATCAAAGATCCTCCTCATTGAAAAAAGGAAAAATAAATCCCTACAAACCAACACCGAACGCCTTGCAGGAGAGAAACTCAGAACCACACCACCGACAAAGAGCATGCATCTAGAACCCCAACGACCACCAAACCCACATCCCAAAACCTCGACGCCACCCCGATCCTGATCAAACTTGGAGAGGCACAAAGAAACAAGAGTCCAGGGTAGGGAATAAAGAGGATGAGGGATCTGAATGATGATAAGTCGATGGGGTAGAAAACCAGTTCCAACAAAATAGAAATAGGCTGACTTCAGAGAGCCTTGGGAACCATCAGCCATCGAACCACCAAATCCCAAAACCTCTCTGTTACCCCACTTTAGATCTGAAATAGAGAGTTTTAGGGGAACTAGATATTAGAGTAGAGGATAAGCAACCAAGGGATATAACACAAACTTTTGTCTGGCCTTAGAACCACCCATAGAAGAAGCAAGAAATCAGACCCATAAAGGAACCACACATACTAGGAAGGAAAAAGGATAAAGAGGTGAAAAAGGGGAATAGAGTAAGGGGAAGGAAGGTAGGAGAAGTGATTAGACACACCATTGAACCCACAATGTAGGGTTTTAGAAGGAAATCCTAGGTGGAGAGGCGAGGGAGAGGGGAAGCATCGAGAGATAAGGGAGGAATCTTATTTGGTGTTTGGTTTCATTAAAAAGGATTAAATCCAATATGATTCATGTACCATTGTTCCCTAAAACCAATGTCTCAGTATTCCAAGTTTACAAGTAGGTAGTCAGAGTCCTAGTGTATAGATAAGTCAGCCACCACACCAACACTTTATTCCCTAGATTTAAATCCACAATCAAGACACACCGACACTATTTACCTAAGTTCTCAACCAATCCTTACCATGGGTACATCTCTACAATGACCTAAGGATGAACCACCTTTGATAACACTCTATAACAACCCTTCCCATTAGGGCTTGCTAGGCTGACAGAAGGTTGAACCATCACAACCCAAATTTTTCATACAATTGGCTAGGGGATGGCGACAAGTGCCAAGAAGGAAGAACTATAATGGGAGTGGTTTTCCTAAAGTATCTGTATGCATTCACCAAACTATCTCTATGTAAAAGTGTAGAGGAATATAATGTAAAGATTATAAAATCTAGAGATAAACTATACATGTAATAAACACTAGGGAATACATTAGAGTATAATAGAATAAAGCCAAAGTGAAAAGGGAAAAAATACATTCCCAACCATAAATGAAGTCCCAATTTAACAATAACTGGTATAAAGAAAGTTGAGAGATCCTAGATCTTGATCTCCAAGACTGACCACCATACGTGGTATATACACCTGAGTATCCCTATTATCCACCAAAATCACCAATGATCTATCCATAATCTTCATAATACAAGAAACATGTAGAAAAATCCCATTCAGTGGTGAGTATATACATACCCAATAGGATTACCTGAAAACTGAAGGGGATAAATAGAGAGATATGATAGAAGTAGTCATATCAACCCAAATAAAGAGGGAAATGAAACCCAACAACATACATGCATAACTAAACACACACACACACAAATATACTAATAAAGAAACTAGATAAGAGAGAAATGGGATCTCTATATCCTAGAATATCCCAAGATGATGAGTCTTATTATAGCTCTAAAGGTCCATAATCGATTCCCAACATCTCATGTGTCTGTCTGAATAAGTCATGAGGATGACTCACATCTCACCACTAATATAAAACATGAGGGGGAATAATCTTCAAAATAGGGACCATTCCCTAGTATGTTATGTGGATTCCACTCAGTAACTGTATAGAGGACCCATTCCCTGATTTCCTAGGGGGATTTCACTCAGTAGATATATAGAGGATCCACACCCTAGTGTATTCGGGGGATGTCACTCAAAGCATGGAGGTAACACACCCTAGTATTATAGGGTAGTTCCATTTAGTATGTATTGATAGATGAACCACTCCCTAGTGTGTCTGGGGGTTCCACTCCATGGGTAGAGGACCCATTCCCTAGTATTTCAAGGGGGTTCCACTCAGAGGGTAGTGAACTCCATCCCTAATATGCCAGGGGGTTCTAATTAACCTGAGTAAGGAGTATGGGGGACCCACTCCATGGTGCAATAGGGAGGGGGGGTCTCCAACCCTAACCTATCACACTAATGATCTTTCCTAATCTCTTTCATCATCAAGCATTTCCTAAAGTAGTGTCACAATTAGAACATTCTATGTAATATCTCAAAATCTACTATAAAGGATACCATCAAGTTATACATGGAAAACTGCTCATGATAGGCTACTCATGGGAAAAAATAAAAGTGTAAATAAATGAGATACCCAAGATTAAAGTTTCTCATATGGTTACATAGAGTGTATGGGGTCCACATAGTGTGTGGTCCCACTATACTACTTGTTTGTGTTCTCATCTGGACACAAATCAGAGGCCATGTCCCTGTACATAGTGTGTAAGGGGTCCCACATAGTGTTTTTCAGCCACATGAGGCCTAACCATATGCTCCTAACCATTGCCATGTTTTTCGGGCCATGCCCATGTCCCTGGATGTGTCTGCATACTGGCCTATGCCCATGTACCAGCCCATGACCGTGTACTCCCAGAGTACATGGGGTATCCTCCTATCTAGGGTCCTGGCCCTGTGCACCTGGCACACAACTTGGCCACTCAGGGAAGGTCACATGGTGTGTGGTACCACCACATAGTGTGTGATTCTTATCTTCTCCAAAACCCTAGCTACTGTAGCTGGGTGGGGTTATATGGTGTGTTTTGTTCGACTACATTCCGTGTAATTGAGTTTTCTATAGAAAGTCCATATCTACACCTAGATCCTAGATCCACTACTTACGCAAAAATTTACACTATTTTAAAACTTTTAATTAGTGGGGGTTGCCTTTGATTTTCATTTATTTTCCTTTGGTGGCTAGAAAGAGGATTCCATTAATTCGTATAAAGCCCACACATCTACCGATGCACCACCCGTCATCTTCCTCTCAATCTCATCACTGCTCTAGATCCTAAATCCATGGAGTATAACCCAAAAACTATGATACATCCCAATCCATCCTTGATTTTCTAATATGATCATCATACATAAAACTTCCTTGAATTCGGGGGTTTAATCATGCTCAAACCCACCCTGAAAAAGTCAAACCATGACCTCGTATACCAATGATGAAGAACATGATGAGCAGAGAGGAGGAGAGAATAAGAAAAAAAATTCAATCAATCATTGGAAAAAATTTATTTTCCAACAATCATATATCAGGGATTTATAGTGAAAATAACATGTTCAAATAAGAGATAAAATATTGAATTAAAAATATAATAGAAAATAGTGCTAATGTGAAAGAATAAATACATCAAATAACAAGAATAGTAAAAAAATCCATGATCAAACTTTTATTCAGGGGTGTAAAACACAATTTATGATCCCTAAAGATAAAAACAACTAAAGGATGGATGAGGCCAACATCTATGATAGAAATCCATAGTTTCCTTGGATTGGATGGGTACTATCATCGATTTGTGAGAAATCTATCAAGATTGTAAAACCATCTAACCAAGATAAATTGAAATGGATTCATGTTTTTTTTGAATAATTAATTTTTATAGATATTCAAAGAGTTTAGAAATAGGATTATCACTACACATGTACTCACAATACCCATAAGTGTAGAACTTTTCATGTTGTACAACGATGATTTGTAGAAGGTCTTAGGCTGTGTGAAAATACATAATGAAAAAGTGATAGCCTATTCTTCAAGGAAATTGAATGTTCACAAATAGAACTACTGAACACATGATATGAAGTTAGGTGCAGTGATCTTTGCATTGAAAATACGGTAGTATTATCTCTTTGAGGAGAAGTGTGAAATATATATGGATCACAAGAGACTCAAGTATGTATTCACAAAGAAATAGTTGAATATGCACCCACAAAGATGGTTAGAGATGATCAAGGACTATGACTACTCAATCCAATACCATTATGGTAAAGAAAATAAATTATAAAATTATATAAGTATAAAGGATCCAAAAATTTTATCATTGATGAGAGTTGAGAAGGATTCGATCTTCTTAGAATTTAAAAGGATGGACATGGGAATCATAAATAAAGGAACAACATCAATACTTTCACAAATTGTTTCTAAACTGTACCTTTTAGAGAATATAAGGGATTCTAAAAGAGATGATATGGGAATTTAAATGAAATTGGATGCTATAAGAAACAGAAAAACCTCTGAGTTCAAAATTAATGAAGAAGGAGTTGTGAGATTTGGGTTACGACTATGTGTACCATCAAACCCAGAGTTAAAGAAGGATTTGTTTGATGATGCACATATCTTGAAATTATCTATCCATCATTGAAGAATAAATATGTATTGATATCATTAAGAGAACTATTGGTATGAAAATATGAAGATGGATATCATATAATATACATCAAGGTGTCTTGTATGTCAGCAAGTGAAGGCTGAAAGGAAAAAATCTAGGTGGATGATGCAACCATTACCCATACCTATATGAAAATAGGAAAACATAACCATGGAATTTTTCAATGGGATTTTGAAGAAATAAAGAAGAAATAATTCTATATGGGTTGTGGTGGATACTCTCTTTCTCACTTCATTATAATTCGAGAGGACTCCTCACTTGATTAACTTACAAGGATATGCATTAGAGAAGTGGTGAGGATTCATAGAACACCAATATCAATTGTATTTGATAGAGATCCATGATTTACCTCAAAGATCTAGAAGTGTATCAAATATGATCTAAATACTAAGCTGAACTTCATGACAACTTATCACCCTCAAACTGATGTCCAATTTGATTGAACTATCTAGGCACTCAAGGAAAAGTTGATATCTTGATTAATTAACTTCAAAGAAGGATGAGATCAAAATATTCCTCTCACTGAGTTCTCATATAACAAATATAGCATCCAAATTCTCTCTATGAAGCCCTTCATTGTAAGGGTGCATAACATCTGTATACTGGGATGAAGTTTGGGAAGACAAACTACTAGGTTCTGAAAAGGTTGAAGAAATGGTGGAAAAGGTCAAGACCATTCAACAACACATCAAGGTTGCTCAGAGTTGACAAAAGAGTTATGCTTAAAATCATTGATGAGACCTAGAGTTTTAGGCTGGATAAAAGGTATTTTTATATATATCTCTATGGAATAAAATCATGAGATTTAGGAATAAGGTAAATCTTAGTCCATGATACATTGGTCCCTTTGATATCCGTGATCACATCGGAGTAATGGCCTATCAAATAGAACTACCACCTAACCTATATGAAGTACATGATGTGTTCCATATATCACTCTTGAGGATTTACATACCAAACCCCTCACATGTACTAAATATAGTGGTGGTACTATTGGAGAATGATATTTCCTATGAGGATCTGTTGGTGAAGATATTAGATTGTTGAGACAAAGTTATATGGAATAAGTTAATGCACCTGGTCAAAGTGCTATGGAGAAACCAAAAGTTTAAAGAAGTGATGTAGGAACCAAATAATGTTATGAAACAAAATTACCCTCATCTATTTTAGTGTGTGAAATGAAAATTTCAAGGGTGAAATTTATGAAGGGGGAAAGATTATAATGACCCGAACTGTTATAAATAAAATTACCCTTTTGGTTGAATTAAAACACACACACCTATTTGGTTTTATTATATAACATCAGACTTAAAATAATGTTAAGAATCATAACTTTTGATAATATATACATTGAATAATGGTTATATGATTAGTATAGATATAGGACTGTAACAGCTCCAATTGGAACAGAAAAAAGGAAGTGATGACCTCAACCAGTAATATCTCACCCTATGAAGCCCATTTATCAAAGATAACAAGGGATATAGAATTATTGAGGTTTTAATTTGACCAAGTCTAATATGTGATCCAACAAATTAAGATTGAGTGAAATATTTTACTAGAGAAGTTCAAGATCATCGAGATCACAAACCAAACCATGTACACTGAAACAACCCATGAAAGTCTCACCATCACAGACCTTAACCTTAGGGAGTTTTCTGATGTAATAAAGAGATATATATCAAGACCCTAATAATATAAATATGTATATTTTATATAATAATGAATACATTTTCATCTTATTTTTGATAATTTATAAATGATTTTGATTTTGATACAATTAAACACAAATTGTATTTTTAGGTAATGTTAAAATTCAATTAAGGAATTTATTTTGAGGAATTAATGGATTTTTAAATAAATAATATTTTAACAAAATATTATTATTAAATAATTTTTATTAAATATGAATGATCATATAATTTTAATGAAGCCAAATGTAATTTTTATAAGGGTTTGAAAACTGTTATTGTCAAAAACCCAACTTTCTCAATAAATATTTATTCTTAATTTTAAATTGAAAATTCACATATTTATAATATTATTTGGATAAAATAAATATTATTTTTTGAATCAGAATATTGAAATTATCCAATGGTGATTTTTTTATGATTTAATGAGATAGTCCAGTTTTCGGGTAAAAATTAAATACGGTATAAATATAAAGTGTGTATTATGACATCATAATGACCTAAAAATGATGTAATAAATAATATATAGGGTATCCAAGACCAAATATATGTCTATACTTTAAAATAATGCGAATTTTAGTTTTTTTGATTAATTTTATAATGACATTATTAATCCTCCAAAACCTATAATATATTTTAAGGTTTTAAAATCATTTCTTTAAGGAGATGAATCAATTTCACATCACCAAGGGTAATATTTTTAATAAGTTCAGACCTTGCTCTAATAAAATAATGAAAAAATACACTTTTTCAGAAATTTTGGGAAAAAACCATGGGAAGTTTTTTGGTTATTATTGCTTTATTATATAGAGTCCAAAACCTAAGTTTGAGAAATAATAAATAATTCCCCAATAATTTTCTATATAAACCCACCCAAGATCGCATCTATATTTACTAGAAAACCTTGGATCATGTCATTAATTTTCCCTAACATCTATATAGTCCTACCAAGGTTCCTTAATATCTTAATAGGCTCCTCCGAAGCATTTGGAATCACCCTCCCAAGGTAAGGGATCCTCTCCTTCTTCTCTTTATCTAAGTATATTTATTATCTTATTCTTTTTATATCTAATTATATATGTTGGGATATGTTCTTCCATGCCCCCCTTACTTTAAATTTGTTGTATAAATGATTAGGTACCCCTTTTAAGTCTTATTAATACCTCCCATGAACATTTATATTCCCCCGTTATGCTGCTGAAATTTGACCACGATTTTACATGCCAAGCAATTGTTTAGTGAATATATATACCCATTTCCTATCAAGGGTGTTAAATTTTATGAACTTATAATTATTTTATTTGGTAATTACATGTATTTATTAAAAAATCCTTGATAATTTAATAAAATTTGATGATAAATGATTCCATTTTTTATGATCTATGTGGCATACTTATTCATGTGAATGATATGAAAGTGACAGGTGTGCCCAACATTATATAGCGCTCCAATGCATTGGGTAATGTTTTAGTCTAATGAGACATCATGAAAGGGATTATGGAGTGAACATAATCTATAAAGAGACTTTTTACATCATGATTTATTTTCATTTATCTTTGACCTATGTTTATGATTCCATGTTTTAATTTTTTTTCCACATTTCCCATGTTACCTTTATGTTATCATGCTATATCATGACTCATTATTCATGTTTATGATTCTCACCCATTTTATGTCTCATTGATATGCCTGTTGTATAACTATAATAATATATTCAAGTTATGAAATGTTTATTTCTTTAATGGGGTTTATAGATCACCCCTTTATTATGTATGTACCCAAGTTATCCCATGAAGTTTTAAAAAGATCTAGAATTTTAGAAGCGTGTTAAGGATTTTTTCAATAATGTTATTGTATCCCATGTTCATGATGCTATTATTTGTACCCAATTACCAAATACACTATAATTATCAATATTTTGGGTCATATTATGTGTAATATTATGTAGTAAATCATGAACTAATGTGTAATAAAGAGTAGGGTTTCCATAGTTAATGCCTTATTAAGAATTGAAATTATAGAAAATGCATGTACTAATTTGGTTATTTTGGACCACTATAATTTATATACTATCAAATTAAAAATACCATTAAACATCATAATTGTTGATAGTATATCCATTATACATTGATCGTATGATTAATATATATATATATATAGGGTTATGATAAATCCAATTGATATCGAAAAGGGAAGCGATGACCTCTTCTAGTAGGATCATACCCTATAAAGACTATTTATTAGAGCTTCACACTAAGATAGAATCACTGAGATTTTTCCTTTACCAATACTAATCCAAGATTCAATAATCAAATCATGAAGAAAACTATTTACAGAATAAGTTCAAGCTTATTAAGATCACAACTCAAACCATGTTCGCCGAACCACCCCAAGAAAATCTCACCATTGCACACCTTACCATTAGGGAATTCGCTGGTGTAATAAATGGATATATATCTAGATCCTAATAGTATGATTTTTTATATTTTTTAGATTCATAAAATAATGATTATATTTATATTTTATTACTTTATAATGACTAAAAAATAAGTTTGATAAGTTTTTTATTTTGATATAATTAAAAAAAATTTTATTTTTGGGAACTATATAGCTTCAATAAAGAAACACTTTTTAATGAATTAAAGAATTTTTGAAATAAATTATATTTTAATAAAATACTAATACTAAATAATATTTATTAAATATAAATGATAATATAATTTTATAAAGTCAAATTTAATTTCTATAAGGGTCAAAAAATTTCTATTGTAAAAAACAAGTATTTTTCAATAAATTATGTTTTTATTTAAAAGTGTAAATTATCAATTTTATAGAATTATTTTTGATAAAATATATTTTTTTTAAAATCAGAACATTAAAATTATCCAAAAGTTATTTTTTTCATTATTCTTTGAGAGATTCATATTTTTGGGTAAAAATTAAATATAGTATATTTATATGATATATATTATGACGTCATAAAAGGCCAAAAGTGATGTAATAAATTCTATAAAGAGTATACATGGAAAAAATATGTTTTCAATTTAAAAAAATTTATTTTTTAAGTTATTTTATTAATTTTATAAACCCTTAATGAATCTAGAATAAATATTATATTTTAAAGTTTTAAATTCAATTCTGTATAAACATGACTCAATTCTACATCATCAAGGATATTATTTTAAGGAGTTTGGTTATTAGACTTATAAAATAATTAAATAAACTCATATTTGGTAGAAACCATGGGAGAAAACCATAGTATTGTTTGTTTTTTAGATTAATTTATCATATAGAATCCCAAACCAAAATTTAGAAATTAATAAATAATTATCCTCCCTTTTTCTATAAAAACCCACCCAAACCCTAATTAATATTCCATCAAAACCCTTATAGAATTAATTTACTCTACCCTTCTATATCTAGATCCCTCTAAAGATATTACCAAGCTCTTAATAATACCTTCACAATCTTTTAGAATCTCCCTCTCAATGTAAGGGATCCTCTCCTTATCCTCTTTATTCAAGAAACTTTTTTATATTATGCCTTTTTATTTTCAGTTATTCATGTTGGGGTATGTTTTTACACATACCTATTACTTAAATTATGATTTATATGTGATTAGATATCCCTTTCACTCTCATTAAACCCTTCCATTAATATTTATGTACCCATATCATGTTATTGAAATTATCCTGGGATTTTCCATGCCAAAAATTTGTGTAGTGAATACTCATACCCATTTACACTCAAGGGTATTCACCTAGATGAACCTATCCTTAATTTATTGGGAACTTCCATTTATGTAATCCAAAATCCTTAATCACGGGATTAAAAGTGATTAAAGATATCGTTTTTCTGTAAGATCTATATGGAATACTTATGCATGTATGTGATATGAATGTGAATGGTGGGACTGAAATTATATAACCCTCCAATGAATTACATAATGTTTTTATATCATGATATGAAATGTATGGTTTATGAGAGGTTATTTTAAGAACACCATGTTATGATTTATTAGTGGTTATCCTTGAATTATTATTATGATGTATTTTTTTATTTTGTTTCTCTATTCCCATGTTTCCTTTATGTTATCATCTTATATCATGCTTTGATGTTAAAGTTTATGATTCTCACCCCTCATGTGTTACCTTGATATTCCTATTGAATCACATGTATTACTTTAGTAATGTTATTATTTTATTATTCCCTTATTTGTCTTTATAGATCATCACCTTCTTATATACATCCCCAGGTTATCCCATGCGGTTTTAGAAGATCAAGGAAACTTAATTCCATGTTATAGAGTTGTTTCTTATATATTTTTATTTATATTTCAAATTTTTATGATATGTACCTAATTAACCAAATAAACTAGGCCTAATTATATTTTTAGGTTGTGTGAAGTGTATCTTTACATAATAAATCATGTAATAAAGTGTATGAAATATATCAGTTTTCATAGATATAGAACCAGATGATGCTGAATATGGATGGACACAATGAGAGGTACAATATTTTTTTATTCTTATATGGATTTAGACTTTTTTGATATTGGTTCTTCCCATTTATTTATATCATTAATATTTATTGATTATTTTGTTATATGAGTGGAGTTTATTCCATTTTCAATGGGTCTAATTGAACTATTGGTAAAAGAGATGGAGAAAAGTTTTTATTACCCAGAGTATCATGTTTTGGTTATTGGTGTGGAGGTATCATAGGAGTTCCTTATTTTAGATCTAGAAAATTTTGATATCATCATAAGTATGGATTAGATGATCAGTTTAAAATCTCTGATTGACTGTTATCATCACAACATCCAATTTCAATATCATGAAGGGAGAACTCACTTATTCTAGGGTAAGTGGGATCCAAGTCCAAGTAGGATGGGGCGTATTTCTCTAGATTCAAGATTGATATCATGTCATTTTTCAAGGAGTTTATTTGAGTTTTTAGAGTAGGGTTGAAATGGTACTCTTATAGTGGTTGTGGATTGGTACCCCAAGGTGTTTTTTGAATGATATTTCTAGGTTTCTACCACAATGAGAGGTTGAGTTCACTATAGATCTAGTCTTCAGGATGAGACCCATTCCATTTCCATCATACCAGATAGATCATACGAAGTTAAAGGAGATAAAGGCTCAGTTTTAGGACCTTGTAAGAAAGGTATCTATCCATCATAGCATGTCACCATGGTAATTTCTAATAATTTTTTCAAATAATGAATACGTGATTCTCATACTCTATAATAAGTTAAACCAGGTGACTGTTAAGAAAAAATACCCATTAAATATAATTAATGATATTTTTTATCAACTTAGGGGATCCCGTGTTTAGTCAAAAGTACTAATTTATACATTTTCTATCCTTATTTTTGAAAATCACAACATACTTTATTAAATTCCATGTTTTATTAACTTTCTATATCCTAATATTTTATAATAGTTTTTTAGAAAAAACTATTTTCATCCAAACTTAGAAAAAATTTATAATTAGATGAATATGAAATTTATATTTGGATGAAAATATGAAGTCTGGTCTATCATACTGATAGATTTTGGTCTATCAGACTCACAAAGTCTGCTCCATTAGACTGACTAAGACTGGCCCATCAGACTAACTGAGTCTGTTCTATTGGAATGAACAAGTCTATTTCATCAGATTAATGTAGTTTTTGATTCATCATAAAAAATAAAATTTATTCTATTATAAGAATTAATTATATAATATATTGATCAATTCTTTTACCAGATGTAATATTTTTCTAGTATTGTGATGATGCTATCAAAATGACATCAGACGTATATGTATAGTACAAGCTGAGATTTCAAGATGGAGCTCATCCAAGGCCATTGAAACCAACTCCGAGTGTTATGGAATATGACCATTTTTGTTATTACTATAAATAGAGGTGTATTCGAGGAGCTGAGAGATGATTATTTTGGGACACAACCTATCTAAAGTTTAATCTTCTATAAAATCTTGTTACTTAAGCTTTATAAATATTTAGGGATTTTTATTTTTATGGAATATGAGTGAGGATTATAAATTCCTTAAGAATATTTTCTTTTGTATTCACTATGTTTGATTTGGGGTTAGATCAAGGTATTTTAGGGATATGAAGTTTTCTAAATCCGATCTTTGTGATTGAGGACTTTTGGGGCTAGGAAGACATATGTTATTCTGATTTTTGTGATTGAGGAGTTTCTTTATTAAGAAAGATAGACCTTAATTTAGGATAAAACTTTGGATACCTAAATTTTGGGTTATATAATTCCTTAACATTTAAGGTTAAATAATGTACTCAATATTTTATAAATTTCTGTAATTTTTCTTTACAATTTAAAAAAATATATTTTTTCTTATTTTTAAAATTTTGTTATTTTCTACTCTAAATTTGGTTATAAATTTTTATTTTACTAAACTTTATTAAACTATGATATTTTAGACAAACTTTGTGTCCAATATATAACATATAAAGATCAGATGATCTTTATACCTAATAATTCTTAACTAAGAGGTTTTGTTTTTTAGTTAGTTTAATTTTTTAAACTATAATTCACCCACCCTCTTATATCCATTGTTATACTCTTTTATCCTATATTTGTTATCAGATCTAATTTGACTTCTTAACTTTCTAGTTTTTACTTTTGTTATATTAAGATAGTTTTTTAATATTTTATAACTTTTTTATAAACTATTATTTATATGTTTTGAATAAACTATTTTTATACTAACCTTTATTTTTAGATAGAGTGTATTTATTATTTACAAAGATGGTAGGTTTAAATGTTGGAACTCTTGAGAATATTAATCCTATAATACCATCTATTTTTGATGGGGATTATTACGAATATTGGATATATCATATGAAAACCTTTGTTATTAAAACTGAAGTTGATTAATTTGTTCTGATTACTAGGAATTATTAAATAACTAAGAAAGAATTTTATACATTTATAAATCAAAAGAAGCATTAATATCAACTAAATTATCATATAATAAATAATTTATTATATTCTATGATAAGGAATTTCTATAGTCATATTTCTTCTTGTGAAGCTATGAACATTATTTAATTTTTTTTGGAAATTACTCATTTTGGTTCTTCTAAAGTTATAGAAATAAGAAGAGCAATGATTAAAGATGATTATCAAGCATTTTTTATCTAGAGAATCTATTTCTACAATGAATCAGAGATTTATGAATTTTTTTAATAGTTTACAGTCTATGGTTGATAGAGATATTAAAGATGAGATTTGGGTTGAAAAAGTCATTGAGATTATGCTAGGGGTGTGGGAATAAAAAAACAAAAATTTATGATACATAAGAATACTAAGTTGAGATAAAATGATTTTATTGGTTCTCTTATACAATATTATTTCATATTGAAAATAGATACTAAAAAATAAAAGAAGAAAAATGGTGTATATTTTTCTTCTTCTTCAGCTATTGCTAAGAAAGTGAGATCTGCAAAAAAGGTTTCAAAGTATTCAAAGAAAATGAAAGGTCAAGATGAAATTGAGAGTAGTTATTATAAATAGTCCAAGAATGAGTTATATAATATTTTTAAAAGGATGGAAACTATTGTTAGAAATAAAGATTTTAGATATAATTATGAGAATAATTTTAAGGGAAAAAATGAGAATAAATATTCTTCTGAAATGATATGTTATGAGTTCAAGAAGCCTCTTTATATAGGACCAAATTGTCCTAATATTAATAGAAAATATAAAAAGGATAGAAATTATGAGTGGGATTATAAGAATTTATAGAGTTGTAAGAATAAGAAAATAATGAAAGAAACAAAAAATTGGAGTGTTATTGGAGGTGATAACTCTTCATATAATACATCATATTGTGGAAGTGAAGATCAGAATAATATTGGTTTCTTTTATAAAATTCAAAGCAATAATAATTAAATTATGGATAAGTTATCTACTAATGCATTGACCATTATTACATTAAATTATAATTATATTGATAGTGAATATTAAAATAATTATATATTTTCAGATGAATAATCTACTTAATTATAAGGGAGTAATACTTTACCTATCTTTGAGGAAGTTTCAATATTTTAAAATATTTTAGAAACTAATGAATTTTTTTTAAAAACCTTGATGTTGCTGAGGAAAAAAATGTCAAACAAATTCGAGAATATATACTCTTACAAATAAAATTTCTTTTATTTTAAGAGAGATAGATAAATCTAATATTGAGGAAACTAATCTTTCAGAAGTGTTAAAAAAACTTAATTTCAGTACAACATATATTGAGGATAAATATTTAGTTGTGAAACTAAATTCTAAAATTTTAATCCTAAAAAAGTTACTAAAAAAATTTACTTTTGGTAAAGAAAATTCTGATAAAATGTATAGATAAATGAAACTTAATAGGGATGTATATATACTGGGTTTTACTTATAATAGTTTTTTAAAAATAACTATTTTGTTAAATTTTTCTCCCTATTTTGGAAAAAATGTCAAAGTGCAGGACATTGCAAAAATAGAGGTTCCTTAAAAAATTGAAATCCTTAGGCTTTAAAAAATATTATTTTTATAAATAATTGACAACTAATCAACATAATAAAGTTTGAAAGATGCGGGTTCCAAAGGTTTTATTTTCTAATAATGATGGACCCAAGTAGGTTTGAGTTCTAAAATATTAATCTTATTAATTTAAAGAAATTAAGAAGTGTACTAATAGTAATCAAATTTGGTACATGGATAGTGAATTTTCTAGGTATATTACTAACAACCAGGATTTATTCAATAAGATTACTAAAATGATCAAGGAGAAATTATTGGAATATGTAATATTGTTCTTCTCGGTAAAGATTTAATTTTAAATGTTTTATTTTTTATAAGACTTAAGTACAACCTTATAAGAATAATTAACGTATGTAATGATAGATATCTTGTGAACTTCCAGATTGATAAATTTATTGTTCATAGTTCAGAAGATAAGTTTATACTTTCTATAAATAATCATAATAATTTATACACACTTAACTTAGAAGACCTTAGAAGCCATGATATATCTAGACTTAGTACAATGGGAGATTAGTCTTAGTTGTGGAATAGAAGGTTAGGACACTGTAATTTTATATGTTTAACTAAAATCACTAAGAAAGAAGTAGTTAGATATCTACCAGAGCTTAAATTGGATTCTTCTAAATTTTGTGATCCTTTTCAGTTTGGAAAGAAACATAAGTAAGGTTTTAGATCTATTAGTAAAGTCTCAAATTTTTATGATTTAAAATTAGTGTATATGGATTTATTTGTTCCTACATAAACTAGGAGTATTGGTGGAAAATAATATATATACATTTTAGTTGATTATTACACTAGATATACATGGGTCTATTTTATAGAAAAAAATTCATAAGCCTTTTTTATGTTTTAAATTTTTTTATCCCATGTTAAAAATAAAATAAAAATCTACCCTTGATAACCATTTGTATTGATCATGGTGGAAAGTTTCTAAATTATTTTTTAAACCTTTTTATAGTAAAAAGGGTATAAAAAATAACTTTTCAGGACCTAGAACTCCATAAAAAATGGTGTAGTGGAAAGATAAAATAAAATTCTTCAAGAAATTATTGGAACCTTGTTGGGTGAATACTCAATTTATAAACATTTTTAGGTCAAATAAATTGGTACTTCATACTATACTATAAATCATGTTTTAATAATATATTGCATTAATAAAAAACCTTATGATTTATCGACTGGAAGAAATCCAAAACTTTTATAATTAAAAGTTTTTAGATTCAAATTATTCATTATGAATAATAAAAATAATTTAATAACTTTTCTCAAAAATATGGTGAAGGAATATTTCTTGTCTATTTTATAACATGTAATCCCTATATAGTTTTTAATAAAAAATAAAATTACTTTTGAGGAAACAATGCATGTTAAATTTGATGAAACTGATCTTTTTGTTTTTAAACAACCTCAAATTAAATCTCTAGATGTTATTTCAAAAACTAATTTTCAACCCATGTTGGAAAGTTATTATTACAAGAGAAAAAATTAACAAAATTTTCTATAAATTCTAACTCAAGAATAAATTCAACCTGCTATTGAAGAACATTTTTTTACAAAACCAAGGAACTAGTTAATTTATAGGAACTATCCTAGTGATAATATCATTGGTTATGTAGATCAAACACTTAGAACTATAATTTACTTAATAAATAAAGTTTTACATTATGTATTTTTATTAAAATTTTAACCTAATACTCTTGATGAGGCTTTAGGTGATGAATATTGAATAAAATATATGCAAGATAAACTCAATGAATTTTAAAGGATTCAAGTTTGGAATTTATTTGAAAAACCTAAATATTTTCTTATTATTGCTGTAAAATGATTTTTTCAAAATAAATGTGATGAAAATGGAATTATAGTTAGAAATAAATATAGACTAAATGAAAAGAGTAATAATAAAAAATAAGGAATAGACTATGAAGAAACTTATACTCTAGTATCCAGACATAATGATATTTGTATTCTTCTAGCATATGCAAAATTTCAAAATTTCAAACTCTTTTAAATGGATGTGAAGTTTTATTACTTAATGGATATGTACATGAGGAATTTTATGTAGGAAAACCCTAGTTTTGAAAATAAAAAAGTTTCAGATCATGTTTTTAGACTTATTAAGGAACTTTATGGACTTAAACAATATCCTAGAGCCTAGTATGATAGATTAACTATATTTTTATTACAAAATAATTTTTTTAAGGGTGATATTGATGAAATAATTTTTATTAAAATAGTTTCAAAAAATAAAATCATTGTTTAAATTTATGTTGATGAAATTATATTTGGATCAACTCTAAAATATCTTACAGATTCCTTTATGGATCTTATGAAATCTTAGTTTGAGATGAGCATGATGGGTGATAATACTTTCTTTCTTGGATTATAAATTTCACAAAATCCAAAAGGAACTTTTATATATCAACATATGTATATAAAAGGCCATATTAAGAAATTTGGGTATGATAACACTAAACGTATAATTAATCCTATCAGAACCTCAAATACTTTAGATATTAATGAATCTGGGAAACCCATTGATCAAAATATATTTAGAAGAATGATTGGTAGTTTACTATACTTAATAGATAGTCATAAAAATTTTATGTTTTCTATATAATTTTGTGCAAGGTATCAATATAATCCTAATGAACACCATATTAAGGCTTTAATTTCATTTCATTACCTTAAGAGAACCATGGATCTTGTATTATCTTATTCTTCTAGAAATGATTTTGAACATAATTTTTTTTTCAGATGGTAACTTTGGTGGATGTAAAATGTATAAGAAAAGTACATCTGGAACTTTTAATTTTCTAGGACAAGCTTTAGTTTCTTGGTATTATAAGAAACAAAATTTTACAGCACTTCTGTTCACTGAAGCAGAATATGTGGTAGTTAGAAGTTGCTGTGGATGCAATAAATACTTACTAACTTTTGATTGAGTTCTAGTAAAACTACAATTTTATGTGATAGCACAGGTTCCATAGAGTTAAGTAAAAACACAAAACATCAATCATAAGCTAATAACATAGATACAAGGAACCATTTCCTTTAGGACTATGCTTAAAATGGAGATATTATTTTACAATTCATTGGAATGAAAGAACAACTTGCTGATATATTTACAAAACCTCCAAGTTCCAATATGCTTGAATATATTAAACAAAATCTTGGAATAGTCAGTAAAAAATGATCATTCACATATAACAGTTTCTTATTAATATTCTTATAGTAATAAACTCATTTTAAAATGGGTGGGGTACATCTATTTTTTTAAGTTTTTGTTTTTCAAAAATATTTAGCTTTTCTAAAAACTTTGGTTTTAATAAAATCATTAGTTTTTATAAAAACTTTTTTGTATAAAATATTTAGTTTTTATAAAAACATTTTTTCTAAATTTTTTGGTTTTCCAGTTTTTTATCATAGTAAATTTATTTCAGAAAAATAAGAAGAAAAATTATTAGAAAAAAATTCCCATAGAAAGTTTCCTTTTAACTCAGAGAGATAATTTCTAAAATTTAGTTTTTACTATAGTTTTTTATATGCTATCTTATCCTATTTATAATTTATCTACTTTCTATTTTTTTAGTCTTTAAAACTTTCTTTACTGGATTAGTCTTTCATCTAATGATAGTTTTCTTAGAAAATAATTAAGAGTTTAGTAATTATATTTAATCTTTTGAGTATGAATATTAATCATTGGATCAAAAATAAGTTTTATTTCAAGACTTCAGATCTAAAAGTTGATGTCGAGTCAAAAGTTTTACTTTATACCCTTTCTATCCTTAGTTTTGAAAATAAAAACACAATTTTAAAAAATATTTTTTACAAAATTTATTTTTCCCAAGCCTTTAGAAAGTTTTTACATAAACATTTTGTTCTAAAGAATATAGAGATGTTTCTAAACCAATAATTTAAACGTTCCATATTAGTCTGATCCACGAGGCTGAATAGAGTTTAATCCATCAGACTAAATAAATTATGATCCATCAGACTGACTAAATTTTGATCCATGAAATTGACTAAAATCTAATCCATCATATTGACTAAACTCAGTCACACCGATAGATTAAACATAGTTACACTAATAGACTAAACTTAGTCACACTAATAGACTAAACTTATTCACATTGATAGACTAGATTTTGTCACATCAATATACTAGATTAAATCATACCGATAGACTCGATTTTTTCATTTTGATAGACAAGATTCACTCATACCGATAAACTTTATTTCTTTCTTATGTTTTACTAAATTTAGGTCAGTCCAATGGAATGGAATTATGTCAATCTAATTGGCGATACTTTAGTTGGTCTGATGGATAATAATTTAATCATTCCAATGGATCAAACTTTAGTCTGTTCAATAGATAGGACATTATCCAATACAATAGATTAGACTAATATGTAAAGTTTATATTATAAATTTATAAAAATCTCTACATTTGGTAGAAAAAATTGTTTTCTACAAAAACATTATAAAGGATTGGGAAATATAAAGTTAGTAATTTTTTTAAGATTGAGTTATGATTTTATAAACTAAGGATATAAAGTGTATAAAGTAAAACTTTCAACTCAATAATCTCCCCCTTTTAAAAAGAACGAAACACAACACTTAAAGATAAAATATTATCTTTGAAAATCTTATAAACCCATTTTTCATTTTAGAACTTTTGTCCCTTTATAATTCTTATATTACCCTTTATTTATAACTCATTTTTGTTAAAAATAGTTTTATAGAAGAATAAGATAAGGCAACTTCTTAATAAAATCCCCTTTAATATCTTCTCTTCTCCCCGAAATAACTTCTTCAAAAAATTCTCCCCCAATAAATAATTTCTCTAAATACTTCTCCCACAATTACTACTCCACCTTTGTGATTTTAAAAAAGAATATAAGAGGTAGAAAGTAACTTAAATATTATTTATAAAAAACTACAAATTTTTTGGGAAATATAAACATTCATCCAAAATCAAATATATAAAGAACATTCATCCAACCAAAATTGGAAAACATTAAATAAAGTATGTATATGGAAGAACATTAAATAAAAAAAATTCATTAATTTTTTTTGAATATAAAAAATCAATAAGATTTATTATAAATTAAACCATTATTTATTTTTTATATTCATTACAATTAATTTCATCTTTAAAAACATCTTTTTGTTCTTCTCAACTTCTAGTTCCATTGTCTCCAACTTTTCAAGTCTTTTTTTCCAGAACATAAAACCTTCATACTTCTTTATTTATTATTTAAACTTCTTCTTTGAGTGACTGGTTATTGTTATTCTCAACTTATTTAAACTTTCAAACTTCTGCTTCAAGCAATAATTTATTCTCTTTATTTGAAAAATTTCACCATCTTAAGATTAAGATAAACACTTAAACCGATCAACTAATTGAAATTTCTAACCATCTTCAAAATAAAACTTCTAAAAATAATCAACAATCTATAATAAAATATTCTTAATAATTTATATCTATTAATCATGAAAATTCACATCCCTTTCAGTATCCTTTAACCATCTCTTGATCTTCTTAAGTATTTTTCTCTCTTCCTTAGACTCAAAATTAAAATATTTGAATTTGGATTCATTCTATACCACAATTTCTTTCAACTAATTTAGATTATCTGATTATTCTAATACAAATAACATTTTTTGAACCTGCTTACACCAAGATTATATATTAGGTAGAAATGGAATTGAATCCACTAATTTCTTCAAATATTCATTGAAATATTTATAAATTTTTTCCATTATCCGATCATAATGAGTATATTGAGAATATTTTGAATTCCATGAAACATTGGAAAAATGATTCCATGATGGTTCAACAACTACCTTTATTTCTATTATGCTTTATCTTTCACTTTATCTTTGTCCTTTCCAGTATTCAATACTTCTTCCACATCAAATTTTTTAGCAGTCTCAACTTTGTATGATATTTTTTTTCTATGATTGTTGATTTTAAATTTCTTTATATGACCTTTCATATTTTTCTAAAACAACTAAATCAGTGTCTTTCTATAACTAAGCACTAAATTAATATGTTTTTGAAGAACCATTTTCTTTTATATTATTCTTCTTTAGATTCTTATAAAGATGTTTCTTTGTACTATTATTCTAATTCTTATTCTAACTATCTGTCCAAATTTTCTTGACTTCTAAAAACTTATTTTCCACGAATCTTCACACTTTTTTGAACATTTTATTGAACTTTTTCTCAAATATATTTTTTAGTCTATAAAACTTTTCCTTTTACTTTTTCAATAGAAATTGGATCATTAGAAGTTCCAAAAACTTTAGGTTCTGGAACATTTGGTTGAATAATAAATTATAAAGGAAATATCAATTGAACCTATGATAAAGGATAAATTGAAATAACTCTATGATATTCTTCTTTAAAAGTAGTATGAATTATTTTGTTTTCCCTTTCAGTACCTTTCATTAAAATTTCTATAACCTTTGCATCATCAAATATTTTCTTATATTTTATTTTACTTTCCTCAACTTTCAAAACTTATTCTATTTTTTTTATTTTAAGGATAAATCCTTTGCCTTATCTAAATCAAAATCCAAAACTATAGACTTATTTTTTCCATAATTTTCATCAATTCTTGATAGGATTCATCAGTCATGGATTTTAGTTTCTTCTTTGATTTTGGGGGTGATGAAACTAGTTTCCTCTTTTCCCAAAACTTTTCTTTTAATTTTTGAAATTTTTCATCTAATTTCATTTTGTTTTATTTTTCAACAAGCTTCTTTAGCTTCAGAATGAAAATTAATTTCACCCTTGAAATAGTTTCTTTACTTATCAATGATAACTTTTTATATCATTTACATAACCTAATTATTTTTCTTCATTACAAAAAAATAAAATTTATCAAAATCTTGTTGACAAAACATGGAAACTAGATAATTATCAACTTCATTTAACTTTTCTTAATTTATTCAACTAATAATAAAAAATACTTCACCAAATTTATTTTTCTCATGTTCATAAGGAAATCCAATATGAATATATCTAAAACCATTAAGGTATAACTATCTCCTTTTCTCATTATTATATAACCTTTCATCAATAATTAAACTACTCCATCATCTAGTTTCAAATGATAATTTTTTTTGAATTTATCATAAGAAGAATACAAATATGTTTCAGCCTTAGTTTTCTCAAATAAACCATGATTTTATGGAAGCTTATGAGTTAAAGGATATGTTATCTATCCATAAGTTTTGAGACTTGTTGAATATTTAACTTATAACTATCATAAAATATATTAAAAGTAATCACTTCTAAATCAACTTCCACATTGAACTGAATTGAAGAATAAAATTAGTTTACAATTTATAGATAATGAAGATCAAAATATTCCCTCTCAACAAATGTTTTTTCCCATCCCTAAAATATTATAATTTCTTTCAAGAAGGGGTCAGTTTTATCATTACATATTTTATAGACCAACATTTTCTTTCAAAAAACATATATTTACAATATCTTTGGAAGTATTCATTTTGAAAATACTAAACTGATTAAGAAGATCTGTTCAAATGAAAAAAAATTGGATCAGATGAATGAAAAAAGATTATACTGACAAATAATTTGAGGTATGAGAGTCATCGTTAATTTGGGGAACTGATGTAGGGTGTAGTGACCCACTCATATAGTTATACTCTTAGGGTTTTGATTAAACTTCCAATGATCTTATGGCTCATATTCAATTCCATAACTTGATCTGATGTTCTAAAATTTTCCTCAAAATTTTTAATTATATTCTGAACTCTTAATATTAAAAAAAAACTAGTATTAGACATAATGATTGTTTGGAATATAAAACTTTAAAATTTTCAATTTTTTTGATAGTTTATAAAAATTAAACAAAAAAAGAACAAATAAAAAAAAATATTGTAAACAATAAAGATTAGAAACTAAATTTTTGAGTAAAATTGTAAATTTGAATAAGAAATCTAGTATGGTAATCATTCTTCTTGGTTTTTATAAAAATAAAAAAAATAGAAAAAAAACTTTTTAGGAATACTAAAATTTTATAAAATCAAAACTTTTTATCAAATATGAAAAATTTCTTCAAAATAAAATTTCTAATAAGACTTAATATTTTATTGAATCCAAAACATTTCAAAAAACTAAAGTTTTTAGAAAAACTATAAATTTAGAAAAACAAACGTTTTTAGGAAAACTAAAAATTTATAAAAACTAAAGTTTTCAGAAAAACCAAAACATATATACCACCCCTTGAAAAAAAATTCATTAATATAAGGATATTGGTAAACAATAATTAGATATGAATGATCCAATAGTATTGAATTTTTCCAGCTTCTGTTTAATATATTAAAATCTGTTAGATCTAATGGTTTAGTAAAAATAGCAGTAAGTCAGTCTTGGATTTCGATGAATTATAAAATAATATCTCTTTTTTTTGTGTGATCCTAAAGGAAATTGTGTATTATATCTATTTTTACTCATTATGGAAGTAATTGGTTTTTACTAAAATCAATGGCACTTTTGTTGTCATAATAAATTGGTGTTTTTCTAAAACTCTTGCTAAAGTCAGTGTGTGTGTTGTATCCAAAACACTTAACTATAACAACTTCCAACCACTATGTATTTGTATTTAGTTGTGGAAAGTGCTACTAAGTGTTTTTTCTTACAAGAACAGGACACTAAATATTCTCTTAAGAAATGTAAAGTTCCTAAAGTACATTTTTTATTCATTTTACATCCACCAAATTCATCTTTTGAAAAAAAAAAAATTAATTCAAAATAATTTCTAGAAGAATAAAATAAATGTAGATCCATAGTTCCCTTAAGATAATAAAAAAATCATTTTACTACCTTAATATGAGACTCTTTAGGAATATTTTTATATCTTTCAAAAAATAATAAAAAATTAAATCTATAAGACTAGATATTAATTATAATAAACTTCAAATCATTCCTCTAAAAATATTTTGATCATCTAGTTTCCAAGATTCATCAATATCTAAAGTATTTGAGGTTTTGAAAGGAGTACTAATACTTTTATTATTTGTATATCCAAATTTCTTAAGATGATATATACTTATGCTGAGATATAAAATTTTCTTCTGGTTTTTGGAAATTTAAAAACATAGAAAATAAGTATGTTCTCCCTTCATGCTCATTTCAAATTCATATTTCATAAGATCCATAATGGAATCTTTTAAAGATTTTTGAGCTGAAACAAATGTAATGTATTTAAAATAAATTTAAATAATGATTATTTTTTAGAACTTCTTAAATAAAAAGTGTTTGATAAACTAATCCATTAACAACATTGTTTTGAAACAAAAATTATGTTAACCTATAATACCCAGCTCTAGGGGATTGTTTAAGTCTATATAGAAAATTATTAACTTAAAAAAAATTTCTAGAGATTTTTCATTTTAAAAAATAGGTTATTATACTATTTAAACTTCCTCTTATACATATCCATTAAGAAATTCACACTTCACATCTATTTTAAAAAGTTTTAAATTAAAAAATGATGCATATTCTAGAAGAATATGAATAGCTTCAAGTCTTTCTATCAGTGTATAAGATTCTATATAATCTATACCTCCTTGTTGATTATAATCCTTTATAACAAGTTTATCTTTATTTAATACTATAATTCCATTTTCATTACACTTATTTCAAAAAAACCATTTTACAATAATTATATAAGTATATTTAGGTCATTCAACCAAAGTCAAAAATTAATTCCTTTTAAATTAATTGAGTTCATATTGCATATATTTTATCCAATATTCATCACTTAAAGCTTCATTAGAAGTTTTAGGATCAAATTTTGATAAAAATGAAAATTATTCAACTTCATTTCTTAAATAACTTCTAGTTAAAATAGGTTTATCTACATCACTAATGATATTATCCCTAGGATGATTCATAAGGATAAACTAATTACTTTTTTATAAGTTTTTGTTACTTATGCATTGTAATATTTTAGAGAGTTTTCATTTTAAGGATTCCTTGTGAGGATTGTAAAGTCATGAGAAAATTTTATTAATTGTATTATATGTCTGATAAAGATTATGATCAACGGATTCTAGGGATACTAAAATAAAGATTATTCTGATCTTTGTGATTGAGGGACTACTTCTTGAAGAAAGATAGACCTTATAGTTGGGTTAAAACTATGGATACCTTAAGTCAAGGTTATTTACTTCCTTTATGATGAAGGTTAAACTGTACTCATTACTTTTTTAAAGTTTCCGTTAGTTTTTCTAAATAACCGTGTAAAGTTTTATTTTAATTTTTTTACAAGTTTTTTTAATTTCATTATAAATTTATAAAGGAATTTTTTTTAAAAAACTTTTTAATACTTTGATAAACTAGATGAAATATTATTTTGATATAGTACTCTGATCATCAGAAATAATCCCATTCTGATAAATGTAATAAATAGGTTTGGGGTTTTATTAGTTAAAGTTTTTTTACTACAATTCACCCCCTCTTATAACCATTATAAATCTTACAATCCAACAGTCAAAGATTAACCTCCGATGTAATGAATCTTATTCTTATATGTTTTACTTCAAAATATTATATGGATTATTTTTGGATCCAGGTGATGAGATGACATGAGATTCCAGAGCTCCGTGAGCCCATAATTGATGTTTGAAAAATATTAAATATATTAATTGCACACACACACACATAGTTTTAATAGGAAAGTGTAATAAATATTAAATAAATTCTCTGACCATAAATCTAAGACCACCATTGAGTCTAAAGTGTGGGTTTTAACCTAGTCACAATAAAATCTATGTTAGCGTAGGGCATTGTTCTTGAGTGCCTTCATGGTAGAATAATTAAATAAATTAAAATCTATTTTAATTAATTATTTAATTAAAATTATAAATCTAGTAATCGCCTATAAATAATCTTTTATAGATGATTTACAAAGTTAGATGCATAACCCTACAAATTTAGAGATAACATTGGAGGAGGTATTGGATGATGATATTGGATCAGATCGAGATCAAGGATTGTTTCACCATCAGAGTTTGAGGATCTTGCCAATGATGAAATTACGATACCGTTGTTCATTAGTGATCGATCCAAGATCTAGGTAGGATGATTGATTTATGTAATTCCATCCCATTCCTTTATCTTGGTTGAACATAGATCAATTCCATGAACAATAATTGATTCAGGCATCGTTGATTGATTTATTTACCATTGATTAATTTGTTAATTGATATTTATACCTCTTCATTCAAATTTGCTAAGACAATGGATTGAGTCCAAAAATGAAAAAAGTCCTAGGTTCATTCCACATATTTTTGGTTTATGGTTTTCTCTCCTGTTTCACTGTACGTTCATTTTTGGTATTTTATTTGAACAATGGTTCAATGAATACCTAGTATATGATCATTTCATGACCTTTCTTTGGATCAATGGATCAATATAGTGGGTAAGATTTATTATTGAGTGTGGGATTGAGGTGTGGAAATGGAGGATGACCAGAGGTAGATCAGATCAGACCGGTGTTCCAAGTTATTCCTAGATTGATGCATGGAGACAATGGTGCAGCCCAATTGAGTGATTTTTGAGTAGATTGAAGGTTAGATCCTAGTGACAAGCGACGATAAAGTTTTTCTGAAATTTGATCCATGAATCCTAGCTAGATTTTTGGTGGCAGCAGTTCTAATAGAAGATTCATAGGAGAACTGTAGGATTCTGGACAATCCCACATTACACAACATGTAATCCAGAACTACACACCATGTGGGGCCCTGGTTGCGACACTAGGGTGTCCATGGAGAAGAAAATAACACATGATGTGAAACCCATGTTGGCATCCCAGTTTTTATCTCAGAGGATACATGGGCATGGGTAGGACATGGTACATAGATATGGATAGGTATACATGAGCATGACTAGGTGTACCCGGTTGATACACATGCGCAATTAAAAATACATGAGCATGGGTAGGTGGCACGAGAAAAGTGAAAAATCAAACTATACATGCCATGTACCCAAACAGGACATGACATTTATTTTGAGGATTATATTTCATGTGAGGTAGTGAAACAAGGTCATATTAAAGGTTGTCTAGGAACATCATGTAATCCATAATACTTGTTGTTATCCCCCTTTGAGGGTGTTTAGAGTTATTCATTTCTTCAGTTTGGACTAGAATCAATTGGGTGAATTCCCTTGGTCCATCCCTTAAAGGGTACAATGCAAAATTATGTCCAAATATCTGGATTGTGATCTCCTCTTAAGTATGAGTCTCAGATGAAGTTTGTGATTTCCCTCCATGATACTGGGGTGTGATCCTCTATTCTTCCTTCTTATACCCTAAACAAGATTAACGAAATTGACATGAACTCCTTATATAGGATATTGATCCCCCATCTAGTATGGAATTTCAGTAGGGTTCATGGTATCATTGGAATATGATCCTATAAATAGTGTGTTGATCCAGATTTGGGTTTGTGGCGTCCCCCAATGGTATTAAGTGTGATCCTTTATCTATGTATCGATATATTTAGAGATTAGTGAGTTTTCTTAGGTAGGGCCCAATGATCTTGACCTCTTGTATGAGTGTCTCTAGTGATAACATTACTCCTAGAGCGGGTTATCCTAGAACAATCATTTCCTAGAATCTTTGAGTAGAATCATATGGATGGTATTTGGGTTGAGACCTCCTGGAGGTGTGGTGTCCTTCTTGATTATATATATGTTTTCTTCTTTTAATTTAATTATAGTTTTACTATTATTAGATGAATACTCTTAAAGATTTATCCTTAGTTATTTATGAGTGTCCAACTAGTTATTGTTATACTCACCCTACATGGGAACTTCCTCCATGTGTCGTGTCTTATACTGATAAAAGATATTTTGATAGATTCTTAGAGGGAACCAGATGAGGAAGATCATAATGAGCTAGACTGGCCGAGGTTTATACCAATGGTTTCATTTGACAACAATCCCCTTTCACTTAGTAGTTTGGAATTATTTTCAGTTTATTTTGGTGGGCTTGTATTTGGATTTTTCTTTTCAGTACCTTATTATTGTACTCTGATTGTGG
Organism: Viscum album; assembly: GCA_963277665.1. Taxonomy (NCBI): domain Eukaryota; kingdom Viridiplantae; phylum Streptophyta; class Magnoliopsida; order Santalales; family Viscaceae; genus Viscum; species Viscum album. The sequence continues at coordinate 456,439,582 of OY728160.1, read as the reverse complement.
GATTATATATTTATATATGCATATTTATTAGTTTTTTACATTTTAACATTGTATGGTAATGGATATGGGTGTGTGTGTATAGGTACTTTAGGATAATGCCTCCCATGTGTGTGATATACCTACTCAGTGTTGGTCACTAGCCCTTGTCCTTTTGGAGGTGGGCTTAGGGTAGTCATTGATTGGGCCCCATTAGGATGGGTTGATATAGAGTGGTAATAGAGATAGTTAGTTATACCTTAGTATTGGAGTTTGTGAGATTGGTTTGTGATTTAGGAAAGTAGTATTAAAGTGTTTATAGTTCATATTTTATCCCATAGACCCTAGTTTTGGTATGGTGGATGACATATCCATTCACCAAGACTCTGAAAACCTACTTTTTGACTCAGTACATGTAGACATTGGTTTTAGGAGAATCATTGGTACATGTATCATATAGGAATGGGTTATGGTTTTATTTTCCTTCTTGAGTCATCCCCTAGATATAATAGTTGACTTTGGTATATCTTTTTTATTCCAGGGTGTCTTCATAATGATATCTAGATAGGATTCCACTATGTGATAACATGGATGATCTGTTGAGTTACAAGGCTTTAGTACAAGGTATTGTATAGGTGATAGAACCACCAGGTCATTTACCTACTATACCACCACCCGTTGAGCAGTAGTTCAGACTGATAGTTCTAGATGAGATTTCATGTTGGCTGAGTGCACTTCATGAGTTCCAAATGTAGTGAATTCCTAGGTTTTTGGGTGATCTAGACCCCTAGATGGCTAAAAACTATCTAGAGGCAGTCAGTCAAGTTTTATTCCATGTGAGGATGCCAAAAAATTAGATGGAAGTTATCATAATGATTATTTTTTAGGGATTCACCAGGATATGGTGAATTCTAGTGAATCAGTCCCCCATCAAGACAACTCTCTCCTGGTTAGATTTCGGGTGTCTCTTCCGGGTGATGTTTTATCTAGCCACATTATGATTTGTGCGCATCTAGGAGATTATTAAACTATAATAGGGTTGTATGACCATGGTAGAGTATTTGGTGAGGTTTAATGATCTCTCATAGTACTCCCTGGATATGGTATAGGATCTATTCATCAAGAAACACACCTTTGAGAATCTCTTACACTAGGTTATCAGATTTTTAGTGATATATCTTTGAATTTCCACCTATACTGGAGTGATTGAGAGGGACTTAGTAGTGGAGATATTTCTAGTAGAGAAGACACTGATAGTGGGCGATAGTAGTGGGAACCCAAGAGTTGAGACCTAAGTAGTTGGTATTCAATGACAATCATAGGGATCTGGGTGTGTTAGATGCTTCAGGAGACGATCCCAAGATAGAGGATTAGTGATGTAGGGATCTTAGGATAGATCGAGTCAGTTGAGGGATAGGAAGTGTTTCTCCTACAACATTCAGGGTCATATTTCATGGTATTATCCAAACTATCCTAAAACTAATTGAGAGAAAGTCAATGGGCCACCTAGGAAGAGATAAAGGTAGGAGTATGGAGTTTTTTAGGGCGACATATGTGAAAGAGAGGTAGGTAGAGAAATATTAGGTGGTAAAGGGTTTACCTATTTTCAACACCACCCGTAAATGGTCCATTCCAGGATTAGGTAGCTAGTTTTCATAGAAGAGGAAATTTATTGGCTATGGATACTTATGAACTTGAAGAACCAGGGATGATATGAGGTATGATCTATGTCTTATATACTTTAGCTGCACCAATAATAGAAACTGGAGTGAGTCATTCATTTCCTTCAATATCTATGGTTTAAAACCTATAAATTTTGGTTGATCCTTTGGCTCGACCCTTGTGCTTGGAGAATCCGACATGAGGCGACTCAATGATTACACACTTCTTCTGATAGTGTGATTTGGAACTTATAGGTGAGATTTTTGTATGGGATATCTTTATAGTAGCGATGATTCCTTATAACTTTTTCTTAGGTATAAACTATATATACATAGTTCTATGCTATATTGACTATTTTATACAGAGGATATAGTGTGTCTATGTAAACAGGATGAGGCTTTCCTTTGTGGGTGAAAAGGAAACCCTAGTGAATAAATATAGGGTTAAGTATAAGTGGGTACATCTAATTAATCACCAGTTTTCTAGCATGAATCTTAGAGTAGTGGATTCTATGGGATACCCATTTTTCATGGTGGATGAGGAGTACAAGGAAGTATTTTCTAAGGATTTTCTAGGCTTACCTCCATACCGAGAGATATAATTATTTATTTAATTACACCCTGTGATGACCCTAATATCTATGAAAACATATAAAATTTATTTTACAGACCTTCATGAGCTAAGGGTGAAGTTGTAAGACTTGCAGAAGAAGGTATTCATGAGACCTAGTGTTTCCCATGGGTATCTCCAATGTTGTTATCTAAGAAGAAAAATAAGATATTGATGTTATGTGTAGATTACTAGAGCTTGAACCAAGTAAATGTGAATAATAAGTATCCACTATCAAGGATCGAAAACCTCTTCAATTGGTTGAGAGGGGAATGATGGTTCTTAAGGATTGACCTCAGATTAGACTATCAACAACTATGAGTGTGGGGTGAGGATATTCCAAATATGGAATTCAGATGTCTCTATGTTCATTATGAGTACTTGGTGATTCCATTAGGCATAAAGAACACCCCATTAGTGTTTATAGGACTCATGAATTATATATTTCATATTTTCTTTGACTGTTTTTTTGTGATCTTCATCAAAAATATCCTAGTGTGCTCAGAGTATAAGGAGGAGCACACAAGATACTTAAGGATGGTCCTAAACACACTCTAAGATAACCATCTTTATGGGAAGCTCTCAAAGTGTCAGTTTTGGTTTCAAGAGTTCCACTTTCTGGGATATGTCATCTTATAGGTAGGAGTGGAAATGAATCCAAAAAAGGTTGAGGTAGTTCAAGCTTGGGATCCACCCAAGTGCATTACCAAGGAGTTGAGCTTCCTTGGGTTGGTGGGGTACTATCAGAGGTTTATACCTAATTTATATAGAGTCACAAAACCTTTTATAGCTTTGACCTAAAAGGGTCATCCTTTCATGTGGATGAAAAAGTGACAGTAGTGTTTTTGAAAGCTGATGAAAATATTGATGAGTTCCCATATCTTGAAATTCTCAAAGGAGGGTATCAATTACATAGTTTTCTTTGAGGACTCAAGGATCACAATTGTTTGTGTTCTGATGTAGAGGAATAAATTTATTGCCTATGGGTCCAGAAAGTTGAGACTGCATGAGTATATTTACACGACCCTTAATCTTGAGATAGAAGAAATAGTGTTTTTCCTGAAGAAATAGTTTTTATTTTCGTCGGTGATCTCATTTTCTGGTGATGGATGATTGTGGTGAGGAGTTATGATTATATATTATATTGATGGGATTTGATGTTCTGGTGGGATGTTGGAATAATTACGATGGTGGTGATGGTGGATTGGATTCAATGATGTTTTTGACACAGATAATGTTCAATGGTGTAACAGTTGATGATGTCGACTCCAAGACGGTGATGCTTTTGATTATAAGATGATGACGATGAAGGACTATTTAAGCATAAAAGGTTTTTATTCTAGGATGCATATTCAAATTTTGGTAGTCTACGAAGGTGTTATTATTTAATGGTGGTATGCGATAGTTCTATGCATAATTTCAGTGACGATGAATGGTTTATGTCATGATAGTTTTCGGAGAACCATTGTGGATGAGGGTTTGTTTTTGTGAGGTGGTGGGCTTGAGGTTTTGTTTTTATGGTTCATGGAATGGTGCTGATGGTTTTCTAGAGAATAGGACGATGACCTTGGTGATGTGTTAGTGTTGACGACGATGGTGATTGGCCAAATACATGATGATAGAAGGTGGAGTGATCGATGGATGGTGTCTCAGATAGAGTGCAACACATGGCTCAGGATGGGTTTTCTTGTGACTTTTTGGTTTTGAAAAAAGGATATGGATGGAGGTCAACTATTATGTGGTGCATTAAGCAGGATGTCATGTGGCCCACATTTGAAATTTGAATTTTGAAATGTGAAAATATTTTTTGGATCAATTCTTTGGTTTTGCAGTGGGAGGAATTTTTATATGAATGATTTTGTTTTTACAGTGGGCGGTCTTTATTGGAGGTAGTTTTATTGATTTACACTTACCCTAAAAGTGATTTTTTAAAAAAATACAAAATGTATTGTTTTAATGATATCCTCTCTCAAAAGGATCTTAACTTGAGATAGAGGTGATGGTTAGAGTTTCTACAGGACTATGACTTCAAGATAGTTTATACTCATAGGAAGGGGAGTTTAGTAGCCTATACTCTTACTAGGAGATCATGTTTTTAGTTATTGTTCAAGGAATCAGAGTGGTTAGCCTTAATTTAGTTATCCTTATTAGAAAAGGATGGTGATTTATAGATTTAGTCAATGGTTAATACCCCATTGCTTTTATAGTGTGTTATGGAAGCTTAGCATGGAGATACCAACTGTGAGACCTTGCAGACTCAGATATCCCCTAGACGTGCTCCTCATGGATTTTCTAAAGGTGGGGAATATGGTATCCTTTTCATAAGACACGTGATGGTACTATTGATGTTGCGAGAGGAGGTTATGAGAGAGTTTCATAAATCCCCATTAGTGGTATATCCAGGTGTGGGGAATATGCACCAGGACCCCTGAAGTCAGCTTTGGAAGCTAAGCATGAAGAGTTGTGTTGTAAAGTCTATATCTCAATAGCACATGATCCTCAACCTAGTTGGTGAGGTATCTTTAAGTGCATCCACAAGACCCAGGTTCAAAACCAGGTAGAGAAATATTTCCAGGCTACTGTAGCATGTACTGTAGTAGAACTGTACACTATGTGGGTACTGTAGCAGAACTATACACTGTACAGGTACTGTAGTAGAACTGCACACTGTGAGGGTAATGTAGCAGTTACTGTAGTAGGTATTGTTCGGTACTGTGTAGCTGGAACTATTCACCTTGGGCCACCAGTTTGGGCTTGGAGTCCTTAAGGATTTCAGGACACCCATCCCTTCTAGTTAGTAGGGCTTTTAGGCCACCTTTAAGTCCTTCGGGCCACCTGAAGGCCTTCGAGCCACATGCAGTTTCCCCAGACACACTACAAAAAAGGAGCATCCCCAGAAGAGGATTCAGAGCAGGTTCACTCACCAAAGCAGAGCCAAATGGATTTGTCATAATGAGAGGGTATGGCTATACCATCGGGACCAGCCTATGTTTGCATGGAAAGCCTAGCCAGACGACCATGCGAAGGTGGATAGATACTATCATGATGCAGATGCTGGGGAGGGTTAGTTCCTTGTAGATAGTCTGGTTGAATTTCCTAAGACCTTCAGGTTATGTAATCTCCTAAGCCTATGTGCCATGTAATCTCTGAGCCTATGGGCCTTGTAAGGGTTCCCCCTCATCCCTTGAAAGGGGGGTTATCAAAAATCAATAAAAATGAAGGCCTTTGGGCCATTCAGGCTATATCTCAATACCTCACTTTTCTGAAGGTGAAAGATGAGCATTAGGTTCTAGCGAGTTTAGCTCAACCCCTTGAGGTGATAGAGTTGAAGTGGGATGTGCTATCCATGGACTTTGGGATGGGGTAACCACATATGACCAGGGTACATGATTCCATCTGGGTGATCATATAATGAATCACCAATTCATCCAACTTCCTAGATATTTGAGAGTAGATTTTAGTAGAGATGTTGAGATGATTGTACGTGAAGGTGATATTCTAACTCCATGGAGTTCCACTGATGATTGTTTCAGACCATGATGCTCACTTCATCTTTCAATTATGAAGAGGATTATAAGATTCCTTTGGGACTCTGTTGTGTTTGAGAATTCAATTTCACCCCCAAACTGATGGTAAGACTGAGTGGACCATTCATGTCCTAGAGGACATGCTGTGGGATTTCATGTTGAAAATTGGATGTAGTTGGGAGGATCACCTACCCTTGGTGTAGTTTTCCTACAACCACATATACCATTCGACTGTTGGTATGGAACCATTCTAGGACTTTTACGGGTGAACCTATAAGTCTTTACTTCATTGGAATGATCTATGTGAGCTAGCACTCATGGGATCAGATTTGGTGAAAGTTGAGACAAAAAATGTGTAGATCATCCAGGAGAAGATGAGGACTTCACAAAGCCATTAGAAGTCCTATGCGGACAGACAATAGAGTTATTTGGAGTTCTATGAGGGAGACCATGTTTTCCTAAAGATCTCACCACGACATGTATTATTAATATTTGGTTGGGGTAGAAATATATCTATGAGTTAATCAATCCTTTCTAGATATTTAGTATAGTTGGAGAGGTGGCATACTTCTTATCTCTACCACCACAGTTATATTGAGTGAAAGATATGTTTCACATGTCGCAGTTGAGGAGGTCCATGCATGACCCATCACATGTTATCAACTGAGGTGTGATAGACATCAATGATGGGTCTACCTTTATAAAGTACTCGATGGAGATTGAGGATTGATAGGAGAGGATACTTCATGGGTGAGTGATTCCCCTAGTATATGTCCAGTTCTAGCATGGGATCCTTCAAAAGAGTACTTGGGAGAAGGAGACCTCATTGCAGATTCATTACCCTAATTTATTGGAGTAATTTTTTCAATTTTTTGGATGAAAAGACCTAATATGGGTAGAATGAAACCAAAATAATTTTTTCATGTTTTAAATTATAATATTATATGGAATATTTTTGGATCTAGGCGGTGATATGGAGTGAGATTTCTAGCCCTGGTGTTTTCAGAATTTATGTTTGAAAAATATTAAAAATATTAATTTCATTCATGAATGGTTTTATTTAAAAAGTATAATAACTCTTAAATGGAGTCTTATTTTATAAATATGGGATCTCTATTGAGTTTAGAGCATGTGTTTTACCCTAGGCATGATAAAATCTATGTTGGTGTCGAGCATTGGGATTGAGTGGAATCATGGGAGAATAATTAAATAAATTTAATTATAATAATTTAGTTATTAAATCAAAATCATAATTCTAATAATATCCTATAAATACACTTCTATGGAATATTTTTGGGGTTAGTTGCATAACCCTGAAAATTGAGAGAGAGTGTTGGAGGTGGTCTTGGAAGATGTAATTGGATCAGATCGAGGTTGAGGATCATTGCACCATCAGAGTTTGAGGATCTTGAAAATGGTGAAAAACATGACCTTTCTTCATCAATGATTGATCCAAACTCTAGGTAGTATGTTTTATTTTTATGATTCCATCATGTTTATTTATCTCAGTTAAGCATGGATAAATTCCACGAATAAGAATTTATTTTCTCATCGATGGATGATTTATTTAAGGTTGATTAATTTGTTAATTGATGTTTATACCCATTAATTCATATTTTATAAGAAAAAAGATATAGGTCAAAAAAGAACAAAGGCTGAGGTTTTTTACTCAAATTTATTGGTTATTATTTTCTACCTAATTTATTTTCATGTTCATTGTTGGTATTTTATTTAACCAATGGTTCGAATAATAATGGGTATATGTTTTTTGTGTGACGACCCCAATGGATCAATATCATGGGTATGGTTTGTGATCAAGGGTGAAATCATGGTGTGATGATAGAGGATTTTCAGAGGCCGATCAGATCAAACTGGTATTACTATTTATTCCTAGTTTGATGTGTGATGATGATGGTGTGGCTTGACGAAGTGATTTTCAAGAAGATTAGAGCCTGGATCCTAGAAAACAGTGAAAGAAAGGGTTGGATGAACTCTAATCCATGAATCTAGGATAGATTTTTGGTTTCAGCCACATCGATGGACACCATAGAGGAGAACCATGAGATTTTAGAAAATCACACGTTACATGGACTCTAATTTGGAACTATACGGGGCACTGGATGAAGCGGTAGGGTTTTCCACACAGAAGAAAATATCATATTCCATGATAAACCTTTCACACACTGTGTGACTCACACTGGAAACATGACATATATCTCAGAGGATACATGGGTAAGGGTAGGCTGGTGTACACGAACACAACCAGGTGTACATAGGCACAACTAGGGGTACATGGTTTTGTACACATGAATGGATAGAAGTACACAAGAATGGGTAGGTGTCATGGGTAGAGTGTTATATTGAACTCTACATGATATGTACCTAGAGAGAAAATTCCATGTATTTTTAGGATTAATTACCATGTGAGATAGTGAATCACGAGCAGATCATGGGATGTCTAGAAACACAGTGCAATCCCTAATACACACCATGTACCCCCTTTGAGTGTGTTTGGAGCCCTTCATTTATTCAATGTGTACTATTATTGGTTGATTTAATTCCCTTGTTCTATTCCCTCAAGGGTATACTGAGGAATTACATCCACAACTCTGGCTTCTGATCCCCTCTCAAGGATGAGTCTCAAATAGAGTTTATAGTGTCCCGATGTGATACCGAGGTGTGATCCTCTATCCTTCATTATAATACCCTAGGTGGGGTACATGGAATTGGTGTGACCTCCTTACGTAGGGTGTTGATCCCCTATATAGTAGGCATTTTCAGTAGTTTTTTTGGTATGATCGATATATGATCCCCTATATAGCGGGTTGATCTAGATTTGTGTTTGAAGAATCCCCTAGAGGTCATAGGTGTGATACCATATATGTGTATCAAGATATTTAGAGACTAGTGAGTTTTTTTGGGTGGGTCCTAATGATATTGAACTATTAGATGATTGCATATCGTGATAGAATGTATCATGAAGTGGGTTATCTTAGAATGAGTATATTCTAGGAGCTTCAAGCCAAACTCTTTTCCTGGTAGTTTGGTTAAGATTTCATGGAGGTGTGGTGTAATTATTAACTATATCTAGGGTTTTTTATTTTAATTTCATTGCAATATTATTGTTATAATATTACTACTCTTAATTATTTATGATTAGTGATTTCAGGGTGTCTGACTGGGTATTGTTATACTCACCCCTACACGGGCTCTACCTGCACGTGTTGTGTGTTATACAAATGAAAAACCTTTTGATAGAGTTCTAGAGGGTCCAAGACCAAGTAGAGAATAGTGAGACAGACAGTTCGAGATATGTACCGGTTTTTTTATTTGATACATAGTATATTGGACTTGTTTTCAGTTTCTTTTGGTGGGATTTTATTTGTCCTTTTCTTTCCAGTACCCTGTTGTCATACTCTGGTTGTGGAATTATGTATGTATGAATTTATGGTGATAAGTTGTTTTACATTTAAGCATTATATGGGCTTGGATATGGGTCCATGTGTACAAAAAAATTAGGATAATTCCTCCCATGGGTGTGATATGCCTACTTAGCACTGGTTTACATCCCATGTCCAATTAGAGGTGGGCTTGGGGTATTCATGGATTAGGCCCTGTCAAGACAGGTCGTGACATCCGAGACTATAAATATGAGTGTGGGTAAGTTATCTTCATAATTTTTAGTAAAATGGATTTTACAGAAGATAATGTGAATAGAGATTTTATAAAGGAAACACTGATAGAAAAATATTGGGTTCACAGAACAAATTCTTTTCTATATGAATTTATCATATTTCAGGGATGAGAAAAGGTATGCACTGAAAAAGTAGTTTTTTGATCTTCACTATCTAGTGATAGTGAAAGAGTTTTATTATTATATATTTTTTACTATTGAAGATAATATAGAGATTATTACTTTTAATATTTTTAATGACTGTTATAATCTAAATATTCAACAAGTGGAAGATTTAGTGGAGGTTCCTCTAGAAGGAGAATCTTATCTTGTTACCCAAAAACTTCTGTACAAACTGGGTAGTTTTGAATATTCCAAGTCTGAGACTTACTTATTTCCTTATTATGAAAAGAAAATGAAGGTTTTTCTTTTAATTATGGATTATAGAGTTGTAAATATTTAGAAATAAGGGCGTCTTATCCTAAGACAATGGGATATGTACATGTAAAATTTTCTAGATATTTTTGTGTTATACCTATTGGTAAATTTGAGGAAGTTTAATTTGGTGAAGTTTTTTTCCTATCGATATATGTAGTAAGGAAAAGTTCCATAAAGTTTATAAGGACCCGACCTTAAACCTTACATAATATTAAATTAAATGAATAATTCACATTGAGGATCTTTTCAGGTTTAGAGTTTTAGAGAGTTAGGTCACAACTATTACATTTCAAAATATTACAAAGTAGACACTTCTACCCAGTTTCCATTTTTTTTAAAAACATGAACTCTTAAAAAAAAGAGTCATGTCTAGTTCCATGTTTTAGATGACATGAATTTTCCTTGATCCCATCCTTGACCCTATTCCACTTTATGTCCTGTGAAAAACATTTCAAAACTTGGGATGAGCATAAAAATCTCAGTAAGGGATACACAATGAAATCAAACAGTTAGTTTTTCAAAACAACAAGTAAACCGTGAATACTTTAACATAAGTAATACTTTTCACCTTTATGAAGTAGTAAATACTTTTTAATGAATAAAATATCATTAGTTACCCTTTTGTAACCAAAATATTACCATAAAACCAATATAAAGAACACATAACATATAAAGGTAACTTGGGACATAAACATACTTAAATGGAATAATCATACGGTCAATTTCCACAAATATCACTAAATGGAATAGCCATATGGCCAACTTACATACCCAATGTATTGGAGGTTATAACACAACCACCTATCCTGGTATTCACGGCACCACCCATCATTTGGTTTATCACATAACCACCCGTCAAATGTCCAAGTACCATTATAAAATCATAACACATAAAACAATTATAAAGGAAAGAAAACATTTCCACATTTCAATCATTATATATCACTTAAATATATTGACACAACAAATCCATTATCAAAACCATTTTCAATACCAAAATACATAAAAGAGTATATGGTATTTATTTTCTTTTAAAAACATTACGACTTGTTGAGGAATCCAAAGATAAAATAATACTCGTGGCGGCGGAAAGGTCGTTGTCACTGTTTACGTTAAAAGAAACATTCCTTTTTGTCATTTAGTAAAATGATTCATAGAAAAATTTTCCCTTTTAAAAGTCAAGGGTGTTTATACAGCGTATAAAAGAAAGTCGTGTATTAAAAAAAAATATGCCTCAATGAAAGGAGATTGAGACGAAGTCTCTTACCTCATGTACAACTTGACTCGATCGTTCTTTAATCTCCCGAATAATAAACTAAAGTTAATTTCTAATTTCTTAAGAACAATTTTCAAGTTTATTATTCCTTTTATATAACTTATTACCATGTTATAAACATTATGTAATCATTTACATTAATATTGTTTATTTTGTCGATATTTGGTACTTGAGTAAAAAATGAACACCTTATATTTACAAGTTGTCCATATGGTCAATAGTCCATTATATCCAGAATGATATTCATGATTTAAATATCATATATATCCTATATATTCAGTATATACATGTATTTATAATAGTACATAACATTTGGAGGTAAGAAATGAAATGCACCATTCATGGAGATGGTAAGCCGTTCGTACGCATGAACGCTATTTTCATTTATATTTCTTATTTAAATGGAATTAAAACATAATGATACATAGGTATATTATAATTACAGTATAATATCATATATAATATCATTAACTCTATCCTTTATACATATCACATAAGTCATTAACGAGTCACACCACTTTAAGGGGGCGGTAGTCCGCACTTCCTCAAATGAGATTATCGCATTTACCCACTATGGAAACCATAAAGGCTTGATATAACTAGGAAGTACAGAAGCATAAAGAAATAATAAAAATAATATATATCATATATAAATATAGTTCCAACATAATGTCCACCATTAGAGGCGGTAAGATGTAATTGAACAATCATCGTTTTGTGAGGCGTTAGTTTTCCATCCACAGAAACATTATATTCTTCATCCATTAGATGGAGTTTCATGTAAGTGTAGTTCTAATACTTCTAATAAAAACATCCTAGTATATTTAGGATATTGGTTTTGTTACAAAATAAAGGAAATAAAAAGAGTTTAGGGGTTGGAGAAGTAAAATAAAAGATAACAATTTAAGAGAAACCGTTACCTTTAATTTGGGTAACTCCCTTTGGTTTGAACTAAAGGACTTCTTGAAGTGCCTTCCGCCTAAGTTAAGGATTATAAGATGAGGAGAGGGATGTAGGTAGTGTAATTGGGCAGAGTTTGGACAATATAAATGGATTTATAGGTGTGAGGAATTGGATAGAAATGGTCTCTTTTTATAAGGGAGAGGAGGGGCTCTTTAGGAAAGTGTGAAAATATTATTTTATAATATAATGATATTCAGTTTCTAATGGTCCAAAAATTATTAAGGTAAAAGATAAGATGACTCATATTTGAAATAAAATAATACAATCATAATTGGAAATGTTTTGGATAATAATTTAAACATTATAATCTTATTTATTTAAATGATTTATTAATGAGGTAAATACTGCATCATTATTGTGTCATATATAATTTAATTTATTTGATGTCTAAAAATTATAAAAAAATGCAATCATGTAGGAAATATTTTAATATTTCAAATAATATTTATAGTCGAAAATAGGACTTATATAACACCATATAAAAATTAATTACTAAATGAATTTTGTTAATGTCAACATTAAATTAATTAATCTAAATTGTCATTATCACTCCCAAGTGGCTCAATGGGGTACCAAATCAACCTAAAGATTCCCATGGTCGTTAATGACTCAACCAATAAGTTTTGTACAAGTGTTAAGGTAATTTTGAATTATTATAATATTCTTTTTACCTTGAATTACCCTATTTACCTTTAACCGCGGTAAATAAAAGTCAAAAGTTACTATTCACCAAAAATTATTTTCATCTTAACGAACCACATTTTTATTTCTTGAAAACAACAATTTATGTTAGATTTTCGAAATTCAATCCACAGAAGTGGTAAAATTTCATTTAAATGAAAAAGTCAGTTTTTTTAACTACCACTAAGTGGTTTCACAATTCATCAAAAATTGAAGTTTTTCAGAAAAATATAAAAAATTCAGCCTAAGATATATTTAATATTAAAAATTCAAAAGTGATGTCTATTTTTAAAAATTCAAAAAATAGAAGTGGCATTAATTAATTTTAAAATTAATTCCTGTTATCAAAACAAATAGCGTGTTTTTAAGAAACAATAAGTATCAAAAGATTGATATTTGTTTATGTCCAATTTCAAAGTGAAATTAATTCCAATGATCAAAATTGGATTAAATGATAAAAATATATTTTAATTTAACTTTAAAACCAATTAAAAAGATAATATAACCATATAAATAAGTTATATTAGAAGGTACTTTTGAATTAAAATACAATATTTTTCACTATTCATTAAAAAATGAACTTTATCAGAAAAATTCCAAAAATTTACACAAAGTAAATTTTGATGTCCTCATTCTAAATAAGGATTTTATTTGGTCATATAGAATGTATTAAAGTGACCAAAACTATATTTAAAGAGGGTTTTCCATTAAAAGGCGGTAAAAGCGGCCTTTTAATGTAAATTATGCTTAAAATTAGATTCATTCACATTTTACGCCTCTAACTTTTTATTGGATAAATGTAAATAATTTAAAAATCATGTATAATCATATTGTAGTTAGTTTCGTTCATTCCCACCAATAAAATGGCTAGGAGTTAACTACCATTTAAAATAATAATATTATATTTTTAGTGTGCAACGTAAGATTCCAAAGAAGCCCGTTATTGCATATCATGTACGCTATCGAAAATAAAAACCCCTTTAAAGTAAAATTAATATTTAATTAACAAATATTAATGAATATTATAATATATTATTCTTCATTTACCTCAGATATTACAAAGTTGAAGATTTTTTATTCCCTTTTTTCATTAAAAAAAGGTTAATCAATTTCATGATTGTGATAAAGATTAAGAATTTGGAAGTTGAAGTTAGAGATATGGTTTATTTAATTAGTTAAGAAATTACATCTAGAATGAAGTTAGTTTTTGTTCCTAATATAAAAAAATTTATTGATAAATAAGACAAGGCTGAATCCAACGTAGATGTTCATCAATTAAATTAGAAGGTTCAATAAAAAATGAAAGTTTGTTCCTCTCCACAAAGTCCAAAGAAGAAAGTAAATACTATATTTGATGAGGTTTATAAGTGTTTTATTAAACACAAAGTTTTAAATAATCTAGGTGATGCCTGTTTTGGTTTGGAAAAGGCTGAGGCTTTGGAATTAAAATAGTAGACTCATGAAATACTTAAAAATAAGAAAAGTGGAAGTGGAAAAAGAAAATGTTTGATGTGGAAGAAGTTGTTGAAAGCCTTATGAAAGTTATGGAGTGGTATCATGGATCTTTCCATGTTAATGATTAGGAAGTATCTTCTTCAATTTATCCATTTTCAGTTATTCAATTGATACATCCTTTGACTGATCCACAGTCAGTTCTGCCAATATCCAATGTTTCTCAATCTATTATATTGGAACAAATACAATTTGGGACTTTAAAAGTTCCTATATCTATTGAGAAAGCTAAAATTAATGTTTTATAAGATGAAATACACTTATTGGAATGTTTTTAAGAATAATTTTATAAATTTGTGAATAAATTTGAAAAATAATATTTAAGAAGTGATGAGAAGTAGGATTTTTTTAGAAAACCAGGTAGAAGAAGAGTCTGATGAATCTTATGAGGAAGAAGAAAAATAAGAGAGTTATTCCCAGACCTCATATTTCTACTCTCAGTCTGAGAAATATATTTATTAAAAAGTTTTTGAGAAGGAATTTTTTAGAAGGAATCATAAAATAAACAATCACATTCAATGCTATAGGACAAGGGTGGGTCCAATAAGAATGCTGATGTTGTTGTAGTATCTGATTTTTTGGAACAGAAAGAAAAAGTATATGCTGGAACTTCTCGACGCCATATTTCTGATTTTTCATAAGAATCAAAATATTTTATGATAAATGAGTCTAATAAAATGGTTTAAATGATACTTAATTATTTTAATAAATCATTGAAAAATATTATTTATGCAATTCCTTATCTACCAATTATTTAATCTCTTTTCAAGTATCTTTGAACACAGTTGATTTTTTTAGAAAATTCATATGTGTTGAAATATTTTGATGAGACCATTGTAAAAAATGAGTCTAATTTAAAACATTTTAAATATTATTCAATGGATAAAATAAGAAGGATTAAATAAGTTGTTATATGGATAAAACAAATAGAAGGTGACTTAAAATTTCATGATGAGAAAATAGAAGGAATTAAAAAAGTCATCTTTAGATATATAAAATTATTTTAATGATTTATATTCTATTTTTTATAAGAAATAAAAACTTATTGATGTTTTGAATAATGTTTCTAAGTCTCAAGATCAAGAAATATATGAATTGAAAAAGAATAATTTATCTCTCGAAAAAATATCTTGAAGCTAAAGATAAGAGAATAGTATAATAAAATTTCTTGAAGGAGATGTTCCCAGGTTAAAGGAAGAGAATTATAAGTTACAAGTCTTAGAAGAAAATATTTATAAGTTGGAATATTTATGAGTAGAGTTATAGAAAAATCAATATTTCTTTAAAAAGATGAACTTCATTTTGAAGAATTTGTAGAAGCAAGAATTAATTTTTTCAGAACTCTTGGTGTTGTAAAAATCAAACTCTTGGTTAAATATTTTTTTAAATAAATAAATCTCCATAATTTTTTTATATTTTTTTTGCAATCATATATAGATAAATAATATTTCTATATTATTCTATGAATCTTTATTTAAACTAAATTATTTCATAGAATTATTTTTATAACGTTTCAGGTACACTTTATACTTATCTTATTATTTTTTAAAATAAAGAAGGAGATAATCTCTTTGGGGAAATTTACTTGAGAAGTTCTTATAATAATAATGTTATAAAAACTATTATATAAAAGTTTGTTAAAAAAGGAAGATGAAAAGATAGGGATAGATAATAAATAAATGGGGATAAATATTTTAAGAATAAGAAAATAATGAATTTTTTAAATGTATAAGTAAAAAATGGATTTTAAGTTTTTCAAATTTATCAGTTTTTCTCTATAAGTGTTGTTTTTTATTTTCAAAAATGGGGTGATTATTGAGTAGAAAGTAATAATTTCTGCATTTTATATCGTTATTTTTGAAAATCACAATATACTTTATTAAATACATTGTTTTACTAACTTTCTATAAAGTATTTTATAATGTTTTTGTAGAAAAAATTCAGTTCTTCCAGACATAGAAAAAATTATAATTAGATAAATATGAAATTTATATTTAGTTGGAAATACAAAGTATGGTCCACTTGATTGATGGAATCTAGTATATCAGATTGAATGAGTCTATTCCATTAGACTATTTTTTTTTGGTCTGTTGGACCGATAGAGTCTAGTCCATCAGAATGACTAATTATGGTTCATCGTACCGACCATGTTTGTTCCATCATACTAACATATTTTTGATCTATCAAACAAAATAATATTTATTCTAGTAGAAGAATAAAGTTTATAAAATAATGATCAAATTTTTTCTACTCTATGAAATATTTTTCCAGAATTTTGATGATTCTATCAAAATGACATCAGACATTGATGTATAGAACATGTTGAACTATAAAGATGGTGCTCATACAAGGCCATTGTAACCAACTCTAAGAATAATAGAATATGACCATTGGATATATACCTATAAATATATCTGAATGTGAGGTTCTAGTATTTGAATCTTTTGTAACTCAATCTGTTTAAAGCTTACTATTCTATAACATCTTGTTCGTTATTCTATGAAAATTCTCAGAAAGTTTTAGTTCTAAGTAATCCAAGGGAGGATTGTAAATTACTTATAATATTATGATTTTTTATTCACTGTGTTAATCTAGGTTTTGATCAAGGGATTTCAGGGATAATAAGTATGATGAATCTAATATTTGTGATCACGAGATTTTGGGGATAAGAAGAAAAATCTTTTTATAATCTTTATGATCAAGGGATTTATTTATTAAGAAATATGGACCTTATATTAGGTTAAAGCTATGGAACCTAAATTCTAAATTATTGAATTCATTAATAGTTATGGTTGAAGCATGGATTCAATCTTTTATAAAGTTATAAAAGTTTTCTTCACAATTTATAAAAATATATTTTTTCTTGTTTTTAATAGGTTGTTATTTTCCTCTATTCATTTGTTTAGAAAGTTTTATTTTAATAATATTTATTAAAATCTAATATTTTAGAAAAACTATGTGTCTTATATATAAAATCTAATGATCATATGATCTTTTTGTTTGATAATTATTAATTAAGCGATTTTTTAGTTAGTTTAATTTTTTAAACTAAAATTCTCCCATTATTGTAGCCATTTTTATACTCTTTGATTTGATTACCTGATGGTTTTTAATGATCAAACTGAGGTCAAGGTACCATCAGTTAAGGGTTTTGGAATAGGATGTTCCTAAAACCTCCTTCAGGAGCTAGTATGGGAACTTTGAGTATCTGGTTATTCCATTTCCCCTTAACAATGATCCTACAGTCTGCATATAATTAATGAACTAGATCTTCCACCATTTCTTATAATCCTTCACATCCATGTTTCTTGATGAAATCTTGGTGTATTCTAAGATAGAGGAAGACCATGGTGACTATCTGAGTGTTTCTTTGGGAACCTTGAGAGAGCATCATCTATATATTTTTTTTCCAAGTGTTAGTTTTGGATTCTATAGGTTAAGTGTCTAGGCAATGTAATTTACAAGAAAAGGGTTTTTGTGGACCCTAAGAATATCCAAGAAGTCATGTCTTGGGAGAATCCTAAGAATGTGTTTGATATTACAATATTTTTTGGATTGGATGAGTATACATACATTTTTTTGGATTTCTCTATGATAGATTATCCCTTGAAAGTATTAAATCATAAATTGGTGAAGTTTGACTGGAGTGAGAAGTGACAATATTTTTTTGAGGATTTTCAAGTTCATTTGGCATCAGATATAGTCTTGATTCTTCCTTATCATGGGAAGGGATATACAATATATTATGATGCCTTAGGTGTGGGGTTGGGATATGGGATGATGCCATATGATCTTTTTATGGATTATGTCTCTCGTTAGCTATGACCACATGAGAGTAATTACCCCACCCATGACATGGAGTGGGAATCTATGATTCATTCATTGAAAAATTGGTTACATTACCTCTTTTGGGAGAGGTTTATAGTTTATTCAGACTATAAGAGCCAAAATTATATTTCACCTAGATATACTTGAACCTCAAGAAGAGACTCTGGGTAGAGTATCATTAGACTTTTGATTTCACATTTATTATACACCTAAGAAAGGGAATGTGGTTGTCTATGCCTTGAGAATAAAATTTCTAATCTATGTAATTAAATAATAAATTTATAAGTGGAGTTTGAAGAGTTTGTTTTCAAATATGATTCTAGATGTTCATAGGGATATAGATCATGTGTTATTTACCAGTTCTCAGATTACACCCTCTATTATTTATTGGGTTTGGTGTGGGTAGTAATCTAACCATTTATTCCAATATATTATTAGAGTTTTAAATGATGAGGATACCATAGGTGATTAGTCTCAGTCACCTAATAATTTCCTTTTTTCCAGGAAGTGACCGGTTGTTCCTTTGACCTTTAGGTAGGTGGTGATGTATGAGAAAAAATATTATAGTTGGGTCATTCACCCAGGGGATACCAATATATTTTATAATCTAAGGAATTAGTTCTCATGTTCTGATATGTGATGACCAGTTGCATATTTTGTGTCCCAATGCTTTACCTTCTAGTGGATAAAAATGGAGAATGAGAGACTAACTGGGTTGAATCAGCATCTTCTCATTCTAGTGTAGAAGTGGGATGCGATATCAATATAATTTGCAATTAGTCTACATAATATTAAAAGTGGTAAGGATTCTATTTGGCTGATTATATATCAGTTGACTAAGTCATCCCATTTTTTCCATTATGGAGCCAAAAAAGGTAGAGGAGATTGGGAACTTATATATTTGATAGATTGTTAGACTCTATGGGATGAATTAAATGATACTTTCTAATCAGTATTTCCATTTTACTTCACATTTATATAATATTATCCAAGATTGTATGGGAAACTAATTGAAGTTGAGAAAAATATACCACCTATGGATGGATAGTCTGAGTGGTCCATCTAGATTCTTGATAATATGATTTGTGCATGTGTTCTTGACTTCAATGGTTCTTGGGAAAGGTATATTTGTTTATTTGAGATTTTATACAACAATAGTTAACATTCCTTGATTATGATGTGCCATTTTGAGACATTGTATGGAAATTCGTGTCAGTCTCCATTGTGTTGGGATAAGTTGGGTGAGCATTCCTTGCTGGGATCGATCCTCATCTAGGAGACGTCAAAGAAAGTAAATTTTATTCAAAATAAAATAGTGATTGTTTAGAGTCGCTAAAATTCATATTTTGATCACATTTTTCACCCTATGAAGTTTGAGTTTTATAAAAAGGAGTTTGTCTAGGAATTCATTTGTTCGAGACATCATCACTTGGGAAAGAAGGGGAAGTTGGTGCCATGTTATGTTTGGTTTTTCAGGTTGTAGAGAATATAGGGTTTTATTGGTTAAAATTTCTTTCATATATTTCCCTGATTCACAATTTGTTCCACATGTTCTAGTTTAATAAGTACTCACCAGAACCATATCCTATGATAAAGTGGGAGTATTTGGAGTTAGATCCAAATGCCACTATCGTGGAGAAGCTTTTTCATATCACAGACTTTTAGAATAAGGTTCCTCATGGTATATTGATCCCATTAGTTTATGTTACTTGGAATTATAGTGGTGATATTCAAAATATATTAGAGAATTAAGTTCCAGTGAGGGATTAGTGGCCTCACATGTTTTCTTCTTAGGATACCTGAGAAATTTCTAGGGGTAAAAGGTGGTATGGTGGGGAGAATATTTATTTTATTATTTGTTCCTAGAGTTTTATGGGGTTATTTGGTGAAGACCCTAGTTTTCAAAAATACATGGCCTAGAACATGGTCAACTTAATGTTTTTCTAACCATGTGGATCACTATGTAAGGGTGATTTTTTGGGGACACTTTGATTTTTCACTGGTTGGGAATGGTTTTTCTAATAATGTGGAATTATTCAAAAATAATGCATCTTGTATTTTTGGAGATACTAGCTTCTGTAAGACTATCACATGGTTTTTCTAACCATACAAACAAACTATGTGGTGCATCCAGGTCATTAAAAAAGTGGGTTTTGACTATTTCCCCTTCCAATTTTAAGGTCTTCACCCTCATTTCTCTCCCCACTCATGGAAAAAACTCTCCCCATACCATGGATATTCTCCCCTCTCTATTTTTATGCATTATTCTTATATACTTGGTGTTCTAGCTTGAATTAAATTTATTTTCTTCAATATTTCTCCTTCATTTCCCCTTTATCTCACATTGTTCTTCCATTTTTATAGAAGAAGAAAACACTAGATTATGATTTGTCTAAATATATGGTTGATAATAGGGGGTTTTGGATTTTTTATTTTAAATTTAAGTGCGTGAGTACTTCTCTTATTTGATTCAAGTGGTTTTCATTGAAAATGAAAAGTTTGAGTTTAGTTTTAGGTAAGTGCCTCTATTTAAGGGAAATTTTATATTGATTTAATTTGATTATTGATTTCATTTGTTTTTTTAAATAAAATAACCTTTAATTTTTATCAATAATTATTATTTATCTATATGTGTTGATGTGAATCATGGTGTGTGTTGGAAATTTGATTATTTAAAGTGTATTTTCAAAAGGATTTGTCTTTGATGCACTCCACGTGTTTGTTAAAATTTCTCAAAGATTAAATATATTTTCAAATTAATTTTTGATTTTTTTTAAAGAATTATTTCATGGTTTTAGATGATTGAATTTAAATGGGAATGTTCGTTTATTAAATTGGTTTTTGAAATGGATTATGTGATAGAAATTTGTTGATGTTTTGTATGTTTTGCATTGAGTAGAACATGGGAAACCTTGTGTGTGGGTGTGTTCATAATTTAGACAAAGAGAGTTTCATCCAAGATACCAAGGGAGTATTTGGGAGGAAGATAAAGGGAGCATTCAAATCTGTCCATGTGGACTGAGTGAGACCATGTGATTATTTTTGGGACTGGGGAAGACTAGGAGAGATTCCAAACTTGATATACATTCTTAGCTAGATAATTTTTTTTGAATGAGTCACATATGACCATAATATATATATACCATATTGAATGTTACTTTTTTAATGGTTGTATTTTATATGCTTTATACACAATGTTCATGCCCTGATTGATTGAGATGTTTTATGCTTATGAATACATTCCATTATTAGATTATTATGATGATTTTTAATCTGATAATCATTTTAATTACATGTGTGGGTGTGTTGAGTATGTTATTATGGGTGGATTCATTTATTTATTTGATGATTTTTCTCCCATGGTTTGGAAATTATGATTTTTTTGAGAAAACCCGTAGGGATTTCTAAAGATTTTATTTCAAGTGACATTTTTAAAAAAGTGAAATTGTTTTTGGAAAGTTAGTTTTCAAAATAGACTTATTATTTTTCATGTAAAAAAGTATTATATAGATTCATGGTGGTATCTTACTAGGATTTGTGCCTCACACCATGTATATGCCTTTGGGTATGCATAACTTGTGTTGTAGGACATAGGTAAGGGAAATGGAACCTTGTATTTTAGTGTCCCTTCTTGATTACTAAAGTATATGGTGGTTTTGGTATGGATACATAAGCTTATGGAGATTATATATTATAGATTAGTTTTGGGATTTTTTATTTATGACAACCCATATCTTAATACACTTTATTTAATGATTTATTACATAATGATACACTTAGTAAAACCCTAGAAGATCATGAGTCCTAATTTATTTGGGTAATTAGATACATAACATACCAACTTGAAAAATATACAATAACATTATTTTAAATCTCTCTAACATGCACTTACATTCCATTCATCTTCTAAAACTACATGAGATAACATGAGGATGTATATAAGAAAGGGGTGAGCTATAAATCTGAGTAAGGGAATACTCAAAGCATAAAATTATGAAAGTAATACATGTGAAAAATTCTTTATATCAACAAGACATAAAAGGGGTGATAATCATAATGTTGAACAATAAGGCATGATATAACATGACTACATCAATGAAACATAGGAATGTCGAAACAAAATAAAACATGACAGAAGAAAAAGTTAAGGAAAAAATCCCAGACAACATCAAATGGTGGAAAAAGTACCTTAATAGATTAGGTTCACCACAAATCCCATAAATTACATCTCATGTGAAAAATCATTACCCAATTCTTTGGAGGTATTTATAATTTCGGGATAACCCATCACATTCATATCATGTACATGCATAAGTGTTTTATATAGATCATACAACATAAGAAAAAATTCATCATTTTTAAACCCACAATTAAGTAGTGTGGGTTAAATAAATGGAAGTACACAATAAATTAAGGATAGGTACATCTAGGTGAATATCCATGAGTGGAAATGGGGATAGTTATTCACTACATAATTGTTTGGCAGAAAAAGAACAAGATAATTTCAGAATCCCAATGACAGTACAAAAAGATTAATAAAAGGTATTGATGAAAGTTAAAGGGGACTATAATCAATTATAAATTATAATTATAGTAGTAGGGATATGTAAGAAAATATCACAATATAAACAATTGGAAATTAAATGGAATAATATAAAGAAGGTGACTGGTTAAAGTGGAGAAGTAGAGGATCCATTACCTTGATAGGTTGATTCTTATAGCTCTAGAGAAGCTTCTTAAGAGATATGGGGAACCTTGGTAGGGATATATAGAGGTAAGATCATAATAAAATCATGCTATATAAGTTTTTAGTGAATAGGAATGGGAGGTTGGGTGAGTTTTTATATCAAAAGAGAGAGGAATTTGTTATTAATTTCCAAACATAGGTTTTGGAATCTATAAGATAATGTAATGAAAACCACAAACCATCCCATGGTTTTGCCCATATTTTTTACAAATAAGAGTGGATTTCATTATTTTATAAGTATATGATAAAAAATATTAAAATAATACCCTTGATGATGTGAAAACAAGTCATGTTTATAAATAATTGATTTTAAAAACCTAAAATATAATATAGATTTTAGAGGATTCATTAAGGATTTATGAAATTAATAAAATAAATTCAAAAATATATTTTAAAGGGGAAAATTAATTTTTTCTATGGATACCTTTTATGGAATATATTATATCACTTTTTTGATATTATGATTTCATAATAAATACCATATTTAATTTTTACCCAAAAATTTGACCGTCTGTAAAAATTATGAAAAATTTACCATTGGATAATTTCAACATGATAATTTAAAAAATAATAATAATTTTATCAAAATAATTCTATAAATATGATAATTTAATCTTTTAAATAAAAAGCTACATTTATTAAAAAAATCTTATTGTTGACAATAATAGTTTTTCTGACTCTTATATAAAATACATTTGACTTTATAAAATTATATTATCATTTATATTTTAAAAAATATTATTTAGTAGTATTATTTTTTAATAAATTATTTAATTCAAAAATTATTTAATTTATCCAAAAGGGTGTATTTATTGAACCTATATATTTCCCAAAATACAATTTGTGTTTCCTCATATCAAAATCTATTTTTTATCAAAAATGTTATTTAATCATTATAAAGTACTAATAAAAGATAAATATAGTAATTATTTTATTAAAAATGAAAATATAAAAATTAATTATATTAGGTTCTAGATACATATCCTTTTATTGCACCAAAGAATTCCCTAAGGGTAAGGTGTGCAGTGGTGATATTTTCTTAGGTTGGTTCAGTGAACATGATTTAGGTCATGATCTTGATGAGATTAAACTTCACCCTTAAATAGTTTCTATCATAATTTAGTTTTTGAATATTGTCTTGGGAATGATCAGGGGAGAATATCAATGATTCCATATCCCTTTTAAGATCTGATAAATGGGATTCATAGGGTATAATCATACTGGTCGAGGCCATCACTTCTTTCATCTATGTCAACTAGACTTTATTAAAAACCTTAATATACTAATCTTAATGGACACTTCACAATGGCTATATTATCAGTGGTTATGATTCTTAATGGACTTTTAAATATGATATGATATAACTTATAATGGTATAAAATAACTAAAGTAGTGCATGTGTTTTCTATAATTACATTACTTAATAACGAATTTATTTATTCAAAAAGGGATTTTCATTTATAAAAATTAGACTGTTACAGTATTATTGCTATGTTTGGTATTTTACTTTTAGTTTTCATTCCCTATTTTGATCTTAAATATGAATATCAAGTGTATATTTATTGTTTATAACTTGTGACATGATGATGTTATGATATCTATTTTTAGTTATTTTTGTGTTTACATTATTTTATATTTATGAATATTGATGATTCTTATTTGTTTGGTGTGGAAATAAAATAAATGTATGAGTCATGATAGTTTTCAAAGGGAGAAAACATTCCAAAATGGTTATTTTTGATTCCCTAGTGCTTGTCGCCATCCCATGGTGATCATGAACATGCTTCAGGCCTTGTTGCATGCAAGATTTGGCAATGCATTGGGTTGACTGAGTCTGATTTGTTACATGATAAGTTTGTTAAATGTTATAGGTTTCTCATACATATATTCTTGCACCTTAATCACTTTTTTTACATTGTATTTATTTCGTAAATGTTAAATACAGTTTTCATCACCAAAGAAATCCTCACTAGTTCCAATACTTTCATATCCATTATCTCCCATTCCACCTTTTCCATTTATCTAGATATACATGAGTAAGTGGAAAATAAAGGTCCTTCTAAATCATATTATATTCTATCCACAACTTTCAAAATACAAAATCCAATCCATAAAACCTATCCTCCTAGTCCTTGTTGTCATCTGAAATCGTATCTTATGATGAAGGTTAACTCCCACTAAAATTGAGATGTATTCAAGGGAAAGAAACAGAGTCACTTGAACCTTTGGTTTGATACCACTTATTGGTATAATCCAACATAATGAGAACTTAATTTGATACTAGTTTTTGGAGAAACTATTATTTTTTCCTTCATATAAAGCCACCCGAACTTTATACACCGATCCACCAAAAGCTCTCACACAACGGTGCAACAAAAAAACCAAACCTCCAATTATTCCATATTACTAGGTATAATAAAATCAGGTATAATTTTCAACCTAATAACCACAAAAATACATCCTTTTAACACAAAATAAAATTCAAAATGAATCATGGTGAATGAAAAAACATTCAATAGAAATATATAATGCAGGAAATGAAATAATAGATTTAATGTGATTTAGAAAATGATTCCTATGTGTATTGGAGAAAATACTATTTCTTGATTTTATTATAAACTAAAGTTTGAGGCGATTAAAAAATATCACAAAACACAAGTAATCCTCACCAACTTTAAGCTCCACAAAAATTGGTCAATTTTTATGAACTCTAACTCTATTTTCATAGAAAGTCCCACACACTTAAATACTAAGTTCCATTTGGACAAATGGTTAAAACTCTTCCTTTGAAATCTGAGATCACTAAAAATTATCCCTTGAGGTTTATTAAACACCCAATAAACCTTCATATTTGATGAACTTCAAGATCTCAATCACTCTGTCATGACATCATTAGAAGTATCTAACTTCTGATGATCTTGCTGCCTTTGGAGAAGACCCACTGTCATTTCCTTTACAACATGCCATTCTAAATTCTGGTAACCACAATTCCAATGAACTGAATCCATTAGAAGAAATTATGGTTCAAATAAATAGACTTATCTCCATATAGAATTTAGTGTAGAAGAAGTAAAATAATTTTGTGAAAGTAACTATTGGATCTATAAGATTCATCTCACAAAGTTTCCAAAAGTGGGATTTGTTTACGAAAAGATAGAGTTAGGGTGATGAGAGTCTCTGATTAAGAGAATTTTATCCATGGAGATCAGATATATGTGTACTTTTCCTAATAAATAATAAAAGCTAGTGGTTATGAATTTCATCATCTAAGTTCCACTATATTTACTATGATGGAGGCATTTTTTTGATGAAGACTCACGAATTTTAATTATCTTCTTAATAAATAGGTTTCAAAATTCCCCTCATGGATTATGAATGATTTATGAACCATGTTAAAAATTTCATTGTTCTTTTGTTTTATTTATTTCAATCATTTCCTTCTATAGTTATTGTCTGGGTTGTATGGGGGTTAGCGATTGCTTGTATTGACTTAGGCATGATTGTCTTCTAATTTTTAGTGCATTGGGTTCTTGTGTTCATTTTGGTATTTTTTTTTCACCTTGTAAGTATCAAAGGTGTAACATATAGTGGTTTATTAGAAGTTACATCAGATCTAACAAGTATCAAATATTCAATTATAGGGCTTCAAATGACAATGCCTTTATGAAGGTGATTCATAGTTCAGTTCGGCCTCATATTATTCCCTTTTACTTATAATATAATTCTAGTAACTAGTTCCTAATACCTATTACATGTTTTAGATTTTATTTGGATTTCACTATCTCTAAAAGTTATCGATTAAATTTTTTGTTTGTGGTTAATAAACACTTTTTTAACTAGGATAAGATAATACAAACCAATCCTAGGTACTCCATGCATATAATTTGTAAAATTTGTGATAAAAAGAGAATTAATAACTTCTATAATTTGTATATTTCACCATAGAAAATTTTGTAACACATTTTAATACCATAATTTATTCTTTATGATGATCAATAAAGTATAAAACAAATATCTCCCACCTATATTGGTACATAAGGGTTATCTGAATCGATTCGATGATCAAAACAATATTACCTCTTTTACCATGACATGCTAGAGTCTCTTTACACAAATGAAAAACATGAAGAGAGTTGAGGGATCATAGAGTATCAATTAGGCACACATGTACATTACTTGTATCATACGAGAGAAGGATTTATATAAAACCTGAGGATTCCCTTGGTCATTATGTGTATTACCTCATGTAATTTATTGCATGATTTAATACCTTGGTTAATACATGCATCATATGTATTTCATCCCTTATGTGTTTTTTCATATAAAACACACCATTAAATAACACCATTTGTGGGAGAGCATTTGATGACCCAAAATTAGTGGTATACTCTATTCAATATGACTCAAAAACTCATACTCTATGACTGTAAGTATTATAGAATCCATATGATAATTAATCATAAATAACGACTGTATAAAATATCATTTCATTCATGCGATTCCATCATTTTATTTTATGTTTTCCTTTCAATAATATAGTACGAATCAATCCATATATATGTATACATGAAAAAATGTTTGTAGGATATGGACCATACTCTATGATTCATGTATATCATACTATACAATATATCATATATATTGATATAAGATTCAGGGAACATCCCTTCAATCCACCAATTTCACTAATGACTATATTAATTGGTTCCATTTCACCTTATATCATATCATGTATTATATATTATTAAATCATATCCAATCCCCTTTTAGATATCTTTCAAAACACCTTTTGGAAATCTATTTTTAACTTGAACTTATAATACATCATATGTAATACTGTATGAATAGCCATCCAAAATAATTTATAGATTGACTCTAAAACAATTTTAGAGTAGATTTATGAATTAAAATCAATCCCCATTCAGTTATCCACAAATTGTAACCCCACATTACTTTATATCATTTAAAAAAAATATGAATCTCCTGATCTATAAATGTATACAAAGACAATCCTCTAATAAAGAATCAATAACACTAAAGCTATAAAGGTATCTGGAATGATATACATCAAATAAATGTATCTATAAACCAATTTCCTCCAACTGTAACTCATGTTAGAATATATTCTAATATGTTATATTTTTCTAAGACACTAAGTGACAATGAAACACTGATTACGTCAATTCCATATAGACACTCATTTGTTCTTGATTATTTGAGTATAAGATGATCTAGTCAATTAATACATCATACTTCATTCACCTTTATGGATGAACACATCAAATGAAACTCATATGTATAGATAAACACATCATATGTACTATCTATGTTCTTCCATATACTCCCTAGTCCATCTTAGTCAAGGGAATTATTGTCATACTCGTCATATGAGAGGATAAATACCATTTTAGTTGATCTGAATCCAATGAAATGATCATCAAAATACTAAACCATCCCCTAATTAGATAATCCACAATGTATTTCATAATAAATGTATCAAAGTAAAATTCCCCTAAGGATTGGTGCCGAAACTACTAAAAAATACTTCTTAACATTAGTTTTGTGTGTGTTTTAATGTTGGTTTTTATCCGATGTTATTGTAACAAATGTTGTAAGTGTTTTTTTACATTTTTTCTATAAAAAAATGTTAAAATAATTATTTTTATACTTTTAAAATCAATTATTCAGATAACTTATGTCAAAATTTGAAATTTCAAGACTTTCGACATCAGTTGTTTTTATAACTGATGTCAAATTTGGATTATTTTTTTAAAAAATGGTTCTATGTAGATTAACTATTTTGATGAAAATATGAGAAAATTGTATAAACAAAATGATAATAAGAAAAATAAATTTAAATATTTGGATTGATTTCATTATTATGGTGGATTCCTTCCTAACTAAATATTGATTGTTGATATTCATTTTATTTTTAGGAAAGAACCTGAGTGATATCAAAAACTATGTTGGTAAATCATTTAAAAATATGTTTGGTAAATATCATTCCAAAGTTTTATCATCTCAACTTGATTGGAAGCATAATTTATCATAAAATTGAAAATCATCAAAAATTATATTGATAATGAAAACCTATAATAAAAAAACTAAATGATCAGAGCTTATTGATAAATACCATATTGAAATAATTGGATAAATAAGTAATGGAATGGATATGTAGATCATATTGGAGTAGAGAAGAAATTCAGAATGATGGAGAATTAAAATTTACACATGGTGCTTGAATTTTTCCCCATGATATAATAAATTTTGGGTGGTATTTTATAAATTGGAAGTACATTGGGAAAAATTGAAATATTGTTTCCATGAAATGGGAAATTTAACTCTTAACTTCACTTATATGAATAAATAATGTAAAAAACATTTAATATTAGGGGTTTTACATAATTTATTCTTATAACTAACATTAAAACATGATTTTTAACATCAGTTATATATTAATTGATGTTAAAACCCTTTTTGCAGTGAATTTTGATTCCAGTTTTATATTAATAAACATCTAAACATTTGTAACATAGGTTATTAAATAACCAACACTAAAACCTTAAGGAAAATGCTATATTTTATAGTAGTGAGATATCGAAGAAGAGGGAGTTGAATAAGTTTTTGTCTAATTTTTACCAATTACAAAATATTCTTTGAATATTTAACCCTCATTTCTTATGAACCTTGTTTTCCAGTTATGAAATTCAGATATATTTTAAACTTAATGAGGAAATCATACCACATTAAATTCAAGTAAAGTAAATATCATTAGCACATATAATTTTTACAAGGTTTAGTTCAAAGTCCCACTCCCTTCCATTTTTTGGATATTTTTCACAATTTTGGTTTCTCCACAACAATCAATCACCAACTACAATGGTTGGTTCTTCACACTCATGAAAAAGTATCACCATGCATATAATTTTTTTATTCTCACAAAAATTCCACAAACTCAGCTTCACACTGAAGAAACAAATTCAGACTATATTATCATTTCATACCCTGAGTCCCATAGGTTCCATAATATCTAATCATGTATACAAACATTTTTTATTTTGTATTATTATTAAAGTTGATCTTTGATCAGATCTAGGATGATATGATATCAATAAATATAGATATAATTTAACATAATAGAAGAGACTTTGAATACCAATAGTTATTTAATAACCACCCTTTCAACTTGGTCTTAGATCAAATCTTAGCTTCATAACTCTTCAACAGATCTTCCCTCATGGACTTCTCACTCAATCTAAGCTTCTATGATATCCAAAAATCCAAAAGATCCTCAAAATTAAAATGATATAAATCTAGAATAAAAAAATAACCAATTAGTTGGTATTTTATTTTTTTCTTTCTTCTCATAGCTTTGGCACACTCATCAGATATCATAATGATGGATGAATACTTTTTATTCTTTCAGATTTGATACCCAACATATCTTATCTTTAGTATTGTATCAGAAACTTCTTCTTCTTATTCTTATTCTTCTTCCTATTCAAGAGAGATAGAGAGAGTTATCTAGTTTTACTTATTCAGATCAAGATCTGACATTCATTGGTTCAAACAAATTTACCTCTCTCCATACTTTTCATCATATATATAGATCACATGAAAATAATATTTCATATATTCAAAATATATAAAATCCAAACTACAATTAGTACCCATGACCTTTATTAAAATTTTCAACCTTTTCAAATGTGGGATTGTACCATGATCTCAATATTACATTTCCCTCTCAATGTTTATGCCTAGTAAAATTATAGGAGTGCCCATATGTTTCCCCTTACAAATTTTATCTATCTCATCCAAGTAGATCTTCCAGGTTATTCTATAGGCTCAGTTATTTACTCATCTTCTTCTCAAAATGTCACACTAAAAACTAAAATATAAAATTCAGAAAATAATTTTGAAAACCTAGACCAACAAGGACCATGTCGGGACTACCACAAGACCACCTCCAACAGTCTAGGGGATGGAGACTAGTGCCAAGTAGGAATATCACAAACATGGGAGGATTTATCTAGATGTCCCCCCCACACATATCCAAGTATATACAATTCTAAAATGTAAAAACCCGATAACCATGCATGCATACATCTAAAATACCACAATCAGAGTATGAAAACATATTACTGGAAAGAAATGGACAATTAAAACCCCACCAAAATAAACTGGAAAAAGTCCAACCTATGAAGTAAGAGATGATTATTGTAAATGAAACCACTATAATACACCTAAGTCTATCTGTCTCACTAAGTTTCACCTGGTCCAGGTCCCTCTATGAATTTGTAGAAAGGTTGATTGTTTTCACAAGACATGACACATTCAGGAAAATCCCATGCATGGGTGAGAATAATAATACCTAGCATGACACCCCAAAATAACTAAGAATATAAAATCAAAAATATTAGTCAACTCATCATAGGGATATTTCAAAAGAATACATAACAAGAACATCTAGATATACTGATAGAAGTAACACAGTATCAAGGTAATATTACAATAGTAAATCCAACCTAGGATTACTAATTGAAGGTTCTATATAACACTCTTCTAGGAGAACACACTCCATGAGTTAGATAACACTGATGGTGTCCATCCGAGATGTCATTATCATTAGATCTTTCCATAAGAAGTACACACTGGAAGTCTGAAGAGATCGATACACATATGGGGATCACACCCAGGTCCATGGGGTATACCAACAACCCAATATGGATTAAAAATATAAGTATGGGATTGAAACCTATGTAGTGTTGTTTATGATGATTTCGAGAACCCTACCTAGGGAAAATGATAATGATAGAGGACCTCACTCTAAGCCTCACGGAAGGATTCCAAAAAATCTATCCAAGATTGAAGTTCCTTAAAAGAGATTACCATATTTTACACTAGATATAATTCCATAATAACCCTTAGGGAAAGGATAAAGGGAATATACCCTAACAAAACTTTTCCAAGCTCAATAGGATAAGGGATCCAAGCCTTCTTTGAAGGAGTACATGATGTGTAATATGAGCACATGGCATGTCCTGATGGAACCAGAGTTTACCCATGTATCATGGAATGTGACCATGTTCATGTATATGTCTGAGTATATATTTTATATCCCATGATACATTAAATTTGGGGTCATAATGTCTTCTAAGTTTTTACCCCATATACATGCAGATTTTCCTTCTAGGGTGAACATAACGTGCGACTAGTCCCACACAATGTGTAATGCCACCAAGATTCCTGGGAGTGTACACCATATACATGATAAGTTAGTCTAATAGGGTCTAAATGGTGTATATTAGGGACCACATGAAATTTTATCATAGTTCTACATGTAAACTCTAGATATCACTCAGAGGGTCCCACACAGTGTGTAATTTCGGATCACACACAGTGTAATCGAGAATTTCACAGAACCAACAGGTTTTCTTATTCATCATCCTTCTTACCACCACCACCATGAAAAAACTCATTAGAAAATAATTATCCAAGGAAATTCAATCATTTCCATCACTGATTATTGGGATCCGTCCTTCAAAACTGCTCATGAAATTCCCACATGCACCGTATGTAACCACATTGTCGATCTGGGATGAATGAAAGTTGTTGATATATTCTAATATATCTTAGATCATACTTTATCATCACCACATCTAAATATAATCCTCAATAATTATCCATACATATGGTATCAATCAGTTATATAGAATAACGATCTCAAATTGATCAAATACCATGTATTTCGTCAAACCATGGGCCAAAGGATTTGCTTGTGATGAAAGTGAAAAGAGTGAGGGAAGAAATTACCAAATAAAAAACATAAGAAATGAAACTATACCAATTTTTGTGTTGGACTATATTTTTTCCTATTAGAATGCTGAATGAAGATATATAATATAACCAATAATATAAATTCCCTAAATCCTAGATAATCTAACCCGTACTCATAATAAACTCTATCTGTGAATCAATCTTTTAGTTGATTGATTTTGTTTTTATCGTAGGAACAATAAAATGAGGATAAATCCACATAAAAAATTTTCCCTATATTAATACAGATATATCACTGATAGAGAATTAATCTACATTATTGTCATTTTTGAGATATTTGAATTCTGTTGCAGACCGATCATCGATCCATGATCCGATTATTATTTACTTGATAATAATCCTCCCATGAACTCTCCAATGGATACAAGGCTATACATCTAACCATGATCTTTACTCTTAGATTTATATTTATAGGGAAATTTTAGTTAATGTATAAATATATTAAATAAATTATTTTAATCAATCAATTTATTTAAACATTCATCCATAACTAAACCTAGCCCGAACATCCAATGCACTCCAAGGTTATGTAATGGCTAGGGTAAAAAGCATGATTTGAACTAGATTATAGACATAGATTTCCATTTTGAGCATCCTTTTAGAAGTTATTACACCTTTTCAAGAAAGTTTCTTTCATTTTTAATTAATATATTTTATATATTACAAACATTAATAATGGGATCACCAGGTTCTGGAATTATACAATGTCTTAACACTTGGTCTTGAAAATATTACTAAATATATTATGAAAATTTACATGAAAAAAGATGTTAAATTATCTCCACCTTAGGGATTTACATCCTGGAAATAAAAAAAATAAAAAAATAGATATGGGTACTGAGAACACATCTAGGCCCTCCGGTCCTAGATACTTTACAGAATATTTCCATGATTCCACCAGAAACACACTAAAAGAATCAATCACCCATTAAGGATCCTCTCCTGCTAACCGTCAATATACACTAGGTAATATGAAAAATTAGCATCATCCTCGATATCCAGCTCACCCTAGTCGACAAAATGTGATGGTTCATGTACGTACCTACTTATCTATGACACATGAAAGATGTCATGTACCTAGTACAACTATGGGGGTAGATCCAAGTGGCACACCACCTCACCGACTCTAAAAAGTATCTGGAAAGGTCCAATGAATCTCGAATATATCTTTCCACCCCAACCAAATATTTGCAACCCATGTCAATGTGAGACCCTTATAAACACATGGATATCTGAGTATCTATAAAAGTGATGGGGTAAAAGCCATCAAATAGAGGTAAGTTGATCCATCTCCATCCCCAAATGATAACTGTATTGAGGAAAAATACTCTGATTCCTCACTCAGTATCTGCGAACAAGATCTCCTACTGAGATCATATACTACCACATTACCCTTAATAGGTGTATAGAAGATATCAAATCCATATTCTTGGAGAAAATATAGGCATTTAATCTATATCAAAATAAGATCCTTCTGAGATAGGATATACTTGTGACTCTTATGGATAGAGTAGATAATAAATCGCTCACCCATAAGATAGTGTCATCGCATATTTAGTGAAAAGACTACCACTACTAACTCAATATCATGGGTCACATAGTTCTTCTCATGTGGTATCAATTGAAATGAACCATAGAAAATAACTAACATCCTATACATAAAAAAAAACAAATCCTGATCCCCGATGGATCAGAAAACACTATGTACTCGACACTCTACCCTATTAATCTCAAGATGGGAGTGCTCGTTAATCTATGCCTCAACT
This sequence comes from Viscum album, assembly GCA_963277665.1. Classification (NCBI taxonomy): domain Eukaryota; kingdom Viridiplantae; phylum Streptophyta; class Magnoliopsida; order Santalales; family Viscaceae; genus Viscum; species Viscum album. The sequence continues at coordinate 456,405,087 of OY728160.1, read as the reverse complement.
CCTAGAAAGTATGTTGGAACCTCTCAATACACAAAAGGTCTACCCATTTCAAGTTAAAGATATCAAGGGAGATGATATTGAATATAAATTGGGTATAAATATCTGATTGTAGCCTACCAACCCAAGGAAGCTTCACATCTCCATCATGATCTTGGGTGGATCCAAAGATAACACTAGCTCAACCTTTGCCGAGTCCAATGCCACACCATCTGATGAGATAAAATTTCCTAGAAAGTGGACCTCATATATCCATAACTAAAAATTTGAGTTCTTAATATAAATACAGTGCTCTCAGAGTATGTCCATGACTATCCTCAAGTTTCTCTCATGCTCATACTCAGACAGTGAGTACACTAGGGTATCTTCAATAAATAATAGCACAAACCTTTCTATAAAAGGATGAAGGATATGTTTCATGAGTCCCATGAACACTTATAGAGTTTTCATCACATTGAACAACATCACCAAGTACTCATAGTGACTATAAAGACATCAGAAATATGTCTTAGATATATAATCATCCCAAACTCACAGCTGGTGATAGCTTGATTTGAGGTCGATCTTTAAGAACAATCTTGCCCCTATCAACTGATCAAAGAGTTCATTGATCATCGGTAGTGGATACTTTATATTTATAGTCACCTGGTTTAGGTGATGATAATATACACACATTCTCATGCTCCCATCCACCTACTTGGAAAACAATACTAGGTATTCCTAGGGTGAGACACTGGGTTTGACAAATACCTTCCTCTACAAGTCCTCCAACCACATCTCACGAAGGTCTTTAAGAGCGATATGATATATTGTAGAAGATATCAGTTCTGTATCATGGTGTAGATCAATGCATAAGTCTATATATCATTGGGTAGGTAATCCTAGAATTTCCTCAGAAAATATTTCCTTGTACTCCACCACCATTATAGGAAACTAATGTTTCATGGAATCCACTGCACTAAGAGTCATGATAGCTAGATGGCATGTAATCAGATGAACTCTTCAATGAATGATCCCATCCTACTATATCTAGATTTCCTACTCACCCATAAATAAAAACCCCATCCCATCACTATTGGCACACCACATCGTCCACATGAAATGGAATATCAAGGCATGAACTATAGAAAAAGAGTCCAAGCATAATATGACATTGTAAGGCCTCATTGATAATACAAAGAGGTCAAAAAAGAAACTCTCACCTCTAAGAGTCAGGTCACACTGTCGACAGAAGTGTGTGATAACTGAGTCACCTCCAGTAGGAGTCTCCAAGTGGAAGGGTCGAGCAAAGGAAAAAACTATAATCCATAAGTCTTTAATTAGATAAGTGGAAATAAATGAGTATCTCACACCCATTTATATCAATATTAATGCTAAAGTATAGAAGACATAGATAATTCCACATATCATACCTGGAGACTTTGATCCATAATCCTTAGCTACTTGAAACTACCCTCACCCCTATCCCCCAGTTCTCTCAATTTGGCACAAACCACCTGGGGGTGGTCATGTTGAAAAATCATAACGTATGAAACCTCAAGTTTATCTACTAGCTTATCTTCCATGTTCATCACCCTACACACCTTCCTTATCCTACGACTTCCCTTTTCAAGTAGCCCATCCAATATCTCTCTATCACCCGCATGCTGGGTTGGGAAATCTCATGAGAGATCTCCTTGAACATTATAGAGTAGAACTACCTCTCCCTAGGATGACTATATCCATCCCATGAGCCCTGAACTATAGAACATATGTCCTAGGATCACCTCATGAAATGTATCACATTTCTAGGTCCCTATGTCTATCGTCGAATCCCTATCACCGAAGTCCTATCTCTTGTGTTCCCACTTCAAGAACCAACTATTTGTGTCTGCTTATCCAGGAAACTCTAAACCACCAAAACATGCTCCAACACCCCAGTATATATAGTAATTCATAAAGGTATTACACTGGCTCAAATTTATCTATATAGTCCTTGCTCAAAGGTCCAAGCCTAAAATAACTGATCATGTACCATATCTATTGAGTATCAATAGAGGTTGTTGAAACTCGATGAATACTCAACCATAGTTATACTACCCAATTTAAGATGTAGAAGCACCTATATGCACAAAACACTCAATGTAGATAGAGAGAAACCCTTTATGAAAATGATCTCAAACTTTAACCATGAAAGAGTCGTGTCATCATATGACTAGGTCATTATTCCCTACCATTATCCCACAGGTCCATGAAGAAGGCTTGCTACCAGGACCACCATCCAATCTTCTAGTGTCCTAAAAAGACAAAAGACTCATGTCACTGCCTCAAGAAAATCTTCAGCTACCTTTGGGTATGTATTTACCCTAAAATTGAGGGGTTGATGAAACTAAAACTCAAGAAGAACGCTCATCCTGTACACCTCATCCTATTATACTTCTGGTACCATCTACTTCTCAACACGTGGTGGTAAGTATGGTCCACCACCTGGAGGTAACACCTCATGAACAGTTCCCTATATCTAAGCCTCATCACTAAGGGGATCATTATCATGATCCTTCAACTAAACCCTAGATGTAAAAAATCATGGGGGAATCCCGAGATAAACAAGATGTACTACAGTAAACGAGTATATTTATAGAGCTAACCTAAGAAGGACATGGAAAACACAACCCATTTTTATATGATGCATGTACCAATGTTTTACCCGTAACCAATTTCTATATATAACGAGTAAAAAAGTAGGTTGTTAGATTCTTAGTGAATGGATACAATGGTGTCTGAACCAACACTGGAGTCCCTAGCCTGAGAACCAAACTCAAAAAACATAACACTTTTTACCTAAACCAATATCACAAAATTCATTCCTAAGGTATACTGACTCCTCTGACACCACTATGTCATGACCCGACCCAACAGAGCCTATACGAAAACTGCACCAAGCCTGCCTCCAATAGGATAGGGGTTGGAGAGCAATGTTGAGTAGGCATATCACACACATGGGAGGCCTTAACCCAATATACCTGTATACAAGCACACATATGAAATCCCATACAATGATAAAATGTAAAAAAACCAATAACCATGCATGAATACATCTAAAATCCCACCATCAGAGCATGAAAAAATAGCACTGTAAAGAAAGGGAAAAATAAAATCATACCAAAATAAATTTAAAATAATTTCAACCTGTGAATTATGATAAGACTATTTTAAATGAAACCACCATAACACACCTCGGTATTTCTTGCTCACTAAGCTCTACATGGTCCTTTTCCCTCTAGGACTCCATAAAAAGGTCAATCTTCTGTATAAGACACAACATGAGTGGGTAAATCCCATAAAATTATGAGTATAACAATATCTAGTAGGACACCCCAAAATGACTAAGAATATATCATTATGAATAGTATTAATCTCATCATAGGATATTTCAACAGTCGACATTACAAAAATATCTAGATATACTCATTGTAGACACACAACCTCAAGGAAAGATATAAAAGTAAATCCATCCTAGGATTATTTATCGAAGGTTTCATATAATATTCATTTGGGATAACCCACTCCATGAGTCATATAACATTGATGAAGTCCATCCAAGATGTCATGATCATATGCTCTCACCATAAGAAGTACACACTGTATGTCTGAAGAGATAGATATACATATGGGGATCACACCCAGGGCTATGGGGTATATTAACAACCCAATATAGATTAAACCAATAAGTGGGGATCAACGCCCACTTAGTGTTCGTCATGATGATTATAATAACCCTACATAGAGAAAATGACAATGATAAAGGATCTCACTCTAGTCCTCATAGAAGGATTCCAAAAACTATATCTGAGACTACATTTCCTAAAAGGGGATAATCATCCTATGCACAGGATGTGATTCCATAGAAACCCTTAGAGAAAGTATCAAGGAAACCTACCCTAACAAAAATTTTCCAAGATGAATATGAAAAGGTATTTAAGACTTCTTTGAAGTAGTACACGATGTGTAATTTGAGTATATGGTTTGTCACTATAGAATCAGGTTTTACCCATGTAACACGACCCATACCCATGTCTATGTATATGTCTGATTACATGTAATGTGTCCCACCATGCACAACATGTGGGGTCACATAGTTTCCAGGGAATGTACCCCCTGTACACACTGAGCCTCCTGACAGGGTGTACATGATGTGTGGCCTAGAACACATGGTGTGTAAATCCACCTAGGTTTCTATGAATGTACACCCTGAAAATTTTGATCTGACTTTCTGGGTTCTAAATGGTGTGTGGTAGGGAACACATGGCATGCAATCCTTATCACTATGCACAAACCCTACCAGTCACCCAGGGGGTCCTACATGGCATTTAATTCTTGATTTCATGACATGTAACCTATAATTTCAAAAAACCCACAAGTTCTCTTCCATATAATCCTCTATATGGGAACCACCAAAAAACTTATCAAAACAAGTGGATCTAGGGTTGGATGATCCTTTCTATCACTGATCGTTGAGATATGGATTTCAAAACCACTCAAAAAAAAGCCCACGTTCACCATCTATAGCCACACCATCAATCTAGGGTGAATGGAAGTTATTGATCTATTTTGATCCACCTCTGATCATCCTATATCATCACTTCATATCAATCACATTATCAATAATGATCTGTACCCATGGTATCAATCCTTTACATCAAAGAATGGTCATGTGATGATCGAATAATAGGTATTTCATTAAAAATCCTGACAATGGATTTGCTTGCGGTGAATGTGCAAAGAATAGGGGAAGAAATGAAAAAATCACAAAAATGAGAAATATAACTTAGAAAATGTTCATGTAAACCTTTATTTTTTTCCTTTATAATGAAAAAAGAGATATAATATAATTAACAATATAAATCCCCCAAATCATGGATAATCTAACATGTACCCACAGTACGATTAATCCACGAATCAATTCATTAGTTTATTGATTCACATTTATCATAGGAATAATAAAATGGGCATAAATCTATATAAAAAACATCCTACCTTGATATGGATCAATCAATAATAAAAAAACAATGTCATTGTCACTGGTGAGATCATTGAATTCTATTTCACACTGATCATCGATCCATGATCCGGTTGATGTTCACCTGAGAACGATCCTCCCAAACTCTCTCCAATGGATTATGGGTTATGCAGACAACCCTAATATTTACTCATAGATATATATTTATAGGAAAAGTTTATTTCATGGAAAATTAAATTAAATAAATAATTTAAATCAATTAATCTATTTAAACATTCACCCACGACCACACCTAACCCAAACGTCTAACACGCTCTAAGATTATCTTGCACCCTGGGGGAAAACCATGCTATAAACATAATCGAGGCCTCAAATTTCTAGTCCAGGACTCTTTTTAGAATTTATTCCATTTTTTCAAGAAAACTACATGCACATGAAATTAATATATTTAATATATTTTAAACATTGATTCCAGACTCACTGGGACTTAGAATCACATGTCGTATCATCACCTTCTCTCAAAAATATTACTAGATATATTTTAAGACTTTACATGGGAAAAAAAGTCTTTACAATAATTCAAAAGTAACCCATTTATGAATTCTAGGAATACCAATATTTTATTTATAATACAAATAGATTAAACTCATTATCTTCAATATTTAAGAAAAGCAAAATATCTCTTCACAACTCAAGCTCCTATATCTTAGTCTTCATATTGAATCACTGTAATTATTGTGATGATTTCAATATTATGTTTCATATCCATCATCTAATGATTTTATTATCAAACTTGATTACTAAAATAGAATTTCAAATAACCTCATTTGAAATTCCTAGATATAGAACAATGATTATCTATATCTTCATTTGATATCCTCTTTCTTAAATGACCATCTTGAATCACATTCACTTGTGATTTTAAGATCATTGAAGTTCAAAATCAACATCTTAAAAACCCTGATATTTATATTAGGTGTAGAACTATTAATTTTTTACTAAAAACCTGTGTATTTTACCATGTTTTGAATGTTTTAGGTGTCAGAAGTGATCTAGGAAGAGTTATAAGAGGAATGACCATGTCTGTAGCTAGAAAGATATTGACTATAGCCTTTCATACCATGGAAATTGATATCATGATGTGAAAGGTGAAGGAAATAGGGAAGGGTCCCCTGAATAAACTATTTCAATGTGGGAATTACATTCACACTGAGAATCATTCTTGTCTAGTTTTTTTTAAATTTCGTTAATAAATTATTTAAGTTGATTTTAAAATAAATGATGTAAAATATGGGAGGGCCATTCAACCAAACATTTCATAACGAATCCACTCTATTGGGATTTTCCTTCCTCATCAAGTGGTGTTCTACCTTGATTATCTATGGAATATTCAAACATTAATTATGACAGAGAGATAGGGGTTATATTATCCTTCCGTATTCATCCTTTCTCTATTTCTTTCACTGCCTAGAGATTTCTCTCAATATATGACTGTTATTATCTATTTTTAGGGTTTTAATTTTATTATTTTATTTCTACTATTTTGGATCATATCTGTGGAATTTATTAAATGATTAAGTGTCTATGAGTTTAAGGTAGGTGGTCCCCACCTTTATCTTAATTTATATGCGTGTTATGTGATTTGTGGTAAATAGGCGTTAGTGTGGTGGTTCAGGTGAAACTGATTATGAGATTTTTAAGGTTTTATAGTTCTTGGGAGATACTGAAGGGTAGTATCATGAATGAAATAGTATGATTGAGCTTTTTAAGGAATTATAGGTTCAATATGTGGTTCCATGGTTGGTTTGGCATGATGATGTGGGTTATAAAATTTATTTTACATGATGTGATGGATGAGTTGGTCTCATGGAAACATGTTTGAAATGAAATGTGCATCTTTGGGTGATTTTGATCACTGGAAGTAAGGAAACATGAGTTTTCTGGGTGAGGTAGTTGGGGTTTTCTATTTACACAGTTGGGAAACGTAGATCATAGGTGGAAATAGAGGGTCACTAGAACTATGGACAAGTTTGTTGGTGATTACAATCACTGTGGGTGGTAGAGAGTGATGTTGAGGTCATGTGATCACAAGATAGGAGCCATGAGGTGGTGATGACCACTCATTGTGGGTGGAGGCCTCCATAGATTATGTGACAACATGGATAGTGTTGAAAATTGGTATGGAGGTGTTTCTTCCTATATAAAGATATAGTTAATGGTAGTTGAGAAAATAGGTAGGTAGTAGTTAAGATCACCAGCTATTGGTAATTCAAACATACATTTGTGGATAAGATCCTCATCATTTATATTGGGTCTATTGGGGTAGGGTTATGGGAGTAAAAATATCTCTATTCCTTGGGTTTTTCAGTCTATTAAGTCATCAGTTGGTTGAAAGTGTAAGTCCTTGGTACTCTTGATACATCATGTGGATGTTACTATGGGGTATTAGGTTAATTTAAAGTAATTATATGGGAATGATGGATTGTGGTTCCATGATGTTTATGGTGATGGTTGGAATGAGATGATGTGAGATATGTAAATGGTGGTAAGGTTGAGGGATCTTCCATTATAAAAGACCATGGATGTATCATTCTACATGGATACTAGTCAAGGAAGTTAAAGGATCACACATGGATGGTAGAGCATGCGTTAAGAAGGTTATGTGACGTGTGTTGGTTTCCATTTATTTTTGTTTTTTCATACACTATTATATGCATGGATATATGATAGGGACACCATTGGTGGTAGCCTACTAAGTTTATACTCAAACCCAACAAGGACCCCCCATGATGCATATAGATTTTATAGTTTTGATTATAGGAAAGGGAAAAGGCTTGAAATCACGAGATTAGTGTGAAGTAGAATGCAGATGGTGTACAAGCTTAATGACATGATTTTTGGTAGATGGGCTAGGTGGTTACTTAGTGCCAGGGTACTATCATTTTGATTATTTTTTCTTATGTGCATATATGGTCAGCCCATTATAAATCCTATTTACTCATGTATGACTGACATGACATGCCCATACTATCTTGGTTATAGAATGTGTATTTTGGATTGTTATTGTCACAATTTAAATCTTATTCTGCAATGTTTTTTAATCAATTTTACTATGTTGTTGTTGTTGTTATTAATATTAATATTATTATAATTATCACTAGAGGGTATAGTCTCCACACTATCACCCAATTGAACCTCACTTATAGTTTGAATCCTTTAGCATATCATGGGGCACACCTAAGGCCTCATTGTGACTTGGTATAGTAACTATTTAGAGTGAACTAGGATGGGGATGTCACAAAGTGGTATCAAGGTTGTTGGTGTTATAAAGTAGACTTGAGTAGGTTGGACATAAAATGGTAAAAATGTTCAATTGTAATAATGTTTTATTAAATCTTATATATTAAAAAGTGGCTTGTTATTTATATTATGGTATATAGGAGTTATTGAAATGTGTCAGCGCATGCGATGAATTCTATCTTGTGTGTCTGGCTAACACCTGTAGGAAAAAAATTCCATATTACTAGGGAAGATGGAAATTTTGTTTTTATTTTCATGGTTATAGTTGAGTTATTTTATTTGGAATGATTTGTTTTCGATGTTATTTACTTTTTTGGAATCTTTTCATTTAGAGGTGAGAGGGTGTACTCATGAAACTTGTTAGGTATCTAGGTCTCAAATGAAATATGTGTGTTCTTGTGATTGTTTCTTGGAACCTAGAATAAAATAAAGGGTTGAGATATTTAAAGTGTAAAAAAAACTAAATAGTGTTTTTTACATAATCTCTTGGTGGAATTATACATAGTTACCCTAGAAAAGATAATGATTCTAAAAATAAAAAGGGTTTAGTCTATTTAATGTTCCAAGAACAACCTATACCTTGTTTTATCATATAAATTTTTGGTGACATTCTATTCAGCCAAGCCATGTATATGATTCATGATGTGATGGGTGTGTGGATCCAACATTTATGTGGAGTATATAGTTATTGACCCTGATATTGGTAGGTATGGGGCCATGAGGCTAGGTGAGATGAAACATGGGTGTGATAGGGAAGTGTAAGAGTAGTGAGATGCACTTCCTATAATAGCTTTCCCTATTTGAAATATCTTTAATGATATCTTTTATGTTGACAATGGTATTTTATTATTAGTGTGATTCCAAATAAATGGACTCTGTTGAAGTTTTAGGAGGGAAAATATGTGGTGATACTAGGGTATACATGGGATGAGTCCCCGGAGGGGGGAAGTGAGAATGAGACATAGGGGGAAACCTTGAGGATGGCAGGAAAACCAAAATAGGAAGAGGAGTTTGGGCCATGAATGGATGTGTAGATTAGGGAAATCTTAGTACATATTATTTAGAGTATTGACCAGAGAGCTCAAAGAGCTGATCCATCTATGGAGTATTTGATGTGGAAGTTCTAGTCCCATCAACCTCTTTTTTTCTAGGGAGAGGGTGGAACATAAGTGGTAGATTTTTTGATATAGTTTCTGTAGATTATATTTGATAAAATTGAGACACCATACATGAATAGGGTGATTTTTTCCACATATTTTCTCATAGGACCAGTAAAGCACTATTGGGGCATACATGTATAATTGGGAAAGTATGAGGGTTTGATGTAGAAATAATTTGAGGCTATATTTTTCTATAATTTTCTCCCTGATACACTATGGGAGGACCAAGAATGTGAGTTCCTATATTTTCATTAGGGAGAGACCTCATTCAAAGATTATTCTGGTATATTTACATACCTTTTTCATTTCATACTGATGATGGTAGGAGATGACATCACTATGGGGAGGAGGTTTGAGGATGGTTTATGACATGCTATCTGGGTGTTGGTAAACATATTTTGGTTAATTTTATCTTTCAAGGTATGGAACCAATTGATTATATCCTAGTGTAATTTCACGAATGAGACTATACCAAGTCGGATAGTGGTATCAGGTGAGGTAGGTAGTGGAGCTTTAGGTAGCTAGAAATGTCCATGAAGAGACTAAATAGTGTTGTTAGAATAGAGACTCTAGAATACTACTATGAATTGGATCACTAATTGTTTGTTTATAGTATGGTAAAACGATACATGATTGATCTCAGTGTGATCGACCACCATAGGAGTGCTGTACATGTGGCTAGATGGAGAATTTTGGGAGATTTTGTTAGAAAGACCATGTATAAAATTATGAGTGATGGACTAGGTTAGATTATGGGATTTGAGATAGGACCAAAAGAAGTACTGGGAGATGGTAGCTGGGATACGACTACACATGCAGGACATGGGAGTGGATGAGATACCCAATAGTGGGGGTAGTTCTCGGTAGCGAGTATGACTTTTCTAAGAGGACCATCATTAGAAATTAAGGCTCTAGGTCATCCATATATGATCTAGAATACAAATTCATATAAGGAAATAGATCTGATGATAGTTAATGGTATGTCTTGAAAAAGTTTCCATGGTTTTTGGTTTTGTATGATGAATACTAGTGCGTAAGGTTAATGCATGAAAAGTGAATTAACCTAGTGTTTTATGATATGTGAGCAATGAGTGTGATGTGTGACTTATTTTTGAATTAGGTATGACATGTTATTTCTGTGGGAATGATGTGTGATGTGGAAATTATGTGGGAATCAGATGCAATGTAATTCTTTTTTTAGATATCGGGAGCGATGCAGGACTTATGAGAGAATAAGGTGTGATATAGGACTTATGTGGGCAATGGGAGTGATAGAGAATCTATGTGGGAATCATGTGTGATGAAATTATAAAAAGATCATCTGATGTAATTTGAGAATGAAAACATATGTTTGTTGAAATATGGGTGTTATAGGATGATGATCAGTGCGGTACCATCAAGATATTGAGAAATTGGGTTAGGAAGTGACCTGATAGGTGATTCCTATGGTGGGGAGTTCCCACAATAGGAGTTAGTTCATTATGTTGTGTAGTTGGTGTATTATAGGTATGTGGGATTAATACAAATGTGATTAACATTATCTCAGTGTTTGGGAAAGTAGATAGTGGGATGATTGGTATTGAGTAAATGTAGGTTTGTTTAAAATATAATAGCCTAGGTTTGGAATAATATATGATGAGAGGTTTTAAAATTCAAGGTTTAATTTAAGTAATAGACATGGTAAATTTTTTCTAAAAACCTATGTATTTTACTTAATCTTGAATGTTTTGGGATTAATAGTGACTTGGAAAGTGTTATGGGAGCAATGGGAAAGTTAACTACTAAAACACTATAGAATTTAACCTTTCACACCATGAAACTAGGTGTTAGACATGAAATATGTTAGGTAGAGGGAAGGGTCCCCTGCCTTAACCATTTCACAGCATAAATTTTGTTCACATAATGAATCATTCATGACCATTATTTATAATTTTTTTATAAATTAATTAATAGAGTTTTTTTAAAAATAAATTAGGGAAAATGGGGTATGTCCATTTAGAAAAGAAACATGTGATTTCTCCCCTCTCTTTGGGACTTCTTTCCTTCTTAAGTGGTGTTTCCAATTGATTATCCACAGAATCTTCCATCATTAATTATAATGGGGAGCTAGGGGTAAGAATATACTTTCTACTTTGACCTTTCTCTATCTCTCTCACTGTATAGTGAGTTCTCACCATTTATGACCATTATTCCCTATTTTTAGGTTATTTATCCTATTTTATGATTTCTACCAATTTATCTTGAATCAGAGGTTTGTATTTGATGAGTAAGAGTCAATTATTATAAGTCATATGGTTCCCAACATTATCTTAATTCATACATGTGTTATATGTTGTGTGGTAAATAAGTGCGAGTATAATGGTCTGGGTGTGACCAATTATGAGATTATTAAGGTTTTTATGGTTTTTGGGAGGCATCAAAGGGTAGTCTCATGGGTGAAATTATATTATTGAGCCTAGTAAGTCATAAAAGGTGAAATATTTGGTTCCGTGGTTTTTTAGCATGATGATTCCATATATGGATTTTATTTTAATTGATGTGATGGATGAGTTGGTTTTGTGGAAATGTGTTGAGCATGGACCGTGTGTTTATGGGTGATGTTTATCATTGAAACTAAGGAAATATGGTTCATTAAGATGAGGTTGATGTTTTTTAAAATTTCCATGGTTGAGAGATGTGGCATGCAGGTGGTGAAAGATGTTAGTCAGAGGTATGACCTAGATTATTAGTAATGATGCTCACCATGGGTGACTGAGAGGGATGTTAAGATCATGTGAACATAGGATAAGACCCATTATGTGGTTTTAACCACTCATTTTTAGATTAGGAATCCATATATAAATTAGTACAGCGGATGGTTTTGACCATCAGTATGGAAGAGGTGCTCATTTTAGAAGGCCATAGTTGGTGGTAGTTGAGACCAACAGTAGGTGGTAGTTAATACCACCAATTGGTGGTAGTTGAGATAATTGGTTATTGGTAGTTAATACCACCATTTGTTGGAAGTTGAGACCACTAGTTGGTGTTAGTTGAGACCATCAATTGGGGCTATGAGGCTCAATATTTATATTGGGACCATTAGGTCAAGATTATGGGAGGAAAAGTATCACTTTTCCTTAAGTTCTTCAGGATATTGAGTTGGCTATTAGTTGAAATAAATGGAATTCCTTGTGACTCATGATATTAATTGGGATGTAAATTTGGGAAATTATGTTGACTCAAAGTGAATATGTGGGAATGATGGCATGAGGTTCCATGCAATATGTGGTGATGGTTAGTGCGTGACTTAGTGTGATTTGGAAATGGTTGGAAAGAAAAGGGATCTTTTGATATGATTGACCATGGATTTATCATTCCACACAAGAATTGTACTAGGTAGGAAAAGGCTCACTCAGGGTTGGTAGATCACTAGTGGAGTAGGTTATGTGATATGTGTTGGTTATTGTTTATTTATGTTTTTATATACACTAGTATATGTATGAATGTAATATAGGGACACCATTGGAAGTGGAATACTGAGTTCATACTCACACCCTGCATAGTCCATCCAAGACACATTCATAATTTATGGTTTTTAGTATTGGAATGGGAAAAGGATCGATGAAATATGCTTAGTGTACATGGGAATTTAGATAGTGCATGGGCTTAATGGAATAGATTTTGGAGGATGGGTTGGTGGTTCCTCAATGATGGGATGATGGTATTTATGTTATTTTTACTTATGTATATGTATGGTCATCCCATGGGAGATATTGTTTACTCATGTGTGATTATCATGACATGAATATATTTTATGGGTTATGGAATGTTTGTTTTTTCCCCATTATAGCTGTGGTTAAAAATTTCTCCCACTATGTTTTATTAATTTCTTCCACTGTGTTATTATTATTATTATTATCACCGTAGGGTATAATCTCCCCACTATCACCCAATATACTCTCATTGCTAGTTGATATTCTTTGGAATATGAGGAGGCATGCCAAAGGTCTCATGGAGAATCTGGTTGATTACTATTCAGAGTGAATTGGGATAGGGAGGACACACCATAATTATATTTAAATTTCATTAGAAATAAGAAATTATAGAAACTCTATTTTATATACTTGAAAATTCTCTCAAAATCCATATTTCTTTGATCTTAATATTTTCAAATTGAAGATCAGTTCCTCAATAACTCAGTGCTTATATTATATAAATTTTGTAATTTTTTAATCTATAAGGATAATTATAAGAATCTTACCAATAATTTATCTATTAATATATTAATTCTTGAAATCTCCATATTTTTCAATGTATAGAAATATTGAATTTTCACTAAGGGTTGATGTTTTCATAGATTGGTTCTTCTGCCGGTGATGCTTACCCAACTTGTTCCTTACACAGATGATGCTTACACTGATGCACATGATGGTTATATAGGGAGGAATTATTCTAATTATAACTAGAAATATGGTTACTAAAATTAGCTTAAATAATTTTTATAGTATAATGTATTATGTGTTTACAAACATGTTTAGAGTCCTTTCTAGCTAGTATTATCCTTATATACTCTTGAATGATGTTTATATAGATGGAGAATCATGTATATACAGGCAAGATGATACTTACAAACAGTTCAAATTAGACCAAAAAATATCTACACAATAGTAGATCATACATTTTAAAGTCCTTAGTCTTTGAGACGATTCATATACAAAATTCCAAACTTTTTTAAATTTTGGATTCAAAATCCAAAATCCAAAATCCTTCTAAATCTAGTTAAGAATAAATTTCACTCATCTCAAGGCCTCAACAAACACTTCAAAACACATTTTTGAATTTATAAAACCTTCAAAAACTCTTAATATTTATTCCCAAGAACCCTTTAAACTAATTAACTCAACTTTGAGTACTCTGATAAACTTTCACTATATTATAATTCTATCCTTTAGTCTAATTCTACTTCATCCTTAATTCTAGTTTTTTCTTCACTATAATCAACATCCTTCATTCTAAACATTCCTTGGATGATTCTAATTATTTTTTAAATCTTCCATATTCTATTCAACTAGATTAATTTTTTTTAATAACAACTTTAAAAATATTTTTTAGTGGCTACTAGTTTAGGGAATTTCAAATTGTAGTAAAAAAATTAATTTGAACTTGAGGACAAGTTATAATAATAAACTAATGTTAAGGGGATTCTCACCAAGTATCTAAGCATCTACATTTTCCTTTTCTAAAACATGAAGATAAATTTGGTAGTCCAATGATTTCCAACTCTTCTACTTGACTTTACCTATAATATGTGGGAAAAAACTCTAATATTTACGTGATGGGTGGTTCCTTAATCAATCTTCCATTACATAGTCATTGAAAATTTATATATTGAAATGAATTATTGAAAAAAATTACAATAAAACACCAAATGGAAATTAAAAAACTATAATGGTTCTCATTATATTTATATCTACATCCTTAGTTAATAGGTACTTGGTTGCGCCCAAATTTACCCAATAAATATAGTAAAAGCGGTCACTTGTAGTACAACTTGGGTTATCAAATCCACAGGGACCGAAGAACAAACCTTGAGACATTAAGATTGGATGCAGGATTGGATATGCAGTGGCATATTTGGGGTTGATTTTGATTTAAAAAAATCATTTAATTTAAATAATAATTAAAAAATAAAAAATTACTTGATCTAAAACAATTATTTAAGATGAGTCGATCCTAGGTTGTCTCTAGGGCTTGATTGGATGTATTTTTTTTCTTTGTATTTTTTGTTCATCGGTTCAAGAGGTATATATTAAATGAAATAATTCCTCAACATTATTATCTCTTTTAATCCATAAAAAATTTCAAGTTTATTCACCAATTCACTTATAGGATCAATTTTATAATCACTCTATGGAATTGGATCGTACTAGAACTCAAAATGTTTCATCATTAAAGTCAGTGAAGACAAAGAAGAAGATAAATCAAAGAAAAGAACTCTTAAAATGAAGAACATATTTAAGAATTTAAGAACATTAAATAACATTCAATCCATACCATAAAAATACATAGGATCAACTCATAAAAGTTTAACCCTCCATTGATGTTATTCTATCAATAGAAGCGGGAAGTTGACTTACAGAAACAGGATTGATGAAGAAAAACATTAATAAAAATGAACACTCCACCATTGTGTGAGAAATTCACAAGTGATGGTGTGAATAAATTCACACCTTGATTCAATGGTATCAACATGTGAAGAAAAGGAAAAGGAAAATTGAAGAATAAGAACAAATTTTATTTAGATACTAAACATGAAAGAAAAAATTACATGGAAAAAATTGATGATGCAATTTCAAAATGTAAGCAGGAAATTACAATTGAAATAAATACAATGGATAAAAGAAAAAATTGGATAATAATTCCCTTCACCACAAGATCCTTATATAGGCATATTATGAGACTTAGAGACACCTCAAAACAATCAATTCCATCCCCATTAATTTAGAGAGTCAAAAGGAGGGTGGGAAAATTAATGGAATTGGACATTTCAAAGTTGAGCCAGAAAATCATCCAGATTCATCCCCCTTATTGACGTGTGAATTTGTAACTAAAGGAGGCAGAATATAGAGGTATCGTATTAGTAAAATATATTCTTCCATTTTTCCTCTAATATCTTTAAACATTTTAGGTCATTTTGTTCAGCCATTTGGATTTTATGATTGAAATGGTGGGATGACTTTATAGGCATTCAGATCTGGACCACTATTTAAATATTAACTTCAGATATCTTTGTATTCATGAAAAATTCATAATTATCTATGGAAAAAGTTGAATAAAATGATCCCAATATTTTTATATTTACTTAAAATTTTTTTTAGCTTCATTGGGCTTGGTTTGTGGTCCCTAATTTTGTTTGATAGGCCTTAGGCCCATTATGATTTCTCCAGAAAGGATCTGCATTCATCACCCAAAAAATTCATCTTCCAATGGGATTCATCCATAGATTCTAAAAGATAAAATTTTCAAAACAAATTGATTAGTAATATCCCAAAATATAAAATTAAAAAAAAATGTATAAAATGTTCTTCACAAACAGATGATTGATTGGTCCCAAATTTTCATTTTAAACATGAAATGCACTTAAGATGATAAATGAAATTCAATTTCTATAATGAGCTAAAAATGATGTTTATGGAATTTATAAAACATGAATATTAAGATATTAACAATGAATATTATCCACTTTCAGTGTCCAATCACACCACCTAACTTAAGTTTTTCTAGTCCCAAGAAAAATGTATCTCAAAAATATGAAATTCAATTCCATTTTTCAAAAACATTTTAACAAATATTTCTCATAAAAACATCATTTCAAACAATCATGAAAAATTTCAAAATTATTTCACACAAGATCGGTCCACAAGCATATCCCAAGCCCAATCCCATTCCTTTATTAAAATTCATCGTCACATTTCATCCAATTTCAATTAAGAATGATGATGTGCTGTGCATAAAAAAAGATATAGGGCCCATTTTATTGTTCAAGGGGGAAAACAGAACTGCTAGGTGATAATCACATTAAACATTAAGATGAGTATCCATTTTTTTTTCGTTTTTTTGATTTTTTGTTGTTTTTAAAACACAATAGATATGAAAGGACTAACTCTAGGAAAGAAAACTATAGAGTCACAATCCCCAAGTGCCGGACTCCATACATATTGTCAATTCCATGCTCTACAATAGAGATATAAATCCTATCTCTGAGCAAGAAAACTATAGAGTCACGATCCCCAAGTTCCAGATGCCACACATTTAGACAAACCATTTCTCTATGTGGTCATTTAATTTTGATTTTATTTTAATACTCAAATTAAAATATAAGTGGACCTAAACCCTATGTTATTATGAAAGGGACCCAATAACTGTAATTTACACCCAATATCTTTTAGACGTGAATTGTGGCATTTTGATTAAGAGGATGAAAATTTAAACTTTGAAAAATCACATCGGATAACCACACTTTACAAAAAACATTTCTCATGGACACAAACATGCATTCAAATAAAAATCAAGGCATTCAAAATCATTTGAAAATCATTTTTCATGTTTCAAAATATACATTAATGCATTCAAGGATAATGAATTGAATTGTTTTTGAAAATTTTTATCATAAAATCCTGATATTTTTCTTTCAAAATCCCAGATTTTCACTCCCCCTAACTTAGAATGACACTGCCCTTAGTGTTGAAAAATAATAGAAGAGAGAGTTCATAATAGGGAATAAATAGGGGAAGAATGTGATTTGAAATAAATTCATGGAAAATAATCACCTGATTTGTAGTTTATGACCCATCAAAAAGTAATTGATCAATTTGGATTCACTTAACATATCAACTCCTTGGGAGTGATTGAAGTTTGGGTTTGAAATCTGGATGGCATGGGTTTTATTTTAAAACACTAAAATGCATCAACAACTAAATCTTAAACAAAAGAGACATTAGATAAAATTGGAAACCCCAAGGGGTTCCCTTGAAAAAAAAACACACAAAATAAAAAAATGAAGAATTCAGGTTTCCTCCCAGAAATTGCTTAATTTATAGTCGTTAACTAGACTTGGAACACCTATATTATCCAATAACAACTTTCAAAATTTTAAAGACCCCATATTTCTCCACTTAAACTTGATTAAGATTGATTATTTTTTTAGAATTTGTTTTATTTGAAAACCCATGTTCAATAATAATTTTGAAAATCAAAGGAATTTTAGTAATGGATGATCTGATTTGTTATGTAGTATTTCCTAATATTTCAAGAGTAATTACTCTTTTGTGAGATTATTGATGAAAATGGATGATAATTGAATGATCTTGGTTGTCATAAATAGAGGTATTCTTGAGTGGGGAAGGAAGGATCATAACTTTGAGTTCAGTTTGATTGAATTTTCCTGAAGAAGAATGGAAATTTTGAATCAAAATTTGTTTCTTCTCCAAAAAGATTTGAAATAATTGGTTCCTTTTAAAAATATGATTCATACCCAAAATTATGAATTTGAATGTTGGGAGTGGGTTTGAACTCAATATTTTTTATTTCTCCCTATGGTTCAATGATTGGTGCTTCTGAAAATTTATCAATTGAGTTATATTCAGGAAACTCAATCCATGATGTGAAATTTTCCTCTTGTGAATCCAAAAAATTAATTTCCTCCTAATTTAAATACCCTTCATCATTTACTTTATCTTCTTCACTTATCCCATATCCAAAGGTTAGTTCTTTTGTAAATTCACGAGTGGTTTTTGGGATAAATGATTTTTCTATTAATGATGAGGAAAGGACATCCTGAGTGGGAATGGGTTCCTGAAAAGTGTTAATGCTTTGTACTTCTAATCTGAAAGTTGAAACTTTCGAATTCATTATATCCATTTGTTCAAACAATTTTTCAAGGAGTTTTTGAGGATTAGGCTAGATAGGATTTTGTACATCATGAACTTCATTAAGTTTTATCTCTTAAATCATCCTCGAGAGGGATGGAAATTGATTCTTTAAACAATCATCATCCCATTGATTATACATCTCATCAGGTGTGGTGTATTCAATCAAGGTTTGGTCAATGAAATTTCCTTTGTGAGGTGTTTCCTAATATTGATTTCCCATTTTATTATAGCATTGGTTTATAAAGTGGTATTATGGAAGATAATCCATTGGAGTTGATTGAAAATTGGTTTTGGGATTCTTTGGACACATAGAAACAAAAAGGGGAATAAAGAAGAGAAATTAGGGTGAGAATAGAGAATTTTGGGGTGAGAAAAGAAGATGAGTGTCTAAGGTACTTACTTGGGTCCCTGAAAATGGTGAAAAAATTTGGTTGTGCCCAAATTTACCCAAAAAATATGGAAAAAGAAGTCACCTGAAGTACATCTTGGGTTATCGAATCCACATGGACCGAAGAAGAAACCTTGAGACACTAAGATTGGATGCAGTATTGGCTATGAAGTGGCTGTATTTGGGGTTTATTTTGATTGAAAAACTAATTATTTAATTTAAATAACAATTAAATTTTTTTTACTTGATCTAAAACAATTATTTAAGATTATTTGATCCTAGGTTATCTCTAGGGATTGATTGGATGTATTTGTTTTTCTTTGTATTTTCAGTTCATCGGTTCAAGAGGTATCTATTAAATGAAATAATTTCTCAATACCATTCTAAAATTTAATCCATAAAAAATTTCAAGGATAATCATCAATGCACTTATAGGATCACTTTCATGATCACTCTATGTAATTGGATTGTACTATCACTCAAAATGTGTTGTCGTTAAAGTCGGTGAAGATAAAGAAGAAAACAAATCAAAGAAAATAACTCTTAAAATGAAGAACATATTTAAGAATTTAAGAACATCAAATAAAATTCAATCCATACATTGAAACTAACTAGGATAAACCCATAAAATATTAGCCCTTTTTTTATGTTATTCTATTAATGGAAGCTTTAATTCGACTTAAAGAAGCAGGATTTATGAAGAAAAACATTAATAAAAATGAACACTCCACCGTTGTGTGAGAAATTCAGAAGTGCTGGTGTGAATAAATTCACACCTTGATTTAAAGGTATAAATTTGTGAAGAAAAAGAAAAGAAAAATTTAAGAAGAAGAAAAACTTTTATTAAGATACTAAACGTGAAAGAAAAACTTACATGAGAAAAATTGATGATGCAATTACAAAATGAAAGCAGAAAATTACAATTGAAAGAAATACAATGGATGAAAAAAAAAAATAGATGATAATTTTGCTTCAACACAAGCTCCTTATATAGGAATATTATGAGACTTAGAGACACCTCAAAAAAATCAATTACATCACCATTAATTTTTATATTCAAAAGGAGGGTGAGAAAATCAATGAAATTGGATGTTTCGAAGTTGACCCGGAAAATCGTCCAGATTCATCACCCTTATTGATGTGTGCATTTGTAACTGAAGGAGGATGAATCCGGAGGTATAGTATAAAGAAAATATCTTCTTCCCTATTTCCTATAATATCTTACAAAATTTCACATAATTTGGTTCATCCTTTTGGAAGTTATGATCGAAATAGTGGTATGACTTTATGGGTGTTCAGATCAGGCCCACCATTTAAATATAAACTTCAAATCCCCTTATCTTCATGAAAAATTAATAATTATCTCTAGCCACAGTTGAATAAAATTATACCCATATTTTTATCTTTCTTTATTAAAAATTTTAGCTTCATTGGTCTTGGTTTGTGGGCCCCACTTTTGTTTGATGGGCCTTAGGCCCATTATGATTTCTCCAGAAAAGTTATGCATTCATCCCCAAAAAACATCATCTTCCCTAGTGATTCATCCATCGATCCTAAAAGTTAAAAATTTCAAAAAAAGTGATCAATCATATCCAAAAATATGAAATAAAAAAAATGAATAAAACGTTCTCCACAAACAGATGATTGATTAGGCCCAGATTTTCATTTTAAACATGAATTGCACTTAAGATGAGAAATGAAGTTCAATTTCTATAATGAGCTAAAAATGATGTTTATGGACTTTAGAACACATGAATATTAAGATATTAACAATGAATATTAGCCACTATCAGTGGAAAATTAGTACCCAATATGATCCATACACCCCTAGTATATAGGAGACATAGTGTATGAAAGTCCATGTAGTATACCTAACAGGTCATCCATCACAAAAAAAAGTAAAATTTATTTTATTTTTTTCCTCATGATCATATTATATATCTCATAAAATAATCTTACTCATTACAACCTTAACATTTTCTCACATGCTATAATACTACATGATGAACATCAGTTAGGGATAATCTCAAAGTCATACTCTGAGAGGTTAATAATGATTACATTTCACAATATATATATATATACAATATGAAAAAATGATAAAAATGATATTTATTTTTAATATCATACATTTTATATTCATAAAAATATTATAAGAATACTTAACAAAACCCATCATAAGAACCTTTCTATCACATTATATATGATAAAATACCTGATCAGCCTTTTGTGTGTGTTAATTTTGGGGGTAGTTTTTACCTATTACATCTATATATAATTTTTTTCACATATATTTATGTCCATATGATAAAATCCTTACACTAAAGTCTTTAGTGAGTAGCTTATATTAAGAACAAAAGTTTGATTAGTGGAGAAATTTATGAATCATATTCCTAATGTTAAATTACTTTAACATCTTCAATATCCATAACTATAAAACATCTTATATTTTTATATGAGCTTCATTTGTCTACTTTAATATCTTTTAATTTTGACATCATACTCCTTGGAAACCAATTCTGTTGAACTTTTTCCTTGGAATAAAATAACTATTTACCCACACATCCTAATATTCTTTAGGATAAATTGGAACTCACTTTGAATAGAATACTCATTTAGGTAATAATGATATTAACTTTTTTACTATAACTAAATGAAAATATTTACATTTTTATTACTATAAAATCTTCTAAACTCTTGAGGATATTTAAGTAAGAATCACTTATTTCAGACTGGTATTTTTTTTAATTTGTTAACTTTGAACTTATTTAGGTTCAAACATACCCCCAATAACATCTTTTTTACTATATTTTATTTAAAATATATTTTATGATACACAAAATCATTTGTGTTAGGAAACAAAAATTATTTAATTTTAGTAGGAATATTAAATAATTAAACTTTTTTTCCATATTATATATGGTATTCTATGTGTTTGAAGCACATCTCTCTAAAAATAAGACCATTTATCAAAATATTCCACTAATGGGTGGTGAGAACATCTTCCATAATATCTTAACTAACATTTAGATAAACACTTTATCCTTGATAAAACCTTTTTATCCTTATCTTCTTCTCAAAACATGATATAAAATCTAATGAATCCTAAACCATGTGTATAAAATTAGTCATCTCACTTTTTCTAAAAAAACTATTTATTAATGAAAAAATTATATAATTATATAAGATAAATTTAATGAATATAAAAATCCATTTCATAGATTCATTTGACCTTACTTTACATTCAAATATTTAATGCAACATCTCTTTGCTTTATCTATTAAATGAAAACTATAAGCTATATCAATTATTCCATTTAATTTTTGAACTCATATATATTCAAAACATTTATAAAGTATAAATTTGTTATCACATAACCTTAAAAACTGAATAATCAATTCTTATAACACAGATAACTAACATGGTAATTCTATGGAGTTCCACAATTTTTTTAGGTAACCTGAAAAATTAAATTTTATGGAATTGTCACTCATCCTTGCTGATAACACCTTTGAGTTTCAATGACCTTCATTGGATACTTGAAGAAACATTATTATACTTTACAACATGCTTTTATTCTTCAAGTATGACCTTTAACTCTCTTATAATTTTTATATACAACAAAAACCTAGATATCACATGCCTAGTTTATCTATTCTCAAATTTTGATAACATTGGGTAATTTTTTTTGAATTCATTCATATTTTCATAAAATTTCCAATAATGAAAACATAATAAATTACTTGACCATAATAATACTTAACTAATATTATTGTCTCACCAAGTTATTAGAATACTCAATCATACTGAGCATATGAGTGGAGACTAAAATTCATTAGGTAATTTAGCTTCTAATTTATTTAAAACCCAGAGTGAATCATTCTATGATTCAAAAGAATCTAGATTCACCTATAGAATAACTTCAACACTTATTCACTAAGGAAGGTATTTATATAACATATAGAACTTCTATTTATACTTAATAACTTTATAAAGTTACCAGTATAAAGAGTTTCTAACATTAATCTTCTACTTCTTAAAGGATTAATCTTAAATTTAATTTTGATTTTGATGATGTTATTATTTAAAATAGAATTTTTTTCTAATGTGTATTATGATTTATTTTCGTTTAATAAGAAATTATATTAAATGGTATCCCAATAAAATTATGACCCCTATTAAATTAAAAATATACATTAGTGAGATAAGATCCATATTTCACTTTTAAATGAGTCATCTTTTATGTTAATTTCACCAATTTTCTATTTAAATAGGGAATTTTCCCAATCATATTATACATGATTATTAGATATTAGAGTAGGTAACTCTTCACCTAATCCATAATATAGATAAACCAAACTCTATTCCCATAGTATCATAACTTTTATGGTTTCTTGACTATGTGTAACCCAAAGAAAACATCAAGAATAGGCTAACAAAAGATAATCCATGGGCACCTTGCATTAAAAAAACTACCAAATAGTGATCCAGTGTCACCCATTACTACTTTCCTTACACAAGATAATACAGGGGATCCCTTATTTGGTAGAAACTGTCTAGTTGAATTATTGAGGTCTTAACAAGTTCCTAGTCAGAATAAATATAACACATAGTATTTGAAGGGAATTTAATCTCACTATCTTATCTCATGTTATTTCCTTTTTTGTATACAAGATTATAAAGATTAGGTTTTTAAATACTATTTTCTCCAAAAAATAAAAATGTGCAATACATATTGATGTGTAACTATCTACACAATATATAATTTGTGTTACTCACCCGAAGATAGAATTCAAACATATTTACAAATATCTAAAGGCATCTAATGCATAAGGTACATGAAATATTCATAAAAGTCTTATAATTATATGAGATTGAAAGGATCGACATGTGTAAGACCATAAAGATATAAAACCAACCCATCCACATTCTAGGACAACGCATAAGACTCTAGGTTGATGTGTAGTTCAACCCCAAGTCCCTCTCCTTGAGGAGAATTTACTCCTGACATAATCCAATTTATCATACTCTAATACCTAGTATGTATAAACTATATTTATAAAATAACTAAAGCTAATAACTTCTAATATGAACCATGGTCAAGGTAGATGAAAACTAAATCATATTTATACATTCCTAGAATACAATGTAAGGATTTAAAATTTATAAGAAGTTATTTAATAAGTTAAAATAAAGCATACACATTTTTACCTAATATAAAATTTTTTATATTCATTTAAAATACATAAGGGAATAACTTTAAAAAAATAATTCAGATATTTAGGAACAAGATAATAATATTTGAACAATTCATAAAATAAAATTTATTAAAAATACTTTATAAATTAGTTGAATATTATAGACACTCCATAATATTAAATATAAAAACTTTATATATGTTCCATTGTAAGTAATTTTCATATTTTTCATTATATGGAATTTTACATTAAAAAATAATATTTTATAAAATATAAATATTTTATATTTTAATTTTCTATTATGTAAACATTTTACATAATCAAAGAATCACATATTAATATTATTTTAACCTTCTATCATATCGATTTATCAAAACTATTTTTGATGAGGTTTAAATAATTTTCCAAATAAGGCCCACTTTTAATTTATATAATTAAAATTAATTATGATAAAATCATAATTTAAATATAACCAATCTATATATTTACTTATTTTTCAATTTACAAACTCTTTATTAGTAACCCATTATGAATACTAAAGAAACACTTTATTTAAAATTCATAAATCATGCCATATAATATTTAAAAGTTATTTAACATTAAATCTTAATAATTTGGAATATTTAATAAATTATGAAACATTTTATAATTAAATAATTCCCATAAAACCTTTTTTACAATTTATAAATTGTATTTTATCATTTATAAAAAATTTATAAGTCGTAATAAACAAATTTTTTTTATAAAACACTTCTACATTTCATCAGCCCTCAAAGTGGGAAAACAGTCCATGAGTAGAATAAGAGAGCTAGATTTCCTTTGCAAGTTAGTTTAAGAAGAGTGTGAGGCTATGCAAGGGTAATTCCATCGTGTAAAGTGACACATGGAAAGTGGTTTTCTAGCTAGGTGGTTGTATGGGAATTAATTAAGTGTCCTACAATGCTCGAAGATTAAGAAATGATTAGAACCCTAAGAAAAGTACAATATAGGACAAAGAAGAGTGGGGAATTTTTATCATTTAACATTCTTACTGCATGCTATGTTTAATATTAAATTGAAAATCAGTATAATGTTAAAAAAATAATGCTATGTTTTTATTTATATCCAAAAAGATTTCAAAAATATGAATACATTGGAAGATATAATTCCACTAAAAGGTTTAATCTTGATTAATTCAATACTTATTTGACCAATTTAAGAGAATAAAAACCAATCCTAGGAACTCCATGCCTAGAAAATCTAAAATATATGATAAATAAAGAACGAACAACTTCTATAAATCATACCTTTCACCATGGAAACCATTAAAAAATATTCAAATACATTCATATATTCGTGATTTTGATCACTAAAGTGGTAGAAAACTATCTCTGTCCTCCATAGGTATCTATGGGACAACTAGACCATTTTAATTCTCAAAACATATTTTCCTTGTCCACCATAATGTGGTAGAAAATCTTGACACAATGGAGGAAGATGATGAGAGTTGAGGGATCAGATCCTATCGACTAGGAACATCTCTATATTAATTCCATTATATGGAAGCAGGATTTATATAGAACCTAAGGATACCCCTTAGTCATTATGTGTATTATCTCATGTGATTTATCACATGAGTTAATATCCTGGTCAATGTATGCATCATATTCATTTGATACCCTATGAGTTTTATTACATAATGGACACCATTAAATGATAGCCTTTGTGTGAGAGTGTTTTATTTCCCTTAATTAGTTCCATACTCTATGATATACAACTCAATTGGTTATACTCTATTAATTAATGTATTATAGCGGACATATGATAATCACTCATAAATAATGACTTCAGGAAATCTCATTTCATGAATGGGATAACTTTATATGTTTTTAAAATTTCCTTTCAACAGTATAATATGACTAAATCTCTCTCTATATATATAAATGAAATTTTTTTGTAGGATATAGATCATATTCTCCTATTCATGTATGTTATACAAAATGCTATATCATATAAATCAATATAGGATTCATGTAATGTCCCATCAATCTTCTACTTCCACTAACGCCTAATATACTTTGTTCCTTATCAAATTATATCATATCATTTACGATATATTATTAAATAATTTCCAAACCCATTTTGGATATCTTTTAAAACACCTTTTAAAAGTCTATTATTATCTTCACCTTGTATTATATCATATTTAATACCTTATGAATACCCATCCAAAACAATTTTTTTGATTAAGTCTATTTTTTTAAAAATAGATATCAAAATCAAAATCAATCCTCATCAATTCAACCACAAAGTGTGACCCCATTTTCCTTTATAGAATTGAAAAAATAAATGAATTTCCTGATTCATAAATGTCTAAAAAGAGTAGAATCTATAAAATAGTTATCGAAGGCTGATAATAGTGGAAATAAAATGAGACAAGTGGAACAAAACATTCTTGGATAGAATATAGCCATGTGTGATGGAATAATCATGATGCATGATAAACAAGGAAACAAATAGGAGAAAACATGATAAAAATAGGATAAATACATTCGAATTAAGAAGAGGGAGTGATTTCACGATTCACGAAGCTTAGGGTTTCCAAAAATTAAGCATCAAAATAACTAGGCCAATAGATATACTTCATGTGTTTTAATTTTTTTTAAAAGGTTTTAACATCATTTATAACTAAACCAACATTAAAAGAAAAATTTAATGTTATTTATCCTTTAAAAAATGTCTAATGTACAAGTTTTAATGTTAATTATTAGTATAATTAACATTAAAACCCATAATGTTTGGGTTTTCATGATAGTTATACTAATAATTGATTTAGAAAATCCTACTGATGGAGTTTTAACATTGATTATAATAATAACCAACATTAAAACCCAAATAGTTGAGGTTTTCACATCAGTTTATAATAAATGATATTAAATACTTGATGAGAAATATATATTTATACTAGTTAGGGTTTTTTAGGTCTTCTATTTATCTTGATAGAGTTGATGTGGTGAGAGTCTTTGATCAAGTGAAGGCTTGTCTATGGAGATCAGATATGTGTCAAATTCTCTCACTGAATATTGGAAGGCAGTGAGGGCCTGTTTCATTGGTTAGGTTCCACTATATTTACTATAGTGGAGGCATTGTTTGATGGTGAATTTTGAATTTTAATTGTATTATGATTCTTAATAAAGAGGTTATAACACCCCCATTGATTAAGACTAACTTGCAAACAATATTAAAAATTGTGCTGTTTTTTGGATTTCATTTCTTTTAACTATTATCTTTCAGAGTTTTTTTCGGGGTTGTTTAGAGGCAAGATATTTAGTGTATTTACTTTGGTATGATTTTATTCTAAGTTATGGTGAATTAAGTTAACATGTTAACTAGAATACTTTTTCCCACCTTGTATAATCTAGAGACATAACATGTTGTAGTTTATCAAATATTATAGTGGACCCAACACCCATATCCCATCAACAAGATGACTCGTTAAACTCAATGGAGTCTCAAATAGCCCATCGATTGTCTCAGTACCTTCCAATAACCAAATAACTGGAATATAAGTGGAAATCATGATCATTATAACCAATCCAAATAAGGGAATACAAAGAAGGAATAACATTTATAAGACAATAATAAAATGATAATAAAAAATAATAAAGAATTCAAAGAGGCCCAAAACATAAAATAAATAATAAACTAAAATAATATGACAAATTGATGAGAAAATAATAAGGGGGCTCAACTAACTAAGAAATAATAGACATAAACCACCTATTATACCCATCCACTAGACCATATAACTAAAACTATCTAAATAAATCTATGTTAGACTAACCTTAGACAACTCTTTATTTCTCCCACACTATTGATGTCATCATATGAGATTACTCTATTACACACTAGTGATAAAATTTCTAGGTTTCTTATGTCAGATTAATAATTAATCTAAATAGTGGAAGTCATTAAGAAACCCAGACTAAGATATACCATGCTAGACACCAAAACATTGTGTTATATGTAAAATAAATAATACTATATGTTTACCTTGAATCATTGAGATATAATTACATATTCATCATCTGTGGTTAATAAAAATCACAAAGTGGTAGATAAATAAATTCCATCCTCTGTGGTGGATCCATAGGATGGATGGATCTATCATTGAATGAGACAAATTCTCCTACCTTAAATGATGTTCTAGCACCTCATAATGATAAGGAAGGGAGATAGAGATAGACATTTATACAATGAGGTTAGATCAAAAGGATATTGGGTGAGTTTTCACTCTACCATCATATAAAAATAGACTCCTATATATAATCCTATGTGAAAATACTTTAGTTACATGCATTTTTTCATGAATTACAATGCCTGAATAAATGGATTTACCCATTTTATTATATCATCATAGGAATGAATCCCCCATGAATTTCATATTAGGAAATTACTTACTTAATGATATCCAAAGGGAGTTATTCAAATGTTTAACCATTAAGCATTCAACTTCAATTAAGGACCTTCCATGTAAATGAAGTGGATTTAATATCATAATATCATAGCTAATGATATTATATTATAATACCATAAGACACAATTACACTCATCATACAAGTTTAATAGTGTTAAGGAATGTATCCTTAAATCTCCCACTTCTACTAAAACCTCATAGACATGATCACATTTCACCTTATATTGTATCATTCTCTATAATTTGTGAAACACATCCCAAAATACATTTGGATATGTTCCAAAACACTTTTGGAAGTATATGATTAACTTCACCTTATATTAAATCTTATTAAATACCTTGTTAATACCAACCCAAAAATATTTTGGATAAACTCTAAACACTTTTAGAGCATCTGTATGAGTAAAACTCAATCCCCATTCAGTCATCCACAAAGTATGAATCCATATAACTTTATAGTGTTGATAACAAAAATAAATCATTAGATCTATAAATATAATTAAATATAGGCCACTATAAATTAATTAATTATACTCAAGACACAAATAGGTCTAGTGAAATCAACATTAAACACACGTATCCCTATACCTATATCCACTAGGTGCATAATATGAAATCATAAATTTTCATATGATCTCTTTTTCCCAAACTTCAATTGACCATGAGACATAGAGTATGTACATACCAAATATCAAAATCATATTTTCTAGATTATATGAGTATAAACCAACCAGGTCGATGAATAAATCACATTTCACTCACCTTTATGGATGATAACATCATATTACCCTCACCTGAATAAATTAGCACATCATATGTAAAATATAGGTGTGATCAAACACTTCATTGATCTATCTAAATCAAGGACCCAAATTTCATTCTTTTCATATGAGAGAAAAAATCCTATCTTGTTTATGATCTAATCAGTTACATGATCAACAACATATCAAATGACCCCCTAATTCACTACGAATCAAGGATTTCATAAGAAAGGTATAAAAGTATGAAGGTTCTCATACAAGGTATATCGCTAACCTTGGGTTGATGGGACTCCAAATCTGACCCTTTAAACCTAGTATACTAAAAAAACAGTGTATAACACTCCACATGGTATAATTTGTGGGCCTTCCAGTGTAAAATACCTATTTTTGGTCTCATGAGAATATTCTATATCTCAACATAAGAATTGTAATCATGATAACCATAACATTTTATCACAACCTATAATAATCCATGAAAAACATTGGTTAAGTATAACTCAGAGTTGTACTCTGAGAGGTCAATCATCATCATAATTCTTAAAATGTATATCAATGTATGCATATATATAGCCAACATAAAGAAATGATAATGTATATATTTATTTTTTATAACTTGATACATTTTATATTCTTAAAATTTTTAGGAATGCTTAATAAAACCATATATAAGTACCTACCTAACATATCATATATGATATACTACCATATCATCCTGATGTTTTCTATACTTTTAGTGGTTTTTTAAACTCATTAAATCTCTATGTAATTCTTATGACATCTCTATGTGACCACCTGATTAAACCATCTCACTGAACTCTTTAGTGAGTAACATATATGAATCAATCTAGTTTGAATAATGGTGAGACTTAGGAATCATATTTAAAATGTTAAAATCCTTGAACATATTTAAACTCTTTAACTCTAGAATATTTAATGTTACCATTTTAATAAATTCTATTATCTACTTAAAAATCTTTCCAAGTTTCTAATTATCATTCTTAGAACCCTTCCTATCAAATTTTTTCCTTGAAGTCATTTAATGTAAAACATTACATTATTTATTTTCCAAAACATCATAATACCCTTTAAGATGTTTAATTGACATTCAATTTGATTGGATTAATATTTATTTATTATAATTGAAATTATCTATGTCAAAAATTACTATATTTGGTCTCAAGGACACTATATTATCTTTATAATTTCTTTCTAAGATAAAAAAAAATCCATTTTTCTTAGAAAATAAATCTCATTTATTTTTGTGGTAATATTTAATAAATAAACTATTATATGAAAATAATACATGGAATTATATGAATTAGAAGTTTTTTTCTTTAAAATAATATCATTCATTAAAATATTCTATTGATGGTGGTGGAATCTCATTTCCTCATATTTTAACAAGCATCTTGATAACATCTTTTATACTAGATAAAACATTTTTTATAATTACCTTATTCTCAAGTATGTTACAAAATTTGATGAATCATAAACCATGTGATACATATCATATTTTCCATACACAATATTTATTAGTAGAAAATTATCTTATCATATAATATAAATGAGATAAATATACACATCCTTTCCCTATATCTATCTAATCTTGATATATTCCTTTTTATTCAATTCCATGTTTTTACAACCCATTTCTTCATCATTTGAATTCAAGATATAAGCTTTACCAATTACTCCCTTTATTTTTAACTCCTGTATACTTACAACATTTGTAAAGTCTAAATTTGGTATTATATAACATTCAAAACTGAAAAATTAATTTCTATAATACTAAAAACTAACATGATAATTCCATGGTGTTTCTCAAACCCCTTTAGGTATTCTAAAAAATTCCATCCAAAGAAATCGGTATTCCTTCTCTTTGATAACTCTTGGTTTCAATGAACTTATTTGGATACTTGAAGAAATATTATTGGGATTTCCAACTAACTTTTCTTCTTTTGATTTGAACATTTACCCACTTTTACTATCTATACAACACCATAACCTAGACATCATATGCATCGTTCATCTATCCTCAACAATTTAATAAAAAAGGGAAACATTTCATGAAAGAATTATCATTATCATAACATTTACATCAGTGAAGAAATAATTAATTACATAACCATAATAAGTCTTAGTGGATATCTTTAGTCTCATAAATTCATTAACATGCTCAATCATATTGATTTTGTGATTGGAAACTAAATTTACCTATGTCATTTTTTACCTAATTCCCTTAAAACCTTAAGTGAACCATTGAATAATTTTTAAAATAATCTTGATTCACCTATTGAGAAACTTCAACAGTTAGTTACTCAAGAAGTTTTACTTCAACACATACAAATTATCCTAGTTAATAACTTTTCTTAAGTTATTAGTAATAGGATTTGATTACTTTATACTTGAGGCTCCCCAAACCCATAATCCTAGTCCTGGTGCTAAAAAAATTTATTTAAACAATTAATTTGATACAAAGTGAGACGAAATAATCTAAATATAAATATATTTAAAAAAATTAAACATTTCATGTAACATCCTGGATTGACTGAACACATAAACCGGTAGACAGAACGGTGGGTCACATGGCCTCAAGCACGCCCCCAACTTGTAAAGTGTACAAGAACTTTATACATTGAGGGTGGTAACCTATAAAAACCAAACCATATAGTATGATATTCATATCTAAGAACTGTTGTAAATATAATTTTCATTCAATTTTGACCTTAAATGATTTGGGTTCCATATCAAGTCTTGTTCCTCCATTGTTGGGATTAAAGACCCATGTGGATACTTTCTTAAATGCACAAATGGACCCAAGTATGTTAGTTGGGACATACTGCTAATGTAATGAACCACTAAGGGTGGTTTAAATTTTAAATGCTTAAAATTGATCAGGTTTCTTTTATTTGAGCCTAAAATGGATTAATGAGACCCTTGTACGTCACCTTTTCTTTTAGTATTCCTTGGAACTTAGCCCCATGAGGGTGTGTTATGCTATGTGTTGAGGGAATTTTAAAATGACCATTGCTTTCTATAAGGGTTTTCATTTAAATTTAAGGTAGAACCCCTTCTGACTAGACCCCCTTTAACTAATAGAAGAACTTTTAATCTGCTTTGAGCTATTTTATGCGAGGACTTATAAATAAATGAATGGTGTTTAAATTTGGGTTATGTGATGAAATTTTCTAATTATAATCAGATGTAAATAAATAATAATTCTTAAAAGGAACTTAATATAACTTTCATGCTTTTCTTTATGTCCTTAACCATATACTATTACATTATGTATGGTATAAGTTTTCCTTATGAATAAACCATGAAATTTTTAAATAATTAAATGAGTTTTGGTTTAGTGCCTTAAAAGAAACCTTAAGGTGTGTTTATTTTAGTTTTTAACCTTGTGTATGGACAGTTTAAATCCTTTATGTAGCTCCATTGAAATATAAATTTGACAATTTTTCGTAGGTATCTTTTCCTTTAGCTCAAACCTAAATGATTTGCTTTTAATCCTAGCGACCTTTCCTAGGCGGGACCCTTTTTGGGTCAATAATTAATCTTCAGTAAGGGGTTATCCTATTGTAGGAAATGCCCTCATATCTTTAAATCCCACATTAGTTTCTTATGAGAAATTTCTCTTATATAGTACTATTTGTGTGTCATCTATCCCTAGTAGGACTCTAAGTTCCTAAACAATACTTGGGTTGATAGGTGGTCGTTCTGAGATTTGACCATGTTTTCCAGTGTGAGCATCATGTAATTATTATTTTGAGTAGGAAATACATTATAAGGTCATGGTTGGACACTTAGTAGGTCATGGTATCTTCCTTACTAGTGATGGATGACTTGATACATTGTCAGTCAAGTTTGTATTCATATGAAGTAATGTGACTTCAGATGAAATATTTTATAGGCCATCAGATAATTGAATGCACATGGTTGTTTGTTCTTATGGATAGTGTCATGAAGGTTCCTTTATTATTTTGAAACCTCAGGGTAGTATTCATGGTTACAAGTGATATCCTTCATCTTGATAAATGTGTAACAAAATTTTTGAGTTCAGAGATAATAATTTAATCTAGAGTTGTTATGCTTTGAATTCTGGTATGATCTGAGGTAGATTGACCCAAGAATCTAGAAAAATCAAATGTATCCCAATGCTTGGGATGAATTTCTAAGATTATTAGGTGGTCTCCACTCTGTTCAGTCATTTTTTCCTTTATTCATAATGTTATGGCACACGTGAACATAACTTAGGACGAACATGAAATTCTAAATATGAACCTAATCTGGCACTCTTATGAAGTTAGTCTATCTTTACTTTGGGTTAATGATTTCTAAAGGGTGTAGACCACCTTAGGGACTAAATTTAGTGTCCAATATAGCATGTCGTGGAATGTGATCCTTTACTTTGTTAAATCCAATGTTAAGGACACTCCTAAGTAGGGGAGCATCATGTTAGTTCCAATTGAATGTGTACTTCCAAGTAGAAGGAACACAACCTAGAAGAACCATATGTAAATGGTCTATTTTGTTTTGAATCCCCTTAGGGATAATTATTCCTATAAAATTTCAATGAATTTAATCTAGCATGATAGTGAATAGTTGGATGGGTATACAAGCTTTGTAAACACCGTTGGTCAAGAAGGGACTTTGGTGGTTGTGTTTAAGCATGTTGGGATGCCTTGTTTTTTAAGGGAAGTGAGATTAGTTAATGTAGATGCATTGATAGAAGTAACTGATCTCTTATAAATAATTTCACCTATAATGGTTCAAAAACCCTTCCCTTTTTATTTTGAAAAGGTTGTTTTGAAAACATACTAAGAACTTCACCCTCTTTATAGAGGAAGTGTCTTAGATTCTTTTGGAGATTATTTAAATCCTCATTGTGTAATCTCACATTAAAGAAAACTACGTCCCCTATCTTGGTATCATTTAGGTACACTGATATATAGTTGATCTTACACCATTCCAATATTTTAAAATCCATTGGGATTGTTTGGGTGGTTTTGATCAGACTACACTCCAAAATAGTGTTTGTCCTTGGAATTATGGTTAGTCCTAAGTAATACTTGGTTCCCAAGTAGGAATTCCTTATATAGAATTATAGACACCAGCTGGTTCTTTTGGATTGATTTCCCAGGTGGATTCCACTTTGTGGTTAGTTATCTTCCTTGAAATGTGGATGTTTAGACTTGTAAAAACATCTCACTTGTAATATATGGGGTATGGTTTTCCTTGGAAGAAATCCTTGAACTTCTCTTATTGATCCCAAAGTTTCTCGAACCTCAGTCAGGATTTGAAGGGATGTTTAAAAGGGTGGTCATCATAGTGTCCCAGATCAGGTATGCACCTATTTTCATCATAATACATGAAAACTTAAATTTGGATTTTGGTTAGATATGTCATCAGATGTCAGTTACGATATTCAATGATCTGGATCTGAGAAAATACCAAGTTACCTTTGTTTAAATTATTTGTGTCTAGATTTTGAGGTCTTCTGACCATGTAAGTCTATTATTTTAGGAATGGTCATCTAGTAGTGGATTGACCTATCTTCCTCTATCTTCATTAGATAAGGTCAGTTTGGAATTTAACTTTTGAAAAAAAACGGGTCTCATTTTGTGAGCATAGTTGGAAAGATATAGGGATGTTTTGGAAGGAAATTCTGAGGGTAGAGATACCATGTTTTGAAATTGGCCCTTGAATACCAAACCATTTGGGGGAGGAACCATAGGCTGGGTGGTTAAAGAGACAATGCAGATATCATGTCTCTAGTTCAATGGGCTTGGGTAAGCTCTATCTCAATGAAATAGTTCATAAAGGCAAGCATTAGCTTTAGTTTGTACGACTCTTGTAAGGTAAGTTAAGGTGACACTCAAAGGTGTGTTGGGAATTTGGAAATTCAATACACCCATTAGAAAAATACTTCATGACCAGAGTAGCTTGAGTGTTTCCCTCTTCATTTCCCTAAGTATTCTTGGGGATGATAAGTTCTAATGTGAGGATATTGTAGCATATCATGTTTTTGGATGAGACAATATTCCAAAGGATTTTGAATTTTTTCATTTGGTGGATGGTCTATTTTGTAAATAGAGTTTTGGATTGGAATTAAAAGATTTGGATAACTTCAATGTACATTTTTAGTCATGGTTCAAGGACCGAGAGGTCCCTTGGGTGTCCCATTGAGTTTCGGGAGTGCTAGACCCGGAAAACCTAAATATTTGAGGGAGCTGTCAGGGGTGAAAGGTTTTTCTAAAACCATGTGACCCTCATGGAAAACCATGAAATCTGAACTATAGGAGAAGTAAGTACCACAAGGTTTTTTCAAATCATGTGGTAGGAGCTTCAAGGACGTTTTCCCAACTGAAAGTTTCTGATAGTTGTTTTTATCATAGTTTAAAAACCGTCAGGGAAACTATGCACCTCAACTGTGTGGGTTTCCTCCTTGGGAAATTCTGTAGAACATGGTTAGAACAAAATTTTTCCAACCATGAGGCCAAACCATGTTCCCTATTCCATTTGGGTGAATTTATGATTCTACCCTTAATGAACCTAAAATTTAAACCCTCTCTTCCTCCCACATTTCTTCTCCTCCACGTGTAGCCCTATCCCACTCAATCTCCTCATTATATGTACTAGTTATGGAGTTTTACGCACTATATGTTGTCACTTTTGAGCATCATCAAACCCTATGGATTCCTCTTAGTAAGATCCTTATTCGTTTAAATTTTTTTCTTTGGTTATCATCCCTATCACTGCGTTATTAATAAATTTTTTGAGACGTGAGGTGGATTTATTACTTATATTCCCTTTTCCCACTAAAATTAAATAGAAAATGGTAAAGTCCCTCTTAATTCATATTTTTCTATTTTATATCATGCTTACTTCATGCCCTTTTGTTTTCTTAATTAAATGATTAAATGAGTTACGAACACCATGAGTGACACTTGGATTTCCTTCCATGAAATTATAAGGATGGGATCATTGTTCTTATGAAAAGATTCACTATTTATATTGTATATATGATGGGGGAGATACTGGTATGTCAGTACAGGCTCACCATGCATTCTACTTACCTAATTATGAGTGATACTGATTCCCCAGGGGAGACACCTTGGAAAGGATCATTGACAAGATGGTTTTACCAGGAGACGAGTGAGATTTGGTCCCCTACATGAGATACCAGGTACGAGATATAAGGTTTTTGTCTCATATTATGCCGTGGGTGATACTTTAGTGGCCTTTGATAGATCACATTGGATATAATTCAATGGCAGTGATCCTTATAGAGATCCTGGTGCAATACAAACATTCCTTGATAAGGTTTACCTTGTAGGGGGCTAAGATGATGCTTATTTAAAATTGTTAGTTTCATTTATAAAAATTAAAATGGTTTATATTTTATATTCATGGGATGAATCCTCTAAGCCCAATCATATTCTTGGGGTTCCACCATCTCATCCTACCTGTTTACAATGTCCCTATTATCAATTTTACCACACCTCTTAGTATATGTTTCTCATGGTTTAGAAATTTATTACTTAGGTCAGAGCAGGTATAGTTGGACCATGTGTTCTTGGGAAACATGATCTTATCATGGTTGTGTATTTATTTTATCATGGATGTTTTACCTTGGTATATAGGTACACTGATTATTTTATATGAACGAACTGGATTATTCTTTAGACACAATTAGTGGTGGCCAACTAAGTGTATCTCACACCCTGTTTAGTCTTACATTTCACTAGGGTACCTAAACATACCTCCTTGGTTGTTGGATCAGGACCCTTGATTATTTCCTTCCATTGCCTACTTGTAGCTGGGGGTTAAGAGTATAGGACCAAGATGGTACTCGAGATGCTCGTGGAGTTAGCCTTTGGTCTTTTATTATATTATTATATTATACCTGACTATTTTATTTCCTTCTTCTTGTGATTGTAGTTTCATTTTGGATATGCATGAATAGTTGTATTGGCAGTGGCTGTGTTTACTCAGTTATTATATTTATTCCTCTTCTACTCTATATTTTATTTATTACCACTTTAACTATTATTTGTAATTGACACCTGATATACCACTGTGCTACTTTGATCTTGAGCGTATAGTCTCCCCACTATACCAACATTAGAACCTCACTACTATTCAGTATCTTATAGATAATGTGGAGGAATGATTTTGTCCATGTGTCAAACTGGTCCGTTTACTAGTTTATTGTTTAGTCGGGATGAGACATTACATTTCATATCACAATAATTACTTAATCCCAAGCATATAAGTTTTAGTGTCTTTGAGGATCAACTACATATGAAAAATAATTTATGATATCGGTGAACATTTGTCCAAAATAGAACCACACTAGACTCCCTTTTATACTCCTCATAGGTTATAATCATCTTCATAACCCATGAAATGAAAACATAATAAATGGGTGAGCTTAAATTCTTAGTAAGGGTAAACTTTACACCATGTCATGAAGGGTTAGATCATAATAATATGAAAAAACATGGGCATGAGAGAAATATATTAAAATGAACTGTTATCAATCTTAAAGGATTATATATTTTTTGACAATAGGAAGGATGGGGATAAAATGGTTCCTAGAATCTCAATGCATAAAGTTGGATCTTTTTATAATATTATTGTTGACAACACATGTTGAATATGAAAAAAGTGATAAAGTGATGTTTGGGTGATTGGTTGATCCCAATAGTGACGTGCAAAGTGAGTTTTTGAAAACAATATTAACTGATATATACATTATAATTATTAAAAAGTAGGTGATTGGTCAAGTGGAAGAATTTAAGAAATAAGAAAAAGTGAAGCACCGTGAGTTTTATTTCATATATTTACAACAAAAATATCTAAGAAGACTATTCCCATATCACAGGGCATGTTTCTATAAAAACTCCTAATACGGGAAGGTTGGAGGTGGTCATGATATTGTTCTATGTGTAAAGGTGAAAATGATCCAGAAGGGATACACCAAGGTCCAAGGGAATGTTTATGTGAATATGGGCCAACATGATATAGAGTGGAAAAGGTAATAATGGTGTATAATAAAGAAGAAGAAGACATGTGTTACAATACCCATGGTTGATGGCATGTTGGGAAGAAAATACCCAAAATGGGAAACTAGAAAGGGTCCATTCAGTAGTGGTCACCAAAGAGGAGTTCTATTTTACCAATTATACATGGAAAAAGATGAATGAATATTCCCATGGTGAAAAACCATGGTCAACATGTGGTTCTATGTGGAAAATAGTTAGAAGAAGGATACCCCACCCAAGGTGTTTGATGTTCTAGTGAAAAACAACATGAATTTTTGTGCCACATCATAGTGGAGAATCCATGGTGAAGTAGTTTAACTAAATCAAGGATTTATAGTTCAAAAGGGCCAACATGGGAAGTGCCATTTCACTTGGCTTGGTGGAAGTTGAGTCCTTCTTATCTAACATGGGGAAGAATACAATAATGTGTGGAAAGCCATGGTGATATATTTAATTTAAAAATCAGGTAAATATACTAAAGAAATATTCCTTAAATA
The DNA here is from genome assembly GCA_963277665.1 of Viscum album. Taxonomy (NCBI): domain Eukaryota; kingdom Viridiplantae; phylum Streptophyta; class Magnoliopsida; order Santalales; family Viscaceae; genus Viscum; species Viscum album. Next base: position 456,365,871 of record OY728160.1, on the reverse strand, counting down.
CTATGGTTTAAGGTTTGTCAAAGTGTGTGGTGGATGAAGTTCCAAATACCACACAATGATGATAAAACCCAAGTTGTAGTGCTGGGTGTGTGGGGATATGGTGTGAAAAATTAGAAGGTTATGATTTTGATAATGTCTGAGCTACTTGATTCAATGTTTCCTTAATCAAGGGACATGTATTTATGACATGATTCATGTGATTTTGAAGGTTTTTTTGTGGTAGTTTAAATATGGATTAAAGGGGGTTTAAATATAATTTAAATCCACATTACAAAGATGAGTTTTATTCTAGGTGTTTAGGTGCATTGAATATTTATCTAAATTAGAGTTCAAAAATTCATAGATATCATGGAAAACTATGGAGGAAGTTTATGGGAAACTTGAATGGTCCAATTATGTTATAACATGTGGTATTTTATTTGTAATGAGATCTCCTATTTATAATGGAATATTATGAAGACCAAGGGGAATCAGAGTGGGACCCGAGATTATATTGAATATCTCAATATTTATGTGGAAGAAAAAGTTCGTGTTCATGGTGAAGGGATACAATTTTGTTAAATAATGAGTTGGAATACATTGAACAATTTTACAATAAAAGTTTTTCATTAGTATAACTATATCAAAGTGAAGGTTATTCTAGAATTATTATGAAATTTTTGTTTGTGTCAAAGGTGCTTTCATAGATTGTGAAGGAGTAACAAAGAGTATTAGAAAAGAGGATATATCCTTATTTGAAGATGAATTATATGATGATGTGAATAGACCTACATGCATATAAACCATGTGTTTATACTTCCTAGAATAGTAAAAAAAGGAAAGGAAGAAGAGGTAGTGAGAAGACAATGATCCTTGGGTGATAGTGAGTCATCCCTAAATATTGTAAGGTTGTGATTCAAGGAAAACATTTAACTAGGTTGAATAATTGTAAGGAGAGTGACCCCTGTGATGTGTAGTGATATCAATTGTGATTTTTGTTCATGAAACAATGCTGATTCATGCTCTTTAGATATATCCTAGTTATGTAGAACCTAGTAAATCCTTATGACTATGGGTACCTTATTCCTGCACACCAAAATGGGTCAAAAAATATAAAGAAAATATAGTAAGTAAAGGGTCACGATAAATTATAATTAGAAAAAAGAATAATTTAAGAGTAATCCAAGTGACCCTAAAGTTTGAGAGGTCAAGATATTTTTTGGGTATTGAGACATTAAAAGTAAAAGTGTTTAAATTTGATAAGTCTACACACCCTAATTAACCCCCCTTATAGTGATCTCACTCGATTACCTATTAGGGGAATAATAATAAAATTTAAAAATAAGAGTTTTCCATAAGTCATAAAGTAATGATATATAATCTCAAATGAATAAACATTTACCATGACATGTGACATTTCCTTAAAGCATCATTATTTCTCTCGATGATGTTAAAATAAAAATTCATTAAACTTAACAAGAACTAAATAATTTTAAAAATGTTGTTAAGTGGAAATTGAGTTCAATACATAGATAATGTGAATAAATTTCATAGAATGTTTTAGGAAATTGATATAAAATAGTTGATTATATAGATTTGGGAGAAAGGGAGAGAAAATGAAGTAGTAGATTTTTTTTTTATTATCATGTTTAGAAAAGCACACTGGGGTATTTTAGACTTAGGTTTTAGATGCAACTAAATTAATAAATTGAATTGTTTAATTAATTTGTGGTATTTGTGTCAATATGAGAGAGATCCAATGGTCATGGTATTCCCTCTAATATCTAATACCCCTTTCCCATGTTTAGGTAATTTAGGGGATTATTCAATCAAGTTTTTCTTGATACCATATTTAAACCTTGTTACCCCAAACTATTCAATGGCCATGAATTAGTTCAGGGAAATTTGTTTTGAAATTTTAAATGGTTCTTTTCAAATTAAAAAAATAAATGATCATTATTAAAATAAAAAAAGATATTGAAATTTATATTGAGAAATTATAGAAACTTAAAATACATGAATAAAATAAAGAAATATAAATTGAATACACATTCTCACTTCATCTACATTACCCTAGAACAAGATGGTAATTAAAACATAATTATATTAATGATTGAGTAAGAGGGAAAGGAGAATGGAAAATAATTCTAGAAATAAAATAGATATAAAAACTGGTGGAGGACTCTATAGCAGCACAATAACTCACCCCAGGTTTTTGTCTTTAGATCAATCCCTGATAGTTGAAACTTGGTAATTTATCTATAATCCTTAAAGGTTCTCAATTTTTATTTAAGTCACTATTAATATAGTATTTCATGATTCTTGGGTTAATAATAGCGATCAATGGTCATTTTGGGTCATAATGGGAGGTGTTTCATTGAAATCCTTGTCAAAAGTCTGAATCTAGGCCTGTCCAAGAAAATTTATGGTATGACTTATGATTTAACACTATGAATTCCTTACGACCTTATCCTTTTATGTTTTTTTCATTTAGTGAGTTAATTTATTGTTTTTGGTTCACATCGTGAACTATATTCATGACATGAATTTCATTTTTCTAGTATTGAAAGCTCCTTTTAACACTGGTTATTCAGTTTAGATCCCTAGAAGTATCCCATAGGTAAGATACATTATGGGAAGTCCTATTTCAGTGGAAATATTGATCTGTTTGGATCATTTTTCTCACTTCATACCATTTTTTATATCCTAAATAATATGATCAAATTATTATATATCTTATTAGACATTAATAGTTTAAACCACAAAAAATGATGTATTCTAATATAAAAATGTATGGAATAAATATACATATCAAATCCCCTAAAATTTAATTTAGGATTATCCTCAAGAAATAAATATCAATATACTATAAAGAATGATCAGCATACCACACTTTAAATTTAGTTTCAATAAAATAAATTGATAAAATGGTAAATTAAATGTTCAACCATCACATAGGGAAATTAATTCATGCCTCATTTTTCAAAGAAACAAGTAAACCATGTATTTTAATCTTCCCCTTTCGAATAATAAATTCCTTTTCATTATTCATTTTTTATTTTTCAATTAATTATTAATACGAATTATATTTTTATTTGAAATCACTTTAATTTTTTCACTCATCATTATGGTAACAAATTTAATTGAAATCCATCTTATACCTCAATAACATGTCACATACCATTGTCTTGAAATACATCTAAAATCTCCACCATGTAAATATAAATTCATAAATAATCATGAGGGATTCATAATTAATTTAAAATGAGTCTAAGTATTAGGGAAGTTAGGTAAATTATGCAAAACAATTAAATCTAAAAAATAATGTTATCTCTAAATGTCTTTCATAATAGTAAAAAATAACTAAATGTAAATATCCTTTAAAAATCTATGTAACCACTTTCCCTAAAATATTCAATGTTTCTCATGATTTAGTGAAGTATAATGAATGAAAATACCCTATTGTGTGTGTGTGTGTTTATATATGTATTCTCTTTTATTTTCTTAAATTCATGTTTGGGAAAAATCTCACATCTACCACCTAACCACATATGATCAAAATATCATCAGTCTGATAATGGGGATTTTTGTTCCTCCAAAGACGCAACCCATTTTTTTCAATAGGGTGTGTATTGAATAAAATATATGATAATCATTAAACTCTCCCTATAAATACCCTAAAATTATCTATTTCTATAAACACATAACTTCTACCATGGAACCATCTCTCCCACAGTTATTTTTTAAAATCAGGAAAAACAATTATGGGAAGGCATGAATGGGTAAAATAGGCTTGTAGTGTGGATCTTATCCCAAAAAGGATTTTCATGTATTATATAGGATTTTAAAAATGGTTAATGTAAGTTGGTTTAAATGATAGAGGGTTACAAATGAAATTGATAAATCATATTAAAAGAGATTCTGTTCAGACATAGATTTGATAATATTCCAAACAAGTTCTAGAAGAGAACATGTATGAGTCTCTTAGGAAATATAATATAAAAAAAAGAGAAATATTGGTTTAGATAATGTACCAGGAATGAGACAAATGGTTTCTAAAATAATTTATGTAAATGAATACGAATAATGAAATCAAATTATGAAAACATTAAAATTCATGGTAAGACAAATCCTAGAAAAATTTCATTTAAAAAAATTGATATGTTCCCCTAAATCATGTTTTATCAAATCCAAAATTCCATTGTTTATCTCTACCAATTATTTCCCCATTTTTATTATTCAAATTTATTGAAAAATAAATTAAAAAACATGACATTTCAAGGATCATAACTAGTTTATATCTCTTATATAAAATGATTAAAGAAGAAATTAGTATAGGGTAAGAAATTGGTAATTCAAAAAATGGAGAGTACAATAGAAAATTATATAATTGAAATGATTAATCTAATTTTTAAGATGCTTCAAACTTGGGATGTGATTTTTCTACCTATATAAGTTTCATAATTTTAATTTTTCTACCAACATGTATAGAATTAATTTCAATATGTGAATTAGTTTCATGATGTGAGTTGGTTTTACCGTTTTTGGTCATGATACCTACCGGTGAATTAAATGTCCTGAAAAATAAAAACACAAAAGTGAAAGTACAAGAAATTTTCAATGAAATTTAAATGATTTGGGGAGTGTTCATGCATCTAAAAAAATCCTATAAACATGGGTTTCCTCCCATAATCTCTTATTTAATTTTTTTTCTCTCAACCTCACCCTTTTTAGATCAGTTGATAGATGATTTAAATTATGGAACCTCGTTGAGGTCTAAAAATGGCCACAACTACTATTTTTCCATGTATATAAGACTTTTTCATTATTATTTGGGGTAAAAGTCTATACATCTCCATTAGGACTATCCACAAATGATTTTTTAGACAATAAAATCAAAGCTTCAGGATTTTCCCCATAAAAAAATCTATCCTTCTACATATTTTTTTGCTTCATCGGTCCTTAAATTATTGATGAAATTCTCCCTAAGATTTCCCCTTTTGTTTTTATATTTTAATCTTTATTCATAAACATAGATAACAAATTCCTCTTTTTGTTCATATAAAATGGAAACTTATTCAACTGTAAAATTTTCATCTTTTTTAAATTCACCATCCTTCACATCACAGTTCTTCATCACAAAGTGTATATTGTAAGAGACTTTCTCATTTCCAACTTTAAAACATAACTCACCACTTTATACATAGATAATTTCTCTTCTAGTTGATAAAAATAGTCTTAATAGAATAATGTATTGCTTCTATTATTTCATATAAAGCACTAAAAACTCCATGGGGAATATAAAATTTTCATCTTTGATTAAAATATATTCAATTACCCCTCATGATAATTTCACTGTCGATTCTTCTAATCGAAGTGAAAGTATTATGGGCTTTAGGTACTCAATTACATGGGTTTTAAAGGTTGTGTATGATATGATGTTTACACTCACACCTAAATCACATAAATATTTTATAAATTTATTAAAACCAATGTAATTAGGATTTGAGAAACTACCTGGGTCTTGCTGCTTTTTAGGTAGGTCCTTTGACACCATGAAAGATAACTCTCTCATGATAACTATTGTTTTGATCTCTTATAGATTTATTTTATTCATAAATAGTTATTTTATGAACTTTAGGTATACTAGATTATTTTCAAGGTATTCTTGAAAAGGGATATTAATTTTCAATTTCTTAAATTTTTCAATAAAATTAACTCTTTGTACTTTTAGCATTCCCTACTTAATATTTTTTAGAAATGGTAGACGTGGCTTATATAGTGGTGGAGGTTCCTCCATTGCTTGTTCTTATTCCGATTTATCTTTTTTCTTATTTTCTAGATCTTCAACTTGTTTCTTAACTTTTCCTTGTTCTTGTTGTATTTTTCTTTTTTATGGTTTATCCTTGGTTACTTTTGCACTTATCAAGGTAATGGAATTCAAATATGCACAGAAGAGCACTTCTGGGCATCCTTATAGTACTCATCTTGGCATATCTAAAAGTTTCTAAAATATTTTTCCAAAATGATAATCTATATTTTTCAATACCACCTATTTTTTCATTGATTATTCCTTTATTTCCTTGATTACAGCCCTAGTTGTGGTCATAAAAGTGGCCAACATCTCTGCCAGGGAGTGTACTAGATTTATAAGAGTTGTTCCTTAGTGTTGAGGTTCAAAACCTTGTTTTCTTGGATTAAATCCTTGGACTTGGTTTTATTATTGTTATTTTTGTGGATTCTACCCCTTCAAAAAGTATTGATGATTATAATCAATATAATTCACATCTTCAAAATACATATCTTGGGGATTTTGTTTGGATAACATGAAACCTAGTTTCTTTAAAATAAAATTAATTTGGGTGGAAACATAGTTATTGTATACCACATACACTCCTTGAAATAATACTTCCTATTTTTTCCATTGAAAACTATTGTATAAAATTTCATTAAATATCTCATAACTCTCTTTCGATGACTTTTTCATAATTGGACCTCCTCATAAAACATCAACTATTGAATGATTTTCCTACAATAAACCTTTTTAAAAAGTTTGAATCAATATCCAGGATTTGATTATATGATAATGAAATAATATTATCAAGTTTTTAAATATATTTCACTCACTATATAATGATTCTTTACCTAATTATTCAAATTTAATTACACTTACATGCAGATCCATAGATTTTAAGCGTGGGAAAAACCTTGTAAATTTTTTTAGTAGATCTTACATTTTGGTAATCGTGTGTAGGGGAGGAATTGGGATCCACTCCCATGATTTTTATTTGATAGATACGTAGAACATATGTAAAATTATCATGTTTTTGGTGATATTTTGAAATTTTAATGTTTATCACAATTCCATGAAACTCCTAATATGATAATTGGGGTCTTCATGTGGCAACCTAGTAAATTGGATGGAATGAATGATTATTTGGATGACCAAAAACATCATTTAAAAATGTTGAAAAACAATAGTGGATATGGGAATACTTGTATTGTAACACTTTAATACTTTATGATATATATATTTTTTTAAAATAAGCTCGATCTTTTCGATAGCTTACGATATGCACAAACCCAAGTTTAAAAAAACCATGATATAAATAATATTATTTAAATGTGATCATTATAAATTAGTTTTTAAAATTTTAATTATTAATAGTAAGAACCATATTTTAAAAATATGTATAAATTTTTTAGATAAATAAAGTATATTTTCTAGTAAAGCCTTTATCTGCCTCAAAATACATTTTTCATCAAAAATAATTTTTATTGCTCTCTGTGAAGAAATAATATAAATAATTTTTTTCCAAGTTTAATTTATTTTAAAAAATTAACTTTATATATTAAATAATAATGTTAAATTTATTATAGAATGATTTTTTGTCAATTTTCTAAAAATATTAATTTTTTTGATGATTAATGAAAAATATTGGTTTTTATTGTAAAATTCATTTTCGTTTAAAAAATTTAAAAGATCAAATTTTATTTAAAATTATTTTAAATGTAATATTAGTTCAATTATATTATAATAAATACATTTTAGTTCATTTTAATTAATTTCATATTGAATTTTTATATAAAAAATTTGTATACTTATGAAATGTTCCTCTTTGGAAAACCGATTTTTCATCTCATATCTGCGTTTAATTTAAAATTAAAAATGTACAATTATATGAATTTAATTCTAAAAAATGGATTAAAAAATTTTAATTATAGTAATTAATATTTTATAAAATGTCTATCTAAATTTTTGATCATAATAAATAGAAAAAACAGTAAAAATTAATTACCGTTATTAAGGATAAATTTGTTTACTGGGGGGGGGGGGGTTAAAATAAAATTAAATGGTTAATTTATCCCATAAACTTGTTTAATTACTATTTTATGGCCATATGTTTTCTATATATCTTCCATGGTTTGATAATGATCCATTTTAGGGCATTTTGGAAGGTGAAAAACCCGCGTATCACTTTTTCTTTCCAAAAATTCTAAGTGTGTCCTCTCCCCCACATATAAAAGGCCACCCTTCTCCTTTATTATTCAGACTCCAAAAGTTTTTTTTTTCATAAAAGACCTAAAAAAATCTATTCATTACATCCATACCCACTCTTTTAGGTGTTTTTTTATTATAAATTCAATCTAGGAAGGCTTTAGGTATAAAACTAAAGAGGTTGTCTGAAGAAGTGGTAAAGCTATTAACCCTGAATTTTCATTTTACTTATTCTTATAAATCCATAAAATATTATAAAAAATGATAAAATAATAACCCCAATATATTATTTATAAATATATTTTATTATTTTAATTTTATAACCTATATACAACTCCACTTCAATCAAATGGAAAACAAAACTATCGATCATTTGTACGGAAAACTACTACCTCACGAACTGATGTAATTCGTATTACACCATCTATATCAAGAATGGATATAATTATGTATTTAGAATAATTATATGATATTTATGAAATTAATATAATATTTTAATTATTGTATCAAATATTAATTATTACCTTCCAATCCATTCAAAAACAATAATGTCGCCCATGCCGACGTAAGGACTACCACCTTCACTTAGCGTATTGAAATGATTTTCATTTTATTTTTATATAGATGGTAATAAGGATATATTTATTGAATATATATGATATATATTATATAATAATTATTTTTTAAGTATAAAATATTATTTACTTTTATTTCATTCCATTTGTTAAAAAATGGAATCATTGTTTATGCATACGTATAACCTACTGTCTCCACGAATGATGTAATTCATTTTTATATCTCTAAATTTTATAGAATATAATAAAAAATATATAATGAATATATATGATATTTATATCATTGTTATCATTATTAATATGATGGAACCATGATCAAAGTAAAAGTAATGAAGTCACTGAACCAAAACATACATGAAAAATGAAGCAATTATCACTCAAAATAGTGATTTTAACAAATAATTGGATAAAAATGAGAAATAAAATACTATAAGTAGATAATATATGATATTATATATATTATTATGGTTATATAATTAATTTATAATAAAATTATATTTATTATATAGGAGGTTCGAACACATACGAAATAAATCGAGCCCGAGGAAAGGGTTTGTCGCCTCACTTTTACTTCTATAAGATGTATGCAATATTTAACACATAGTTTTTTTAGTAGTGAATATAATTAACCATTTTATATTTTATATCATTAATAACATTATATTTATGGTATTTAATGATTTATTTAAATTTATTTCTTTTATGGGGTTTACGATTCATAAGTTACCAAAGTGGTAAAGATTTATGTTACAATCTCATTGTTATCTTGATTGTTCATGATCAAGTTTATGTTGATAAAATATTATGATCTATATTTTAAGAAACTCATTAATTTTATTATCTTATGTTTATTTGTAGAGAATACATGTTTTACTTTAATTTTCCTCTCTTTAAGAATAAAAGAAACCAAATACCATTTTTTAAAGAAAACTGACTTTATTTCCCTCTCCGATCGTAAATTTTTTTCTTCCATATCCATGTTTTCTAAAAATGTTTTATATAATGTTTTAAAATTATAAAAAATAGTTTTTAAATAAATTTATACCCATGTTTTACTTTTATAAAAATGTTTTGAAAGGAATATTATTATCATTTTCAGGATGAGGCACTTTTTAACCTTTTACAAAAGTATGAAAGGAATGTTTTTTTAACTTATATGACATGAACATAATTTCAATCCATCATGATCACTAATCACTTTAAATATTACTTTAAAAATTTACAAATATATTTTTCAAGAAACTATTTTTCGTAATATTATATAAATTTTAAATTTTGAATGTCATTTTCAAAGTGAAAAGGAAATTTTCCTCAAGAAATTTTTTAATTTCATTTTTATGGTATTTATATTCATCAATGAAATAACCCTAATTTTAACTTATGAAACATTGGTAATATGTTGTAATTATATCATCCTTATTATTTATTTTGATGGTTTATGATCATTTTGACTAGGGATGTACTATTTTTATTACTCTTAATGGATTATAATTATGTTTATTGATTTGGGAAAGTATTAAACTTTAATATGATAGTATTTCAATATTAATGTTTATATTTACCATGTTTCACCCCTTTCATATGAGTAATTAGTTGGACTTAGTAATTGATGAGTGGGGCCCGCTATATATAGAAACCCAAACATTTTTAAATTAATATTACATTATTTTAAAGATAAAAAACATAATAGTATTACACATAGTGGATCCAAAGTTTTAGTGTCTTGGGAAACCTAGGACTATACATAATAAATACAACATCAAGCATAAACATTTATTTAAATTATTCCTCTCTAGATTATTATTGGCACTTGTCCTCTCCTTAGTACATATAGCCACGTGAGGATATACATCAAAAGGGGTGAGTTAGAAGCCCGGTAAGAGGATAGATAAGAAGAATATAGAATGTAGTGAGCATAATCATGACATAAGAAAAAGATCATGAACATGAGAGGAGCATAAATAAAAGACTTGAAATGTGGAAATGCATAAAAAAATGAAAAATCATGTCTTAGTGGTTAACTACCACACATACTTTTGAACCAAGATAGCATCTTTTTCTCACATAATTTCACATTTACTCATGATATTCATCACTTTACCCAATGAATTGTAGCACTATATAATTCCTGGCGCACTCGTCACATTGAAACATTCATATTGCACAATATAATTCGGGGTGAACCCGTCACATCATAACATTATCATCATCATGCTTGCCACATAGAACACATATAAAAAATGTTCATAACTAACCCATGTAATGTAATGGGTTTCATCTCATAATAACACATTCATAAGCTTTGGGTTCCCAAAAGAAAGAGGGAATAACATACATGTTACAAGAACCGTTCACTTTGAGTGAGAAGTAAAAGGGGTGTTCTTAAAAGAAGTGTACTTTTGGAAAACATTTTGTTTAACATAAATACTAGGTAAAAACATTTATATCCATAAAAGAAACGAAAAAGATGAAGAAATGATATTTAAGGAGTAACCATATCAAAAATTGAGTGAAAGAGGGAGAACCCGAAGGAAGAAAATTGTGTTTGAGATTTCCCTTTCCTTGTATCAGAATGCTTCATTCTCTTTAATGTCATTTATAATGACATTATATTAATTAATTATAAATTAAAGAAACTTTTATACATTAATAGGGTTCATTCTTGTTTCATTATTTAATTTTATCTTCCTTTGGATGACTTATAGAGTTTAAAAACATTGTTCAGGGATGTTCATTTTTATGGTTTTTCTTGGGTGGTTCACTTGTATTCATAAATTGAAGTTCGGGTAGAACATGGGTAAACATCCAGAACTAATATTACATTTTATTAATGAAATTAAAGAATTTAAAATGATCTTATAATGAGTTATATCATATACCATGTGGATGAATCATTAGATAAAAATTAAATGAATATTGTTTGGGTTAATTTGGATGGTTTTTCGATCACAATGAAATTGTTTTAATTTATCACTTAGTAATATGTTCATAAGTCAGTTACAGAACTTTAAATAGGACATAATACATATAAAATATTCTTTTTCAACCATAAAAATGGTTTCATTACCAGATCTGAAGGTAGAAATGGAAGAATAAAGCATGTCGTTCTTGAAGGTGATAAATTAACACCTCACGAACAACGTTCTCTTTAATAAAATAAAAGGAAGAGGGAAAAGGGGTTGGATGATATAATATCCAATTATGATCATAAAATTACAGTATATGTATAATAATGGAGTTAAAATACCATTTGGATGAAGATAGGTGGGGAGATATCAAGAAATGAACTTGAACTTGAAAGGAAATTAAAGGAGAAGAGGGAGATAAATTACCTCTTAAATCCTCCTCTTGAGATCCTCCTTAAGAAAGATAGGCTTGGTATTTTGATGAGACCAGAAGCTCTTGGAAGTGGTAGAGGGGCTAGGGAAGATTTTTGGGCAGAGTTTAGGGAAGTCTTAGAGCTTGAGAGGAGTGAGGAAATGAGGGTGTGAAGGGTGGATTTTATAGTGGAGGGGAGAGGGGTTTCCTTAATATAAAATTCATTAGTTTATTATTTCTTCAAAAGACAAGGAATAGTGAGTATTCAATGACCAAGAATAGTAATTTTATCATGTTATCGTGAACCAAGTGGTCTGAAATCATCAGAACATCACACATGACTCTATAATTATCTTATTTAGCTTATTTTTGTAAATTACAGTATTTCACAATTCATAAAAAATTCAAGTATTTTAGAAAAATCCCAGAAATTTAACCCAACCATTTTTCAACATGTAGAATCCAAAAATGAATTCTATTTTTCAAAAATAATTTTCTAAATATGATTAATTTAATATTTAATTAAAATCATAATTTATACAAAAAAATAGTTTTTAAAAGTTAAAACTGATTTTACATCGCTTTCAAAAATTACGTAGGGTCTTATAAAATTATCTAAAAACTATAATACATTGATTAAATAATTTATGAATACATTTTAGGGAAATAAATTTTCTTTTAAATTAATTAATTAACTATAATTAATTATTTATGACTTACAAAATACCAAAACATTTACTGAGGTCAAATTGTCACTTTCTAAGATGTCTAAATTTTAATCAGATATTCATGGGTATGTTTACTATTATGTTGGATGATACAATATTCATAAGGGTCATAATACTATTCATAAGGGTATGTTACTATTCACAAGGGTACGTTACTATTCACCGAAAATTATTTTTGATTCATTAGACTCAAAAAATCATCTTGAACACAACCGTGTATGCCAGATTTTCGAAATTAAAAACATGGAAGTGACAAAATTATTTTTAAAGGTAAATTATCACTTAGTAGTTCATTATGTTGTGTTTTCATGACATAAATATAAGAATGAAATTTCCATTGAAAAACTTTGGGTCGTTAAATTCTTCCCCCCTTAAGAAATTTCTCCCCTGAAATTTCACTTTACACAAACAGGTGAGGGTGTTTCTCTTTCATTGCCTCTTCTGGATCCCAAGTTTCTTCGTCAAACCTATGGTTCCTCCAGAACACTTTGACAAGATGGGTTGTATTGTTGCGTAAAACCTTATCTCTTCTTTACAAAATATCTACTGGCTTCTCCTCATAGGATAGATCATCTTCCAGCTACACCACCTCTGAATTTAGTACATGTGAGGGGTCTGGTATGTACTTCCTCAGTAGTGATACATGAAACACATCATGAACTTGAGCGATATTCAGTGGAAGTGAAAGACGATAGGCCACAACTCCTATGTGGTCAGGGATCTTAAAGGGGCCAATATACCTTGGCCTTAGCTTCCCTTTCTTCCCGAATCGCATGACTCTCTTCCATGGAGGTATTCGAAGGAAGACTTTATCTCAATGTCGAACTCCAAGTCCCTTCGACGATTGTCAGCATAGATCTTTTTCTGACATTGAGTAGCATTGATGTGTTTCTGGATGAATTGAACCTTCTCTGTCATCTCTTGAACAAGATTAGGTCTAAGTAGCTTTCCTTCTACAACTTTATCCCAACAGGGTGTATTTCAACATTGCTTTCCATATAGAACTTCATATGGAGCCATATGAATACTCGAGTGGAAGCTATTGTTGTATGAGAACTCAACCAATGGGAGATGCTGATCCCAACCACCTTTGAATTCAAGAGAGTAGGATCTTAGCATATATTCAAGCGTCTGAATAGTCCTTTCAGACTGGCCATTAGTTTGGGGGTGATAGGCCGTGCTGAAATTTAATTCAGTACTCAATGCATGTTTAAGGATCCTCCAGAATTTAGATGTGAACCTTGGATCATGGTCAGAGACAATTGAGAGTGTAACACCGTGCAGTCTCACCACTTCCTTCACATATATCTTTTCAAGTTGTTCAAGAGAGAGATCTTCCCGAATAGCGATAAAATGGGCAGTCTTGGTGAGTCGGTCAACCACAACCCATATCGCATTATTTCCCTTTTACATCTTCAGGATACCCATGACAAAGTCCATAGTAACATTTTCCAATTTCCACATGGGTATAGGAAATGGATGCATCATACCTTTGGACTTTTGTTGCTCATCTTTAACTTGCTGACATACGAAGCACCTTGATATATATTCTGCAATCTCCTTCTTCATGTAATCCCACCAGAAGTGTTCCCAGAGATCATGATATATCTTGGTACTCCCAGGATGGATAGAGAAAATTGATCTATGTGCATTTTCTAATAGATTCTTCTTTATCCTAAGTGATGAAGGCACACAAAGTCGCATTCCAAACCAAATCACACCATCATCGTCGATATGGAACTCTTGTAGCTTCCCTTCCTTTAATGCATTCACCTTCTTTTGTATCTCCACATCATCCCTTTGTGCTTCCTTAATATTCTCCTAGATGGATGGTTTCACAATCATTTGGGCAAGGTAGGATGTATCTCCTACCCTTACGATTTCCAAATGCATCCTTTACATATCTAAGAAGATAGGGTCTTTCTCAATCCGTAACATGGATAGAGTAGCGGGTTCTTTTCTGCTTAGAGCATCATCTACCTTGTTCACCTTTCCAGGATGATAGTGAATAGAGAAATCATAATCCTTGATTTTCTCTAACCATCTCCTTTGATGCATGTTGATATCCTTTTGTGTGAATATATACTTTAGGCTCTTGTGGTTGGTGTATATGTCACACTTCTCACCATAAAGGTAGTACCGCCAGATTTTCAAGGCAAAAATCACGGTTTCCAGCTCTAGATCATGCGTTGGGTAGTTCTGATCCTGGATCTTCAACTTCCATGAGGCTTAGGCTATCACATTGTCATTTTTCATGAGTACACAACCCAAGCCTTTCTTTGAAGCATCACTGTATATCACAAAACTTTCTCCACTTTTTGGTAGTGTGAGTACAGGTGCAGTGATCAGACTTCTCTTTAGCTCCTTGAAGCTTCCCTCACATTATTCTCTCCAGACATACTTTACCCCTTTCCTTGTTAACTTAGTTAGTGGGATTGACAATCATGATAAGTTTCCCAAAAAACATCGGTAATACCCAGTTAATCCAAGAAAACTATAGATTTCTGTGACACTAGAGGGACTGAGCCATTCCTCGATCGCCTTTGTTTTTGAAGGATACATATAAATTCCCTCACTTGTGATCACATGTCCCAAGAACGTGACTTGATTCATCCAAAAGTAACACTTGCTGAACTTGGCGTACAACTTCTCCTTTCTCAATGTCACCAAAACAAGTCTTAGTTGTTCTTCATGTTCCTCATTGCTCTTGGAGTAGATGAGAATATCATAGATAAACACTACCAAAAATTTGTCGAGGTAATGTATAAAGACTCTATTCATCAAATCCATGAATATTGTAGGGAAATTAGTAAGTCTAAAGGGAATCACCAAAAACTCATAGTGCCCATACCTTGTACGGAAGGAAGTCTTCTGAATATCTTCCTTCTTCACCTTTACTTGATGATATCCAGAACGAAGATCCACCTTTGAAAATTATTGATAACCTCTTAACTTATCGAATAGGTCATTAATCCTTGGAAGAGGACACTTGTTCTTTATTGTGATCTTGTTGAGTTCCCAATAATCAATACACATCCACATTGTTCCATCCTTCTTCTTCTTAAAGAGCACTGGCGCACCCCAAGGTGATACACTAGGACGTATGGACCCTTTGTCCAGATTCTCTTGCAGCTGCTTCTTTAAATCCTCCAGTTCGATATGAGCCATACTATCGGGACACTTCAAGATAGGAGTAGCTCCAGGTATGAGTTCAATTTAGAACTCTACCTCACAATTCGGGGGAATTCCGGTAACTCTTCGGAAAATACATCACCGTATTCCCTCAAGATGGGCATTTCTTCAAGGTTGGCACTTTCCTTCAACTCATCCATTTGGGAGAGGTATTCTTCTTCATAGGAAATCAACACCCACACCGTTGAATGAATTTACAAAGGAGATTCATGATCTTCCTTGAATTTGTAGAGGAGCATGGGATGGTTCGGAATATGAAAATATATTTCCTTTTCCCGATAGTTGATATGTTCTCTATATAACAAGAGCCAATCCATTCCCATTATAGCTTCAAATTCCACCAAGGGAAGTATTACGCGATTCACTGGAAGAATCTTCCCACACACGCCAACATGAGAAGAGTCAAACACTTGGGTTTCAATGATTGTACCACTTGGTGTTTTTACAGATATATCTACTTCATGGTATCAGGGCTTCGATTCTATAGTTCTAGAAAACTTGCAAGATATAAAAGAATGTGTAGAACCAGAATCAAATAAGACTTTTTCCATTCTTGAGTGAATAGGAAGTGTACCTTTTATGACTTTAGTATCGTTCTCCACCTCTACAATAGTGATGGAATAAGACTTCCCTTGTTCCTTTGGATTTGGTGGCTGTTGACACTGATTACCCTCGAGAACTCGAGGTTTAGTGCACTGGTTTGCATAGTGACATAGCTCTCTATAGTTGTAGCATTGAAACATGAGTGGTTCTCTCCTTTCATCATCTACATTATCCTTCCATTTCATGTCTTTTCGACACTCTTGAGTATGGTGTCCTTCTTTCCCACACTTGAATCATTTCCCCGTCCCTTTGAGGTAGTCCCCATGGTGTAACTTCCCACATTTTTGGCACATGGGTCGATGATTTTTCTTCCCACCTTTGTCATTAGATCCACCAGATTGAAAATCTATCTTTATTTTCTTATCACCATAGCCATGGGACCATTCTCCAAACTCCATCTCCACTTTGAGAGCACACCGAACAAATTCTTCATAACTCCCAAAGTCTCTAATTGCAAGAGCCTTTCTAATGTGGGGTTTTAATCTACTAAAGAATCTATCAATCTTTCTATCATTTTTGATAACAAAACCTGAAGCATACCTTGCAAACCTTGTAAAATTCGCTTTATAGGTTGTGAAAAATTCTATTTCTTTTTTCTTGAGCTCTATTAATTCTCTCTCCATCTTCATGCGAAGAGTTCGTGGGAAGTAATTATTAAGAAACATTATCTTAAAGTCTTCCTATTCCATCTCTTCAATTTACTCCCTTGGATTGGTGTTCTTAATCAAATCCCACCATTGACCAGCTTATCCATCTAGATGATAAATTACTAGGGTAACCTCCTCCATCTTAGAACAGTAAAGAACAGAAAAGATCTTCTCCATGGAGTTAACCCACTATTCCACAACTAGTGGATCAGAAGATACATTAAACACCGGTGGTCGTTGCTGCATAAAACATTCGATAGCCAGTTTCTCCCTCTTTGGTGAAGGAGGACATTCCACATTATTATGGTTATTGTTCATAACCTGTGTTAATTAGGTAATAATTTCCCTGAAGTTCTGAACTCTACCTCCCAAATCATTGGGGATGTCGTTCGGGCAATCGTTGCATTGTCCCTAGCATGAGTTATTGGCCTGTTTTCTCTTGGTTCCCACCATTTGCTAAAATAGAAAAGCTTAGAACAAAACATAAGTAAACAAGTCATGAATAACTTATTCATATAAAAAATTTATACAAAAAATATAACATATCGGATCCCTATGTAAATATTCTTGTGTGCATATTTGAACTTAGTCTCATGCTATAGATTTTCTCCAGGGTTCACTAATCCTAATTCCCAAATTAACTAAACCTTTCCTCAGATACCAACTATAGCAACCCAACTTTTTCTTACATCACTAATACATAATTTTAATGATAAAAAACATAATATTATTTCACATAGAGGATCCAAAGGTTTAGTGTCTTGGGAAAACTAGGACCGTACATAACAAATACAACATCAAGCATAAACATTTATTTAATTTCTTCCTCTCTAGCTTCTTATTGGCACTTGTCCTCTTCTTAGTACATGTAGGCACATGAGGATATATATCAAAAGGGGTGAGATAGAATCCCAGTAAGAGGATGGATAAGAAGAATATAGCATGGTGTGAGCATAATCATGACATAGGCAAAAGATCATGAACATGGGAGGAGCATAAATAAAAGTCTTGAAATGTGGAAATGCATAAAAAAATGAAACATCATGTCTTAGTGGTTAACTACCACACATAATTGTGAACCAAGATATCATATTTTACACACATAATTTCACATTTAGTCATGTGATTCATCACTTTACCCAATTCATTGTAGTACTGTATAATTCCGGGCGCACCCGTCACATTGAAACATTCATATTGCGCTATATAATTCCGGGCGAACCCATCACATCATAACATTATCATCATCATTCTTGCCACATAGAACAAATATAAAAAATGTACATAAATAACCCATGTAATGTAATGGGTTTAATCTCATAATAACACATTCATAAGCTTTGGGTTCCCAAAAGAAAGAGGGAATAACATACATGGTATAAGAACCGTCCACTTTGAGTGAGAAGTAAAAGGGGTGTTCTTAAAAGAAGAGTTATTTTGGAAAACATTTTTTTTGACATAAATACTAGGTACAAACATGTATATCCATAAAAGTAATGAAAAAGATGAATAAATGATCTTTAAGGAGTAACCATATAAAAAATGGAGTGAAAGAGGGAGAACCCAAAGGAAGAAAATTGGGTTTGAGATTTCCATTACCTTGTATCTGAATGCTTACTTTTCTTTAATGTCATGTATAATGAAATTATATTCATTAATTAGAAATTAAATAAACTTTTATACATTAATAGGTTTCATTCTGGTTTCATTATGTCATTTTATGTTCCTTTGTATGACTTATAGAGTTTAAAAACATTGTTCGGGGATGTTCGTTTTTATGGTTTTTCTTGGGTGGTTCACTTGTATTCATAAATTGATGTTCGGGTAGAACACGGGTAAAAATCCAGAAATAATATTACATGTTATTAATGAAATTAAAGAATTTAAAATGATCTTATAATGAGTTATATCATATACTATGTGGATGAATCATTAGATAAAAATTAAATGAAGATTGTTTGGGTTAATTTGGGCGGTTTTTCGATCACAATGAACTTGTTTTAATTTATCACTTAGTAAATGTTCATAAGTCAGTTACAGAACTTTAAATAGGAAAGAATACATATAAAATATTCTGGTTCAACCATATAAATGGTTTCACGACCATATCTGAAGGTAGAAATGGAATAAGAAAGCATGTCGTTCTTGAAGGTGATAAATTAACACCTCACGAACAATATTCTCTTTAATAAAATAAAAGGAAGAGGGAAAGGGAGTTGGATGATATAACATCACATTAGGATCATAAAATTACATTATATGTATAATAATGGAGTTACAATACCATTTTTATGAATATAGTTGGGGAGAGATCAAGAAATGAACTTGAACTTGAAAGGAAAATAAAGGAGAAGAGGGAGATAAATTACCTCTTAAATCCTCCTCTTGAGATCATCCTTAAGGAAGATAGGATTGGTATTTCGATGAGACCATAAGCTCTTGTAAGTGGG
Organism: Viscum album; assembly: GCA_963277665.1. Taxonomy (NCBI): domain Eukaryota; kingdom Viridiplantae; phylum Streptophyta; class Magnoliopsida; order Santalales; family Viscaceae; genus Viscum; species Viscum album. The sequence goes on along the minus strand of OY728160.1, from coordinate 456,346,380 downwards.
AGAGGGTCTAGGGAAGATGTTTGGGCAGAGTTTATAGATGGATTGTAGCTTGAGAGGTGTGAGGAAATGACGGTGTGAAGGGTGGAATTTATAGTGGAGGGGAGAGGGGCTTCCTTAATACAAAATTCATTAGTTTATTATTTCTTCACAAGAAAAGGAATATTGAGTATTCCATGACCAAGAATAGTAATATTATCATGTGATCCCGAACCAAGTGGGATGGAATCAGCAGAACATTACACATGACTCTATAATTAGCTTATTTAGCTTATTTTTGTAAATTACGGTATTTCACTATTCATAAAAAATTCAAGTATTTTAGAAAAATCCAAAAAATTTACCCCAATCATTTTTTTATGTGCAGAATCAGAAAATGAATTCCATTTTTCAAAAATAATTTTCTAAATATGATTAATTTAATATTTAATTAAAATTATAATTTACCCAAAAAAACAGTTTTTAAAAGTAAAAACGGATTTTATAGTGCTTTCAAAAATTACGTAGGTTCTTATAAAATTATCTAAAAACTATAAGACATTGATTCAATAATTTATGAATACATTTTAGGGAAATAAAGTTTCTTTTAAATTAATTAATTAATTATAATTAATTATTTATGACTTACAAAATACCAAAACGTTTACTAAGGTCAAATTGTCACTTTCTAAGATGTTGAAATTTTATTTAATTATTCATGGGTAAGGTTAATTTTATTTTGGATGATATACTATTCATAAGTGTCATAATACTATTCATAATGGTATGTTACTATTCACAAGGGTGCGTTACTATTCACTGAAAATTATTTTTGTTTCATTAGACTCCAAAAATCATCTTGAACACAACCATGTATGTCTAATTTTCAAAATTTAAAACATAGAAGTGAAAAACTTATATTTGAAGGAAAATTATCACTTATAAGTTCATTATGTTGTGTTTTCATGACATAAATATAATAATGGAATTTCTATTGACAAACTTTTGGTCGTTACACTATAGCCCCTCAATAAAACAGTAGGTCTAATGAGGAAAGATAGATTGGCTATTTAGCTAAGGCCTTACCCATTTATATAAGACTAATTGGAAGAAATCCTTGATGGTATGGTTATGATGTCTAAAATTATGAAATCCATCATTATGATATTAGTTTTTATTATTCCATGTGTTTATTTTATTAGTTAGTATATCCATGGATAATTTTCAAGCTCATGTGATTATTTATATGACATTATTTTAACATAATTTATTCCTACCATATTATTCTTTATGTTCAAGTTTTTTATTAAATAAAACATGTTTTAGTTATTTACATTGCCATATTTATTATGAATTATTTATTCATGATATATTTCAATGTATGCATACCCTTAACAAGCATTAAATCTCACCCCTTTCTTTTGTTTCCTTTTCCTAGGATGCTAGGAAGTATATTATGATTTATATGAAGGGATATGAAAAATGGAATAATGGTGTTCTCAAAGAAAATCTGATGTTTTATTTTAAGTTTTCAAATGTAATGCGAATTTTAAGTATGTATCTAGTTTTATAATATTACTAAACTATTTGGTCCTTTGGGATGTGATCACTTGCCTCTAACACTAATGTAATAAAGTAACCACTAACTCTGAGATACTAGGGTCGGGGTCTTTATAATTGGTATTATATAATGTTTATTATAAATATTGGGAACTAGATTTATGAAAACATTGATTTGGGAACATAACCCAACGTTAGACTTTGAGGATAAGTATATAATAACAACCTAAAGTTTTAGAGAGGAAGATATTATGTGTTTTTGTTTCTATAAATACATCCCCATATAGATAATACAATTGGATGTGGTTCTATAAAAGTTTTATCTAGGGGTAATAAATCTAAAAAGGGTGCATTGGGATTTTACTAGATCATTACACAGTGCATGACAATGAGCCTTACTGTGCACCAGGTTTGACACTACTGGGGGATATGCTTGGGATAATTCACATTTTCTTTACAAATCATTATAAAGGGTATACTTTTTTTTATGATTTGAAAATGTTTCCATAGAAACCATGTTTAAGATTATGGGATTAGATATGCATAATTTTTTCAATTTATATTAAGTATTTCACTAGTTTTGGGATTATACATTATGTTTCGTAATGTTATGATCAAATTTAGTGTATTCCATTATCTATAAATGGATCCTAGAGGAAGGAATAAGAATTGTATCAATGAACATTTTCCATGTAGGTATTTACCTCCTAAGATAGATAATGAAGCTAGAGTTAGATTTTCAACTCTAATTGATCAAAGTATAACCATATTGGGGTAGTTGACTCAGGTTAGGAGTAATAACCTTACTCGTATGAAGTATCCTGGCAGTCCACCATAAAATTTAATAATGTTAGAATGATTCAGGTTTCATAAACCTCCATTATTCAGTGGTACTATAGATTAATTTATAGCTAAGAAATTGATAAGTTACTTAGAGAAGATACTTCTTGGTCTGGGAAATAATGAAAGGGTGAAATTTTTCATGATAGTTTATTATACCTCAAGAGATGAAAATCAATGATGGTCATTGGTTCAAAAAAATAATGTTAAATAAGATATATAAAACATGGAGTGGAAGGATTTTAAGGTACTATGCTTAAGAAAATATTTTACTCACAAGAAATGAGAAGATATAGAGATACAATTCCGGAATCTAAGAAAAAAGGAATATGAAAATATTGTTAAGTATGAAGCCAACTTTACAAGGTTATAAAGGCATAGTATGGAATATATAAGTAATCCAATGAGAAATATTGACCCTTTATCTGATGGGTTGAATACAATACTTTAAAGGGAACTAGTCACCCAAACATTCTCATCATATTAGGACATAATATTGTGAGACATCAAGATAAATAAATAATTCAAAAAGTATTATGGATTAGATGGGATATAAGAGAACAAGTGGATGGTAGAAGGAAAAATAGATAAGTGGAAGAAGAGAAATAAGGATTTTCCCACATGTGATAATTATGGAAATAAACACCCTAGTAATTCCTTGAAGGGAATGAGAGTTTTCTTCAAGTGTGGAGAGAAATTCCATCCGGTGCATAAATGCAGGGGAAAGAAAGATACCTATAATGTTCAATGTTTCAACTATAAAGATATGGGTAATTATACAAATGAATTCCCCAAGATTAAAGGGAATATACTTCAGAAGAAGGCAATGTATCAAGGTTAAGATTATTATTTTAGTATAAATAATGTATATTTATTAAAGTTATCATGTGTTTGGATTCAATAATTATATTGTAACATGGAATTTTGGTTATAATAATCCTGAAACATCTAAGGATTGTGTTAATTTTAAAATCATATATGTCTTCATGTAATATTAACTTAAGATTTATTGATACTATTATGTGTTTTTGAGTTAAGGTTGATCATAAGTTCAAATTATTAGACATACATTTTTTAGTTTCTAATTGAAGGTATTTTAATGTGATTAATGACATTTTGGGAGATGTTTTATTGGAATAAGGTATTTAAAACTATTAGGTTCAACATGGAGTATTATTTGAGGAAGAATGATACTTTCATAAGTTTAAGGGTATTGATAACCTTCATGGTTTATATAAAAATTGAGGATTAAGGTTATTTTTAAGGATGTTAAGAAAATTTCTAGGGATGTTATAATAATTATATTCACATAGTTTTGTAAAAAGTACAATCCACTTGTCGGGTGATAACCTGTTGCATCCAAAGAGGCCACGACACTTAAAACCACAAACAAAGGGTAATAAGGGTGAAGTTCCCACCACGACCCTATGTGATGTATTGGATAGTATGAAATTGTTTTTAATTTATTTATTTTAATGATATATAATTATGGAATAGATTAAGTTCAATTTTGGGTGTTATTGTTGAGGTTTTGATATTAATGAATTATTTTGGATAACTTGTTCTAACCATTTGGGTTTGGTAAATGTTTAGTGAAAAATGGAAGGAATTTTAACTCTTAAATGGATATAATGATCAATTAAAATTTAATTTTAGTTCTTTAAGATTGAAAAAATTCATATTGTATATTCATTTCTTGGAGTAAGAAATAATGTGAAAATTAATCTAAACACAATGAAAGGATACAATTTTTCTTATAAAAATAGAAAGATATCAAGTAAGTATATTTTATAGTTTTCTATATATTTTTAGTAATATAATACCTCAAATAAATAAAAATGATATTGAAATTAAAATTTAAACCTATTACATTCATTTCTAATAAACTGATGGTCTCTTCACTCATAACAAATTTATGGCATGGTTTTGTGGTTGTTAACATTCTTCTGATCATTAAATTTCTTATGATTAATGATATCTATAACCCCATAATTATTTTGGAATTACAATTTTATTTCATATTCATATCTTCAATTCCCACCAATGTTATCATACATGGAAAACTAGTTATTTATTACTTCATATTACCTTATGTATTTCTCTTTTCTTATTTTTAGAGAAAGTTTTGTTATCCCTTTTTATGATGTGGGTTTTAAAAAAAGTAATTTTCGAATAAAAATCAATTGAATTCAGAGAATAAGTTAAAATTAAAAGGATGAAATTTATTGAAGGTTGGAATAAATTTAACTCCTAAATACTTTATGATATATATATATATATGTAATTAAAATAAATTTAATATCTTTTATAACTTACGATACACAAAAAAATGAGTTTAAACGAACTGTGATATAAATAATATTATTTAAATGATAAAATTATAAACTATCTATTATAATTATAGGTATGAAACCATATTTTTAAAATATTTATAAATCTTTTAGATAAATAAAAATAAAATTTCTCGCACAGTCTTAATATGCTTTAAAAAAACATTTTGGTCGAAAATTATTTTTATTGATCTCTATGGGAAAATAATATAATTAATTTTTTAAACATTTAATATATTTTAAAAAATAAACTTAATTTTTGAAATTATAATTTTAAAATTATCTTAGAGTGAATTGTTTATAATTTTATGAAAAGAATAATTTTTTCAATGAATAGTGAAATTTTTGTTTTTTTATTGAAATTTACTTTCTTGTTTAGAAAAATAAAAATAAAAATTTTGATTTTAGTATATTTTTTAAAGTAAAATTAGATCAATTATATTATAATAAATACAATTTATGTCATTATAAACAATTTAATATTGAATTTAGATATTAAAATACTTAGGAAAATTGTCTCTTTGGAAAACTTCTTTTTCAACACGTCTGCGGGTTTAATTTTAAAATAAAATTTTAAACTTCTATGAATGTAATTTAAAATAATGGATTAAATATTTTAAATTATAATAATTAATTTATATAATAAGTTCTACTTAATTTTTTTTCATAAGAAATAGTAAAAACAGTAAAATTAATTACCACGTTTAATGTTAAAACGAGTTTATCAAGGGTTAAGCTAAAAATATAAATTTTAAAATGAACTATAAGTTTTTATAGTTACTATTTACGGACATAAATTGAATTATATCATACATGGTTCAATGATGAGCCATTTTTGAGCCTTGTGTCATGTGAAAAATGCAGGTATCACTTTTTCTTTTAAAAAATTTCAAGTGTGTACTCTTCCCCACTTATAAAAGGCCACCCCACTCCTCTACTATTATATCTCAAAAATCCATTTGGTTCAGAAAATATCTAACAAAATATATTAATTAAATAAATAAACACATCCTAGATGCTTTTTTTTTCATAAATCCAATCTAGTAAGGATTTAGGTATAAACCTAAAGAGGTTGTCCGGAGAAGAGGTAAAGTTCTTAACCATGTGTTTTCTTTTTATCCTTCTTATAAGTCCTTAAAATATTATCAAAATATGAAAAAATAATAATAAAAATTTATCTCCTATATATTTATATGTTATTATGTTAATTTTATAACCTATTTCCATCTACACTTCTATCAAATGGAATACAAAACTGTCGATCATGTGTACGACGAACTACCGACTCGCAAACTAATGTAATTAGTTTTTCATCACCATATCTCAAGGATATATAAAATGATGAATTTAACATATTTATATGATATTAATTAAATTAATATACTTATGTAATTATAATATCATGTATGCCTTCTTACCTTTCAATCCTTTGGAAAATAACAATTTCACTCATGCGTATGTGTGGACTGCCACCTTCATGTAGTGATGTGAACTATTTTTCATGTTCTTTTGAAATAAATCACAATAAATACAGGTTAAATGAATATATATATGATATATATTATATAATAATGATTCTATAAGGATTAAATATTATTCATTTTTATTTATCTTGTTCTGTTAAAAAATGGGAACAACGTTCATTCTTACGTACAACCTCCCATCTCCATTGATAGTGTAATTCATTTTTCTATCTATAAATTTCATATACTATAATAAATAAATATATAATGAATATACATGATATTTATATTATTTTTAACATCCATGACCCGGTTCACCAAGCCGGGTCATCACATGACCTCAAGTGCGCCTCCCCGTATTCCAGAGGTTTCCGACTAGTAGCGAGGGTCTAATAGGTAACATGTGGAAACTATAACCTCTTTAATAGAGTAATCCACATGATATAACAATATAAATAGTGAAAAAAATATGTAATAACAAATAAAAATTCATAATAAGAATCCACCAAATAGGGTACAAACCAAAAATCAAATATAACTATACCATGCCATACTAGTAGTTCCCCAAGTGTAGGAAACCCAAAATAAAGAAAATAGAAAGAATCCCCAAATGGACTTAACTCCAAGTCTGGAACCTAATCCATGTACATTCCAAGCCCAACTCATCTCCCAAGAATAGGTCATCACCATTATCATGAACTAGAACCATGAAATCTGCTCGGGTACCCAATGACAGCCTGAGCAGGGTGTGGGTACAACTCAATAGGCCACCACCAATGGTGTCTAAAAAATACATAGTTTAATAAAATAGTGCATGCAAGTAATAAATAAATGAAAAAAATAAAAGACAACTTGGGCCCACTAGTAAACAATCTCTACTTAGATATTACTAACCAAGTTTCCAATTCATTATGTCTCTTGTATTAATAGTTCATCATCAATCAAAAAGTTCATAATTTAGGAATTCACATCATTGATGCAAGGTTCATGGAATTTAACATTTTTTCATAAGGGAATAAATAAATCCATAACTCACTAGGGATAACATATCACAAGATCATAATATCCTCACCTCAAAGCCTCAGTCTGTGTGGAATGCAACCATTAGGTGAATAAGGATCCATCCCCCTCCCTAACCATTTCATTGTGGGTGGAGTTAGAGCATCAGTCCAACTCAACATATGGGAGGATCCTTATTCCATTACTCAACACCATAAGCCATGTGTACATGCTTATCCATAAACTTACCAACCAACCATATACAAACAAACAAAACCAATGTATATAACAATCATACCATAACAAAACAAACATAACCAATATCAATGGAAATAACAATACACAACAATAAACATGGGAATTAATAATATTCCATAACCCATTATTATATTTTCCATTTACATTTCAAAGACCATTTGACCCAATTCCCATTCACATCCCTTAACCAAATAAGTATGTTCATAGATTTCCACAGCTTAACCAAGATTCAAATAATTACCACGTATTAACCCAACTATCCCATTTATCATCTCACAAGCATTTCTCACTTATGCATTTCAAGTACAATTCTTATATTACTTAGAAAAACCATTTTATCACATTCAACCCATTAGGTGTGCCTTATAATTCCCAAGTATTTACCCATTCCTCATATACATAAATTCCTTTATGAAAACCCATTCACATGTTCTTCCATTCTCAAGACATTTCCAACATAAAACACTCATCATTTCATATATACTAATTCTTTTGGGCTACTCAACATAATTCATACCCCTTTTTACACAATCTCCTTTAACCCAATTAACCCCTTACTAATTCATTCCAAAAAAACTCTTTAATCCCTTACCAACCTAGGAGTGACTATCAATAGTCCATTTCCAATTCAAATAAGTATATTATCATGTTAAACAAGGGTTCTACATTATCACACATCAATTTCACACATAAATTTACCAATTTATAGGTTTGATAAGGCCGGAGAACCCCATGGGTGACCCTAAAACATTCGATTCATCCTCGACACATCCTATGGGAACCATGAGGGGTTCCAGTAATCATTTAGACACCCAAATTAGAAAATCATACTCAAGGTAACAAATAAACAAAAAGAGGAAGGAAATATCTCAACACACATGCACAAATCTATAACAAAACTATGGGATACAACTTGTTGACCACCTTCCTCAAATTCAATGATGAACACAATTTTAATCATGGCCTTAGATCCCGATCCAAACCCCCATTGAAGTTATAACCTCAGTTCGACCAGAAAAAGATGGTTTTAGATCTTCATAATGATATGAGATAAAATACAAACCCTAATTTGTAAAAGAGATATAAGAGGAAGATTTGACTCACCCGAATCTTTGATTCGCAACCAAATACGTCCAAAACAGCCTAGAAATGAGATATTCAGATCCTTGGAAGCTCTTGGAGGTCTTTGTTCATCACTAGGGTTGAGAGGGGATGAAAGGAGGAAAATTAAGTGTGAGACTTTAAAATCACAGAGTGGAAATTTTTTAAATTTCTCAACATTATTGGGTTGCACGGTTTGCCAAAATATGCGCCAACCATGCGAGAGATACTATCCCAAAATCACCCCTTTTCATGGTTTCCTCAGAATTCTGCATGGTTAGGTTAACCATTTGATTACCATGCAAAATAACTTATCGATGGCTGTATGGTTATCTAGGATGATCTGCATGGTTTTCACTATTTGTGCGCAAATTTTGAAACATGCCAAAAAACTCCTTTTTCCACTTATTTCATGCCCTGAACCACCAGAACAACCCCGAGACATCTCATGTACTTGGCGAATCACTTATTTAACCAAAAAAATATAATTAAACTAAAACCTAAATAAACACACACCTTACAATAATCCAGGATCTTACAACCTCCCCACCATATAAAGGCTCATCCTCCAGCCACTCTTTCTAAGTATCAATGAGCTTCCGTAACTAGTGGTCATGCCACTAGGCCTACCTATCCATTCCCATTTCACAAGTTTCTCATTTAACATTACAATTACACTACAAAAATGTAACCAAGGAATGGTCTTGACCCACAAGACTTCCTCACCAAAACCCCCTACACGAACCAGATACTCCTCAATTAGGCCTCAACTTCAACCACAACTGGCCACTAAGAATTCATAGAGAAAAATTAGGCAAAAATTCCTAAATCACAACACATGAAAACTTCACACGCAGTATTATATCATTTTGGAGGAACCAATAAACACCCCATCAGTCTGATCCCCTACACAACTCATGCCTCGAAACACTTAGCATCATTTTCATCTATTTTCAAAAATCTGACAGTGACCAAACCTGATATCTCTTAGAGGAAAACACACGATCTTCCAAACCACATTTCCCGACTTACATTGATCCACCACTTGTGTCCAAAAAATCCCATTCCATAACCACACATACAAATGAAACCCAAACACTATGGTACTTGACCGATCCAAATCGTTCCAAATTTCGCTACCAGGGCCAACTCACCCGAACAATGTCCACTCGAGTTCCTCCAACCTGAATATCTGATCACGTTTTCAACCAACCATTTATCTATTATGGTTATTTCCACCATTTTCAGTTATTTGGAACCTCCAATCTCAATAAAAGACCACTATAATCTCAACTATTGTCACATCTCAGCACTCCTTCTAATGAATAGACACAAGAATCTCAAATTTCATTTGGAACCACTATGATCCCAAATCCAATGCTTGGATCGATTAAAAACCATAATCAAGGCCCACATATCCCTTTTGAGAGACCTAACATTCACCTAAAAGGTTCTTCATTAACATCTTAGTGTCACTATATCAACCCGTAGTTCTCTTCTCCGCATACAGAACTGAAATTTCACTCCCCACATTATGAGTGTTGTTATCATTACTCTCTATGAAGGATTCTAATCACCATAGATTACTATCAATCACAAGATGAACCCAAAAACATAGAAATGAATATTCGGATTTTCCCAGGACAATAAAATGAATGTCACCTAGAGCTCGTTCTGGGCCACTGTGAATGACACCCACTACATTCATCGACTCTCAGTCCATCCTAAGGACCTCACACAAACCATCAACGGTGTACATCCCATCATCCAGCTTCATATATACCTCCACCATAAGCATAAACTCCATGATTCCCTCAATGAACCAAAACACCTTCAAGCCTCTTGGCATAAGGACAGATCTTTTCAACGTACTCAGGATGATGTCAAGATGTTGATAATGATCATCACTAGCTAAGGTACACTAAGAAGTTGTTTAAGAACACCGCCACCAACTTATCTAATTCTGATATCACCTCCCATGATGGAACACCATGATCTTCAGAGATTTTCAAGCTTCCTAGCTACACACCTCTCATCATCATTTAACCACCACTGCTCAAGCACGATTGCTTATTGAGACTCACTAATGCTCTACGACCATATGTCAAGTACCCATGAATCGACTTTTCTTGAGGTACTACTTCCACCACACTACACAATTTCCTTTGGTGTATAACTAATAATTAATGGCCTAGAACTATGGTCTACCATGCTAGTCAAAACTAAAAGTTTCTCACATGACCATGCTTCCTAATTTGGATTCATAAATAATGTCAAATTCTTATCCCATTCGAAATTATGCCTTATCGGTGCATGCCTGCATGTGGACCACTTAGAACCCCCAAGGTTTCACACTTTCCTCCAACCTTTATCATACTGACTTTAGTTTCCACAATCCAACCACCTGTTGGTCATATCCCAATGCCCTCCGACTCACCTAACCATGCCTATTGGTTAGTCAGCCTCAGGGGCCCCGAGGAATTCTAAACAGTCACCTAACAACCAAACAATTCAAAAAAAAAAAACAAACCCATCCATATGATTCCATTTACCGAAGCTTAAAGTTACTCATATGCATCGATCTCACCTTTGAATCATTCCCCATGACTCCTATGAGGTCACCATTGATTTCACTAAAACAATCAACGCATCCTCACAACTCAAGTCAAATAACCAAATCATCGACCTTCTCACTTATCCCTCTTAGATAACATGCACTAGATGACATCTTCCACAACCCACTATCATGGTCCAACATTTACCCATATGAAACACACCCAAGATCATTAGAAACCCAATATGACCACTCTCTTTGGACACCTTGAAGGTTGAGTGATACCAGTTCCCTAAACTGGAGTCACGACGGACAGAATCCATTGATTCACACACACATTGAGTTATGAACAAATCAATGTTTGCGAACAACACTCTTACTCCTGTTTCGATACACACTGCAACTAGCACACCAAGTGACCATTTTCTCTAGGTTCCAAACTAGAGGTAATCATACACATACATCGGCACCTCTAGCCAAAAACCCCACTCTATGGTCCGAGATACAACTCGCAAGGCCCAAACAAACATGTGTCACCACACCCACAATAACAAACATCTCTAATGACAATACAACCAAGACACACTCTCTTTTTTCCATCATACAACCAACACAATTACAACCCACAAGATTTACTAATTTCACATTAACAGACAACACCTTTCGACCTCAAGACCACCACTTAACTAAAGACAATATGTGGAATGACCTAAGGTTCGTACTTTAGAACATTATACTTACCCAAATTCTCAAAATACCTACTTACTCAGATTCATATCCCCCAAAAATTTTCATCAACAAAATATCAAATGAATTCCAATCGGTATCGACAACAATATGAGAAATCACTACCTCCCATAATCAACCCACTCCACATACACCATTCCAATAGATGTTTTCACATCTCTTCTACTACCCTCAATCCTTATTACAGTGGGTCATGGTCAACATTGGGAAAACCAAATTATTTAATCAAAAACCATTCATCAAACATCCCTTTAAACCATTTCCTCCTTTAGACACAAATCTTTTCTATTAAGCACATTTATCATCTCATAACTTGTTATAACCATAACCTTAACTCATTTATACTTTTCATTAGACAAAATTCATTAACTATTTCATCATCACCACAAAAATGTTTCTCTTTTAAACAGCATTCATTCTTTATAATTTACTATAACCCAAAACTTCAACCTGGTTATAACATTTCATTATACAAAATATTAATTAACTATCCATTTAATTATTTTCATTTACCCACTTTCATTACCATTATTAGACACCATTTTCTTCAAATTTTCCAAATAAGTAAAATACATTCTACGTTCTATGACCTGCACACCCATCTCATGTGTGCCTATCATGATGCATTCCACCTATATCCTTATGTGCCTAAAATTACGCATGAATGCACAACCTCAGGACACTATATACATGAGAAAAATTTCATAAATTAGTCAAATCACATGACATGTTAATCACCCAATGGTGAAATATCATTTAACTGTAACAACACACATCAAGAAAAAAAATTACCACCCTGGGTAACTTGGGTTTTCCCTCATACATGGGTTAGATAATACGACGAATGAGCTCATTACCAAGGCCCGAAACTATCCTAATATCTAGTTTATCATCTATAAATAGTCAAAAAAGAGAAAATAACTCCTCTGATACCACATTGCAACATCCATGACTTGGAAGCCACTAAACCAGTTCCCCGAGCCGTGTCGTCACATGACCTCAAGTGCACCTCCCTATATGCCAGAGGTTTCTGACTAGCCGTGAGGGTCTAATAGGAAATGTGGAGAGACTGTACCCTCCTTACCTGGGTAACCCACAACAGAAAAAAATATAAATAGCGGAAAAAATGTAATAACCAATAAAAAAAGGATGACAAGAATCCCCTAAATAGGGTACTAACCACAAATCAAATATAACCATTCCATGCCATACTAGTAGTTCCCCAAGTGCATGAAACCCAAAATAATGAAAATATCAGGAATCCCCAAATGGACCTGACTCCATGTCTCAAACCTCGTCCATGTACATCTCAAGCACAACTAAACTCCCAAGCGTAGGTCATCGCCCTTGTCCTAACCTGCAACCATGAAATCTACTCAGGTACCTAATAGAGACCCAGGAAAGGTGTGAGTACAACTCAGTAGGCCACCACCAATAGTTTCTACAAAATATCCAATCTAAATAGATAGTTAATTCATGTAATAAATAAATGAAAAACAAATAAAAGAAAATTTGTGGAAACTAGTAAGCAATATCTACATAGATATTACTAACCAAGGTGTCAACTCATTATTTCTATTTTATTACTAGTCCATCATCAATAAAGAATTTTATAAGTTAGAAATTTACATAATTCACATAGGGTTCATGGAATTTATCATTTTTTCATAAGGGAATAAATAAGTCCCTAACTCACTAGGGACAACATATAACAAAAACACAATATCATCACCTCAAAGCCTCAGTCCAGGTGAAATGAAACCATTTGGTGAATAGAGCCTTTTCCCCTTCCATAACCCATGAATTGTGGTTAGATTTAGAGTATCCATCTAACTCAACCCATGGGAGGAGCCTCAGTCCTTTACCCCACACCTCAATCCATGTGCACATGAATATGCATCCATTTACCAACCAAAAATATCACAACCAAACAAAAACAATACATATAACAATCATATACTAATAGAACAAACATAACAAATATCAATTGCAATAACAATCCACCACAATAAAAAAGGGAATTAATACTATTCCATAACCCATTAATACATTTGAAATTTACATTTCGAATCCCATTTGACCTAATTCCCATTCTTGTACCTTAACCCATTAAGTATGCTCATAGATTTCCACACCATAACCAACATTCAAAAAATTACCATGTATTAAACCAATTAACCAAATTATCATTTCATAAGAATTTTCCACTTATGCATTTCATGTAGAATTCTTATAATGCTTAGCACAACAACTTTATCACATTCAACCCATTAGGTGTAACTCATAATTCCCATGTATTTTCCCATTCCACATATTATTAATTTCCCTTATGAAAACCCATTCACATGTTATTCCATTTTCAAGACATTTCCAACTTAACATTCTCATCATTTCATATATAATAATTTTTATGGGAAACTCAAAATAATTCATACCCCTTTTGACACAATCTCCATTAACCCAATTAACCCATTACCAATTAATTCGAAACAAACCCATTAAGACATTACCAACCTAGGAATACCTATCAAAAATACATTTCCAGTTCAAGTAAGAATATTAGAATGTTCAAAAAAGGCTCTACAATATCACAAATCAATTTCACACTTAACATTTCAAATTTATAGGTTCGATAAGGTCAGCGCACCCCAAGGGTGACCTTAAAATGTTCGATTCATCCTCAACACATAACATAGGGACCATGAGGGGTTATAATAACCATTTATACATCAATATTACCAAATCATACTCAAGGTAACAAATACACAAAAAACATGAAGGAAAGATCTCAAAAAAAATGCACAAATCTATAACAAAACTATGGGATATAACTGGTAGACCACCTACCTCAAATACAATGATGAACACACTCTTAATTATAGACTTAGATATAAATCCAAACCCCCATGAAGTTCCAACCTTGGTTCCACCAGAAAAAGAGGGGTTTGTAGCTTCAGAAAGAGATGAGTGAAAAAACAATACCTAATCCAAAAAAGAGGAACAATAGAAATATTAGGCTAACCTGAATCTTCGATTCACAACCAACAACGTCCAAAACAGCCTAGAAATGAGAGAGATCTATCCTTGGAAGATCATGGAGGTCTTGGTTCATCACTGGGGTTGATAGGGGAAGAAATAAGGAAAATATCAATTGAGGATTTAAAATCCCAAAGTGGAAATTGTGTAAATTTCTTAACTTTACTGGGCTGTGTGGTTTACCCCCACAGTTTTCCAAACCATGCACAAACCCTGCGAGAGATATTGTCCGAAAATCACATCTTCACATGGTTTCTTGGGAATTACGCATGACTATCTTAACCATGTTATAACTGTATGAAATTCTCTATCCATGATTGCACGATTAACTAGGATGATCCGCACAGTTTTCACTAACAGTATGCAAACCATGCAACATGTGCAGAAAACTCCTTTTTCCTCCTCTTTTGTGCCCGAACCCCCCAAAACACCCCTGAGCCTTCTCATTAACTTGGGGAAACACTTATTTCACCAAAATAAGGGACTTAAACTGAAACATAAATAAACAAACACCTTACGAAAATCCAGGATCATACATTATTGAACCAAAACATACATGAAAAATGAAGCAATTATCAACCGAAACAGCGATTTTAACAAAGAATTGTTAATAAAAAGGTGATAAAAGGATATAAATGAATCATATATGGTATTAATTATATGATTACAGTTCTATAATATATATATATATATAATAAAACTATATTTATTATATATTAGGTTTGAATACGTATAAATGAAATCAAACTTGAGGTAAGGTTTCTCATCTCACTTTTACTTCTATGAGACATGTTCCATATTCACCACTTAGTTCTTCTATGTTTGTATATAGTTACCCATTTGATATATTATATCATGATTCCATTTATCTTCATTATATTTAATGTTTCATTTGAATTCATTTATTTCATGGGTCTTATGATTCAAAAGATATCAAAGTTGTAAATGTCTATGTTACAATCTCGTTATTATCAGGATTGTTCTTGATTACATTTTTAATGATAAAATATTATGATATATATTACAATAAACTAATTAATTTTATTATCCTCTAGTTATTTCTATAAAATAAATGCTTTTATAACATTTTCATGTCTTTATGAACAAAAAACACTAAAAGAACATTTTTAAAGAAGACTGACTTCATTTCTCTCTTTAGTCAAAACCAATTTTTCTTCAATATCCATGTTTCCTAAAAATGATTTAAAGGATGTTTTAAAATTATATGAATAATTTTTTAAATACATTTATACCCATGTTTTACTTTTTACAAAATATTTTGAAAGTAATGTTCGTATCATCTTCTGAATGAGGCACTTTTTAACCTTTTTACGACTGTGTGAAATGAATATTTTTTAAAATTATACATCAAAAATGGAATTAACCACTTTAATTACCACTAATTACTTTTAATATTCCTTTAAAATTTGATATAGATATTTTTTAATATATTTTTTCTTAATATTCTATTTTTTTGGTTTTTGTAAGTGATTTTCAAAGTGCAGAGAATATTTTCCTTTAGAAAATTTTTAATGTCACTTTATACTATTTATATTCATCAATAAAAACGACCCTTTATTACCCATTGGTAATATTTTTAATGATACCATAATTATTATTTCTCTAGATGGTTTATGATTAGTTTGATTGGGTTTGTACTATTTTGATACCATTCTCCATATTACACTAAATGATTTATGATAATGTTTATTGATTGGGGAAATTATTATCATTTAATATGATAGTTTTACAGTATAAATTTTTATGTTGATTATATTTCAACCATTTCATATAAGAAATTCATTAGACTTATTAAGTAAAGGGTGATGCCCTCTATATCCCCTTGATGCATCACTATGTCTTATGAGACAAACTAGTATGGATATTTGGATGAGGCCTTACCCATTTATGTAATTTGTCTTGAATTGAATCCTTAGTGGTATGGTTATCATTTCCTACATTATGCATTCCATCATTACGATATTAATTTTTTATGTTCAATGTGATTATTTAATTACTTAGAATATCCTGGATAAGTTTCGATCTCATGTGATTATTTATTTAAAATTATTTGATAATCATGCATTGATACCATATTATTATTGATGTTATAGTTATTTATTAAATCATATGTGTTTCTATTATTTACCATGCCTATTTATTATGAATTATTTATTCATGATAGATTCCACTGTATGCATACCTTTTCTGAGAATTAGAGCTCACCCCTTTCTTAATTTTCCTTTTTCTAGGATGCTAGGAATTGTATTATGATTGATATGCAGGGATATAAAGATAGTAATAATTATGTTCTTGAATAAAAATATTTTTTGTATTTTAATTTTTCTAATGTAATGTGAATTTCAAGGATGTATCCATTTTTCCTAGACTACTAAACTATTTTATTCTTTAGGATGTGATCACTTGTATCTAAAAACAATTTAATAAAGTAACCATTGACTCTAGGATACTAGGGTTGGGGTATTTATATGGATTTAATACCATGTTTGAGGTTCTTATAAAATTGATTAGTTCTTTCACCCCTAGGTTTCTTATTTGGATCTCTTAGTTCACTCACAGTCTGGTCTCTCTTATTTTTTAAACTTCTTGGAAATTCATGATAGATAATTCTTGTGTACTTTTCATTTGTTTTCTTATGGTTCTTTTGATATCATGATCCCAGAAAGGATCTACTTCTTTCTTATTTCTACCGGTTGAGTACTTGTGCACAAAATTGGCCCCTAAAACAACTGTACAATAAGACCAAGATTAAAATATGGGGAAAGAGGGAAAGAAAAACTAGAAATTTTTAAATATTATAAACATTAATAAACACAAATAATTGAAAATGGATATATTTTTAATGTCTCCCTGATGTATTGTTATTTATTTTAGGGGCTTCAAAGTAAAAAATTATTAAACTCAACAAGAACTAAATAATTTTAAAACCTTAGTTATGTGTGAATCAAGATCAAACCACAGATAATGGGAAGTAATGTCATATAATGTTTAGGAAATTAGAATAAACTTATTGATTGAATTGATTTGGGATAAATAGAGAGAAAACAAAGAATCATATTTGGTTTTGATTCTCTTTTTTGTAAAATCATGCCATTTTTTGGTAGATTTAGGTTTTGTGTGCAACTGAATTTAGAAATTTAATTTTTTTAATTAATTTGTCGTTTTAGAGTCTAGATAACAGAGATCATATGGTTTTAGTATCCCTTAACTAACGTGGAAATACTCCTTTTCCTATGGTCATGTACTTTATGTCATTACCGAATCATGTTTGTATCGAAAAAATATTTAAAATTAATTTCCATAGACTATTCAATGGTCATGAATTAGTTTAGGGAAATTAGTTTCAAAAATTATAAAGGTTGTTTTTAGAATAAAAAATAATTGATTCTGATTAAAATAATAATAAAGAGATTAGAATTTAGATTAAGAAATTGAGACAACACAAAACAAACAAATAAAATAAATAATTATAAAACCAAAACCCCATCTCTCTTAATCTAAATTACCTGAGAACAAAGTGAGAGTTATCCCTCATTATAGTAATGAGGTATTAAGACAGAATTAAGAATGAAAAATAATACATGAAGGAAAATAGAGATGAATATTGGTGGAGGAATCTATAACACCACAATAACTGGCCCCAAGCTTTGGTCTCCAGATCTATCCCTAGTAGTAGAATCTTTGTCTTCTATTTATAAGACATATAGGTGATCGATTACAGTTTAATTTACCATTAATATTGGACTTTATGATTACTATGTCAATCTTAATGATCAATAGATGTTTCAGGTCATAATGGGAGGTCTCTTATCAAAATCCTCATTAAAAGGTTGACTTTTGGTCTGTTCAGGAAAAGACACAACATGAATTATAATTTCATGTGATGAATTATATAGTTCATTATTTTTTTTGTAGTTTTTTCACATCTTTAGTTCATTAATTATTTCTAGTTCACATCCTGAACTATATTCATGATGTGAATTAAATTTTTCCAGCACTAAAAGCCCCATTTCAACCCAGTTCTTCAGTTTTGAGCCCCAAATGTATCCCAAAGATATAAAAAATTATGGAAAGTCCTATTTCATTGAAAATATTGATCCACTTGGTTCCTTTTTATTATTTCCCATAATTTGTTTTTATCCTAATAAATATGAACAAAATGCTAGACATCTGGGTAGGCTTTAATAGTTTAAACTTCAAAATATGATGTATTTTAATAAAAAAACATATTCTATAAATGTACATATCAACATGATAATTTAGAAACATAAAAATTATCCTCATAGCATAAAATAATCATATAACATAGAGTTGTGGAATAATTATAAGTATATAAAATCATAATGTTATAAACATATGAAAACACACCGAGTTCACACTCAATATTGTGCATGTATCTAATCTTCATCGTGTTCATGACCAATATTGTGAATGTAGCTAATATACCGGTAATAGTATATGGAAATAGGGGAGTTAATTTTCCTTTTAAAAATTAGATTATATCAAAAAGGTAAATTAAAAATTTGAATATAGTGAAATGATAAAGTGATATAGTGATAAATTTTATAAATCAATATATTGATAATTTAGATATGTATCGGCAATTTAATTTAAAAATTAACTGATAAATTATGGATTGGTAGAAATGAGCATTAAAAGTTTATACAATTATACGTATTGAGTTTAAAATATGCACTTAATAAATTGAAAGATTGAGAGAACATGGTTGGATAAATGATTTTGGAAGCAACTCAGTGTGATCCCCTATATATCCTCTCCTTTGATTGAGAGGTTTATTTAATTACTCACCTAGTATTAGTGGTGATGAAGAAATTATTCCCTTATTTTTATGGTTCATGAGAACCCTCTTTGTATTTATTGTTTTCTAAGGAACTAGTCCTTTAATTTTGAGGTAGTAGGAAACCATTCTAGAAAGAGATGAGAAGAAGAGAGTTTTTCTTGGTGAAAACCCATTACAATTATTCTCCCTAACCCATCAGAAGTATTTTTATGATATTATATGATAAGTTGGGATAATTTCTAGGAATATATACTTTTAAATATTGAATAATAA
This sequence comes from Viscum album, assembly GCA_963277665.1. Lineage (NCBI taxonomy): Eukaryota > Viridiplantae > Streptophyta > Magnoliopsida > Santalales > Viscaceae > Viscum > Viscum album. The sequence continues at coordinate 456,326,421 of OY728160.1, read as the reverse complement.
TTGAGATTGGATGATTGATGGAACTTTGATATCACTAGTGATTTGGCATAAGGAAGTCATTGATTTTGATTAAAAGATTTGAACAACTCCACTATGAGTCTTGAAGCCTTAAATGAACTCATTTTATATCCCCCAAAAGATTTGGGATGTTTCTGGAATTCTCCAAATCTATTAAAGATGAAGAAGAAAAAAATAATTGATTTTTTGACCACATTTAATGTATCCCTGAAAGTGATATATCGATGCCTTTAGCTACCTGGTTCTCCTCAGCACTAGTTTATGGGACACACATAGAACACTGTTTTTGGAAATAATCCACTCAATATCCACCACTATCCAATTTCTAGTCAGTGGCCTTCTAGAAAAATATAATACCTCTAGACTGCCCACCGTTTGGCAAGTGGAATTCTACAACATCATGAGGTTCTCTCCACTTATATAGGTTGGATGGTTCCCTAAAACAATTCACTTTAAACTAAACCTAATTGAATTCTCTCTAAGGCCTTTGATTGATGTTTTTACTTCAATCAAATATCATTAAAATAATAAAATATAGATCCAATATATTAACAAGATCATCAAGATGCCTTTGAATAGTCTTGGATATTCTCATTAAGTCCATTAATGACATGAATTGGAGTATAAAATATATAACTAAATATCATTTAATGAAATTTTTGGTAATAAAAATGAATGTTTTTGATCATAAAAAACCATGAGAGAGAGAGGTACAACAAACTCACCCTTTTTGATGATCACAAACACTTAAAATAATAAGTTATATCAAGCGAAAAATAATATTGAAAGGTTTAAAAACATATTTAATATATCAAATGAGATATTCAACATGATCATAAAGTAAGTATATTAAACATGTAATATAAAATAAGATTAAAAAATTCAACCCCCCTCTATGAAACAAAATAAGAAATAACATATATAAAAAATAAAAATGATTTTTCTACCCTTTTGAAGTTAAATTAAAAATAAATTTCTCCCCATTAAAATCTAATAAATTAATCCCCATATATGATTATAAAAAAGAAAACAAAGATATGGAAGGAATGTTTTTAAGGAAAAATGTAAATAAAAAACTCAAGAGAGAAAAATAAATTTTGAAAAGTGTCAAATAGATATTAAAAATGGGTGAAATTAATTTTAAAAGAAAACTTAATAATAACTAATGGGTTTAAAAACATCTCTTAACTTCCAAACTCCCTTTTTTATAAGTTCATTAGATAGAGAGAGGGTGAATTTTAAAATAGTAATAATTTAAAAGAAAATAAAATAATGAAATTGAACAATAGAGAAGAGGGAGAAAGGATATAGAAAAATAGTAAACACATTTTCCAAAAAACACTCTTTCCCTAAAAAATGGTGTTTCCTTCATTGATTGATTCCTTTATTTAAAAATCATGAAGGATTTCCTTTTAATGTGAAAATATACTTTGAAATAATCCCTTAATTTTTTATTTTTTCAAATACAACATGAAAATACATTGTTAAAGAGACTAGTATACACATAAATTTTACTCATGATTAATATTTCTTTAAGAGGTATGAAGAAGTTCATATATATTTGGAAAATAAATTTTAAACTAAGTTTATTTTAGAATTTTAAAATTAATTTTAAAATAAAGTTAATTGAAAATTTTAAAAACTTGAAGTAGTAAATTTGTTTTAGAAATTACTTATTTTAGAAAATATGATTTTTAAGTTTTAAAATAAGAGAAAACTTTTTTTTCATTTAAAGATTAATTAAAAAACAAGACTCACCTAAATAAAATTTCATAACTTATTAGATAATGATATCTCTCAAATTAAAGAACAAGTGATATATTGAGATAATTAAAATAATATAAAAATAAAAAAATGTAAAAGAAAGATAAATATAGAATTTCAAAATTTTCATAAGAGATAATATTAATTAAAACAATGTTAATATATAAAATTAATTTTTAAATGACTTCTCAAGTTAGCTATGGTCAAATAGAGAGTGTCACAAGAATAAAATTCTTAAATTACCTTTAATGAAATCTAAATGATCAATCAATATATGTTTAGTGGAAATATAATTGAGTTAATTATCCATCTTAATAAATTCCAATAATATATTTCCCTTTTGGAAGTGATCTCCTAAGAAATAGTTCCTAAGGTTAATGTGTTTAGTGGGAGAGTGATGAATATAATTTTTAAAGATATTAATAGCACTAGTGTTATGGTGTTTAATAGGGATATGATCATATGTAAGACTAAAGTATAAGAGAGTGTGTTTAATCTATATTATTTGGGTGTAATAACTCTTAGTGACCATGTATTTTGATTCAGATATAAAAAGAGAAATAATGTTTTTTTTCATAATACTCTATGAGACGATTTATTTTACAAATTGGTGGAAAGTATCACTTATACTTTTTCTATATAGTTGATATCCACCTAAATTAGTGTCAAATAAACTACTTAATTAAAAATAAGTTTCTTTTTAGATAAAAAAAATTATTTTTTTATCCTTTAAAATAAATTTTTTAACAGATTTAAGATGAGATTCATTTGGATTTGATTAAAAGTGAGAACAAAGATAAAAAATGAACATTTTGTTAGGCTAGATCGTAGTAAGATAATGTAAAGTGCACTTCCAATCATACTTCTATAAAAATAATTATATACTAGCTTACTGGATTCATCAATTTTTTTTTATAATTTTTACTCATGGGTGTACTAATTTCCTTATCTTGATCCACATTGAATCATTTTATAGTTTATTAGTTTATTTTTCATGATTTAGAAATATTCCATCATTATTTTGATAAATTTGAAAATTGTGAAACAATTTGAGTTCACTCATAAAAATAATTTATTATTTTTTTCATTAAATCAGAAAATAAAAAACAAATAAATTGATTGGAATAGTTAAAAATAACATCCTCAATATAAATTTGAATATGTAATAAAACATTTTTGATGTGATTTAGAAAAAGATTTTAATTTTATTTTCCCATTTTAAAACCATATTATAAAATAAAATAAGATAAAAAATCATACAAAGAATTATGGGATTGTTTTAAGATATAAAGATCCTTAGTTAATTTGAAAAAAGGATTTGAAAAATAAGGATTTTTAAAACTAAGTGGAAATTCCACAAAAAAACTTTTTTTAATAAAGTAATTTAAAAAGTAACATTTAAAATCCTTTTGAAAGTGTTTAAAATTAATGTGAGAGGCAAATTACCAAAATATTATAATATATTATAACAAAGAGAATTTTTAAAAGGTTTCACCATAGTCCATTTAATCTTTTTGGATATAACATTTAGTTACTTGATGAATTTTATTTCTAGGGATATTTCCAAGTTCATCTAACTTATTCCTGAAAACCCATTTTGAGCTTATGAATAGATGATCATTAGGACTTTCCATGAGAGTATATATATCATTATTATTGAATTTATTTAGTTATTATTCAATGGAAATAAACTAATTTCAATAATTAAGGTCTTCATTAACATTTTGGGGATTTAAGTGAGAGACGAAGGTTGGATGTTCAGCCTCATTTTGGACTAATCTTATAGTATGAGTTCCAAATTTTAAATATCCAATTAAATTTTAAAGGAGATAGTATCTAGATTATTTAAAAGACTTAGGTAAATAATTTTAAGGATATTCATGTTCAACTAAAACTTCTTTATACTGAATAGGTTTATTTAAAGTTAAAAATTATTTTTGAAAATATTTTTGAAGAGATTTTGGAAAATTTTCATTAAAAAAATTTATTTGATTCTTCCAATGTTCTAGTTATTTTTGTAATGAAAAGATATTGATTTCTTGAGTTTTAGTAACCAATATAGATACCATTATCATATTTTGAATCAAGATAGTTATTTTGAATCAATATTGTCTTTGGTGTTGAGAATAAAACATTTAAAACCAAAAACTTTTAAAAATCCAACTTTTGTTTTTTTTATTTTTACAAATTTCATAGGGGTAATTTTTTATAAAATGTCTTAAAATAATGTGATTAATGATAAAAAAATATATTAATGACCTCATCCTAAAATTATTATGGTAATTTAAATTACTTTAAATTATTTCAAACAATTTATTAGATAGTTTTATTTTTCCTCTATACTAGCCTATTTTGTTGAGGGGTTGAAGGAATAGAAAAATAATATTTACAATATTGATAAGAGTATAAATAATTAAATTTTTTGGTGTTTAATTCTCTACCATGATCAATTTGAATAGAATTAATTTTGAAACCCTATATATTTTTAGCATTTTTTGAAAAGCTAATGAAGTCTTTAAAAGTTTCACTTGTATGAGTTAAGAAGTAATACCACATGATTATTTTAAAGTCACCAACTATAATAGAAGTATAGAATTTACCTATTATACTTTCAATGTAATTAAGTAAAAATAAATAAAAATGAATTAATTAAAGATATTTAGAAGAAGAAATTATCATTTTAGATTTAAAAGAATATTTTTTTCTTACCATATTGCAATTATTCAAAAAACATGTAATATTTGAAATATAGTTTGGGTAAATCTTGTACTAGTTGATAATAATTGAGGTTTTCAAGTGATTGTATACTGTAATGACCAAGGGACCGATGATAATTCCATAAATTACTAAATTGTGCACTCAAGCATTTAAAGTTGTTGATATTGAGATACTTTTTATTTATTATATAGTCATTTTGAAAATGAGAGGTGATAAATAAAAGATTTAATTTTGAGTTTATAACCATATAAAAGTAATTTTTTGAAATAAATTTTAAAACCACCATCACACAATTTTCTAATGATTAGAAAAATTTATTTCAAGCCTTTAACAAATAAAACATTTTTAATATTTTTAAATTATAAAATAAAATGGTACCTTAAATTATTTTATTAAACCTAGAGTTATCAATAAAGGTGATGTGACCTCCATATATTTTGTCATTTTGATTGACTCTAGAGAGTTATCCATACATGTGTAATGACAGAACACTATCTATGTACTATAATTATTCTTGTGCTGTTATCTTAAGGTAATTTTCTCACAAAATAAAATAACTAAAGGTTTTGGTACCCAAAAAATCTTTTTTCCACTAATATTATCCAATAATGATTTAGGTATATATATTTCTTCAGTATGATATTTTCTTTTAGAAATACTAGATGAAAGATGAATTGATTTTCCCTCTCATATCATTAATTCATGAAATCACATTTATAGATTAAATTACCAATTATTTTACCATAATTAAAGAATTAATCTTATGAGAAACAATTAATAAAAGTCTTTTTTGATGGTTTTTTAAGCTGCTTGCATTATTTGTGAAACCAAGACCAACTGATTAATTTAAATGTCTTTAAGAGACTAAAATTTTATTTTGTCTATTTTTAACTTGAATGAATTTTTATAGAGATATATTAAGGTATTAGGTGGTTGATTAAAAATTATTAACATCTGATTGATTCATAATTTTCATTGATAATTCTTTTTTTTTATTTTAAGATTTTTCACTTTTCATTAAGACGATTTTTTTTCTTTGCTAACATGATTTTTTTTCTTATTAAATTCATTTGATGATGAATAAAGTTCATGAATTTTTTTAGTTGATCATGAGTTTATTTTTGGTCTTTATAATTAAGGTGAATTGAGGATAAATAAGAATAATAGGAGGGGGAAGAATTATGATAAGAAGAGGAAGAGGAATAAATGGGAAGAGGGGTACTAACCTTATTGCCTTCATTAACTTGTGACATAAGGCACTTAACACCCGAGTCACCTAAAGTGGTTAATGAATTTGAGTTCATAGAGTCATTTCTTACAGTCCAGGTTGTATCTTTGTTATCCATTTTACCTTGATTACTTTATTTAACTTTATTTTTTAGAAAGGTAATTATATATTTTTATGTCCTTTTTTCTTACATTTTTATAATGTTATTTCCGATTATAATTTTTTGGTTTGATTAGAATCTTTTTTCTTGAATAATTTGTTCATTTTCTTGGAAAGTGGAGAACAATCATGAACTTCACCTCTAGATGAGTCATAATTGGTATATTTGAGGGTAATTTTTTTTACAACTTTGGATTCATTAGCCTCCTTATCATCTTATTTAGTCATAATAATTTCATACATCATTAGGGATATAGTAACCCCTTCAAAAAATATTTTATTTATATACATAAATTATTTTATACTTGAGAATTTGTGTTCCCAATTTCTCAGAAGGACCAAGAGTATATCTTTTACTAACATTTATATAGACAAATCATCACAAAGACACTTTTGACAATTGAATATGATAGTAAACCGTGTAAACAAACTAGTAATGAATTCATTTGAATATGAATAAAATATTTCAATGTATTTTCTATAAATGTATAATATAGTATCTTTAACTTCATTAGTTGCTTCATTAGTGGATTCTAGAAATATACATATTTCTTAGGATGTTTTACATATAGAAACATGATTAGATTCTTTTTAGTCAAGTCCACGATGTATATTATTTCTAGATTTTCCATCAAGATATAATTCTTCAATATCATCAGGTGTCCATTTATATTTTTGTTTTTAGTAGTAATATATTCATGTAAAACCATTTTTCCATATGGGTAACTTATGCTACTATGAAAAGTTAAAATATTATTTTTCCAATAGGAATAATCCATTCCATCAAACACATGAAACATGTTGAATAATATTTAGATTCCAATATAAAAGAATAAAAATTTGTAATCAGTTTGGATTTAAAAAAATTTAAAAAAAATATTTAAACACAATTTTCAAAGCATAATTTTGAAAACAAGGATATTTTGATAAAAGCACAAAGAAATATTTAATACTAATTATTAGTCAGAGTATATGTAAAATGAGGATTTAAATTTTTAAAATTAAAGGAAATAGAAAATGTAAATTTGATTTTAAAATATATTTATATCAAAAAGATATAAATTGATAAATTATATAAAGTGATAGATTGATAAATTTAATACATTTTGAGGAGTTAATTTAAAAATTAATTGAGTGAGTATGCACAATGGAACATGAGCATATCAAAATTTTAAAATTATTCATATCAAGTTTAAATAATGAAATTCCTAAATTGAAAGAGATAAAAAATGGTTTGATGAAGGAGTTTAGAAATATCTCGGTGTGATCGCCTACATATCCTCTCCTCAGGTTAAGAATTTCATGTTATTACTCCCTTTATCTGAGTAATCATCAAGAAAACCACCCCTCAAAATTATTGTATGTGAGAACCATCTTATGATTCATTAGTAGCTAAATAAATTATCCCCCACTTTTGTAGTAGTGAGAACCCATTGTAAAAGGACATGAGAAGAAGAATGGTTTTCCTGAAAAAAACCCATAGCAATTTCCAACCATTACCTCTTGAGAGGATGAGTACAATTCGATATGAGAGGTTGAGAGAAGATGTGGGGAGAGAGACTTTTAAATATTAAATAATTATTGAGAATAACTGTTTGAGGTAACTTTGAGATCACAAGAGATATGACATGATGGAATAATTGATTTTTATTTCAGTCATTGATCAATTATTCCCAGAGTCTTAAAGCCTCCAAGGACCTAATTTTATTACCTACAAAAGAGTTAAGAATGTTCTAGAAATCACTAGATCCATTAAAACTAAAGAAGATCAAAATAATGTCTTTTTTATGACATTAAATGCATCTATTGAAAAGATATCTTGATTCCACGGGCTACTCAGTGGCCCTCCCTAGATGGATGGTGGGATTCTCGTAACACACATGTTCTAGAAATAATCTACAACTAGATTTTATTGGTTATTGGCTATAATATTTTCTTTTGGTAGAATTCAACTCCTCTAGATTTCCCACCGGCTGGATGATGTTCCTCTATTGACTGGCCATTGGACTTGTATAACAACTAGAGGTTTTTTTCATATAGTATTAGATATTTTAATTAAGTCCACTAATGAAATGTATAAAATATATAGCTAAAAATCACTAAATCAAGTTTTTATAAACACAAATGAGTGTTTTTGATCAAGAAAAACACCATGATAGATAGGTATAACATAATCCGTATCATGTTCATGATCAATCATGTGAATATAGTTAATCTGCATCATTTCCACACTTTATATTATAAACGTAGCTAATTTACATCGTGTTCATTCTCAACATATTTATATCATGGGTTAAAAGAATTTATCAAATGCATTGAAGGGTTATATAGGACCCCAACCATCATCATTTGCGATGTCCTGACCCATATTCCATACACTGGTGCCCTGAGCCAGACCATCACGTGACCTTAAGCACACCTCCCCAAATACCAAAGGCTACTTACTAGTAGAAAGGGTCTAATATAGATACCATGGTGACACTATAACCTTTTCATCAAAGTAGTACAACAAAAAAAGTAATGCACAAAACCATATAACAATAACCAACAACTAGAATAATATAATAATAAAAAATAAACCATTATCTCATGATGAACCAAAACATGAAACAATATCCAAAACTAAAATAGTAGACAAGTCATGCCAAATATGTGTCTAGTGTCAAATGAAAAACCCAAAATAAAGATAGTGAGAACTCCTAAGTGGGTCCTGACACCATGTTTGGTTCCCTCATCATTCTCTATCCCAACTCATCCAACTAACATTGGGTGCTTTCCCTTATCCTGTAATTTAATCGTGAAATCTATTCAGGTACTGATCATGAAGACCAATTAGGGTGTGATTACAACTCAGTAGTCCACCACCAATGACATATAAATCAATATACAATCAATAACAGTGTATTAATTTCTATAAAGAATAAAGTATAACCAATATGGTAAATATTTTACATATTTAATTATTCATTATTTAACCACATAATTTCTCAAGATCACGATGAACTCATACCATCAATACCTATTTCGGACCATGATGGATTTTGAAACATATCACACATGGGAACACAATTTATTACAACACATGGGATTTCATTATCTATTTAATTCTGTTTCATAAAGAAACCATTTGGAACCATAGTCCAATGCCGAACTCATGGGTGTAAATAGTCATGTATAGAACCCCATGGGTATTTTGAACATTTTCACCATCCCACACCCCATGGGTATTTGGAGCATCAGTTCCTGTCCCATAAAATAATTTTCACATGTATGAAATTGGAACTAGAACGTTATGTCTAGTACCCCATGGGTATTTAGATCATCAGTCAGTGTCCCACACCCCATTTATCAATCAATCGCATATATCATGTATATCATATTTAACAAGGTTAATCAACATTATCCCTCTAATAAAAATTTCACATCATGATAGACCATTTCAATTATCAAATAAATCATAATATTTTACTTTAATCAAACTGAATAATATGAACAATTCATCAATAATCCATTTATCAATCATTCATTTAGATGAACTATTAACCCTTTAAGGTTATTCCAAACATCAATTCATTTCCATTATCAATCAACTCCATATCTCAAAAATTAACCAATTACATAATCCCATTTTATTGACCAATTCTATAATCCCAATATCCTATGAATTTCATAATCACATCATTCCATAAATTAATAAAACATTTAATTAATCCAATTAAATATATTATTTACAAACATGGAAATTTATATTTCACAATTCCATACACACAAATAAAATTAAGACTATAGTATTTTCAATTTAGACCACCTAACTTAGGTTCGTTGACTGCGGCTCAGTAACGGAAATCCCCAAATTCAAGCGAAAAGTTCAATTACACAATAAAGAATGAGATCTAGATCTGAATCCAAGTTACATGATCAAATGGTGTTAGATCTATCATAACCTAGATCTAAACAATATTCAAATAAGAAAATAAAACTTTCAAGAGATGATAGAAAGATGGGAGAGATAGAGTAAACCAATCAGGATGAGAATCTATTACTAGGAGGGGTGTATATTCTTCTATCCGATATTTGATTCATCAAGAACAAAGTTCAAGAGGTCATGGAATCCTCTTAGAGGCTTTAAAAAAAATCTGGAATGAGTTTAGGTCTGAGTGGGGGTGATTAGGGGTTAATACCGGTGGTTTGGGATTTTTTTATAATTTTTTGGGGATTAAAATCCCACATACATGGTTTCTTGTACGGGGTGCATGGTTTACCCTAACTGTACGTCTAATTGTGCACATCCTCTAAAGGGTCACATGGTTACTACTATGAGGGCACAAAATTAGAAAAACCATGTGCCAACCATGAAAATACTATCTTTTTGGGTTCACATAGTTTACTGGGGGTAGGCACACAGTTTGAGAAAATCACGCGCTAACCATGCATTACCCCTCTTCCTCCAAAATTATCAAATTTCCTCCTAAAACACCCAGGAACAAATAAAAACCAAATACATACCCAAATAAGGGTAAAAGAGTACCAAAAAATGAATCTTATCAATCTATAGAAAAGGTTGGGATCTTACAATCTCCCCACCTTATAACAGATCATTCTCGAGCTATACTCCTAAGCATCTCTAAGATTCTGAGGTAAAAATATCATTCCATTGATCCTATATATCCACTTATCATTCCCAAATTTCCACCTAAAAATGAACTTGTTTCCATTATACTCTAACTATCAACACAATATTTCTCTATAACACATTATCACTTTGATTCAACACATGTATCAGATTCTCATCAAATGATGTATCGGTCTCAAGCTCAACATCATCCAAATTGATCACATGAGAAAGGTTGGGGTGATACTACCGAATTCTTGACACATGAAAATCATCAGGCATAGCACTATACCTTTGTGGAAGAGCCATTTAGTATGCCACCTTCACGATTCTCTATAAAAACTCAAAAGGTCTGAAAAACCTAGCCACCAACATACCCTTATTTTGAATCCTATTGTGACCCAATCCATGTGACACATGAAGGAACACAATATCACCCTCTATAAACATTATGGGTCATAAAAATCTATTATTATATGAATTCTACCTATTCTGAGCCGCATCTACAGTTTCTGAATCAACTGAAACTACTCTGATATCTCCTGCAGAAGACTTTGTCCCAACAGCTCTGACTCACCTACCTCTATCCAACATAGTGATGATATGAATGTCCTACCATAAAGAGCCTCATATGGTTCCATATGTATAGTTTCTTGATAACTATTGTTACAGAAAAACTAAACAAGCACTAAGTGCTTCTCCGAAGACTCATCGAAGTCAAGAAGAGATGATTGTAGCATATCCTCAAGTACTTGTATCATATGTTTCGACTATCCATCTATCTATGAGTGGAAATCTATACTCATAAATACTTGTGTACCAAGCGCTTTCTGTAAGCCTTTCCCAATATTAAAGGTAAAATGTGAGTCATGGTCTAAAACCATACTCTACGACACCCCATAAAGTTGGAATATCCCCCAAACTACATATCTCCCAACTAATCCACCAAAAACATCTCTTGAATAGGTAGTAAATCTACTAATTTCATCCATCAATCCACAACAACCCAAATAAAATTATTTTTACATGTCATCCTCAATAGACCCACTTCAAAGTCCATGGTAATATCGTCCCACTTCCAATTTAGAATGGGAAATGGTTGTAGTAAACCACCAGGGTCATTGATGATTTTCCTTCACCTTCTGATAGGTGTATCATCATTCACAAACCCTACAATATCCTTTTTCATGCATTGCAACCAATACTTCCAATATAGGTCATGGTGCATTTTGGTCAAACCCGGATGCACTTCCCACTTTGAGGCATGAAATTAACACACCATATCCCTTCGCATACTCATAGGCACAACAACACATCCCCATGCATATATGATCACATACTCATCTATATTCCAATATGAAGTTGAATCCCCACCTTTATGGATTTCTCTCAAATACAAACACTCCAGATCCTCGTGCTACCTCTCTATGATCCGACTCAAAAGTGTGGATTCCACTTCTACTTGTATGAGAGTCATCTACTCATGGTACTCCTGAACTACAACATGTATCTCAGAAAACAAGATCATCATCTTCCACTCTGAACTAGGATCCTGAACTGCCTGAGTCTGAGTTTTCCTACTTAAAGCATCAGAAACATAGTTTCTATTCATGGGTGTATTTTCCAGCTAAAAATCAAATGATTGTATATACTCCACACATCTCCTTTTTTGGAGATTCAAATACCATTTAGAAAATATGTACTTTAAGATTTTATTATCAGTATACACACTAAAATTTTCACCCAAAAGATAATTCCACTAATACATCAAGGAAAAAACCAGTGTAGCTAACTTGAGTTCATGTGTAGGGTAGTTCCGTTCATGTGGACTCAAATTTGTGACCCATACTCCACAAATCAACCCCCATGATTCAACATTACTCCATGTCCTATCCTAGAAGCATCATAGAACACCATATACTCCTCACCTAGATCAGGTAGGATCAAGATTTTTGTTATTTTAAACCACTTATTCAAATATTGGAATTAATTATCACATGATCTCAACCATTCAAACATAAATACCTTTTTGTCAAGACCAAAAGAGGTACTGCAAATCAGGAAAGATCCCAGATGAACCTCCGGTAATACCCCACCCACCCCAAAAAACTGTGGATATAGAAAACATTCTTGGGATTCTCCCAAGAAACAACTATCTACACTTTCTCTGGGTCAACTAATACACCTTCCTAAGATTATTTAACCCATGAAATGTACCAGATCAATCCATAATTTATTCTTAGATAGGATTGTGTATAGCCGATTCTCTCTAAGTATACTCAAGACGATTTCATGATGTTGGGAATGATCACAATGATTTTTGAAGTACACTAAGATTTTATCCACAAAATCAACAACAAAATGATCCATATACATGTTGAATATATGGTTAATTAAGGTTATAAACACTATTGGTGCATTCATCATCCCGAATGGAATCACGATGAACTCATAAAGGATATACATGCTTCAGAAAGAAGTTTGATAGTATAACATAAGGTCAAACTATCAATTGATGATTCCCCAATCTCAAGTCAATCTTGGATAAGACACATGCTCCTCTCAACTAGTCAATGATATTATCGATACATGAAATAGAATAATAGTTCTTCAACTTCGTTTAGTTCAAATTCTATTAATATACACATAAGTTCAAATTCCCATCTACCTTCCTTGCAAAAAAAAAAACAAGAGAACTCCAAGGAGACATACCCAGATATATAAATCCCTTATCCCTCAACACTTTTAGCCGAGTATTAAGATTTTGGATATCTATTGGTTCCATTATTTGTGGGGGAATAGAAACTGGATTATCCCCTAGAATGATACCAGTTTTAAATTCCATATCTATCTCAGGTGGTAGCCCTAAAAAGTTCTTAGGAAACACATTCTATAACTTGTACACTATAGGTGGAAGCACATTATTCTTTACACCCCTGACATCTAGAAATGGACTAGAAACCTGTCCAGTGAGAACCCCTAGTTGCTAATGAATGATCCTTGTATGTCCCACCTAGATATCCCACTCTCCATGGTGAATATAATTATCACTCTTAGGAGACATAAAAGTTACTCTCCTTTGGTAACAATCAAAATGGGATTGATATGCTACTAACCAATCCATACACATAATCACGTTGAAGCCTATCATATCAAGTATGTAGATACCATTAAAAAACGATACTCCACAACCTCAAGAGAACATCCCTTTCACAAACAGATGTCTATCAATCATATTCTTAATGGTGTATCAATTGTCATAACCCCGCTCAGAAACTCCACTTCCAATATCAACCCATTCACAAGTTGTGAAGATATAAAATAATGAGAGGAACCAAAATCAAATAAGAAACTAACAAGCATCGAAGATAAAGAATAGTACATCCAACTGTTGATGGTCCTACCTCGCCATCCACTAGTATAAGATGAAAGGAATGAAAATGTCATACCCCTATTCCCTATGATGAAGTCTGAGTCCCCTGATTTTCACCACTCTTCTAATACATGCACTCTTTACCATAAGCACCACATCCACTACCTCTACCACCACAACCAGTAGAAATCCAACTGCCAAAATGATATGGGGTAGAAGAACCCCTTCCAGCACTCTGAATCTGTCTAGCTACTCCATCACTACCCATCTATCATGGGTTCCTGAAGAACCTTTATAAATGTCCCATCCTATCACAAGATCAACACTCAACTAGTGGTTAAGACCAATGCCTATGAAAGTGAACCGATCTACCACACTAGTGGAAGAGAACTCAGGTAAGATCCTTAGTAACTGATCCTTTACCATGGCTAGTATTATTTCTGATACTTTGATATACATTATCATAGAAACAATTAATAATCTCATAAGAAATGCCTCCTTGTTATCCAGTAGAAACCACCAGCCCTCCAATGGAAGCCTCCCTCAGATTCCCCTCAGATATGAGAGCCTGAACCACTATCTCAGTAAACTACTTTAAATAATGATGTTAACATGGGAATTAATCTCAAATTTGATCCCATCCTAAAAATTTATTTCCATATATCTAAAATCCCCTTATAGCATTGGAGGAAATCATTTAAAGTTAGAAAAGAAACCAATATAGTCCATCACCGACATACTCCCCTAGGCCAACCTCATAAAATCTACTACCCTCTCTTTTATCAATGTATTTTGATAAAAGTGATCCAAAAAATTCTCATGGAAGTCCTTGTGTACCATTTTTTATATCTTTCCATCCTGATTATAGATATCCCACCATCGTTTCTCTGATCCTCGAAACATATAAGCTTCTAGTTTGACTCTTTTCTCAGCAGGAGTCTCCATGTGGTCAAGAATTTTTTAGATAAACTCAATCTAGAAGCCAGCTACCTAAGGTCCACCATCTATTATAAAAGTCAGAGGGTGATGCAATTGAAAATCCCAAGTCAAGTCATACATTCTTTTCACAACCCACCTTGGGTATCTTTCCATAACCTGCATAAAGTGAGAGAACTTCCCATAGATTTGTTCTCGAACTTTATCACTTGACACTATCAGAGCCTTAGGTTCAACAAATGGATGTACATTCCCAACCATTCACTCCTTTAGTCCTACCAACAAGCACCATCATGGAGGAATATCTATACATTCCCAAACACATTTTTTCAGACACATTATACAACATTAATATCACATCTACTGGAAGACACAAAAATCCATACCAATTAACCCCCCACACCCCACCACATGATCAAAACCAAGGTGCTATCACTACCCTTAACCATATTATATATAGTCCATGGTTAAAAAAGGGTAAAGACATTATCAAATTCAATTTTCTCATTATATACACAATTATTCACATTTTTCATCATTTTACTACTTTTAAGTTCATATTAGACATATTTACCATTAATGCTTACATAAGTAAGAAACAAATTTCACAAAAAACTTACCGAGAACCTATTTTTCCATGTGTTCCTACAAATGATGCATGTTAAAATAATCCATGAGTTCCTAGAGTCATTCATACATAATTAATCTCTCGTTCCATACTGGTCCATGAGTCAAATATCAAAAAATCTTAGAAACAATAATCACATCACAGAACATGTGAATCACTTGAGGTAAAATAACATCCAACTATAATAATACACATCAATAACAACAAGCCCACCCTGGGTACTAGTATTTTACCTCCAAACATGGGTTAGCTACTCCTATGGATGATCTCTTAACCAAGGCTTGACTCATCTAAATATGCTATCTACATTTCCCAAATAGTACTCGAAAATAAAATAAAATAAAACTCTTCTAATACCACTTTATGACATTCTAAACTGGGTGACACACACCAGTTCCCCAAGACAGACCATCACGTGACCTCATGTGTGCCTCCCCATATGTTATAGATTTCTGACTAACAGCAAGGGTCTAATATAGATACCATTTGGAGACTATACCCTCTTTATCAAAGTGGAAAAAGAACAAAAGTAATAAAAACAACCATATGATAATAACAAAAAACCATAACAATAGAATAAATAGAAAAAACTAATATCTCATGATAAACCAAAAAATAAGAAACAACCTCCAAAACTAAAATAGTAGATATGTCATGCCAAATATGTGTCTCTATCAAATGAAAAAAAGACATTTACATCTCCCAAGCGAGTCCTGAAACCAACTCTGATTCCCTCATCAAATCTCCATCCCAACTCATCCATCTAACATAGGTCTATTTCCTTTATCCTATCATGTAAACATGAAGTCTACCCGGGTACCGATTAAGAATCCCAAGTAGGTTGAGTACAACTCATTAGACCACCAAAATTGGAGCCTAATGAAATATCCATCCAATAATAGTGTATGAAGTTGTATAATGAATAATTTAAAACTAATAATGTAAAAAAATTACATATTCAATTATTTTTTATTTAACCACATAATTTATCAGGATCAAGATGAAACTAATAACATCAAAACCCTCTTCGAACTGTGCTAGAGTCAGAACCATATCAAATAGGGAAACACAATTCATTATAACACATAACATTCTATTATCCATTTAATTCCATTATATAATTAAACCATTTAGAAATATATTACAATAGAAAACTCATGGGAATAGAATGTCTTATCTAGAGTCCCATGGTTATTTGGATAATTGGTCCCTATCCCCCACCCCATGGGTATTTGTAGAATCAGTCATTGTCCCATACAATAATATTTTCATGAATACATTTGGGTATAGAATGTCATGGATATAACCCCATGGGTATTTTGGAGAATCAGTCCTTGTCCCACAATCCATTTATAAATCAACCACATATATCACACATATCACATTTAATAAGGTTAATCAAAATTAACCCTATAATCATCATTTCACGTCATGATATACCATTTCACTTATCAAATCAACTACAATCCTTTACTTTAATCACATGGAATAATATGAAAATTTTATCATTAAACCATTAATCAATCAATCATTCAAATAACCCATTTACCCTTCAAGGTTAATCCAAAAATCACTTTATTCCCATTATTAATCAATTCCATATCTCAAGAATTAACCAATTACACAATCCCATTTAATTGACCAGATCCATAATCATAATATCCCATCAATTTCATAATCATATCATTCCATTAATTAATTAACCAATTAATTAATACAATTCAATATGTGATTTAAAAAAAATGTAAATTTCTATTTCACAATTTCATACAAAGAAATATAATCAAGACTACATGATTTGTAATTTAAACCACCTACCTCAAGATCCTTGATGGATGCTCGCTAAATGGAAATCCCCAAATTTAAGTGAAACGTTAAATTAAACAATGAAGAACAAAATCTAGATCCAAAACCTATATACAATATAAAACAAAGTTAGATCTATCATAGCCTAGATATAAACCATTCTCAACAGATAAAATCATCATTTCAAAAGATGTGATAAATATGAGAGAGAGAGAGGAAACCAAATTTGGATGAGAATTTCTTACCAGGAAAGGTGTATATTATTCAACCCGATCTTCAATTCATCAAGAATAGAGTTTTCAAGGCCTTAGAATACTCCCATAGGCTTTAAAATTGATGAAATGAGTTTAAGTCTGAGTGAGGATTATTAAGGGTTAATACTAAGGGTTTCAGTATTTTTTTATAAATTTTCAAAGGATTAAAATCTTTTATGAATGATTTACTGTACATGTAACACAATTTACCCTAACCACGCACCTAACCATGTTCCTCCTCTTAGGGGTCACACAATTACTATTAAAAGTTTAAAAAGTTATAGAAACTATGTTCCAAACATTTTAATCACCCTTATTTTTGTTCGGATGGTTTGATGGGGGTAGGCTCATGGTTTGGGAAAACCGTGTTCCAATCGTGCACTGCCCCACTTCCTCCAAAATTCAAAAATTTTCACATAAAATACCCAAAAAACCACCCAAGATATACCAAAAAAAGGGTAATAGAGTACCTGAAAATTATCCCAAGACATATCCATAAAAGGTCAAGATCTTACATTATCCATATATATGTGTTACATAAGATATCAATCATTAAATATACCATGAAAACCCGTAGAAAGAAAATGCATTAATATACATTTCAAATGGAATCACATAAATAAATCATTTATAATTCCATAAATACTCATAAAATATAAACCCATGGGAAATAAAAGGGTACCCAAAGATATTTAGTAACTTTATAAGTAAATATTCTTCAATTAAGATAATATATTATATGGTATTTACACTATATAAATTAAGGGTATAATATTAAGTCAATAATTTCAATAAAAAATCAATGTATGGAATCTAGGTGAACAACCTTAAATTAATGGAATGAAATATATAGTGTTTTCAGAGGGAAGTCATTGAAATAAAAACCATATTTTTACGTAGTGGATAATTATGAAAGATAAAAATAGCCATATATTTATATAAGTTTAATTCCCCAAAATATTATAATGGAATTTAGAGGATAATTTATGAAAAATAATTCCTAAATAAATAAAACCATTTTCTGATAAAAATAAAAATGGAATCAAAACCATAAAATATATATATTTTTTAATAATGTCTTAAAAAAAGAAATTAATGTCACTTTCAAAAGATTTTTTTTGAAAAGGTGAAGTGAAAACTTTGGGAAAAATTTTCTTTTAGAAAAATAATTCAATAATATATCCTTGAAGAGATATAAAGGTTATCAAAAAGGAATGTGGAGTGGAATATAAAAAATTTGGTTTTGAAAGGATGAAAAACATTTTTAATATTTTTAAATACCTTTGTTGAAAATATACATCATAAAAAGAGGTAGTAAAACTTCCCTTTGAAAAGTGGTAATGGAAAATAGGAAGGTCACATAAATAAACACATATTTGGATTTAGAAAGAATGAATGCATTTTTTTGGGAAAAAATAGACATGGAAATGGAGTAAAAACTATCTTTTAAATTGATGATATTTTTTTTTCTTAAAAATAATGCACTTTAATGAGAAAGAAATTCATCATGAAAGCATATTTTAGTTGATTATAACATTCTTCCAAAATGTAAAAGAGTATATATCTTATGAAATAGTAAATTGAATAATTTATCAAACATAGAAAAATAATTCTCAAGGGAAAATATTTTAACTCAAATGATTAAACTAAATCCCTTAGAAATATCATAATTAATGAAGCAAGAGACATTTAAAAAGGGGTTTTATGCGATAGAAATATAAATCCCCATAAAAATAGAAAATACTATGTTATAAAACCAAATAGAATAATGTACCAAACTTATATGAAATGATTTCAATAAGAACAATCATTACTAAATGAATAAGAAATTTGTTAACAAAATCTCCAACACCATCATTTTCTTTTGAATTGAAAACCCATGAAAGGTAGAACCTGAGATGGATTTTTATATAACTTATATTGAATGAAGAATTATGAAAACAAATCCATGGAAAATATATACACCAAAAAATGGAACAATTTTTTAATATACATCGTATCTTAATGAAGCCAAATTGAGACGCAAGAACCCTTATTGTAGGTACTGATTCACTCTATGCATGCACCAAACTTCTTATCCCTTAGGATATTCGTCCTTTATAAACTCCTTAAAGAACCTTATCTTGGTCTTTTGAAAAGACAAAGGATTCTCATATATGGGGATATATTTTAGGAGATACTAGCATAGTGTTTTAGTTGAGTTAAGGATTTAGAATGGGTGGAGAAATGTGGTGGAAATTATCTCCTTTTATAAGTGATGAAAATGGAATTTTTGTAAATACCAATTACTTTTTCAAATATGTAATGAAACTATTAAAGGTTAAATGGCTCCAAAAGTGGGAAGTAATGAATTTTGAAGCAATTTAAGTTTGATAAATCCTATAACATTCATTTTCACACATGTTTTAAACATGTTTTAATTCTTTCACCACTAGATTTTTATATTTTACCAATTGGGTTTTTACCTTGGTAAATACATTTTACCCAGGTAATTTATATTTCATAAAAAATGTAAGATAACTCCAATAACCAAATTTTTATGTTCTAAACCAAAATTTAAGAATAATATAATATAATTCAATATCTAAATAATAGAAAATTAACTTTAAATTAAAAAAATTTATATATATATAAACTATTTTTTAGAAAAAATATGGTTTTCACAATTAAGTGTTATTAATCTTATATGAAATTAATTACCCCCTAAAAGAGTGATAATATATTTGTATAAACATTTAAGATTCATATTAATGTTATTATATAAAATATATCAATTTAATTTATTATATAAAATTTACACAACATTAATAACAAAATTCTTATAAAATAACTCTATCACCGCTATCATGGTTATTCACATTAATCTTAGTAATCAATTTTTTTTGAATAAATCTGTAATTGAACCTGTTATATGAGATAAAAATACTGATCTAAAATATGAACTATTTTTCTATATTTAATTTGTATATATGATGAGAGTTAATATTTAATATAAGAAAATATAATCCAGTTTTAGAGTAAAATATTACCTATGTTTATAAAACCTTAAACATGTGTTTTATAAATTAAACATAGTATTTTAAATTTATTTATTTTACTTTATAAATAAATATATTTTAATAAAACATTTTTTAAAACATTTTATGTTATTATAGTTTTATGATAATGTAATAAAAGTGACGGTATTATCAGAAGTGGTATTTTTTGTTATTCTCCAAAAAAAATTATTTTAGGAAAATATAAAAAATTCACCCTAAGATAATTTTTACATGATGAATTAAAAAATTATATTCATTTAAAATAAATTAAAATTATAAAATTTATAAAATTGTATTTTAAATTAAAATACAATATATAAATAAAAACTAAATTTATTGATAAATGACATTTTAAAAATTTTAGTGTTTATAACCCTATTTTTTATGCATTTCCAATTAATTATGATATTTTTATTTAATAGTGGTTTTATAGTCTGAAGTTTTCTTAATAATATTTTACTAATTCTCCCTATCTCATTTTAGTTTCATGTTGCATGTGAAACAACTTATTGATATAATTTTTATTTAAATGATAGTTTATTCAAAAATTTCAAGTTGTTACAAAGATTCACCATTTAATTGATTAATTTAAAATTTATGTTTGATTATTATTATGATATTCATATCATATATAATATTTTATCAGATGAGTATCTTGTTTTACATACATTTAATAAATAATTTTATTAAATATGATCGCACTAAAATGATGACCCATTTCTACGTCATCATATCCTTTAGTGAGAAAAGATTAATACTTCACTAATAAATGATTCTAATTTAGTGTTCATATCACCAATTATTTATTTAGGTAGGCCATTATCCTAAAAATATCATATATTAATCCTGATAGTTAATCATACAAAACATTATCCATTGTAGCATGTGGATAAACCCAACGCTTTATCATTGTAACCCTAATTTGGTAAAATTTTTGTAGTTTAATGGTCGATGTATTGATATGTTATTTCTTTGGAAGATATCTAAAACTTATTATTTTTAAAGAGGATTTATTATCACCCCATCATATCTTATTAATTCCCTTTAAATGTATGAATGATTCTAATGATTTAGTTTGGAATCATATTCCCTTTACACCAAACCAATATGATCAAATCATATTGATGTGTTACTCATTACTTAACTCATAGCTTGTGTTATAAAACCAAATTAAAATCCAACTATATTTATACATTTAATAATCTGACCCACCGGGGTCCATTTGGCTTGTGGAAGGCCTATCCATCACAGCCCTAGAATACCTCTAATAGGCTACAGGTTGGTTTCCAATGCTGATTAGGCATATCACACACATGACAGGCCTTAACCTATGGTACCTGTACACAAAAACAGACACATCCATCTCTACACAATAATGATAAGCTAATAACACAATTGATACTAAAAATTCATGCATACATCTATTCCTCAATCAAAGTATATAAAAAGTACTAAAATTATAATAGGGATAAATAAAATCCCGCTAAAAACTAAAAATAATCCAACCTATAATAAAGGAGGGGATTTTTGTCAAATGAAACTACAAGAATACACCTTGATTTTTCTAGCTTGGTATGCTTCTCCATATCCAGGTCCTCCCAAGAATCAATCAAGTGGCCTATCATATTCATAAGACATGGCATGTGTGGATAAATTAAATTCATGGATTAGTATTAAAATACCCTTAAGTTCCACATAACCCCAAAATAAAATGGATAAACTGAAATGAAATAGTCATCTTGACCCTAATCTAGAGGAGAACCCAATAGAGAGAGTACAACAAACTCCATCTTGACCATTACTTAGATAAATATGACTATTTAGATAATATCCACATTGTGAGTCAATAAATATATGTGAAATAACTTCAAGTACTCCCAGAATATCCAAGATATACTTGTCTCGGACTCCCAGTCTCATGAGGTACCAACCTCACTACCAGCCACATGATTTTACTTGAGGCTCAAAGGTAATGCTCATCTGGGAGAAATCACTCCATGAGCCCTACCATCCCTAATGGCACTCATTTTAGAGATATCACTCATTGGGTATATCTCTTCCATTCTATATAACACTCATCAAGGAGATCTCACTCATCGGGTATCAATAAGATGATGGAACATCCCTGATATCCTTGATGGAATATATTGAAGAGAACATACTCATCAAGACTCTCCATGAATAAAGTCACAATAGAACCCAATGGATATCAATACCTAGATAGGGTATCCTTACCATCCATTATGTGGGACTCCATGAACACTCATGGAAACCAAAATATCTCAAATAATAGATAGGGGATCAAACCATAACCTATAGGGGACACCGAAAACCCAGTTTGTAACTTTAGAGACCATAATGTTCAGATATGGGATCACACCTAGGAGCACTAGGGGACACCACAAAACCAACCAAGACCTAGATCTGTGATACACAGATAGGGTTTCATAACTATAACCATTTGGAGATACCATAAACCTAAATCTTTATCTAATTACCAATTAGAGAATCATATAGAAGGTGATGTTGCAAAACCTACTGAACCCACCCACTAAGTAGGGGATCATATGAAAATGGTTCCACAAACCCTAATGAGATAACCATCCAGATATAATATCTTCACCCTGCATGATGGTCAATATGATACCATGAACCCCAACCTGGGAAGATGATATGATAGAGGATCCAACCCTAGCCATCTGAGGGGATACATGAACTTTATCCTATATCATCCTATAGTGGGGGATCACAATCCTATACTAAGGAAATATTTCCACATTGTACCCTAATATTAATAGACTAGGGAAATCCACTCAATAGATATTATTATAAAAAAATATAAGAGAAGGATCATACTAGAATCACCTCACATCACATCATTAGTGTCAAAACCATGGACCCCATCATGTTATACATGGAAAACTACTCATGAGAGGATACTCATAGGCCTCCATCTGAGTTATGAAGATGGAGATTCATTAGGGGGAAGTCCTTGAGGGGAGTAAATGGAATTTACCCAAAAGTACAAGACAAGTACCTACAGTACATGATGCGTCTCTTGAAACCATCCCCCAGACATGTGCTCTCTTGGTAATCGGCATGTATATGGAGATTAAATGACAGGTAACCCATGTAACACGATGTGTGATATCGTCTGAACCTATAGAAATTTCATTTCCCACACACATCCTGATTATCCATGTCACAAAACAAGATCTGTACCCTTAGTATACAACATGTTCCTATTGGACCAACCTAAGCCCATTTCCATAGCTGTTCACATGTATCTCATCTCATGGATGTTTCATCTGGACATGTACATCCACATACCATGACCCTTGACATGGATATCCTAGATATGTCCTTGAAAGTATAGCTTGAGCTCACTATACATCATGTACCCCCAGTACAGGGTGCATGATCCCAACAAGATCATCTTCCCTGAATGAGATGATCACATGCCATGTGATCCTACACTACACATTGTGTGATAGGTATTTCAAAATGAGAAATCCCTATGAGACACCCAAAACCTTTTATTTGCACATAATACCCACAAATCTACCACACGAGATCTCTAACAATCAGAATATGGTTATAAACCATACAAAAACGCATAAATGGGGATCAAGATGTAAAGCTCATAAATCCACCTACCCAGTGATGAAATGATAAAGCTTCTGGTCCAATGCGATGCTCAAAAGCTACAACACCTCGATCCAGTAATGATCAAAATAAAAAAAGTGGTCTGGAAGTGCTTCATGTCCCTCAATTCAACCTTAGTTCATCTGTCATTCAAGGGAGAAAACCACCCCTTCCCTTTTCATGTGGAACCTAAGGGAAAGACAAGGATATATTAGTTTATTTATTTCTAAATAAACTAATATATCATCAACACATCCTCTAACTCTCAACCTCAATCAAGAACCTAACTCCAAAAAATTTCATTTATCATCTGGGGTAAAATTCATATTCTAAACTAAAGAATGATCTCATATTACCTTTCCAAAACTCTTCTTTAGAGTTATTTCACATTTCAATAAAAACTATTCATGAAATATAATATATTAATTATATCCTCTAGGAGGATATACATGGACCATAATTACATACTAACACAATTATTAGCTTTTTAAATAATCCAAGAAATATTAAAAAGTTTATATGGAAAAAACATAGTCCTAACACTCTCTATAACTTCTGGGGCTTCATCCCAAAACAAAAAATCCTATACTATATGAGGGAAACTGAGTTATTTAGAGGGTTCCCATGCTATCTGAAAACATTCAGTTAGGGGAACTACAAACCAAAGGAGTTTCTTCTCTGGTTATATCTCAATATCATCAGGTAACTAAAAAGTCCACTCTAAACCCACTATCTATCTCAAACTAGGTCTACATCATGCAACGTAATGTGCACATCTCTCTTGCGGAAACTGGAGGATGAACAAAAAGTACCCAGTCTAATTATTGTCATAGAATATAGAAGTACACCACCTCACTAACCCTATATAGATTTTAACATAACCTAGAAGTACTCATACAACCCTAGATGAACTACACCCTCAACATTCATTGCTAACACCAACTCTAGGCCCACAAATTCTGTCTCCTACTAGCTCTGACCAGTAATGTAGTGACCTATAGGGCTTCCTAGATGTGGCCACAAATGGTACTACATAGATGGTGGAGCCAAAACTGTATCATGACAACATAAAAACCCAAATCATTTTCTACTAAACCCCAATGGTTTGACTTACTTGGACCAACAACCCATCTCCAAGGTGTACTACTGAGGGAAAGAAAACTTCTTAACACCTCATCTCATAGTTTGAATTGTGTCATCATGATTCCTTGGAAGTCCTATGTTCTCCCCACATTCAAAAAATATAATAAGAACATACCCAATTTATATCTGGTCATATAATAACTCACAAAAAAATCTACTAGATGTGCCTACCTACCTCACTAAAAAATTTAATGGGCAAAATATTTCATTTGGATACACACTTCAATAACCTTTCCCACAAGGGTCAAATGAAAAGTGGTCAAGTTTTCTATTACCTCACTCAAATAGTGGAAAAAACCATTTTTATGATAATCTACTACTGTAGAAACACTCTTGGGTGGCTATCAAGATAGAATGACCCTAACCATAGATGAGTCCTCTATTAATCCCACGTATAAGAATACATATCACAAGAAGTTGAACTCCCGAATATAGACCTATCTCAATGAGATATCCCTAAGAAGATTTTACTATGAGAGAAGGTCTAGAATTCATCCTCAAGTGCCTCTCATGAAACTCTAATGTCCATAACATGAGGGTACCAATAATAAATAACATCATGAACCAATTGAAAAGGGGAACAACCTAGTACATATGTCTCTCATCTATATCTCAGGTGAGAACAGGGCTACCCAAGTGTACACACTAGGTCTTACCAGGTCCTCCACATAGAAACCTCCAACTGCACCATAGGTCATGAAGCTCTATGAGAGTCAACCGATATGATAATGAAAATATCAGTGTAGTCCTTGGGTTCTATTACGTACAAAATTCTAAATCTCGATGGGGAGGTAAACTTGACACATCCTCGGAAGATGTTCTCAACACCACTGCAACTACAGGGAACTAGGAGCTTATAGAAACACTACTCTAAGGATTACAA
This sequence comes from Viscum album, assembly GCA_963277665.1. Classification (NCBI taxonomy): domain Eukaryota; kingdom Viridiplantae; phylum Streptophyta; class Magnoliopsida; order Santalales; family Viscaceae; genus Viscum; species Viscum album. Next base: position 456,300,216 of record OY728160.1, on the reverse strand, counting down.
AAGCCATCTAATTAAAGTTGACTATATCTACCCTCACATGTGCTAATCCTTATTGACCTAGGACCAATTCTCTATAAAGGAGGAAAAAATCCATCCCACAAGATGGTTACATTGCCACCACCACTAGAAGCATCCATATAAACATGGATGGTTGGTAACCAATCCATACCGAGGAAGAAAATCCTAGGGAATATCTATACTACAATGGGAAGGTTCTATTCAAGGATCTCCCTCCCCTAGAGTTGGGTCAAATTACAGGTAGTAGTGCACGTGTAACGACTCTAACTTCGATAATCCAGATCAGGTGTCTAGTTTATTACATTGAAATAAGATATAATAAATCATATCTTGAAGGACTGAATCATTTAGTAGTCTTGGAAAACTATATACATACTTGAAATTCACATTATAATTGAACACATAAAATTTAAAAAGTTTTTTATTTGATAATTATGTTATTTTTTATAGCATATCCCTGCATATCAATCAAAAAACACTTCCTGGTATCTTAGAAAAAAATAATACATAAGAATTCAGTGAGCTCAGATAATATGTAAGGTAAATCTTACAACTTAATATAGAATTAATAAATAATTATAATCAATATGGTATAGTAAATAACAAAAAATAAATTCCATTTAATCAATAAACTGAGTGTAATATGGATGAAATAAATTATGTCTAAATAAATCCATATAAATATTCACATGAGGTTGAAACTTATCCATATATATTATAACTAATATAATAATCACATTGAGTTCAATAAATGATTTCATAATGAGGTAATTCATAATTCCAATAATCTAAAACTATATTGAACTTTTACTATGTAGTTTAAATCTTTAGGTAGAAACCCATCTAATTTGGCCAACTGATTTGTCGCATGAGACCTGTCAATGCATCATGGGGACAACTATACCCAGGCCCCACCCATAAATTACTAATTACAATTTATTATTTAATTAAGGGGGTGAGAAATTATCATCATATACATTTATAATGGAAAAATAACATACGAAATGTTAATACTTACCCTAATCAAATAAACACATTCATAAATCTTATAGAGTAATATGGAGAATGGTAATAAAATTATACATACTCGGTAAAACTGATCATAAACCATCCAAAGAAAATATAATTATGATATCAATATAAAATATCCCCAATAAATCATAATTATAATAAATAGATGATGTAATTGATGAATATAAGTACCATAAAAATACCATTAGAAACATTTTTTAGGAAAATAACCTTTTCACTTTGAAAATATTTTTTAAAAAAAATTTCACAAAAAAATTTGAAAATAATTTTATTTAAAAATATACTTTTGAAAATTTTAAAATAATTTTTAAAACATTATATGGTCATGATAGAGGAAAATTATATTCCTTTGGTACACATTAAAACAATTATTCTGTTTATATTTTCGATAAAATCCAAATGTGCCTTGTTTTAAAAACAACATGAAGATTCATTTTAAAATATTTTGTAAAAAGTAAAATGGGTAGAAATTGAATTAAATATAAATTTTAAAAGGTTAATTTTTTTAAAAACATTTTAAAAAATATATTTTTTGATGAAAACAAATATTTGATCGAAGAGAGAAATAAATTTTGATTTTCTTGAAAACATTTTCTCAGTCATTTGAGGTACCAAAGAGTAAAAAAATGGTACTACTACTTAAAAAAGTTCATAAATAAACATATTATATTAAAATAGGTTAATTTTAAGATAAAAATATAAAATAATCCCCCAAGGGAGACTTAAAAAACCAATCGTAAATAATTATGAGACTGTGAAATAAACCCTTACCACATCAGAAAATTATAAATCATAAGATCCATGAAAAATAATCAACAAATAAAACCTTAAATAAAATTAATATAAATAGATTCATGACATAACATATCAAATTACCATTATATACACCATTCAAATTAATTTTTGGTGAATATGGCATATGTCTCATAGAAGTAAAAATAAGATGAGAAACTCTTACCCCATGTTTGAATTTGTTCGTATGTGTTCTAACCTCATGTATAATAAATATTGGTTTATTATAACTCTATTATATAATAATAATCATATATATAAATCCATACATGATTTACTTATAGTCTTTTATCACCTTTTTATTAACAACTCTTTGTTAAAATAACTATTTTATGGTGTTAATTGTTCGTTTTTTGTGTATGGTTGAGTTCATAAATTTTGGTGATTTTAATTTCATCCTGGTTAAATCATATAAATAATGTTAAAAATGATATATATATATATCATTTATATTCATTATATATGATTTTATAGTAATCTATAACAGTTAGAGATAGAAAATGGATTACATCATTTATACAGACAACACGTTGTACATACGCATGAATACTGTATCCATTTCTCTAAAAAAATGGGAAAAGGGAAAATAAATATTAATATATAATTAAAAAATGATTATTATTTAATATATATCATTTATATTAATCAAATAAATATTTATTACCATCCATGAAAAAATAAAATGAAAAACCTTTCACATCGCTTCATAGAGACGATAGTCCACATATACCCATGAGAGATGTTATTTCTTTCCAATGGATTGGAAGGTTAGAAGTTATATGGGATATTATATTTCTATATTTATGTTTATATAATAAATATCACATATATTCATTAACTTTAACCTTATTACCTTTCATATAATTCCTAACCGAATACAGAATCATAATGTTTCGTGAGGTGGTAGTCCATCGTACACACCAGAAACATTATCGTATACCCCACATAATGGAAAGTAAGAATGTATATTTGAAATAATAATTAAATAGGTATAATAATTTTATAAATATCATATAAATATCTTAAATCTATCATTATATCCAACCTTTAAAGGTGGTGATAGAAAATGAATTAAATCAGTTCGTGAGGCGGTAGTCCTCCATACACATGATCGACAATTTTTTTTCCAATTCGACAAAAGTGGAGATGGATATAGGTTATTACATTAAAATAATAAAATCTATGTATATATATTATATACTATTTTTATTTAATTATCCTATTTTATATTATTTTTAAGGAGTTTGATTAAGAAATAAAACAAATACATAGGTTTAAGAATTTTACCACATCTTCATAGAGACTCTTTAGGTTTATACATAAATAATTATTAGTATGGATTCATAATAAATATAAGGACTCTAAATTGTGTGTAAGGAAGTAAGTAATATATATTTTCCAAACCAATGGGTTTTAGAAGTGTGAAGAGGGGAGGAGATGGGGTGGCCTTTTACAAGTGGAGGAGAGGGGGTGGCCTTTTAGATAATATAAATTATTATGATTCCAAATATGAAATACATTTTTTATAAATTCAATTCAATAAATTAGTATAATTATATTTAAAATTAAACTGTAGATGTGAATAATGAGTAGTTTTCCAAAGAGAAAATTCTTATAAGTATAGAATGTTTTAACACCAAAATTCAATATAAAATTTATTCCAATGACATAAATTTGTTATATTTTAATATAATTTAAATAATTTTACTTTAAAACCAATTTAAAATATATTTTAACTTTTTAAATAATATAAATGAAAAGATATTTTTCAAAAAAATCATTATTTTTCACTATTCATCAAAAAATCAATTATTTCAAAAAAATAAAAAAATATTCACCCAAAAATATTTTGAAAGTTATAGTAATAAAATTAAGTTTATTTTTTAAAATAATTTTATAAAAGTGGTAAAAATTAATTTTCAATTATGTGCGCAAGGAAATAATATGCCTCCTTTAAGAAAAGTATAGTTTTTTAGAAAACAAATCTTTCTCTTTAAAATGGTTCTTATTTTATTTCTAACAAATAGATAACCATTTTATTTATTTTATACAAGTTTAAACCATATAATTTTCTAATTTAGGTATTACTATTCATACCTACAGACATAACATCTAGGTTATAATGGTCTTGTTTAGATAATAATATTTTAATAGAGTATATAGTTTCATTTAATCCTTGTGCTACATGCATCACAAGCTTTAAAATAGATTTAATTTATTTTAAAATAAATATATATGAAAGTATTAGAGTGTTATATTCCTTTCTAATAATGTTTTTTCATTTCATACATGTTATTGAACATGATTTTTCTCTTTTAGAATATTAGGGTGTTATATTCTACCCTATTAAATAAATTTTATCCTCATGATTTAATATTAATCTAAAAAATTAAGGGTTTTACATTTGAAAATATATTATTTATAAATCCACATCATAAAAAGGGATAATAAATCATCCTTTTGATAATAGATAAATGGAATTAAAAATGGAATCTATAATAACATATAGTTAGGTTTTTAATTAGGAGAACATTTGTGGGAAGTGAAGTTATAGACATGGAATAAAAACATAAATAGTTATAGGGAGTGATATATATCATTGATCATAAGAATTTTAGTGATCATTGGAAATTTAAGTTCCTCAAAATAATACATATTTTATGATTTAAAAGGCCATTTAATTTATCATATTTGAAGTTAATAGGATAACATTTTTTAAAGATAATTTTACTAAAGTTGAGAAATTATTTTTTGTCATGATAGATAACACTAGAAAAATAATTAATTAATATCTCTTTAATAATAATTTAATTCTTTGGTTGTACGTTATTTCCTAAACCATAAAAAAATATACAATATGACTTTTATACATAAATAACTAAAATTAACTTTTAACAGATCATAAGATTCATAAAAGAGTAACATGCAATTCCTCCTGTCTTTAATAAAACCAAAATAGTTAAAAAAAGTTATCCAATACAATTAATTAATTTCTAATTCCTTAATAGTGACTCCCAAAATTTATCTTAATAGATTCCAAAATTGATTAACCTTACCACTCATCCAAAATATGTCTGAAAAAATTCAGAGTCAAAAAATTTAGATGCATGGTCACTAAATCAACATTATTTTCTATAGACATTATAAAGTTGATCTTAATGTCACATTCCAAATGTATGAATACCTTGATCACCATAAAACCTTAATGAAAACATGCATGATTATAAAAAAATCTCAATATGTCATATAAATTCCATAAATAAATACTTAAAGTAGACTCCACTAAAGATGACATAAACCATAAAACCTCTAACCAACTTTATGGTCACCATCATTATCCCATAAAAATATCATTATTATCTCAAAATTGAGCACATATTAAGATCAATCCTCTCTTAATCATGTGTTTTCCAAGAGGTTAAAATTTTCAATAAATCAATTTTCTTGGAAATAGATACCATTCAACATATACACTCAAATCATTTAAGAAATAGTACTACAATAAAATCCTTATACATTTTAAGTTTCTTATAATGATAATATTGGTGATAAAATACTTTGAAAACATATTTCCTGAATCCAAATACAATCACTTTAATCATCCCACTTCAGCTATATTAATAGCATATGCTCGACTTATGATACCTTAGCTTCTTCTTTTGTACATTCCATTTACAGATGGGAAATTAATTTATGTAGTACCCCATATCCTTATATTTTAAGTGTAATGAACCAAAAATCTAAGTTATGAACATTGTATTCAATAGCGTATATGAAATGCGTCACAAAGCTCATAAGAGAATATAATACCCAAATACATTATAATATATTTACTATTTTAAATATATTTATTATATTCTATATATTGTAATTCATGAAACACTGAGTTAGCATGAGTTACCTGCAAGATCAACCTTCCATGATAACATGCGTTACACACAAGACAATGTTTCACCAAATAACAATGTATTACTAAAATATTATTATTTAATATAATATGATATAACCTAGACGTTATGTGAGTGTTTATGAATAGTGTTAAGTAAATTATGAAATTTATGGTTTATATAAATATAAATTAATTGAAGAGTTACCAATTAATGAGAAAGGAAAATAAGATCTAATTGGATTTAAAAAGAAATATATATTATTTTATGGTTCCAAAGGAATGTTATCTTAACAAACATAATTAATTCCAATTAGTAAATGATTTTAATTAAATATATATTTTATATATTAAATAAATTTTTTCATATTAATTCACTAGGTTTTATAAGCATAATATAAGAACAAACTCTATTTTACACATAAAAACCTATATTTTTATAAAGGTAATTTTACCGCCTTTTAATGGAGAACACATTTTAAATCAACATTTTGAAACTTTTATTGATTTAATATCTCAAAATACACTAAATATTTGAAATAGAAACATAATATTTATGTTAGGATGAATTTTTGATATTTTTATGAAAAATTTCATCTTTTAACGAATAGTTGAAAATACTGAATTTTAGTTCAAAAATTCTCATGCATCTAATTTATTTATAAGGTTTAATTTTAATTTTAATTTTTTTAAAGTTTAATTATATCATATTTTTATAAATTAATACATTTTATTTCATTTTAATCAATTTTACTTTGAAATTTATTATAAAAATATAGTAAACTTTCAGAAGTTTTTACTTTAAAACCCCGCATTATTGTCCTACATGTAGGATTAAATTTAAATAAATTTATGCCAATTATGTTATTATAATTTTAAAAATGGATTCCATATTTTGAATTAGAATAATTTATATTGTATAATAATACCAAATGTGTTTCTGGCCAAAATTATTAGTGAAAGTGATTAATTTTTTTTACAATGATTAAGGTTAAATTAAGATTAATAAGGGACTAAAACTTAACCTTAAGGCCCAAAACAACCAATAAACTAGTCCAAGGGATATTTTATGTCCATATATGGACCCTATACTCTCTTGTATATGAATTTTACCATTATAGGATCCATTTTAATCATAAAAAACATGGGAATAATTTCTTTTCTAAATATTACAAGAGTGCCACTCCTCCTCTACTATAAAAGGCCACCACTTATCCCCATTCCTCACACCTCTCAAAACAAATAGGTTTGGAAAATAACTTCCTAAATACCTTCAAAAAATACCTCCCATATACCTTTAATCCTTAATTTTATAATAAATCAATCCAAGTAATCCCTTTAGTATAAACCAAAAAGGGTTACCCGATTTAAAGGTAACATTTTCTAACCATCTTTTTTCTTTCATTTAATTCTCCACCCCTAAACTCTTATTATTACATTATTTTATAGAAAAAATATTATCCTAAATATATTAATATTTTTTTACTCTCATTTTTATACCTATACTTACACACACTCCCATATAATGGGTAACAAACATACTGTTTCTATGTACGGTGAACTAGAGCCTCACGAAATTATGATTGTCCATTTTTCCATCACCACCTCTCATGGTAGAAATTATGATGGAAACTCTATTTATATATGTTATATATGATATTGAACTTGTATTTATACTTATTTAATTATTTTACAACAAATATCTTTATAATTTCCATTTTATGTAAAAATGATAACATCGTTTGAGGAAATGTGGACTACCACCCCCTTACAGTGATGTGATTCGTTCACATTACACATGGAACACATAAAGTATGGTTTTAATTAAACATATTTGACATAAAAAACATCTATATGATATTCATGAAACAATCACATTTTTTATACATATACACACACACATATATATCATTTTCATTATTAACCTTTCACACACTAAAAAGTGATAATGTCGGCCGTGGGCGCGTGGACTACAGGCTTCTCGACACGATGTGATTACTTTTACATAAAAATAATTATATATATAAGTATATATGATTGAATAATATAGTATTAATTATATAATGATCATTCTATAAAGATATAATGCTACTTACCTTCTTTTCATAATGATCATTGAAAAATGAGAACATCACTAATACGTACGTACGACCAACCATTTTCATGATTTTAACGTTGATTCATTTTTCATAACCATACTTAATGATTATTTTTAAAATTATAATTTTTGTATAAATATGATAATTATTTCATGATTACTATTTTTTAGATGGTATATAATGACCCCTTTGATCATATTTGACCTACCAAAGTTATTTTTTTCATATAAACTGAATTTGGTTAAAACACTCGACGTAAAGAGAATTGTTTAAGTTGTTGTATACAACATAATAATAAGTGAAATAAAATTAATGATAAAAAATAAAAAGGTTCTCAAGAATGTATATAATTAACGTACGTTTATTATATATAAAGTTAAAGGACATTCACCTGAAAGGAAACACAATGTAAGGGATTCTCATTTCACTTTTTTCTTTCGTGAGATAAATGTCATGTTCACCACTTACATATTTTGTGTAGTGTATCTAATTCCCCTTTTGTTATATTATATGATCAATAATTTTATATTCATGGTATTTTAAATTTTCATTTAATGTTATTACATCTTTAGGATTATTATTTAAAATGTTTCAAAGAGGTATGAGACACTTTGGAATGTTTGAAGATTATTTTACTCAAAAAAAACTTTAATAATCTTTCAATGGTATTTTAATTCAGGAAAATTATATGACCATTGTTCAAAAAAATAATTCATTTTTCTCTAATTTTTTAGTCATGATATTTTTCAAGTATTAATACCATTTTTACACTCTTTGGTACTCAAGGGGTTTTATAAAATTTTTCTAAGAAAAACCGACTTAATTTCTCTCTTTCGTCGGAGAACCTGTTTTCTTTTAAAAACCATGTTTTATTAAAATGTTTTCAAAATATTTTGTAAAATTAATTGGTAAATACATTTTTACCCTTTTTTCATTTACCAATTTTTTTAATGTAATCTTTTTTTTTAATTTTTTTTTAACCTTTTACCATGAAAAAGGAATGTTATTTTTACCTTGTATGGAATGTACAGATTTACCAACCATCATTCCTTAGAAGAATAATTTTCATGTTTAAAAGGATAATTTTTAAGTAAAATGTTTTTAAAATTGATTTTCAAATAAAAGTTTTATCCAAATATTTTTCAAAACAAAAGGATATTTTACTCAAGAATGTTTTTAAAAGGTATTTCTATAATATTTCCATTATACAATGATAAAAAACCTTTATTTTACTCCCCTCAGGGTATGTTATATTGATACCATCCTTAATATTACACTAGATAGTTTATGATTTATTTGGATTAGGATATTATTTTAATTTACTTCCTTGATTCCTTTTAGTCCCCTTAAAATATTCAAATTCCTATAGTCATTCGACATTGAAATTACCCTAAATATCCATATCATTTTTCATGGATATTATTATTTCCTAAACCACATATTGTTTTTTCATATAATGTTTACTTTGAAAGTTATTTGATTATTTGGGTAGCTATTGATAAATATTTATCTCTTAATCCATACAGAAATTTAATAAGGCACATTATTAAATCGATTATTCGGTATATGATAAATATTTTGGACTAGTAAAAAATTAGCGGGGCTCAATTATAGATAGCCCCTCAATGCATTAGTAGCCTCATGGGATGATTCATATTCCTAAGTTCCTTATATTGGTTTTACCCTATATGATGTAAACTATATTGGGAAAGGTCTTGATGTTAAAGGTACCATGTACCTAGGAAACATGGCTTCCAATAATCAAGCATTTCCCTCATTTAGTTTTAGTTATAATTAATCAATGAGATTATGCATTGAAATATCTATGGATATATTTCATTTCAGTTCAGTGATTAAATGGCATGGGTTTCAATTTCTTACCTTTACATATTGACCTTTACCTTTATAGTTATTTGAATGGAATATGTTTCTAGTTATTACTTTTCCATATTGTTTATGAACTTACTTCTCAGTTTGTTGATTACATTCTATGTGTGTTATGTTATTTATTATTCCATAATTATTACTCTTATTGAATCATTATTTATTCCACTATATTTTTCCCTTCCAATGCATTTGAACTCTGCCTTATTATGTCTTTTTTCCTTGGAATCCAAGAAGTGTACTATGAATGATATGTAGGTATTTACAACATGAATTAGAGTTATCCTCAAAGTTATTTAGAAAAAAATTATTATCTACACTAAAACCCATGGTTCCCATTCCACATGGCACTCTCCGGCTACCTCTCCCAACTACCCCTTCCACCCTCTATTTTTTCACAACCCTAAAAACCTTCTTTTTTTACTTTTTTCCCATGCTTACCATCATAGTCTCTCACTACTCCTCTACACCATCACTGCTTCCGCCTCTCTGCCTCCTCCACCTTCCAAACTCTTCCAATCCTCCCTTTACCACATATGCACCACACCACCTCTTCACCTCACCCAATCACCGCATATATCTCCACCTTCTTGCCTCCCTACCTCCCCCATCCTGCATCTGTATCCCCACATCCCCACCTCCTATTTCATATATCTCCGCCCCTACCTCCTCACCTCCATTGGTTATATCCACTTGTTCTCAGATCAATTTTTGGCTCCACCTCACCGATCATCCCTATCGAGATTCTTCACATATCCCCTCCATCATAGATCACGGATTACCTCCCTCATAGATACCATAACTCATATCCCCTTCCTCTTGCATGATATTATCCCAAAAAACGGATAGAAGGTATGTATTTCATTATCCCCTAATTTAATATAGATTTAAAACTTCTATATTTATTAGATTTTCATTCCCTAATCTATTATTCTCAAAGCCATTTGGTAATTTTGTATACCCATCCTCTGACCATTATCCTCTCAATCACTATTTTCCATCTCAATGTTATTATATAGATATTTCAAAACTATTTCATTCCATGTTTACCATATGTCCACTATGAAAAGAATCATTTCTAAGTTTCCCCCTCATACATTATATAATATCTTCATCGACGATGAAAAATGAACAAGATCCAGTTCTCTAATCTCCAAGCTTTGGTGACCCAATAGTCATGTGGTTCTAGTGATGTTGTAAATGCATAATAATTTTATGTTTAGTGTATTTCATTAACAAACTTTTGAGTTGTTTGAATTTTCTAAAATATTTTTGTATAATAATATGCCTCCTATTTCTTTTTCAATTACTATATTTTAATATTTTTTTCCATTACTTTAGAGGATTTATTTTCTAATTTTTTTTTCAATGATATTTCAACTTACACATTCCATAATAATAATCATTATTTTTATTAAATATTCATCTCATAGTTATGATATCCTAATATATAAGAACAATTTCCATCAATATTTATTATTTTATGTGTCGATATTATGGTTATGTAATATTTTCCAAAATTAGATGGAGTGCAGGCTTTTTTATTTCTTGATTATGACATGTTGTGCCATGTAGAAGTTAAACATTATTCAATGGATATATTCATGTAATGATTATATTAATTAATAAGTATTAATATTTACTCAATTGAATAAAATTTCCAATGTGTTCATTACATATTTCACAGTATATTTTGTTTTAAAAAATGTTTTCTGAGATCATACAGATTTAAAACTTTAAAGATTAATATAATTTGTATACATTTTTTGTGAACCATTTTTATGTATAGATTAATACAATTGATGAAACCCTTTACATTTTTAACAATTTTATAGATTAGTACACCTTTAATGATACATAATTTTTCTTCATTTAGTTTGAAAATGTAGTTATGATCTTATAATTTTCATAGATTTGATATAAAAATTCATTCAATTTTCCATTATACAGATTTAAAAATATACGGATCCATACATTTCCTATAGTTTTGGTTAATAATGTTTTACATATATATTTGTAAAATTAATCAAATACCATACATATTTAATAAATTTCATATTTTAGTACATATGTAATGATTATAATGTTTCTACATTAAATTTGAAAATGGTGTTCTCATCTTATATAGTATTAAAATTATCATAATCTTATAATTTCTACAATCACTCTTGTGATATTAGTAATATGATTTTATTAAATCCCCAATCATTGTGACAATATAATATTTTATTATTCAGTAGGTACCATTGATAACTGTTTAGATTTTTATAACTGTAATCATAAGTCCTTTTGCTACTATAGTTTATTTTTTAGTGTATTAAAAATAAAAAATGTTGACAATATATACATTCTTTAAGCACAATGTATGCATACAGATAGAAAACATGATATGTTACTGCATTTAATATGTAATAATCCATTTATCATATTTAATAATGAAATCATGGGTTTATAATTATTGTAAATTAATTTTTTAGCATTTAACCTTCCATATACATAGTCTTTGCTTTCTCTATAACCATGAAATTCTGATATGTGTTGTTTGTGGGTTGTATCATAATTATCTTAGTTATTTTTTCCTCTTCATTGGATTGACTGATTAAAACTAAAAAGAGATAATTAAATTATATGAGAAGTAAAAATACTAAGTTTTTAATTTTTTCACATCTTCTTTTTGGATGTAGATAAAGAAAAGGGAGATATTTATTTAGTTTGGTTTTCATTTAGCATTTGAAATTCTGGCATTCCCATGCAATCAATTAAGAGAACGTGAGACTAGAAACAACGAACATATTTTGTGATTTTCCTACACCCAAAATAAGTCTAATTTTCTCCTCTTTGACATGGTACTAACCTCATTAAACTTCATGCAATCATATATGATTTTACTTATTTATGAGTGGTCCGATTTTTGTATTGCTGATTCCGAGACTGAATGATCTCAAACGATTCAAGCCGATGTGAATAGACAAATAACTTCTCCAATGTACAATTTCTTGAATTTGTGAAAAGGGGGGAAGTTTTGGGATGAAATAAAATGGTATTTCTCAAAGTCACTTTCGTTATACATTCAAACATCCATTTAACATTTGTATAAACCATTTAATTCATTACCAATTTTAATGTTTTCTATTCTTATATCAAATGAAATGTAAATAAAATGTGTAAGAACCTATGTTTTCATAAGAGGTAAGAATCATTTTATTTTTAGTTTAAATTATTTTTATGGCCTTTTATAAGTACCCCTTGTGACCATGGGTGTTCTGAAGGTGTCTAGGGCTTGTTCGAATCTCGTAACCAAGTTTTGGGCATGGAATGTCTGAGAGTGTCGTTTTTCAATGACTTGTGCACAGTTAGACTGATTGTGTTAGTAGAGGCAGTATCTTCTGTATGGTTTCAGAAACCATGTTGTAGATGCTTCACAACCATGTGGTAAATCTAAAAAGTTGCAGAATTGTTACAGATAGTTTCCACATGGTTACCGCATGGTTAGTCAAACCATGTGGGGTAACCGTGTGGTGCTCCCTCTCAAAGGTAGTGAGCTCCACACATTTAGTCAAACCATGTAGGTTTACCATGTGATGTTCCCTCTTGGAGGCAGTGATCTATGAAAAGTTTCCACTGTGTTTGGGAAATCGTGCGGGTAAATAGTGCGATCCTTCTATGTGATTTTTAAAAAAAATTAATTAATGTTAAAATTTTCCTTTTAAACCTCTTTTGGGGTTTCTCCTCCTCAACACACAAAACCCTCTGTTGAGATCTCCCTTTAGGTTCCTAAGCTAGAATTAGAGCCTGATTCTCTATCCAAACTATATTTTGATTGTGGTTTGTCTCATCAGATCTATATTGGTAAGGCCTACATTCCTTTTTAGTCATTCTTGATTCTTCAGAATAATGGTTTCACTATTTTATTTTTGCCTCATATTCCATAATATCCCGTTCTTCATCCATTCTTTAGATATCTTCTAAACTAGGATAAATCCGGACACAATACTAGATGAGGTCTCTACCACTGAGCCGAAGTAGGTGGACTATAATTTCTTTCAGCTTTTCGGGTGCTTTTCTGGCATTCAACCTTTTCGTTTCCCATAATAATTTTCATTATGGCCCTATTTTTGAGTGATCTACTCTTGGTAGGCTTATTCAAACCTACTGAAGATGATCATAGGTTTTGTTTAGGTGCGTTGAAACCCGTTTCTCATTTCGAGGTCATCCATGATGTGCGCCTTAATGAATTAACATGTTTTTGTCTGCTAAAACACCCAAAGGGGTGTGTACCTATGATTTTCTAGTTATAGGATTCCATTATATTCCTTAATAGGGTTTTATTATCTTCTTAGGAGATGTACTGCCTCAGTTCTTAGAGATATTTTATTATTCCTTGCTTATTTTTGATTAGATAGTATTTTTAAATGGGTGATATGGGTGGGTATAACTTTATGAAATGTTTAATGGCATGTTAAATGGTTAATATGGGAGGGTAGGCCCATATGAATGGTGAATGATAAATGCATTTCATGATTGGGTATACTCATGGATTATTCTTCATTATGTGAATGGGTATATTCACATGGAACTGATTTGTTTAAATTGAAATAATGAACGAAATGATTCAATAGATGTAATGGACTGCTCTCCATGGATCTGGAATGCAGTAGTGGATACCTTGGGTCTACCCATTGGGTCATGATTCTCTAGGATGCCTCTTCCCTTACTACCCCATGGATTCGTCTTGCTTGGACTGATATAGGAAATGTCAGTACACATGCTCTTAGGACTCCAACCAATGCTTATACTGAGTTTCCACTAAGATGCCCAAGGGACTCGACGTGGATACATTGGATGAGTTTGTTGGATCTAGACCTTCATTCTCTATATTATTTACATGGACTCCCTGGTACATGACACCTTGGATCCAGTCCTTATGGTATACTCTTCACTATACGTTGTGGTTTTGGAATTATACACTTCTCTATTTGACATGGCCACGAGATTCACTGACTTCTTTATACAATATGGATATGGATTACTTGATATGGATGGATGTACAACATAGACGTTTGAATTGTTTAATTTTTTATATATTCCTTATTAGGAGATGACTCTTCTTGCAGGTATTCTTGAGAAGCTTTTTAGATTTACTTACTGTAATAGACTTATGTCATGGGAATAAAATATTTCTCTACTTATTTCCTTTCACTTGCTAGCACTTATAGAATTTCTATTAGAGTTGTATAAATATGGGTGGTTTCCTACTGTGTTGTTTATCTAACTCCCTATTTGGGCCTCCTCAGGGAACCAAATAGATTATATGGTTGTAGGTGATGATTGGGTCAAGCGCCCTAATACAAGTTTTCGATTATGGATTTGTAGTAGGGAAGAAATATACCAAGATGAGGATTTCTATGCTACATAAACTTTTTGGTATTTTATTCTTTTTGGGATACTTGTACTGTATTGTATTGCTATGTACTATTATAGATTCTTTCTAGGTACTTGTATCATCTTTATCATTTTGTATATGAGAAACTTCTGGTTATTGATATGTATTCATGTCTTGTATTACTTTCAGTTGATTGATTTTTATTTCACTTATGATATTTATTGTATGTTTGACTTGTTCTATGATAATCTGGTAATCAGGGAATAGTCTCCCCACTGAATCACCTAGGCCATCGATTCTAGTCAACAACCTCTAGAATTTGAGGAGATTCACTTGAGGCCATGTGGCCAACCGGGCTCGTGGTACCATTGGGTGGCATTTGGGTTTGGGACGTTACAAAGTTGTATCATAGGAGATTTCGTTTCTTATTTTCCTTATCGATGGGTGATGTTAGACCGGTATAGGAAGGGAATTGGACTTGGTAGTAAACTATGCTTGGAATTTTCTACCCCGTGTATAGGGAAAATCCAAACGGCCTCAAATGGATTTTTTTTTCTGGATTTGATGCTTACAGTTGAGTCTAGTTCACTGATGGGTGATGCACTTGATTTCTTATATTACTATTTATGAAATTGTGGGTTCTATTTTAGTTGAAACCTGATGAGATTAGGGTGTTCTATTTCATGCATCTTATAAGAACATGTTAGAATTCACATGCCATGCATTATGCCATTTTATTTAGGATTCATTATTTATTGCATGCTATTGTGATAGTTGATGTGATAGTTATGCATACTATTATGATAGTTTGGGTGTAGTATATATAAATGGTAACATCATATTTTAATTCATAATAAGTATGGGACCTTATAAATTGGGAAGTGACGCACCACTAAAATTTAAATGCTAAACGAACTAGATATATATATATTGTTTGAATGGGAACCATGTTTGGGTTCATGATGTGTTATGGGACCTCATGGATTCGGAATTGGTTACCCTTGGTGAAATTTCCGGGATAAATAAATGTGAAATGATAATGGAAACTTGAACTGATGGATAGAGACTTGACTTAGACTCGGATTTTGAGTGGGAATGAAGCATAGTTTCTAGTGGTTCAATGACTGTTGTGTATACAGTATTAGATTTAGGATAAGGCTATGGGGTTGACTTGGTTTCTAGGAGGGGTTGACCTGTCCTACACTTTTAAGCTATGTAATTTGATGTTGTTATCTCCTGAGGTGCGTGTTTGGCATTGTAGATACATACCACGATGATGACCTCCAATGGTACACCACATGAGAGGCGATGAAAATACTTCAGAGACAATGGTCTATAAACTACCAGTTGGTCCTCCTTTAGTTCCAAATGAGGCTCTAGGGGATATTATAGACACAAGATTTGAGGCACAATTCCATGAAGGCTTCTTTCAATATATGCAGACCATCCAGCAAGCACCATAGCCTTAGTGTTTATGGATGAGTTGATATGGGTGTTCCAGTAGTAGCATCCTCCCACATTTTTGGGGGATAGAGGTCCACAGGTTGTAGAGATGTGGCTTGATACCATGTTAGCGATTTTTTAGCATCTGGAGATGCCTCAGGAGCAGAGGGTCAAGCTATTGACTTATATGCTACATGGAGCGGAGAAGCATTGGTGTGCCATTTTTAACCAGACTAATGGGCTGAAGAATATGGGTGGGCCTGAATTTCAAACCCACTTCTTTGACTAAATTTACCCCACAAATCTGCGAGCAGAGTGGTATAGTGAGTTTATTCATCTACAGCTGGGTGCTATTACGGTTATGGAATACTTGGAACGCTTTACTGAGAAGCAACGTTTTGTTCCAATGTATCTTACTAAAGATATGTCAAGGAAAAAACTCTTCAAGGAAGGTCTTAGACATGCTATCAAATCTAAGGTGAATGTGTTCAGGTTTTCTTCTATCACCGAGATTGTGAATATGACACTGATCATAGAGTGGAACCTGAGGAAAGATGGGGGTATAGAATAGGGGAGTGCTGTTTATTGCCCAAGTGAATCTACATCTTCATGAAGGAAGCCCTATTTAGAGGCTTTCATCTAGGTTAGTTCTAGTTAGGATGTGGGTGCAGGTAGTTTGGTGTATTTCCATAAGTGTGGTAGGAGAAGCCACATAAAGAATCAATGTTACTGAAACCCTGTTGAGTGCTGAGCTTGTGGTGGGGTAGGGCACGTGCAGTGGTTTTTTAGGACCTTCCCTCCAGCTATGAGTGGTAGGGGGTCAGCTCCAATGTTAGTTTTAAGAGTAGGTTCTTCAGCTCCATGTCAAGATAGGATCTGGAGCAGTGTAGGCCGGTTAGGCCAGGGCAGTGGTGGTCATGGTCTTGGTAGGCAGACATTGGGTTCCTAGAGATAGTAGGGTGGACCAGCTTAGGGTATCCAGCTAGTGTCACAGGGCTGCATTACAGGCCAAACTTATGTCGTGAAACAAACCCAACAGGAGTAGGATCCTGAACCATCTTCAATAAGAGGTATGATCTTAGTATCTTCTACTATTAAATCTTCTATTTTAAATATAGTTCCATCACATAGTTTTATATTTATGTGGGTAGTTAAAAGTCTTGGGATCGTGTTTTTTCTTTTTTATGGTGTTTTGATGTTATACACACTATTGGGAGTTGTTGGGACCAAGTTGGATGGATAAGGAAGTAACAAAAACTTTTCTGTTACATATTTTTGTCTTTTACCGTCAAAAAGCTAAATCAATTCACATTATAAAGAACTTGAAAATCAGACGATGCTTTACTGATTTTTATTTTACAATCATATCAAGTTTTGAGAACTTGTGGTGTAAGCCGTACGAAGGATAAAGAGAGTAAAGAAGTGTTTTTGAAAAAACACATTTCAACATCATAAATATCCAAAAAATGACAAAGGCAAGAAGAAGGTGCGCAAGTGCTGTAGAGGCGCGCAATTCATATTTCAAAAAAAGAATTATTTCAGAAATATGTAAAAGGAAAGAAAGTGAAGCACAGGTATTTCCATGTAGGTGGTGGCACGCAGGTGGTGGTGCGCAGGTGGTGGCGCGCAGGTGGTGGCACACAGGTGGTGGCATGAAGGTATGGGTGCGCAAGTATTGATGCACGGGTCTAGGTAACGCAAGTCCTCAAAATGCCTATAAATAGATGAATTGCCTCATCATTTCTTAAGTCTCAACACTTGAGAATTATCTTTGAGCTCTGGGCGTGTAGGTAGAGAGTTAGGTGAACAGGTTGATAGTTGTTAGGAGGCGTGCAGGTTTGGGCACATAGTTTGGAGGTGCACAGGTGTTGGCGCACAGGTTAGAGGAGCGCAAGTGTTGGCGCGCAGGCTGCACGAAGGCAGCACGTATGAAGGACAGTGCACTGGTTCCCAGCATGCAGGTCTTGGTTGTGCAGGTCTTGGTCGCGCAGGTATAGGTCGCGTAGGTCCAAGTGGGCGCACATGCTGTTTTTCTCCAGGGGTTCCTGCCAGCTTCTGGGTAGGAAAGTGAAGAATTACTTTGAAATATTTTATTTGTATAAGTTCATTAAGAAGTAGTGATCCATTGTGTTACCCTATTTGTGCTAAGAGGGAGTACACACACTATTGGATTGTTTTCAAAGTGCTGTACGAGTGTAAGGGTATATCCTACTCGTTGTATTCCACATCAAAGGATTGTTTTATAGTGGATTGTGTGGTACTAGATTGTTTCCATACCATACCAAGGACATAGCTACTCTTGTTGAGTAGTGAACCTTGTAAATATCATGTTCCCGTGGTTGTGTGTGGTCAGTAGGGAAGAAACTCTTTAACAAGAGGCGAAGGTTGTTTCAAAAAGGGGAAACTTAAAAAGAAATAGATATCACTAATTCACCCCCTCCCCCTCTCAGTGATACTTGGATCCTAACTGGGAACTTCAATTTGTATAAGAGGGATATGTTCCCTTTGTTTATTCGTTGCTAAAGTGGTTGAAGAGAAGTTGTGATGGAGAATCTAAATTGCGTGAACAGTAAGGGGATCCCAATTTTTGATGGAAAGAACTATCACATATGGAAGGACAGAATGATGCCTTATCTTATGTCTATTGGATATGAAGTTCTTGAAACTACAACGGATGTATTTCATGATATTGATGACAAGGTTCCTCTTACTCCTGTCGATAAGAAAAACCTTGAGAATGATTTAAGAGCTAATTTTTTTTACTCTCATCTCTTTCTGAGTGTGAATTTATAAGAGTGAAAGGCGTTTCTACAACTAAAGGCATATGGGATAAGTTGAATAACATCTATGAAGGAAATACAAAAGTTAAGAAGGAAAAACTAAAAATATGGAGGCTGAATTATGAAGACTTGAAAATGGGAGAATCTAAATCTATTGGGCTCTTCTTTACCAGGATTAATGACATTGTTAGTACAATCAAATGTCTTGGTGAAACATTGGAGGATTCTATAGTTTTCGAAAAGATCTTGAGAATTCTTCTAGAAAAATATGATGCTAAAGTGTCTTCATTGGAAGATAGAGACCCTAAGACATTATATCCGGATTACTTGGATAACACTCTCATTACTTATGAAATGAGAAGGGAGAAGACTATGAAGACCAAAACAAAATGGAGATAAGTACTTCAGATATATGTGGACCAATGAGCAAGAAATCTTCAAATGGAGATAAGTACTTCATTACTTTCATTGATGACTTTACTCGCATTACTTGTGTTATGTACATGAGACATAAGTCAGATGCTCTGAAAATGTTTAAGAGTTTCAGAAGGAAAGAAGAGAAGGAATGTGAGTATTCAGTGAAGAAGTTGAGAATGGATAATGGTGGTGAGTATAATAATGAAGAGTTTGAAAGTTATCTTGAGAAATATGGAATTTGACATGAGTTCAGTTCACCATACACAACTCAACAAAATGGGGTGGCTGAAAGAAAGAATCGAAGTCTTATGGAAATAGGGAGAACTATGTTACTTGAACATAGTATTTCTCATTATTATTGGAGGAAAGCCATGAGTAATGCTGTGTATATTCAGAACCGATGTTTCTATAGGCCAAACTCAGATATGACTCCATATGAAATATTCTATGGAAAAACTCCATGTCTGAAACACTCGAGAGTCTTTGGGAGTTCATGTATTATAAAGAAGAAAGGTGGAAACATGGGAAAGTTTGAGCAAAGAGGAGATGATGGAATTTTTCTTGGCAATTCTCTGGAAGGAAGAGGATATAGATGCCTCAATAAAGAAACAAGAATAATTATTGATTCTTCAGATTTAAAAGTTGTTGAAAATGCTGAGAAAGAAAAGCAGTCATATGTTGATGTCGAAGCTGAGAAGGATAGAGAAGATGTTGTTAAAAATTCTGATAATTCTTTAGACTGTGTTAATCCTACTCAAGAAGATGAATCTAACTAATAGATCTCAAGTGATGAGGATGGAGTTCAAACAACTCATCCTAGGTTGAGGAAGCAAGTGGAGGCTCAAAACATTATTGGAGATAAAAATCAGAGGGTCCAAATAAGAAGAACAACAAATTCTATATCATATACTTCTCTTTAGTCAAAAGTTGAACCGAATAATGTAAATGAAGCATTTGAGCATCCAAAATGGGTTCATGCTATGAATGAAGAGCTTGATCAGATAGATAAGAATGACACTTGGGAAATTGTACCCAAGTCGGACAACAAGAACATTATTGGTACAAAGTGGGTTTTCCGGAACAAGCTGAATGAAGAAGGTAAAGTAATAAGAAACAAAGAAATATTGGTCTACAAAGGGTATTCACAAATTGAAGGCATTGATTTTGATGAAACCTTTGCTCCAGTGGCAATATTAGAAACAATTAGAATCTTTCTTGCTATTGCTGCTCAACAAGGTTACAAAATCATTCAAATGGATGTAAAATCCGCATTCATGAATGGTGACCTTGATGAGGAAGTTTACATTGATCAAACTTGTGTATTTGTTATTGGAAAGGATAAAAGTTATATGTGCAGGTTGAAGAAGGCTTTATATGGGATAAAACAGGCTCCGAGAGCATGGTATTCTAAATTATATACTTGCTTAAAGAAGATGCACTTTAAGAAAGTGAGAGTTGACAAAAATCTCTACATCAAGGAATGTCATGAGTTTTCACTGATCATTATTGTTTATGTCGATGATATTATATTTGATGGAAATGATGAAAGATCATGTGAAATTTTTTTGAGGAGATGAAGAAGTTATTTAAGATGTCCACGCTGGGAGAAATGAATTATTTTCTTGGGCTACAAATTTTATAGAATAAGAATCACATTTTTCTATCCCAAGAAAAGTATTCTAAGGAACTTCTAATGAAGTTTGGAATGGAAAATTTGAAACCAGTTTCCACACCAATTTTAGTGGGAACCAAGTTTTCTAAAGATAGAGAAGGAGAGGAAGTTGATCAGAAAGAGTTTTGAAAGCTGATTGGAAGTCTGTTGTATTTGACTGCCTCAATACCCGACATCGTCTATGCTGTCACTTTATGTGCGTGATTTCAGAGTTCTTTTAAAGAATCACATTTGATTGCTGGAAAAATAATTCTCAGATATATCAAAGGCACAACAAATTTTGGAATCAAGTATGATGGATCTGGAAATATTGATCTATTCGGGTATTCTGATGCTGATTGGGCAGGAAATGTTGATGATCGAAGATCCACATCTGGTGGAGTTTTCTTTCTGTGGAAAATTTGTGTTAGTTGGAATACCAAAAAACAGAATTTAGTAACTCTTAGCACATCTGAAGCTGAGTATGTTGCTGCTACTCAAGCTACAACTCAACTAATGTGGATGAAGACTCAGCTGAAAGATCTACTTGTTGAATTAAAGCTACCATTTTTCTTGGGTTGTGATAATCAGAGTGCAATCAATCTTACAAGAAATCCAGTAAAACATTCTCATTCCAAACATATTGATATAAAGTACCACTTAATCAAAGAGCAGGTGGAGAATAATGAATTGAGGCTGGAGTATGTTCCTATATCTGAACAAGTTACTGATATACTCACAAAACCATTACCGAAGGAACCATTTGCAAAATTGAGGTTGAACATGGGTGCCCAACCTCCTTCTCATCAAGGTTAAGGTACATGTTTCTATCCCCTCTTTCGTCTTACCTTTGGATAGTGTTTTCAAGGGGGAGAATTTTTTCATAAATCTATCCTTATGGAAGCATGCATAAAGGGAGAGTTGTGGGTAAGCTATGAATCTAGTATGTATTTGTGTGAACTATTCAAACTATTTGTTGGAGTGGTTGTAGGAAACAATTTTGTTTTCCAGGAATGTTGAAAAAGTAAATAATGATGAGGTAGAAGCTTAAAAGATAATCTAAAGAAGGATGAGGAGGTACACTCATGAGATTTCATAGTCACTGCTTTTGGACAGCATGGTTCTGGATGTAAATAATTCTTGTTTCCTACAATGAGTTAGCTCACATAGGCTTAGAATTGTTGATAAGTAATCCATTTCTTAAGGTTAAAAAGTTTAGTGATTTATGAATCATGGTTGACAACAAAATCCAAAGGGGGAGATTGTTGGGACCAAGTTGGATGGATAAGGAAGTAAGAAAAGTTTTCTGTTACAGAGTGTTGTCTTTTTTTGTCAAAAATCTAAATCAATTCACTTTGTAAAGAACTTGAAAATCAGACGATGCTTTACTGATTTGTATTTTACAATCATCTCAAGTTTGGAGAACTTGTGGTGCAAGCCATATGAAGGATAAAGAGAGTAAAGAAGTGTTTTTTTTGGCTAAACTCATTTCAACATCATAAATATCTAAAAAATGATAAAGGCAAGAAGAATGCGTGCAAGTGCTATAGAGGCGCGCAAGTCATATTTCAAAAAAACCATTATTTTAGAAATATGGAAAAGGAAAGAAAGTGGCGCATAGGTATTGGCACACAGGTGTTGGCATGTAGGTGGTGGATCGCAGGTGGTGGCATGCTGGTGGTGGTGCGCAGGTGGTGGTGTGCAGGTGGTGGCGCATAGGTGGTGACACGTAGGAATGGGCGCGCAAGTATTGGCATGCAGGTCTAGGTCACGCAAGTCCTCAAAATTCCTATAAATAGATGAATCGCCTCCTCATTTCTTAAGACTAAACACTTGAGAATTATCTTTGAGCTCTGGGCGCGCAAGTAGAGAGTTGGGCGCGCAGGTTGATAGTTGTTAGGAGGCGCTCAGGTGTTGGCGTGTAGGCTGCACGAAGGCAGCACGTCTGAGGGGAAGCACGCAGGTTCCCGGTGCGCAGGTCTTGGTCGCACAAGTCTTGGTCACGCAGGTATAGGTCGCGCAGGTCCAAGTGGGCGCGCAGGATGTTTTTCTCCAGGGGTTCCTGCCAGCATCTGGGTAGGAAAGTGAAGAATTTATTTGAAATATTTTATTTGTATAATCTCATTAAGAAGCACTGATCCATTGTGGTACCCTATTTGTGATAATATGGAGCACACACACTATTGGATTGTTTTCAAAGTGCTACACGAGTGTAAGGGTATATCCTACTCGTTGTATTCTACATCAAAGGATTGTTTTCTAGTGGATTGTGTGGTACTAGATTGTTTTCGTACCATACCAAGGACGTAGCTACTCTTGTTGAGTAGTGAACCTTGTAAATCTTGTGTTCTTGTGGTTGTGTGTGTTATGAAGGGAAGAAACTCTTTAACAAGAGGCGAAGGTTGTTTCAAAAAGGGGAAACTTATAAAGAAAAAGATATCACTGATTCACCTCCTCCCTCTCTCAGTGATACTTGGATCCTAACTGAGAACTTCAGGAGTTAGAACAGGTGATGTGTACCGGTGGATGGAGTGTCCCCTTGAGGTAGGTGGGTGTCACTTTGTTTGGTATATTTATGTCCCCGAGATGGAAGGGTTTGATGTCATTATCAAGATGGGTTGGTTAATATCTTATCGAGTGTATGTTGAATGATATCAATAAAGGGTGATTTTTACATAACTAGAGGGTGCAGTGTTTACTCACAAGGGTGAATGGGATGTTCAGGTGAGCCAAGATGGACCCAGGCATCATGGGTTGGGTGAGATGATAGTCCAAATCGCTTGTTTATTTCTAGATGACCAGGGAGTGAGTCAGGAGAACATCCCTCTAGTGTTTGAGTGCTTCAGGGACATCTTTACAGATTAATTTTCTAGGATACTTCCTAAGATAGAGGTGGAATTATCCATCGAGATAGCTCTAGGTTCTATACACGTATCCATTCCTCCTTATAGGATGGCTACGATGGATTTACAGGTGCTCAAAAAGGCAGCTAGTGGATTTGGAGGCGAAGGGGTTTATCATACCCAATACTTGTCAGTGGGGTTCATCGGTCATTTTTTCAAAAAGGCAGTTGGTACCCTTAGGCTATGTGTGGACTATCGAAAACTGAACCAATTGATGGTAAAAAACTGATATCCCTTACAAAGGATAGATGACCTGTTTGATCATCTTTGAGGAAATCGAGTGTTCTCAAAGATTAAATTGTGGTCTTGATATCACCAGGTGAATGTTCAACATGAGGACATACCTCATATATCCTTTCGTATTAGGTATGGTCTATATGAGTACCGAGTTATGTCCTTCGGTCTCACGAACGTTCTAGCAGTTTTCATGGCGTTGATGAACCGTGTGTTCCATCCTTATCTGGACTCGTTTTTTGTGGTTTTCATAGAAGATATCTTGGTGTATTCACACAATTGTCACAACCATGATAACCATCTTGATATGATTTTTAATACACTAAGAGGGCATCAGTTATATTCTAATCTCACAAAGTGCCACTTTTGGATGGATCCGATTCATTTCTTGGGTCACATCATCTCAGAGATAGGAGTGTCAGTGGACCCAAAAAAGGTGAGATCCATAGTTTCCAGGGAACAAGCCAAGAGCCTTTATTATATATGGAGTTTCTTGGGGCTAGATAGTTATTAAAAATGTTTTATATATGAATTTTCATGCTTAGTATCACTTTTCATGGGCTTGAATAAAATTGGCGTGAAGTTAGTGTGGTCAGATTCTTGAAATACAAAATTTCAGGAGCTGAAAGGGTGGCTGACATCCGCACCAATCCTGATACTACTAGAGTAGGGAAATAGTCACACTATTTATTGTGATGATTCAGGTATTAGGTTGAGGGAAGTGTTGTTTCAGGGGGATTGAGTCATGGAATACATTTCTTGACAGCTTAGGCCACACAAGAGGATTTACCCTACGCACAATATGAAATTAGCTGTTGTCATTCATGCTTCAAGTTCTTGGAGACATTACTTAATAAAAGATCATTTTTTGGTATAAAATGACCATAAAATCTTCAAGTATATCTTTACACAATGTGATATGAATATGAGGAAATGAAGGTGGGTGGATTATGTGTAGTCCTTTGACTTTGAGCTTTTCTAGATGCCTGGTAAAGGAAATATAGTGGATGATGCACTGAGAAGGAGGAATCAGATATATTTAGTGAAATAGACCAGTAACGAGTTGAATCTTATGGTGTTGTTCTCTAAGATGCATCTATAGGTGCATGAAATACATGGGAATATTTTTCTATCATACTTAGCTGTGACCTCTGCCCTAGTGGATAGAGTTAGGATAATGAATCTATCAGATTTAGAATTCCTTGATCTACTATGGTGTGTGGAAAGTGAGGAACCTCCTCTGAGTTTATGGTGGGTGAGGATGAAATATTGTATATCCATGTACGTGTTTGGGTTTTAGTGGATATACACTAGGAGATGATGCGAGAGTTTCATGGTTCAGTTTTGACAGTACATCTCAGTTTCACTAAGATTTATCATGACCTACATCATCAGTATTAGTGGCCAAGTATGAAGAGAGAGGTAACTAGTTTTTTTATGTGGTGTTCCACCTATCAGTAGGTGAATGCAGAACATTAGTGACCATCTGGGATTTCATAGTAGTTACCTATTTCTGAGTGGAAATGAGATGATGTCGCGATGGATTTCGTGATAGGTTTTCTGAGGTCGCAATGAGGTAATGATGTTGTGTGGGTTATTGATGACAATATTAAGAAGGTTTATCAATTCTTTCTAATCAAGAAGACCTTCAGTGTTGATGATCTCGGAAGGTTTTATATCTGAGATGTGGTATGACTACATGGGGTCCCAGACACTATCATTTCAGATAGATACTCCCAATTTACATCTCATTTTTGGTAGAGTTTTTAGAGGGATCTAGGTACACAGATGATTAATATCATAACATACCACCCTCTATCTAATATCGAGTCAGAGTGTATGATATAGGTGCTAGATGATATGTTGTGTGCATGAGTCATGGATTTTAGGGGATCTTAGGAGAGGAACATTCCTCAAGTTGTGTTTTACTACAATAACAGTTATCAGGCGATGATATAGATGGAACCTTATGAGGCTTCATATGGTAGAGAATTCCATTATACCATGTTTTGGTTAGAGGTAGGAGAGGCAGTTCTACTAGGACCACGTCTCATGCAGGAGACTTCTAAGCAGGTCCAGTTGATTTAGAAGCAGATTTCTACAACAGAAACTAATCAGAAATCATATTAAAATCTTCATAGACAAACCCTAGAGTTTGAGGTTAGGGATCAGGTTTTCTTATGTGTTTCAGATAGGTTGGTACATAGGAGGATCAGGAGATAGGGTGAGCTTTTACTGTGATATATCATGCCATTCGAGATTCTGGAGAGAGTCAGGCTGGTTTCCTATTAGTTGCAGTTACCTTAAAGGTATCGATTTATGTAAGACGTATTCCATGTATCTCAGCTACGCTGTTATCACTCAGACCCATCTCATGCTTTTTAGCCTAAGGATGTTGAGATTTAGTTTGAGGAATACTTTGAGGAGCATCTGATATGTATCGTTGATCGGAGCAGGAAGGTTTTATGAGGCCGAATAGTTCCTCTAGTATGGGTTCTATAGAAGCACAATCATTTACAGTAAGAGACCTGAAAGCCAGAGGCCGACATATGTGCTCAATGTCAAGAGTTGTTCTCAGAAGAATCTTGACCACCCTTCAGAGAGAAATTAAGGGATGAATTTATCTAAGGGGGGATATTATAAGAACCATGTTTTTAGTATGAGTTATAAATCCTTTTCCTTTCAGTTTAAATGCTTTGTTATGGATTTTCATAAGTACCCCTTGTCATCATGGGTGTTCAGAAGGTGTCAGGAGCTTTTCCGAAGCCTGGAACCAAGTTTGGGATTAAAATTACATGGAGAACAGTTTGTGCATGACTTGTGCATGATTAGAATAATCATGAGAGTGGAAGCGGTAGATTCAACACGGTTTCTGAAACCGTGTGGTAGAGTCCGCCCGGTCTTGTGGTATGTATTAAAAGTTTCAGACTTATTATAGACAATTTCTACATGGTTAGTAAAACCGTACGATGTTCCCTCTTTGAGGTAGTGAGCTGCACATAGTTTCCGCACGTTTTGGGAAACCGTGGTAAATCGTGCGATACTACTGTGTGAGTTATTTGAAAATTTTAATTATTGTGAAAATTTTCATTTTAAACCCTTTTTCGGTTTTCTCCTCCTCAACACACAGAACCCTCTATAGAGATCTCCCTTTAGGCACTTAAGCTAAGCTTAAAGCCTGATTCACAGTCCGACCTCCATTTTGATCATGGTTTGTCTCATCCGATCTATATCGGTGAGGCCTACATTCCTTTCTATCCATTATTGATTCTTCAGAACAAGGACTATGCTATTAAAGTCTAGGATCATATGCCCTAATATCCCATTCTTCATCCATTCTTCAGATCTCTCCTAAACCAGGATGAATTCAGACTCGATATTGGATGAGCTCTCTACATTCGAGCCGAGGTAGGTGTTCTATACCTTCTTTTGGATTTTTGGGTGCTTTTATGGTGTTTGGACTTTTCACCGCCCCTCATAATTTATGGCGCGACCCCATTTTTGAGCGATTTACTCTTGGTAGTCTTATTTGGACCTAGTGAGGATTCCCGTAGGTTATGTTTAGGTGCGTTGACACCCATTTCTCATTTCAAGGTCACCCATGGGGTGTGACTTAAGTAATTAACTTATTTTTGTCTGTTAAACCACCCAACGGGTGTGTGATTTTTCTTTTATTATTAGAGGAACCCTTAGATGCCTTAACATGTTTGATTATATGCTTAGGAGATGTACTACCTCCATGCTTAGTGATATTCTGTTGTGCCATGATTATTATTGATTAACAGGTATTGTTAAATTGGTTATATGGGTGGGTATAACATTATAAAATGATTAATGTCATGTTAAATGGTTAATATGGGAGGGTAGGCCCATATGAATGGTGAATGATAAATGGATTGCTTGAGTGGGTATACTCATAACGTATGCTTGGTTATGTGAACAGGGTTTTCACATGGAATTGAATTGTTTAAATTGAATGAATGAATTGAATGGTTTGATAGATGTAATG
Organism: Viscum album; assembly: GCA_963277665.1. Taxonomy (NCBI): domain Eukaryota; kingdom Viridiplantae; phylum Streptophyta; class Magnoliopsida; order Santalales; family Viscaceae; genus Viscum; species Viscum album. The sequence continues at coordinate 456,271,685 of OY728160.1, read as the reverse complement.
GACTGCTCTCCATGGATCTGGAATGTGGTAGGGGATGCCTTAGGTTGACTCTTCCCCTTGGGTCTTGATTATGTAGGATGCATCGGGCATTGATACCCTGTGGAACATGCTTTCTTTGACTCGCATAGGACATGTCAGTACACATGATCCTAGGAATCCAACTTGTGCCTAGAACGAGTTTCCACTGGGACACCCATGGGACTCGATTTGGATGCCTTGGATGAGTTCCTTGGATCCAGACCTTATGTTCTACTATTCACTATACCACATGTCTGTGGAATTCTACACTTCTCTATACTACATGGTCATGGGATTGCTTGACTTATTTATACAGCATGGATGTAG